>JANAVB010027598.1:31860701-32460701 GCA_029216955.1 Iris pallida
CCTACTGATATCAAAAGCACCAGAGAAACATAGCTCAGATACCCCAACCTTGGACTCAAGGTATGCGTCGACCAACTCTCTAGCCGTGCTACGCCCCTACACCAAACAAGGACAATGGATGCGGCCAATTCGCGAGTGGTGCTATGCCTTCATGCTCAAAGTGAGATATTGTTAGTACGAGGATAACCAAGTATAATCATAAGAGAGGGGATATAGTATGTACACACTTGTAAAGAACCAAGGAAAGCAATATATATATATATATATATATATATATATATATATATATATATATATATATATATATATATATATATATATATATATATATATATATAAACTCGTCTCCTTGTAGTACCAAGTATCAAATACCAAGTCTAGATAAACTCAAAACTAGGATAACATTGTATTCTTGGGATAAACGAGATATGATGACTTACATATGGATTATGAGTCCAAAACTCAAATGAAAGTAACACAATCATAAAACAATCAAATATATGCATGGCCCAAGGTACAAATCATTTAACATCAATTCTGCATGAAAACCAAGCGAGGAGTCGACAAAATAGGGTTGTATATGCCTTGTTTTAGCCCACCAATATACTGGCAGTATATTGGCATTATATTTCCAGTGTACTGTTCGAGTTGGAAACAGAGCAGTACATTTCTGACACATGCATGGACGGTCATGTTTTTGTCATATCATCCTCGATCCTCGACCATATTAAAATATGCAAGTTGGGTCGTGTCCCAAAATACTAGAAATATCATAGTGCCAAGTTTCAAATCCATGATTGAAGCCTAAAACAAGATCACAAGTATTATGTCAAAAACTTGATATCTCGATCAATAAATGACTGAATCGAGAGCCATATATCGCATAGTCATCGATAAAACAAATGCTAGCTACTGCAATATTGCTACATGGAAAAACATGAAGTTCTATGGAAGAATGGGGACTAGGCCTCCTTGAGAGCAAGGTGTATTTGCTTACGAACGGGTGATGCGACTTAATGAAAGTCCTATGATGCGTGCTCGTGCTTTTGTCCACCTCTAGGTTGGCTTGAGAGCCCAGACCTCGCTCCCACCACTTGATCTCACAAGTATTTTTTTTTGCATCAAAATCTCCAATACCACGCTCTGATACTAGATGTTGGGATCGGACACGCCCACAAGCGCTCCGATATCGTGTCTGAAACTGACTGTAGCAAAAACTTAGTTCAACCCACCTAAGATAACCAACTCACGTCTAACGAACACCAATCACAGATTAAGACAAGTATATGGTCGGTGACTGCGTCACCTAGACAAATCATAATCTAAATAACTCAGGTGTAATTACAAGATTGACAAAAACTAATATGAACCATTTGTCCTAATAGGTTCAACCATCTCTCCACACTCAAGAAGAAAAGGCAAAGATTATAACCTGAAATCATTAACCCTACTGGTAGCATTCTTCTTGAACGAAGTCGACGGCTCCTCGATCAGATCTTATCTTTCTTCTGTCTTGGACGGCTAGCCCTTAGAGCAAAGTAAAGACTTTCTCTTAGATCTCCTGTGGACAAGCATTCTGAATCCTCTACCTTGTGCTCTATTTGTGCCTCCACCCTCAACCCATATATAGGATGAGAAAACATATTTTAGGTCATAATATAATTTTGAAATCCTAAAATTAGAATCCTATTACACCTAAAATAGCCCACCAATAGTCTATTTTAGATCATAATAGGATTTTCTCAATAGAAAATCCTAAAATAAGAATCATGTTACACATAAAATATTACAACACCAATTATGGACGTCAAATCAAATCAAATATTTAACCAGATTTGAACTCCACAAATATTTTGTTACCAAATCTAGATTGGACTCCAACAATCTTTTCCTCTAGTCCGATGAAAGGTGTTGACTCCATGGATCCTCAACTGGACTCACAGCCTGTCATCTCATGACAGAGTTCCTGCTTTCCCATTCCACTGATCTTCGATCGCCCCAACTGTTTTGCATTTTCCTTCGTCTTTCAGCTCCTCGACCGTGACGTCCACATTAGCTACCAAGCGTGGCACCTCCTGTACTACTGGGATCATGTCGACATTAATAACACAGCTAAGATCGAAGTCCCTGTCGACCTCACTATAAGTTTTGGCTGTATGTGCCTGAATTTAATATTCCACTGGAACGTGCTACCGTTCCGACGAGTTTTTCACCCTTGGCTGGCCCAACCAAGCGGACGGTATGGTTCGCCTGAGATTCAGACTCATAAAACTTTCTACCTTTATATCCGACACTGAAGCTCCCCCGTACACATGCATTATCGAGCAGAGCATCATGCATTGTGTACGTTATCGATGACCCACAACTCCCATTGAACTGTGTGAATGGAGATGCGCCTATCTTGGATTGGGTTTACTGCATATTTTGATCTCCTTCCTGGTTTTGAACTACTGAAACCAATGTCATTCCGTGAAGCTTTGGCAAACCACTTGTCACCAAAACTGGATCTGTGGAACAACCCCCTCATCGAGACTGACCAGCTGTCATGGGACCGACAGACTGACCCTCAATCTTTAACTCATCACCATTTGTTGCTTTCTCTCGACGAGCCTGTAGTCCCCTTATTTTAATTTTTTAGTAATTATTATTATTAAGAAATTCGATTTATAACTGTGAGAGTTATATATACACCTATGTTACACCTAGGTCACATAACTAAAAAATATGTAACACTAGACTAGATATGTCTCTTAGAGTCTCACATATAGTCGTAGAAACCTATTTATGTTATTTTAAGATTTTCTAGAATTTTTTTAAATTTTTTGGATAACTAAAACCTAGAAAACGTAATTTCCTTTGGCCTTCAAAATTTACTGTAGGGTCATACAAAAATATTTTGGGGCCAAACTTTAACTCTAGGGTTAGGAGGCCTAAGTATATTTTTCATGATTTATTGGAATTATTTGGAGTTATTTGGATTAAAAACCAATTGACAACTAATTTATGAAATTAAAAACTGAATTATCCGTCAGCAGCACAGTCAGCAATTGGGGCTCGCGTGTCAGCCACCCAAGCCCAACTACGGGGCCCAGATGTCAGTGGAGCACCCACATGGTTCTTTCCTGTTTAGATCTATAAGTCGTTGGCTTAACGAGCTGCACTATGCTCCTAAGCCGGGCCGGACTCCCGTTTGCCATCCGATCTTAGCGGAAACCACTTGGATGCTAACACATGTCAACTCCAAGCCATTGAGCCGTGACTCACTACTATACATATATATTATAAAACCCTAATATTTGTCGAGTTTATAATTAGAGGCGAAAGAGGATTATATAGCAACGTATTAAAGTTAAGCATTCGATACCCTTTATAATATAGTAAGGGTTTAGTTTTATCTATGAATTTATTTATTTATTTATTGATATTGTGAACTTGAGGATGATAAATTGACAGTAATATCTATAGCCAACTTGCATTACAGTTGGACCACTTGGATGATTTTTAATTTCAAGAACGAAATTCTTGTAAGTTGGGTAGAATGGAATTCCCCCAATTTTTATTTTTTTAGTAATTATAATTATTAAGAAATTCAATTTATAATCGTGAGAGTTATATATACACCTATGTTACACCTAGGTCACTTAACTAAAAATTATGTAACACTAGACTAGACATGGATCTTAGAGGCTCACATATAGCCTTAGAACCTATTTATATTATTTTATGATTTTCTGAAATTTTCTAATTTTTTTTGGAATTTTCTGGATTTTGTTTGGATAATTAAAACCTAGAAAATCTAATTTTCTTTGGCCTTCGAAATTTACTGTGGGGACATAAAAAATTATTTTGGTTCAAAAATTTTATTTTAGGGTTAGGAGGCCTAAATAAAATTTCTATAATTTATTGGGATTTTTCTGGAATTTTTAGGAATTTATTTAGAGTTATTTGGACTAAAATCCAATTAATAACTAATTTATGAAATTAAAAACTGAATTATTCAGCCAGCAGCACAGTCAACTACACATTCAGCAGCTGGGGCCCAAGTGTCAGTCACCCACACCCAACTGCGGGGCCTAGCTGTCAGTAGAGGCGAGTTCACCACAATTACCCATTGTTTTTATTTTGAAAGCAACCATTTTATTCAATAATGCTGAGAAGCCGAACCTTTACAAGTATACCATAAGGCGCAAAATGAAGAAGCCTATACACGTATACTAACAAAAGAAGAGACAAGCAGAAGCAAAATGGCTAAGCCGAGGAAAAGAAAAAGTTCCAGAAGGACTGTTGGCCATGCCTACATAGGGGACTTCTATTGTGGCATTCGCAAATGGTCTCCCATATATATATATATATATATATATATATATATATATATATATATATATATATATATATATATATATATATATATATATATTGTTGGCCATGCCTACATAGGGGTCTCCTATATATATGTGGGAGACCATTTGCCAATGCCACAAGCGGAGACCCCTATGTAGGCATGGCCAACAGTATATAGCCATGCCTACATAGGGGTCTCCGCTTGTGGCATTGGCAAATGGTCTCCCATATATATATATATATATATATATATATATATATATATATATATATATATATATATATAAAGAGGCTTCAAAAAAAAAAAAATATATATATATATATATATATATATATATATATATATTTTTTTTTTTGTTATATATATATATATATATATATATATATATATATATATATATATATATATATATATATATATAAAGAGGCTTCAAAACGGCTCAAAATTGGGCCGTCTAAGCCGTGTATATCGTCAACCATTTAAAAATAATAATAATAAGATTTTAAATTTAACTATCTTTCTTATATTCTGTGTGGGTAACCGAACACTCTTTGCTCACGTAAAAAATTAAAAACCATCCTATACTAAAATATATTTAAAATTAAAATTATGTTTAAATTAACTACATAACATTGCCTAACTAAAAACATATCTAGAATTAAAAAAATGATCACAACAAATCATATTAAAATATATTCAAATTATATTTAAAATAATGTAATATAATTTAAAAATTTTTATATACTTTATTAATATTATTATTGATTCTTTTATATATGCAACACACGTGAACGTGACTAGTATATATATATATATATATATATATATATATATATATATATATATATATATATATATATATATATATATATATAACCCTATTTTTTGTCGATTTTTATAATTATATGAGAAAGAAAAAAGGGTTTGCTCTGGAGAGATTATTCGTGTTCTTCGAACTTCGCAAAGCGGTTGCGACCAATCCAGATGTCAGAATCATGCGTCATTTTTTTTGTTGGAACCTCATCGAGGTAAACTTTCTGAATCTATAATTTGTTTCCAGTAATTCGAAACCATAATTTCTGTAGAATTATTTAAGTGTCAGTTGGTTGAAACATGATTTTTGTTTAATGTTTTCAAAATTTTGGGAGATTCTGAACTCGTTTTCACGATCTGTTTGATGTTTCGAAAATCTGACATGGAGACCTACAACATATGAATTTTCCTAGATTTAGTAGGTTAGGTTTTTATTCTGTTTAATTCTTAGAAATCCAAGATGACTAGTAAACTACCGTAATCGTAAATTGTAAATCGTGCTTGCAATATATCGTAATTGAATTTAGATTCGTACGAATTGTTGATTCCAGCATTCTTGTAGCACTAAAATCTATAGGTTTGTGTACTCAAATTTATGGTTTGTGTCGGTTGACTTTTTGTCAACAAAACGCATCGATTTGCGTGCCACAAATCTCAAAATTTGTAACTTACTTTATTTTAATGTTTAACTTTAGAATTCTGAATATAAATAGATAAATAATAATTATAGGGAATAATTATGTAGATGGTATGGCTAAAAAACTACTTTGGTGAAATAGGTGGTAAACGACTTAGATTACTTCCACTTTCTTAGTTATAAGTGGTTAGTTGTATTTGAATTTGTGTGTAATATTTGATTGTATGTTATTTGGGCTTGGTAGATGTTCTTGTGGTATGATACGTTGGTTAGTGGATATATCTTGGCTATACTTTGGAATCACGACTCAGCATACTTGGACGGACTTCGGACAAGTATACTTTGCCACATATTTACTTTTATCTCATGTATCACTACAAGATTATATTTACTGTTTTTATTTTTTATATATTATCAGTACATTCTTGTGCGTCCGAGACGACTCATGTGCGATCGATGGTAGACGTCGATACGTTTCTTTATATATGTGTATCATGACTTAGTCATTAGTAGACTACCCCATTATTGTGGGAGAGTCATATATCTTACATGACCTTGACACGTACTACATACCACCACGAATGTGTGATATTTATGAGAGGGCACGTGCTATATCATATTCAACTGATCATCGATATACGGGGTGTGCGTCGGTATAGTACATATTTGTCAGTATAGATGCATGCATTGGACTTAGAACTGAGGTACTGGATGTGTCGTGGAGGCGACATGAACAGTAGTATTGATTGGGAGGACGGTCACTATGTGTATGGGCCACTATGCACATTTCCTTTTTGTATCTCGTTAGCTCTGCCGGAGACACGGGTGAGATGACCCTATAGGCCACTGACGTTCGAGGAACGTTATGTGCTTTTAGCCCCTGGTTCCCAAACGGGAATTATGCTGACCCTATTTTGGCTAGAGTGCCCGTGCGTACGACAGTCGTCCTCAAATTGCATTCACATAGCTTGATTACATTATTCCTTGCATACTTTTTACGTTTGTTTCAGTTTATATTTGGCATGTATATTATGTATCTTGTTACGTCCCTCTGAGAACCTACTTTTCTTTCAGATTATTGCTGAGCTTCTAGGTAGGATTGTGTTTGGGTTATTTCTTCGGGATTCAGGTATACTTAGTCATTATCTATTCTTTATTTTTTTTGTTCTTATTTACTTGTTATAGATAGTTCATAGTTCATATATAGTATTGTAGATGCAGTTGGATATTTTATATGAATAGTTGTTGTGACTTGGACAGTTTATACGTATTCGAGTTGGGGCTAGAGTTCACTTATGCGTATATGACCATTGTCACGTACTCTGGTCCTACGTATTTTGGAACTGGGGCGTGACAGAAGTGAATCCTCCATATCCCTCAAAACATCTTGAAGACCCTCCAAGACTAGTTTTCGATAATCCACAAACTCTTGTCGAACACCCCTCAAGCCTTCATATGATGTATGTGGCCTCCCTGTACACCTCAACGGCTTGAGCCTGTATATGCCACAACACATATCTCCTCGAGCCAACTGTTAGGAACCATTTGTAAGCATCCAATCTTTGTCCCCAAACAGATTGTGACAACCATCATCCACTAGCCTTCCTACGAAAACTAAGTTATAGTGCAAACTCGGTACATGTAGCACCCCCTCGAGAACGAGCTTCTCGCTAAGCTCTATTGTCAAATACACATTATTGATGTCCACAACTCTAGATGTCCTATTGTTTTCCATCTTCGTACTTCCAAAACCTACCGCCTCGATATGAAGTAAAGATCCTCTTATGCGGAGTGGATACGACGCTTCCGTGTCCATGACCCAATCACCGTTATGACACATGCCAAAAGGTTCCTCTGTGTCAGTTGCTGCGATGATGATATCTCCAAACGCTGTGAGATCCTCCCGATCATCCTTGTCTTTAGCCTTCTCAGCTTTGAGCTTCATACATTTCCTCTTAATATGACCCATGTTGCCACAGTAATATCAACCCTCATTGCAGTCAACAGTAACTTCAGTCTGTGACTTGAGTCTTCTTTTCTTGTAGAAAGCCACTAGAGTGAACTCCTGTAAATTTAACTTGCTTATGCCGGAACTCCTCGTTCAACAAGCAGTTTTTGACTTCCTTCATCATGACAATTCCATTCGGAGAAGAGTTGCTCACGGACACCACCAATGTCTCCCAGCTCTCGGGTAGAGAACTCAAAAGCGGAAGGGCCTGAAGCTCATCGTCAATCAGCATCTTAATCGCAGATAATTAATTAATGATACCCTGAATCTCGTTCAGCTGTTGTGCCACCGGGGCACCCTCCGTGTACCTTTAGTTGACGAGTTAGCGAATAAGAAACACCTTGTTGCTAGTCATTTTTCTTTCGTACAACGAATGCAACTTCTTCCAAAGTGATTTTTCCGAACTCACCATGAACACGTGGTGAAATATCGAATCGTCTAGCCATTGGCGGATGAATCTAATGATTCTTTGATCCATTGCCTCCAGTCATCAACAGAGTTG
Organism: Iris pallida; assembly: GCA_029216955.1. Classification (NCBI taxonomy): domain Eukaryota; kingdom Viridiplantae; phylum Streptophyta; class Magnoliopsida; order Asparagales; family Iridaceae; genus Iris; species Iris pallida. Next base: position 31,869,004 of record JANAVB010027598.1, read on the forward strand.
TCTGATGGCTTGGCGTTGTCATCCTCTACCGAACCACACAAATCCTTGTACCAGATTAGGTCCTATCATTTCTCAGTCCTAAAATATATAGCACTAAGAACACGTAGCATGCCAGCAGATACATTATAAAGGCAAACCCAATTAATGGACCTATTGGAAAGCAGCTTAAGCCGTAATATAATATCAACACATGGCAGTCACAACCAGCGATACTCATCCACATATACAAGTATGGAAAAAATAAGGACATGACATCAAAATGGTGAATAAAAAAATATGAATAATGTCAAATAAAGTAAAAATAATCACATTGAGAAAAATCCATAGATACAAGTATCAGAATGAAATGTAAAATAAATACTAAAAGTCCACCTCTCTGACATAAATAATGTAAAGAACTACTCTGGAGAAATCTTATCTTGAACAGTTGGTGCAAAGAATGAATAAACTCCTGGTTCGTACTCCTCTGGAAATATCTCTTCACCTAGGTCTAGAAGGAAACCAGGTACTCAGGGGACATAGCAAGGTACATAATATACATGCTGAAGTAAATAAAAACTGACATATTAAGGTGGGTAAACTAAATCAAACTGACGTGAGTTTTGAGGATAACGTTCGCAAGCGTATACATCTCCATAATAAAAGACAATAGTACAGGAGTATACATATAGTCGTAGCTCTAGTAATGGAGTTTCAATGATAACTAAGAGAGACTGGATCACGTGAAACACGTATTCTCTACGAATAAATATATTTACATAATATAATGTGTAACTGCACAACACGACGCACATAAGTAATAATTGTCCTCAACTCTCCAAGAATCATATAAATCGCATCCACAACTCATATGATCTGACCTCTATCTTGACGTCAAGTCTTATAATACAACTACAAAAATAGTAACAACAACTAATCCTGGCCTTACTGTCATCAGGAAATCTGGTAACTCTGGAATCAATGCAGGTATATGGCTAAACATATGTATCAAATCACGTTTTGTAATTCGACATGTCTCAATGGAAAATAATATCCATAGAATCACAGGAAGGCTACAAATATTAATACTAGACAACTTAACAGTTGAATGCACCCAAATATCAATCGGAAAACACGTACTGATATACCAACTAAGTGTAGGAACCCTAGAGGGGGGGTGAATAGGGTCAAGCTAACTAATCAAGCACTTAGCTTAAGCTAATTAACAATTTAAAAATATAAGTGTGAGAGAAGAAGCAAACACAATACCGACACCCGATATATCCTGGTATCCTCCTAAGAGGCAGTCCAGTCCCGGAACTCTCTCCGGCTTTAATCCACTATTTGAGAAAATAGTTACACACGAGTTTGGATCCGAAGAACTCGCCAACTTCTTACACAAGAGCTTTAATCCGAAGGGCTCTCCGACTTCAACCGAGAGTTTGGATACGAAGACTCCCCAACTTCAACCGAGAGTTTGGATACGAAGACTCTCCAACTTCAACCTTTCACAATAGGTTTTGATCTCCTTATACAATAGGATGAAGATCTCACTTTTCAACTTAATAACTCTAACACAATTTGTAGATGGCAAATGAAGGCTTTGTAGAGTTGTATGTGGATAAGCTTTGGTGGTTTGGAAATTTTTAGGCTCAAAGCATCAACCTTGAATGAAGGGGTTCAAGGCTATTTATAACCAAAGCATTGAAAAGAGCTCAAGGCAACTTTTCAGTCCACGAACCGGCATACCGTCGGTATGATCCGGCATACCGGCGGTATACCGGTCTGGAATTGTAACGGCTAGAAATAGAGCCGTTGGGATCATTAATTGCTGGAAATCCGACCGTTGGAATTTCAACGTTTCGGAAGCGGTATACCGTCGGTATGCCGTCGGTATGCCGGTTTTGTAAACAGAAACTTTCTGTGAACAAAAATCGGTATACCGTCGGTATACTCCGGTATACCGTCGGTATGCCGCTTATCCACCAAAAATGATCCTGGGCTTATTTCTGCCCTAGCTTTCGATTTTGCCATCCATTTCTTGTGTTTACAATTATTCCTAAGACTCATTACAGACTCCAGATATACTTAGACAGGTGCAGGCTTCTTCAGAGTCTTGAAGTGATGATGGCATGGCTTGGCTTCTTCCTTTGAAAGGTACTGGCTTTTCCCTTGGCGGCAGCTGTCCAAAGATATCCAGATTGTAAAACTGAATACCTTTCGGGGGCTTCGCCCCCGAACCCCCGACGAGGGGCGCTGCCCCCTCGACCCCCGTCCGCTGACCGGACAGCGGAACCCTCGGTGCGTGGCTCCAGAGATGTCGTCGGGTGGTTCAGAGAAATCTTGTGGGATCCGTCGTCTTTGGCCCACCATGATTTCTTCATTGTATATGTCCACATTGATCTTGTTTATTGCTTTTCTGCATGTACGTGTTAGACGAACAAAGCAATATACATAGTAGCAAGTATGATAAGTTAAAGCACATTAGGACTATGCAAAGTTTAAGTATAAGTGCTAAGGTGATAGCATAAATGTTAGTGATATCATAATGATTAAACTTAATTGAATGACCACAATCAAAAACATAGTTTTGATTTTGGCAACCCAAGTAAGTTTAAGATAGATAAGCTCATATCACTAATATGTAAACCAATAGGCACATATCACCAAAGATATAAGTATAAGTAGAAATGCTATAGCGATAGTATGAAGATTAGTGATAATGAAATGCTAAACTTAACATATTAACCATATTCAAAAACATGATACAATCATTGGGCCAACAATCTTCCCCTTTTTGATTATGGCAAATCGGTTAAGTTTAGTATGAACACAATAGATGCATGTATCACTAATATACGCATACTACTTAGATTATTTATAAACACCTACTTAAACTTACTTCTCCCCCTTTGACATGATCAAAAATGGGCTCCCCCGTACTAAGAGATAAAAAGAAATCGATCTTAAGTGTAGAAATCAGAGCATGGAGAAGTCATAGACAATCATGGTCAAAATAGACTAATAAACAACAATGGGAGAAGGGTGTAATGACAAGTGTATAAAGCTACATATCAAATGTAGAGTGCCAAAAAGGAAAATAACTTGTCAAAACACAATATAGTTGGTAGAACAAGTAAAATTGATAATCAGTCAAAGAATAGTTTTACCAACTTGAAATCCAAGAAAGAAACTCCAAAACATAATATTATATGAATTAAAACTCTAGTTTTGGAAGGAAGCGATATACCAATTGAAATAAGGATTTCAATCAAAAGCCCATGAGGATTAGATAATTGCAAAGTAACTGATATAAATAAAGTACCAAGTGAGATAGTTGAAAGATATAAACTTAATACCAATTGAAATATAAGCTTGAAACAATGATCAAAAAGCCATTTGAAAGTCAAAATAGTCCACAAAAGAATAGTGGAACAAAATAAAGGAAAGATCAATGAAAAATAGAGCAATTGATATAGACTAATCTCACTCTTTACAAAATCTATATGCTTACCCAAGTACATGCATTTGAACTCAAATACCTTATCATGCTATATGAAAATCCTTTTAGATAAACATGAAGGTAAAGGAGAAAAATACTTGAGAAGGAGAAATTCAGTCGACTTGAATGCTCCCCCTCAAAGTATTACCAATATAGATAAACATGTATTTTAGGTAAGTCCTCAATAAGAAAAGCCAAATCAATTAAGCGTATAAGGAAAGCCAAAACAACGAAAGCACAATAGTCATCAAGATAATATATAAAAGTTAATATTTAAGAAGATGACTTATTTAATCCATATAAAAGAGATATAAGTGATAAAGACAATAGCATATACTCTCATAAACCCTTCACAAATAAAAGTATCATGACCTCATTCACTAAGATATAAAAAAAAAGAAAGTATGGGTCCATGATGAACTAGGTATACGACATATTTTAGGGTATAAATGAATTGAATCAATTAATATGCTCCCCCTCAAAATATGCGTATCTACTTCCAAAGCACTTATAGCATAAAATAGATAACTACAAGATCTAGGGGTAAATCAACTATGGATTTCTTCCCCTTGCTCGATGCATATAAGGCTACAATATCGTCAAAAGACGAAAAATATCATCTTTAGTCAAGAAGAGATAACCAATTAATAGCCACTAAAGATGAGAAGTCAAAAGAATATTTCAATAAAGCATATATAATCAAAAGATGGCATACATTAGTCTATATAGAAGAATCTCATATTTAAATATGATAGATCAATGTATGTAATCCTTTGAGAAAATGTCATCATGAAAAAGAAAAAAGTCAATTAAGAACAATCATGATGATAGACATAATATAGCTCAAAAATAAAGAAAAATGAAACTCAAAATATCATGTCCATGATTATCTAATTAAGAAATAATCAACCAATTTATTGCTTTGCATGGACTAGGTATGTTTTATCACATATGTACCCATCAACCGGGTAATATCCAAACTTTGCTACTTCTAAATGAAAGACCAATAAAGTTCAAATAGCAAAGGTCATATGTGATAAACCATGAGTAGTCAAAGTAGAGTAATAAATTAACTTGACATTTACAAAATTTGATAGTTTAGGACTATTCCAACCATTAGGATCTTTTATCAATAGAAATAAACAAATTTAAACCGGATCCAACAAATCTCATAAAGAAAATTCCAAGTCCATATTTATGATAAAATCTCATAAAACAATGAAAAATATGGAAAAAAGTCATTCTCATTTAAATGATTGCAAACATAATAAAGAAGAGATGTAAATGATAATACGATAAAATCATGACTCAAAAGTGAGAGAAATTTAAGAGAGACTTGCTAATGACTAGTTATGGAAGAGAGTTAAAACAAGGAATCACAAACCTCTAAGAGAAAACAAGATTCAATAAAGAATTTGTAAAACTAGTTTTAGAGATTAAGTATATCACAAATCTTGTTTTTGTAAACTAGCATATCTTATATAGATTGAAGTATAGGAATATAGCTAGATGTGTGAAAGTGAGCCAAAATTATATAGCTTAATATTATATCACAAATAAGCAAACTATATAATCCAAATAAGATTAATGAGAGAAGCCATTAACAAGATAAATGTGCTCATTAATTCTTAAGTCACTAACAAAAAAAATTTTGCTTAAGCAAAGAGTCCTCAATTAAGGGCATACATTTTGAATGATCAAAATGATTTATAGACTCTTTACTAAGCAATGATAAGAGCAAGAAGATAGCAAAGTACATGAATTAGACTCTCATCGAGTAAAGAACAAAAGAGATGTTCATGAAAACACAATAGAATAAATCTCTTTGCCAAGTATTGAGATTAACCCAAGATAATGAAATGATAGATCGATCTAGAGAATGCAAAATACTATAGCCATTATAAAATAAGTGTATTCTCTAGAAATGAAAAAAAATCTCAACACAAAAGCTCAAACCATAGTAGCTAAATTTATGAGAAATATGATGTAACAATTACAAGTATTCTCATGTGCTACAAAAATATCATTGGGCAACAATAATTCAAAAGGAAGCATAACCCAAGGAATGAGCAAGGAAAGAACATTAAGATCAAGAAAGCTAAAAGTGCTAAAGATAGTAAAAATCATTTTCAAAAGCTTTCATAGTGCACTGTAGAAATATATAGATGATATAGATTTAAAAATGTGCACTAAAAATGGAGGTTAATATAAAAACAAGACAAAGCACAAAACCTTGTGATTCTTAAAAGAACTTCCATAAATAGTCAAGTGCAATACATAACAAATATTTTCTCTCACCATCCCAACTTAAAGATAAAAAACAAATGAATATCAAAAGCTAGGAATCATTTATATATAAGAAGTTATATATATATATATATATATATATATATATATATATATATATATATATATATATATATATATATATATATATATATATAACACGAATAGGCATACATGAAAAGATCAAAAATTAATTAAGAACATGTATCCATAAAGACAACCAAAAAGCTAAAAAGACATCATTAAAGAAAGCTTTAAGGAAGAAGCATATTGATTCAAAAGAGATACACAAATTTGATCAAAAGAATCAATAGCTAGAGTATGAGTTAAGCACAAGTTTAGAAGTAACAAGTATGAATAAAACTTTAGCTTAACTCATATGCCTACATAAAGGTATTTATACAAAAATAGATATCAATATAAGAGATACATGAACTATAAGTAAATGAAAATTTTAATGAATATAGTCATGTATCCTTAATGAATATTTGAGAAACCATCACAAATTCAAAAGCATGTATAAATAAACTTTATTAGGCAAAGACATAATTGATTCTCAAGAAGATAATCAAGATAAAGTATGAAAATCAATAATGAATATATTATGTAAGCACAAGATTAAAAAGAAGTATAAGTATATACTTGTCAAGAATAAGAAGCTTGTGCTAAACACATATATTCGCAAATACCGATTTAAAGTAAATAAGACACATTAAATACAAACCGGGAAGAAGTAACTATTTCAAAAACTTTAAAGACGGAGAGTTAAAATCATATTAACTCAAATAAAAAACAAGCTCCTATGGACTAGAGTGATATGCATGCTTCATAAAATAGAGATCAAGAATAACAAGCATGCATAAATCAAATGTGTCACACTTAATAGAAAATGAGTGATAAACTACATAGTGTGAACTAATCATTTAAGCCGAGTAACTAGTCATGCTAGATAAAAGAATTAATAAGAAAATTAACTAAGCATGCTAGTATTAAATCTCACATTGATTTATATAAGAGACAACTAAAGGACATCAATGTGAGCTAGTAGCAAGACATCAAGAGAAACATGCTAGATTCTACAAATATAAACAATTTAAAGAGAATCGTTTAGCATGTTACCAAAGTGGCTCTAGTGGCCACGCTTGTGTTGGTGCAATTGCTTGGAAGATGACCTTTGAGCTTTGCAACCACCAACACGCTCCTCGGTGCTATGTCCCGATACAAGAAGCTTCACCTATAACATTAGATGAAGACTTTGGTATCGAAATAAACTTGGATCCATATTTATTAGCTTTAGGGACCCACATACTATTTACTCTAGCATTGGTAGAAAAAACTCCTACGAATAGGACAAGTGAAGCTCATGTGTCCAATGCGAGAGCAATAGAAGCACCTAATACTAGTGTGTGCACATGTATCGGAATGAGTATGATTATGAACATGTGACATACTAGAATGATGAATATCTCTAGAGTGAGCATGAGAAGATTTGGTCTTAAGAATATCATGTTCTAATATCAAATCATCATGCATACAAGTAAGAGAATCAAATTTAGCATTTAAAGCATAATTCTCTTTTTCAAATAAAACAATTCTAGAGATAAAATCATCATTTTGTTTCTTTAAAGTGTCAATAGAAGAATCATGCAAATGATTTAGCTCATGAGTTTGCCTCTTGAGATCTTCTATTGATGAGGAAAGAGATTTGATTTTTAAAATTAAAGCCTCATTCAAACTCTTTAAAGAAACACATGATGAGTTTTGAGAAACAAGTCTAGATAATAAATCATTGTTTTTATTTCTCAATAACTCATTAGCTTCTTTTAAATGAACAACCTTTTTAGAAAATTCTTCATTTGTAGAATGAAGGTTGTCAAGAATCTCTAAGGATTGTTTAGCCATGGCTTTCCACTTAGAGCATTTCTTGCATTTAGAAGAAACATGATTGTCTATGCTACTAGAAGTAAGACCCTCTTTATCGGAGGAGGAGTAGGAGGAATACGATGCCATAGAGAAAATAACAAGGATCTACTCTAAGGATGTTAAGCCTAACAATAGAGTCCTCGCTCTGATACCAATTGTAGGAACCCTAGAGGGGGGGTGAATAGGGTCAAGCTAACTAATCAAGCACTTAGCTTAAGCTAATTAACAATTTAAAAATATAAGTGCAAGAGAAGAAGCAAACACAATACCGACACCCGATATATCCTGGTATCCTCCTAAGAGGCAGTCCAGTCCCGGAACTCTCTCCGGCTTTAATCCACTATTTGAGCAAATAGTTACACACGAGTTTGGATCCGAAGAACTTGCCAACTTCTTACACAAGAGCTTTAATCCGAAGGGCTCTCCGACTTCAACCGAGAGTTTGGATACGAAGACTCCCCAACTTTAACCGAGAGTTTGGATACGAAGACTCTTCAACTTCAACCTTTCACAATAGGTTTTGATCTCCTTATACAATAGGATGAAGATCTCACTTTTCAACTTAATAACTCTAACACAATTTGTAGATGGCAAATGAAGGCTTTGTAGAGTTGTATGTGGATAAGCTTTGGTGGTTTGGAAATTTTTAGGCTCAAAGCATCAACCTTGAATGAAGGGGTTCAAGGCTATTTATAACCAAAGCATTGAAAAGAGCTCAAGGCAACTTTTCAGTCCACGAACCGGCATACCGCCGGTATGATCCGGCATACCGGCGGTATACCGGTTTGGAATTGCAACGGCTAGAAATAGAGCCGTTGGGATCATTAATTGCTGGAAATTCGACCGTTAGAATTTCAACGTTTCGGAAGCGGTATACCGTCGGTATGCCGTCGGTATGCCGTCGGTATGCCGGTTTTGTAAACAGAAACTTTCTGTGAACAAAAACCGGTATACCGTCGGTATACTCTGGTATACCGTCGGTATGCCGCTTATCCACCAAAAATGATCCTGGGCTTATTTCTGCCCTAGCTTTCGATTTTGCCATCCATTTCTTGTGTTTACAATTATTCCTAAGACTCATTACAGACTCCAGATATACTTAGACAGGTGCAGGCTTCTTCAGAGTCTTGAAGTGATGATGGCATGGCTTGGCTTCTTCCTTTGAAAGGTGCTGGCTTTTCCCTTGGCGGCAGCTGTCTAAAGATATCCAGATTGTAAAAACTGAATACCTTTCGGGGGCTTCGCCCCCGAACCCCCGACGAGGGGCGCTGCCCCCTCGATCCCCGTCCGCTGACCGGACAGCGGAACCCTCGGTGCGTGGCTCCAGAGATGTCGTCGGGTGGTTCAGAGAAATCTTGTGGGATCCGTCGTCTTTGGCCCACCATAATTTCTTCATTGCATATGTCCACATTGATCTTGTTTATTGCTTTTCTGCATGTACGTGTTAGACGAACAAAGCAATATACATAGTAGCAAGTATGATAAGTTAAAGCACATTAGGACTATGCAAAGTTTAAGTATAAGTGCTAAGGTGATAGCATAAATGTTAGTGATATCATAATGATTAAACTTAATTGAATGACCACAATCAAAAACATAGTTTTGATTTTGGCAACCCAAGTAAGTTTAAGATAGATAAGCTCATATCACTAATATGTAAACCAATAGGCACATATCACCAAAGATATAAGTATAAGTAGAAATGCTATAGCGATAGTATGAAGATTAGTGATAATGAAATGCTAAACTTAACATATTAACCATATTCAAAAACATGATACAATCATTGGGCCAACACTAAGGTCCAGGAAAAATAGCAAGAAATAACAGTAATATAAAAAAATACTGAAAAAAAATCAAGGTACACTTGCATGTGCAATGTGTAGATGTAAAGATGCTCCCGTGTCTACTCCTTCGGAATCTAATGGATCTAAACAATTAACTAACTACTTTAAGTGTTTGATCAAGTAATTTATAACACAACTTAATGATCTAATTTATTATTATTAACCATATGTAACCAAGTCTAAATACCTCATGGAACCCTTAGATTCTTGACATAATAACTCACATATTTCCATGAGATACCGGGACTAGTTTTATGGTTTTCGACTTCCAAAATTTAAGGTTAAGTCCCTATTGTAAGGACGTGCATATAAATAATCTTTAATCATAAAATCATAATTTAAGCAAGATTTATATTAAATTTAACCTCTGGATTCCATATTTAGAATTTTGGTACAATTCATGGTTATGTCTATATTATGCCTTCTAATCTTTTTCGAAACTTGTCCGAAATATTACCAAACCATCGTTATGACCTATAGTTTTAAAATATCATATAGAAACACATTAAAACCTACCAAAAAAATAATATCCTTTTTAAATACCAAAATTATTCCCTATTTATGAGCCAATTATGTCATAAATTTAAGCGAAAACCTAGCCTAATTGTCCATATTTTTAGGTTTCAGTTTTAACATAAAAATACCATAAATATAAGTTTAAAAAACTTTATTTACAGTAATAAAACACACATATAAATTAAGTTTTAAAATTAATAACAAACTCTCAAGTAATCGTACTGAAAAGTCTCAAACTAGTCATACCGTAATCTAATCTACTTGTGTCACTCCCGTTTTCGGTAACGTATTTTCTTGCATTACTTCTGTACATAGTATATGGTATCTGTAACTTGAGAACATGTATCATTTATTTACACCTGATCATTGCATGTAATAGTGTCTCGTCGCGGAGTAGTGTGTCATCCCTTGTCCTTGCCTGGTTGTAGGTGTGGTTCACTGCCTCGATGATGAAACAGCTGGACCGTGTTGTGATCCGAATTTATTTAATTATTTTATAATATAGCATGACATGTAGAATAGATTTGTATGGTTAGGGTTTAGTGAGACCTCCCTTACCATATAAATATTCTCTTCCACACACTCTCTCCTCATTCGCTCTCATTTCATTTCCTCCCAACAACCTACCTAGGCAAGTACATCTTGCACTAATAGAGAGACCACTTGCCATTTCATTTTCTTTGAGTTCTTTACATTTTATTAGTCTATATTATGTATCTAAACCTTCTCTACATGTTTAGTTCTTTGAATTTTTGGATTTGATGGCTAGTTTAGTGTAGATCTAAGTTTGAAAGTTAAATTTTTTTTAAAGGATTTTTGGTGGAAACGATACCCTAAAAGTGCTTCTTTTTTAAAAAAAAACTACTTGTTCCATGTGGTAGAAATGTTGATTTTATGGAGTTTTGGCTTTTATTTCGTTTGATTTCGAGTCCTAGAACACAAGTTATAGCAACTGAAAGTTTTTGGAACTTCTAAACGTACCAAAATTCCTAGTCGACATGCATCATATATATATATATATATATATATATATATATATATATATATAAGGACTACCCGGAGGAGACTCCGAGCGACTGACTGCCCGAAGCGATAACACGAGCTACTAAGTTAATGAAGCTACTGACCGAGCCCCACCCCGGCGATTGAGGGGGGCTGTTAATGTTGTTGCTGTTCCGAAGTGAGGCCTCGCCGACTAAGAGGCAACTCCCCTCTCTGTTATATAAACATGCCCGGCCGGGTAGTCAAGTAGGGGTGCTAAACAGGGAAGGGGGTCCTGGGGGGAAACCATTCCACCCAGATAGTGGCATCATCTAACTGACATATAACCGTATGGAAGTTAGAGAGAGTGTAGTGAGTCCGACGAACGACTAAAGAGGGATTCACGGGGGCTTACCCCGTGAAGACCAAATATATATATATATATATATATATATATATATATATATATATATATATATATATATATATATATATATATATATATATTATATATATATATATATATATATATATATATAATATAAAATATATATATATATATATATATATATATATAAAATAATAATAATAATAATAACAATAATAATAAATAAATAGTATTAGGCTATTATAAAATATATACAAAATTGTATTTAAATCTATTTGGCTGTATAACATCCAGAATAATTTGAAATAATTCTATTAGGTCATAGCAACCTAACATGGCTCTACCAAGTAGGGTTGGCTAGGTTAGGGTCCAAATATATTTTCTAATCAAATCAAACTCGAAAAGTTGAACAATGAGTCTCTTGTGCCATTCGTAAATAATAGCACATAAGAACTCGATTGAGTGGCACATCCTTGGTGTGTGTGTCGTAGGCTCAAAATGGGTCAAAAGTCAAATGGCTTTGATCGATATCGAGTCCCGAATTCAAGTTGGAAGTTAGGTCTAGAATTACGGTAAACAGTCAAATGGCCTAAATTGACCCAAAGTTGTGTGAAGTCAAAAGAATATTATGGAACAAGTTTGGATGAGACATGATATATCAAATTGAAGGTGGACTTATCTACTTCAAAACTCACGAAGGACGTTTCGAAAGATTGTCATTTCTTGTGCTCCAAAAATTAAAGATACGAAAAAGTACATCTATAGTCATAATTAAAGATAAAATATAATTTAATAAATATAAATCATATAAAATAAATAAATAAATTTCAAAAATTAGGGTGCTTACATTATTTATCCTAGCTTTCAATTTTGCCATCCATTTTTTGTGTTTATAATTATTCTCAAGACTTATTACAGACTCTAGATAGACTATAACATGTGTCGGCTTCTTGAGAGTCATGAAATGATGATGGCATGGCTTGGCTTCTTCTTTTGTGTTGTAATGGTTTTTTCTCTTGATGACAGATGTTCAAAGATACCTAGATTGTGAAATCTGAATACCTTTCTGGGGCTTCGCCCCCAAATCCCTACGGGGGCACTTTCCCCTCGACCTCGTCCGCTGACCGGGCAACGAAACCTCCGAGTACGTGGCCGGGAGATGTTGTTGGACGGTTCAGAAAAATCTTGTGGGATATCATAGTCTTTGGCCTATCATAATTTTTTATTGCATATGTCCATGTTGATCTTGCTTATTGCTTTTCTGCAAATACATGTTAGAAGAACAAAATAATATACATAATAGCAAGTATGATAATTTTAATGCACATTAAGACTATGCTAAGTTTAAGTATAAATACTATAGTGATAACATAAATATTAGTGATATCATAATGTTAAACTTAATCGAATAACCAAATAAAAAAATAAAATTAGATCATTGGACTAATATATTTCACTCGAAGTAAGCATGATTTTTGTATTTACTTTCATAAACTTCTTGGTGGAGGTTATATCTATCTATTGCTTTATGTGGATGATATGCTTATTGCTTCAAAAAGTATAGTAGAGATATATAAACTAAACTATCATCTTAGCTCTGAGTTTGAGATGAAAGGCATGGGTGGAGCCAAGAAGATTTTAGGAATAAAAAATTAAAAGGGAGAGGGAGAAACGAAGATTGTAGAAATCATACATTAATAAGATCATTGCTCGTTTTAGTATAGAAGTTGCAAATTCTATTTCTACTTCCTTGACTGGTCACTTTAGGCTCTCAACCAAGTTATCCCTTACTACATATGAGGAGAAGAAGCACATGACTCGAGTTCCTTATGCGAGTGTAGTTGACAGGTTGATGTATGCTATGGTGTGCACTCGATCAGACATTTTTACTGTGGTTCTAGCGGGCATCAGCTGAGAGATTGTCCACTAGCTCGTCCTATTCAGGGGATGGCTCCTACCCAGCTAGCTTGGCCACCTGCAGCACAGTAGCAGAGAGGACCTCTTCCCACTCAGCAGCAACGCTTTGCCCAGCATCAACAAAAGAGGGCACCTCAGAAGGGAAAGGCCTTCCCCATGACTACTGTTGAGGAGGCCGAGGCACCTGGAGATGTGATTGCAGGTTCTATTCTTTTAGATTCATATCCAGCTATTGCTTTATTTGATTCATGAGCTACACATAGTTTTATATCTTCAGCCTTTGTGTTTAGACACAGTATTGTAGCTTCACCCTTAGATAGAAACTGCAAGATCATGACTGGCGGAGGTATTCTTTTAGTGAAAGATCTCTGCGTCCAGCGTCGTATGACCTTGGGTGGAAGGGAATTGCGTGCTGATCTACTCGTAATGCCACTTCCGAGTTTCGACATTGTACTCGGGATGGATTGGTTGAGTAGCAATTATGCTTCTATTTATTGCCGTCGAGGATGTATTGTATTCAGTCCTCCGGGGAAGCCTACATTTGAATTTTCTAGAGGAGCAGTGGAGCAACAACATGATATTCTGTGCGGAGCTATGATTGACGACAAGGGGTTGCCTCACCCACTCATTGCAGAATTTCTAGATGTTTTTCCAGAAGAACTGCCGAGATTGCCTCCTGTTAGAGATGTTGAATTCTCTATAGACTTAGTTCCGGGAGCTGAACCGGAAGCTAGAAATGTCTACAGAGTCAACAAACATGAGTCCGTTGAGCTGAAGAAGTAGATAGATGAATTGCTTGAGAAAGGATTCATCAGATCTAGTTTATCACCTTGGGGAGCTCTGGTATTATTTGTGTCGAAGAAGGATGGGTCAGTACGGATGTGCATTGACTACATGATTTTGAATAAGATAGACGACTTATTCGATCAGCTGAGCTGCGCTAGGATATTTTCAAACATAGACTTGAGGTCTGACTACCATTAGGTGAGAGTGAAGGAGGAGGATATCCAGAAGACTGCATTCCGGACAAAGTATGGCCAGTAGTTTTTGGAGATGCCATTCGGGTTGACCAATGCACCTGCTGTTTTATAAACTTGATGAATAAGGTATTCCATCAATATCTTGACCAGTTCGTTGTGGTGTTTATTGACGACATTCTGATATACTCGAAGACCCCTGAGGAGCATGAAAAGCACTTAAGGATCGTGTTAGAGACTCTCCGCAAGGAGCAGCTTTATGGAAAACTCTCCAAATACGAGTTTTTCTGGACAAAGTGGAGTTTCTCGGACACGTAGTTACTGGTGAGGTTATCTCAGTAGATCCAAAGAAGATTGCTGACGTCGAATCTTGGACCACTCCTACCTCAGTAGCAGAGATTCGAAGCTTCTTGGGATTGTTTGCCATTGATTGTAAAAGTACAGAACAATTATCGGAGGACTGAACTTAGACTCACAATACAAACTCGCTCATACAAAGATAGCCTAGGGACGAAAACCTAGGTACAGCAGTCTAAGTACGATTGTTTATTTTAGATTCTGGGAGGTGACGATAGAGGCTCGGGAAAGCGACGGACGCTCTGCCTTACTCCTTGGACGATCGGTACGCAGCCTTGACTCGGGGAAGATCTGCTTGGTCGTTGACGAAGAAATGCCTTCTTGCTCTCTCTCTGATTGCTCTCCTGGCTTCTCTCTCTCTGTGTATATTCTCTCTCTGACTATGGAGGAAGTCTCTCTGTGTATACGTATTCTTCTCTGGGTTTTTTTTTGTATATCTCTCTATATGCTACAAGGGAATGGCACCTTGCTATTTATAATAGTGGGATATGATCACTAGGGTTGCCAATGATTAGCTCTTGGAGATGGCGGCGGCCTGGGGATTGATCAATCCAGGCCGTTCGTTTCTGATTGTGACGAATCAGAACCATTAAGGGTAGATTACACCAAATCCCTATTAGCAATTAATGCTGATTGGCATAAATTTTCCTTATAATGATTCTCTAATATCTGCGAATAAATCAAATTTATTCTCCTGCCACGTGCCCCAGATCATTGGGATTCGACCCGATCTTAGATTGCCATAAATCTGGGAGATTGATCGGCTGAGGACACGTGTCCTGAGAGCCAATGGAGAGACTGGAACCGCATGCAGATTGGGCCGCATGAGATTTGGGCCGCATAAATTTTAGGTCGCATAAGACTTGGGACACGTGTCAGGGCTGTCTGGACAGTGGCCCCCTCCTTCAGACTTCTGAACCATATGATGAGCCGCATGAACTGCATAATGGTGTGTCTGCTTGAGCCGCATGGGCATGATCTTCTTGAGCCGTATAGGGATGATTCCACTCGAGTCGCATGGGACAGCTTCACTCTGAACCGCATGGGAAGTCTTCACTTCGAGCCGCATAAGCACACCCACGTGGCAGGGCCACGTGGCATTTTGTTGCTCTCAGGGGATCGTGTCAGAGATTTCTTTCTCTTTCCTAGAGATTCATCATCATGACAGAGTCATAATTACCTGCTTTGGTGTCAGGTCTGTCAACTTTTCAGAGGGGTCAGCCGTCAAAGCAATTAATGCAGCATGGATCGAAGGGGAGCACTGTCACGCCACATGTCTTCTGAGCCGCATGGAATACCTCCGGCCGCATAGCTCCTTATGTCGCATGACTCCCTGAGCCGCATGCGTTTTCTGAGCCGCATGGGTCTTTCTCTAGTATTTTCCATGCTTCTACAGGACCCCCTTCAAAGTTTTCAATTTACAAAATTGAAATACTTTGAATAAGAAGCATGGCTGGATATTCTTCTGGCCGCGCATGGATATCTTGGCCGCATGGAAAGTTCTGCCGCAGGGGCGTCTCAGCCGCATGGATGGCCCAGCCGCATAGAAATTTCTGCCTCCCGACCATCTGATTCGCATAGTTGCTATCAACCGCATGGTCATTTGAACCGCATAAGCTCTTTGCCACGTCATTATGCCATGCGTATGGATCTTTCTGGGACAGGATCCCAAGAGCTCAGTCTTTAAATGGCTGGTTTGGCTCAATAACCGAAGAGCTGATCGCGTTTGTACGAGGCGTCGGTCCACAGTTCTCCGTCAATAAATAGAAGGGCATTTGGACGGTCTTCTCTCTTAGACTATTCTTGACTCAGATTTTTGTCGTATTTTCTTCCTCTGATCATCAGACAATAATAGCACCCAGGGCTTCTAAGGCTGTAAAGAAGGCTGTGGCGAGGAGTAAGAAATCGGCTTCGCCCTCGACTGTCGTGCCCCCCGTTCGTTTTGATGTTCATATTGCCATCGAAGGTAAGGATTAGGTAGTCGATTTGAAACCCTAGCAGAGCCTGCTTCACTGCATGCTTCATATACACGACTTTGACGTGAACTTCTCAAACTACATGGTCCGCATACGCGTCCCATGACTGAGCCGTATGAGACTTGTCTAAAATGAGCCGCATGAATATTTCTGACTGTTTTCATTTTCTTCGTCTTTGGTTCTCGCAGTATCTCCACCGAATGTTGAGACTGCGGCGTCAGAGGAGCCACAGCCTCCTGTCATCAGCCAGGGATCTTCCTCTGTTAAGGAGGAAGTGAAGAAAGAAGAACCTGCGCCTGAGGGGAACGGCAACTCTCCAAATATCGAGACTGTTGAGGGTGGCAGTGCTGGGAACCCTGTTTCTCCTATTCTGGACGAGGATGCTCTTCACTTGCATCCTTCATATGTGAGATGGTTGAGGGAATGGTACATGCGCTCCTGTAACTAGGATGTTGGGGCTTCTCGTGGATGTTTGTCTGTAGTCTTTTATTTTGTTTCGCCTTTCTTCTTGTCTTCATGAAGAACTCTTTGACTTGCTTGCAATCGTATGGATGTAACCGATTTCTGAATGAATGGAATATATATATTTGCTTCACTCTTTGCTTTGTAATAATCCTCTTATTGGGACATTTTGCGTGGACCCATTATCCCTAACGTACCCTGGTTTTGGATACGGACAACAAGCTTAAAAAGAAAGGAACCAATCATACTGACTCAGAGGTGCTGAGGACATGGTGAGCATGAGGGTTTCTTTGACGGGGGGTACATAGAATAATTCTGAGGTAATTAGGACATGGCAATTCTATGTAGAGGGGTGATTTGTTTTTGGCGGAAATGGGACGACTCAGAGGTGATGAGGACATGGTCGTCTTGGAAATTTGTGGATCCGTTACCTTTGTTGTGCACTGGGAGTGCAGGTATTAGATCATGAGGGAGGATCTCTTGTAGGAAGAAAGTTCAGCGGTATGATTATACATGACTTTCTTTCAAAAGAGTGACCGGGATGTAAGTTCAGGGGTACCGATGGGCACATAACTCGACAATCCATGAATGTTGGAATCAAAGTGTAAGTTCAGAGGTACCAGCAGGTATATGACTTGGAAATTTGGGATATGAGTTCAGCGGTACAAGAGGGTACGTGACTCGATAAGTTAGAAAATTAGGGGGTTGAGTTCAGTGGTACCAGCGGGCACATAACTCGAAACTCTGGAAAATATTGTTTAAACATAGTATTTCTTCAGGAACTTGCCGTTGACGGGCAACATGAGCAAGTCTCCGTTCTGCTTGGCGAGGCGGTAAGCACCATTGGAGAACACGGCCTCGATGATAAATGGGCCTTCCCATTTTGGCTGGAACTTGCCGGTGGTCTTGTGAGTCATGACCATTGGCCTCCTGACTGCCAAAACAAGATCGCCCACTTGGAATGTTCTGACTTTGACCTTTTGTTGAAGGCTCCTGAGATGCGTGCTTGGTATAATTCGATCCTTTGCTGAGCTAGGAGGCATTTTTCATCTAAGGCCTCTAACTCTTGTAGTCGACGTCGGTAGTTATCATCCGTTGTCAATTGATAAGTGAGGGCGACTCGGAGTGAGGGAATCTGAGTCTCTAATGGAAGAACTGCCTCACTCCCGTACACCAGAGAGAATGGTGTATTCCCGGTGGCTGTTCGAACCGTGGTGCGATAAGCCCATAAGCACTCGCCGAGCTTCTCGTTCCAGTCGCGTTTGTTGGAGGAGACAAATTTCTTGAGGAGTTTGATGATTATTTTATTTAATGCCTCTGCTAACCCGTTTGCTGCCGGGTTGTATGGTGTCAAAGCGACATTCTGAATGCGGTGTTTGTCGTAGAATCGGTAGAATGCGTGGCTTATAAACTGTGGACCATTATCATGGATGATCCTTCGGGGCAGTCCAAAGCGGTAGATGACGTGGTGCTTCAGGAAGCTGATTACGTTCGAAGTCTTGACTTCGGCGAGTGGGACAGCTTCTGCCCACTTTGAGAAGTAATCAGTGATCGCAAGTATGAAGCGATGTCCTCGGGAGGAAGGTGGGGTGATTGGACCAATGATATCCATTCCCCATGCTTCGAATGGCCAGGACGCCACTGTCGGATGTAGAAATTCGGATGGTTGGTGAATGAAGTCTGCGTGGACTTGGCAGGCCTTGTATTTTCGGGCATAATCTATTGTATCAGCCACCATCGTGGGCCAGTAGTAGCCCATCCGGCGAAGGCGGTCTTGCAGCTTAGGGCCAGGCTGATGGGCCCCGCAGACACCGTCATGAGACTCTCGTACGGCTTCTTTGGCTTCTGCGTTCGACAAGCTCCGAAGTAGTAATCCGTCGTAGGAGCGGCGATACAGCATTTTCGTCTCTGTATCGTAGAAGAATCTGAGAGAACGCCGTCTGATAGAAGTAGCCTCCTTCGGGTTCTCGGGCAGGATGTCGTAGACCACGAAGTCTATGAATGGTTGTCTCCAGTCTGGCGCTTCGTCGATCATCTGAGCAGAATAACTCGCCATGGCTTGAACGTTATTCTTGGGGCAGACCAGCTCATGGCCGATTACATCGACCGAATGATGAGAGTGGTTTGGCACTGCTAGGGAAGCAGCCAGGCCTGCTAGGGCATCAGCTTCGATATTTTGGAGTCTGGAGACGTGTTCGATGAAGAATCCCTCAAATAATGAGATAATGTTGATCGCTATTTGGTGGTAGGGGATCATGTCTTCATGGCGGACTTCGTACGTCCCCCGAATCTGGTTAACGATTAATTGCGAATCGCCGTATGCTTCAAGGTATTTTACCCCCAGTTCTCTTGCGAGTTGGAGGCCAATGACCAAAGCGTTGTACTCGGCCACATTGTTAGAGCAGGGTTCCGTGAGAGAGTAGGCGCGATTGATCACTAGCCCGGTAGGAGAGACCAATACTACTCCGACTCCGACGACGATGTTTCCCTTGGGTCCGGTTCTTGAAGCGCCATCGAAGAACATCCGCCATATGTTATCGTGGGTGGTTGTATTTGAATCAGCGACCTCATCTGGGATTTCTTCGTATATTCTGGATGATTTTGATCCTGGATGGGCCGCCAAAAAGTCTGCCAGGGCTTGACCTTTGACAGCCTTCTGCGGGACGAAGATCATATGATAGGGGGACAGCAATATCGCCCATGTAGCGAGGCGGGAGCTGAGTGCCCCTGGTTTGGTCATGAGGACCCTGAGAGGGTTGATTCGTGAGATCACATGTATGGTTTGCCCCGTGACATAGTACCGCATCTTTTGAATGGCGAATACCAGGGCGAGGCATTCTTTCTCCACAGCGGTGTATCGGTGTTCGGGCCCGCCCATCATTCGGCTGAGATAGTAAATGGCCTGCTCGTGGCCTGCGTCGTTGTTTTGTGCCAGCAGGGCACCGAGGGAGTGTTCCATTGCTCGTACATAGAGCAGGAATGGTTTTCCAGGGACGGGGGCCACCAGGACTGGAGGATTTGATAAATATTCTTTAATGTCATCGAAAGCGCGCTGGCATTCCTCGTCCCATACGAATGAGACTCCCTTCTTTATGAGGTGGGTGAACGGTTGGCATCGCCCGGAGAGGTTGGAAATGAACCTCCTGATATAAGCTAGCCTCCCTTGGAGGCCTCTAAGTTCACGAAGATTTCTCGGGGGACCCATCTCCATGATTGCCCTCGTTTTCCTCGGGGTCTACATGGATACCCCGTGCAGTGATGATGAAGCCCAAGAACTTCCCGCTGGATACGCACAAGAACGATTTTGTAGGGTTCATCTTCAGATTGTGGGCTCGCATTAAGTTGAACACCGTTCTCAGGTCTTGCAGATGATCTTCCTTACGGCGACTCTTGACGGCGATGTCGTCGACATAGCATTCCACTGTCTTGCGCAAATGTTCTCTGAAAATGATACTCATGGCTCACTGATATATAGCGTCAGCATTCTTTAGACCGAATGGCATGACTGTGTAGCAGTATGTGCCAATCGAGGTTCGGAATGAGGTGTGCTTTTCGTCGTCGGAAGACATCTTGATTTGATTGTACCCCGAGAATCCATCCATGAATGACATACGTTCAAAGCCGTATGTATTGTCGATCATGATGTCTGTGATAGGAAGGGGAAATTCATCTTTGGGGTATGCCTCGTTCAGGTTGCGGAAGTCGATACAGATTCGAATCTTCCCATTCTTCTTGAGGACGGGTACTATATTGGCGACCCAATCAGGATGTTGCTCTTCACGAATGAAGCCGCTGGCTATTAGCTTGTTGACTTCGGCTTCGATCACGTCCATGACGCCTGGGCGGAAGCGTCGTTGTTGCTGCTTGACTGGCTTTGCATCTGGCCGTATATTGAGTTTGTGGAGAGCGATGTCAGGATTTAACCCCGGCATGTCTTCATAGCTCCAGGCGAACATATCAATGTATTCTCTGACAAGTTCTAACAGCGACTCTCGTTCTTCGTCAGTTAGGCTTTTACTGATAAAGATCGGTTTTGGAGAAGATTCGCTACCGAGATCCACTTGTATGACCTCATCTTCAGTAGGAGGTTCTCTCAGTTCGAACCGCTTTTCCTATTGTGTATCTAATTGTTGGGCCTATGGCTCTAGCTTAAGGATTTCGGGGATGTCTTCGTCTTCCTCGTAAGCGTCGATGAATACCATGTTGACTGACATGACTTGTCTGAACACATCTCCGATGCTGGTATCTGAGTCAGAAGTCGGTGATCCGGTTGAATGTGACTGCCAGTCGCATTCTTCATCTGAGCTTTCAGGGGTCGTAGTAGGCGTTACATATCCTAAACCGCATCGGGTTTTGTTATAGTAGTTCCGTGGTTTGCCCGCCGGGGCTGGCATCTTCAAAGGTAATCGTCGTCCAGTGCCGTAGTTCAGTCCTGGCGTTGTCTCTAGATCATACCCCTGTTTCTGTATGAGATATTTGGATTGAGGGCTACAGAGATACAGAGGCAGTCTTCCAGCATCTGACCCGAAGTCGACTTCTTCCATGGCGAGGGGATGCGGGTTGTTCGTCCGGCCGAAGATGATTGGGTGGTCCCCTCCCTCGATTATTCGGTAAGCGTCTTCTACTGGAGTAAGTTGGATAGCGGTGTACACATTTGTCACCTGTGTATGTAGGTGAGTGCCTATACCGTGTTCCATAGCATACATTGTACATAGCTTATTGAGCTCGGTGTAGTTCAAAGATAACCCTTTATTGATGAAGTAAGGTATCTTTTCTAGAGGGATTACATCATCTGCGGAGGGAGCGTCAGCGTGGGCAGCCACGTACTTGGCTAGCTCTGGTTCCTCTTCGGCTACCCCCTGTGTGAATGAAGATTGATTGGGCATCCTAGTCAGCTTGATCTTCAGAGGTTCAACTGACGGAGCGGAGCGTGGGGTTGTTGGTAGACTAGTAACCCCCAGTGTGGCACTTGATGTGGAGTGAGGGGTGGCTGGTTCGCTTGAAGTGTCAGACCTTGCATCGGGGTGACGACCATTCTTAGGCAGGCATATCGTCAGAGGTCTATCGGAGGGATTGAGCTTCTCTGTTTGGGATTGACCGACTCTCGGCAATCTGATGGTAAGTGGCCCTGTCGTGGGTCTCAGTACCTGGCCGAACCTTGGCAGCCGGATTCTCAACTGCTCTTCCTGTGCCGAGAGGCTGATCGCGTCCTTACGCAGCGTGGCCGTAAGGGGTACGGAATTGCCTGGTTTGCGAGCCTGGAGGTGGATTGTCAGAGGTTCTTCTGATCCTGTGGTTGCTTCAACATCAGTTTGTTTATTTCCTCCTTCAAGGTACCTCTTCGACTTTTCATATAGGCAGGAGTCTGAATAATAAGATTCGACCCCTTTGAAGGGATCGATGTCAGCAAATTTTGTCCTCACGAAGCCGTGTTTGTCAACATATTTGAAGCATTGGTGTAGCGTGGAAGGCACGATCATGTAATCGTGTATCCAAGGGCGCCCCAAAAGAATGTTGTATAAAGTGTCGGCATCTATGACGTAGCAAGTGACTTCTGATTGGAGATCGCCAATCTGACATTTCAGACGGATCTTCCCGATTGGGTACCTCCTGCCCGAATTAAACCCGCTGATGGCGGTGTTTGTAGGGGTCAGGCGATGCATCGGGATGCGAAGATGATGCAGTAGTCCTTTTGAAATGATGCTTATGGAAGACCCAGGGTCAATGTGCATCTGGTCCACCTTTATGTCGTCGATGTAGCCTGTGTAGTATAATGGGCGATCGTGTAGATTAGTCTTGATGAGCATGTCTTGTGGAGTGAAGACGATGTTGGGCATTGCTCCCGTACAGGCACTGTCTTGGAGGTCTGCGGGCTGATTTTCTCCCGTGAGGTTGACCTGAGCCAGGTACGCGTCGGCATTTTGAAGTGCATCGCTCAAAACTGTGCGGACATCCTTCGAGAGCCTCAGGAGTTCATATAAGGATAATTTGGCCGGTATATTGGCCAATTGCGCCAAGATGTCGAAGTTGTAGGGCCTCTCCAGCCCCTGAGATGTTTCCTTTCGGAGGGATTTGTCGAAGCGAGTCTCCTTCGGCCTAGGCTTGTCGGTCGTCGAAGGTTGAGCCGGTCCCGGAGCATCCGTGGTAGTGGGCGGATGATCATCAGTCGAGTTTTCAGCCACAGGTTGAGATTGTGCTCCGGATCGAGTAACAACGGCCGTGACTTCCTCTTCATCTGCTGAGGTGGTACGGCAGGATCTGACTTTTCTACTTTTCTTTTTAGAAGATGGAGTGGACTGAGTTACTTCGTGGACTAGGTCCGGATGGACCCACATGATTTCCCCTCGTGATATGGTGAGGGGTACTAGACCAGCAGCTTGAGCAGGCGGGAGATTAGCAATCTCCATCGTTGCCAGAGGGATGGGTATAACCCCGTCCTGGGTCTCTGTTGGAGGGAAGCTGCCGAATTGTATGGACACCATGTTGGCTGCCACGGTTACCTCCTCGAAATCGATGGCCAGAGCGTTCGAATCGATGAGATTTTGGATATATCGTTTCAGTTGGTAGCAGTCGTGCATAGCATGGTGGACGTAGTGGTGGTAATGGCAGAACTTTGGGTTCTCCAGATCAGCCGGCCGAGGCTCCCGTCTTGGTGGAGGAAGCTGAATCCTATCTCCTTGTATGAGCATGTCCAAGATAGGCTTGACGTGACCGTCTTCAAAAGAGTAAGTGATTTGAGGCCATTGTTTGTCCGCAGGTTGCGACTCAGGATTCTGGGCTGTATCGGCCACCATAGCCTGCTTGCCTCTGTTGTCCCGGTTGTTGGAGGGGCTACCCCCATTGTCGTTGGTGGTGCTGGGACGCTTGCCCTTGTTCTCTCCCTCTGAGATATATAATCCCAGTTGGCGAGCCTTCTTTAATCGTTCTTCGGCACTTGTAGCACTAATGATAAAAGCCTTCCAGTCCTTAAATTGACTCTCGCCCATCCAGAGACTGATTGTTGGGAGTAGTCTCTTTTGGCAAATTTCGATCAAGGAAGAGTCCGGGTTGCCAGATGGTAACTTTATTGCGGTTTGACGAAATCGCTCAATGTAATTCCTCGTCAGCTCTTTCTCTCCTTGAATGACGTCCATGAGGGTAGACATCGTGACGTCCTGCCCTACCTCATAGAACCTCTCCAAGAATAGGCGTTTGAAGCCAACGAAGGAATGAATGCAATTGTCCGGCAGGTTGCGGTACCAATCGAAGGCGACTCCTTCCAATGCCCCAATGAATAACCGCGTGAGGATAGCGTCATCATGGGGCAGATGGTCGGTAGTGACCTCAAAGTAAGCGATGTACCGAATTGCTGAAGTCTTGCCATCATATGGGTTGATATTGAACGGCTTATATCTTGGTGGAAAGGGAACATCCCTCCATTCAGCAGGATATGGTTGCCGTATCCTGAGGTCTTGAGAGTTTTCTCGGGCATAGAACATTGCTCGGAGCTCCTGAACCTCTCTTCTTACTTCTCGGGCCTCATCTGTTGCGGTAGGGGCCGTTATCTCGGGAGGATTGTTGCCCGGGTTCGGTGCCGCCGAATTTGAATCTACGTTGATTGCGGGACCCGTGCTTGTCTGGCCAGGTGTCACCTCCTGCAGATTAGGAAGGGCCGCTTTGATCTCGTCTACAGACTTGACCAAGGCGTACAATATGGCCTCCAAAGTGTCGATGTGCTGGCGATCATCGGAACCGCCTTGATTGCTGTCTGTCATGAACACCGTCTTCACATGAGGAGTGACGGAAGGAGTAGTGGAGGATGTACCCTCCGAGTCGTACCCGTGCATCGAGAAATTATCAGGATATGTGGGGATGTTCTCTTCAGGTTCGGACTTGGAAGGAACACTACCCCCAGCTTCGGAGCTTGCTTCGTCTAGGATGTCCTTGGGGACGTCGGTATCTGTTGTATCCGTCGGAGGATTTGCTTTCTCCAGTCCGTATTCCTGGAATGTCGGATTGTCGTGGATGTTTGGAGGAGTGCTACCCCCAGTTCCGACGACCCCCAATGTTGCAGACGACGAACTTCCTACTGCAGCAGTTTTCGTCTTCGAATGGGTGTGTTGAAATACTCCAGTGGAGGATAACCCTTTAGACGACGATTTCTTAGCTGCAGTAGTTGACACCTTTGGGCTGGAGATGCTCGTTTTCTTCCCTCTTCCCTTGGCGAGAACTTTCTGTGCGGACTTGCAGGAGACAACAGGAGGTGCCTCGTCTTCTGAGCTCGGGTGATGTAGTCTTTGGAAGACGGATGGCCGGTCTTCCGTCACCGCCGCGTTGCTGCAACAGCAGTTGACGATGATCTGGGTGCATTGATGTCCGTGAGGGCTCTTTACACCCCGAAGCTCCTTCTCTTTCCTTGCGTTTGTGGAGGATAACCTTACGCAGGTCAGAGGAACCACTTTGTCTGTTTGCCGCCGGGGGCTGGACTTGAGTGGTTTTATACAACTTTCTATCAGAGGCCCGCGTGATAATCAGTGGGACGCCCCGATAGACAGAGGTTGGGGCAGCCGTCTGGACTAGATGAGCCCGTGCTGCCCTAGACTTCCTCCTTTTAGCACCTGTGGGTGCGTAATAGGAGGAGTCTAAGTCGAATACCACAGAGTCTGGATTATCATCCAGAGAATGATCAGAGTCAGGACCGCATGAGAGCCGGTCGAAGACTGATCGAGAGAAGCGTGGGACGGACGCTATGCGGCTAGCATTGGGTACCGTGCAGGCTGTCTGCATGCGACTGTCTTTTGTTGTAGGATGAGTCTTTATGCGGCTAGGAGTCACGACCGTGCAGGCTGACCGCATACGGTTGGCATCTGTGGCCGCATGGATTTTCTGCAAGCGATTGACTTTAACAGCCGTATGAGTCTCATCCGTAACGGTTGGCAACTGTAGCCGCATAAGTTATGCGGCTGACAGATGTGGCCGCATGAGTTTTCTTTATGCGGTCGACGGTTGTAGCCGCATGGGCTTTCTCCCTGCGGCTAATACTCTTCTGTGGCTCGGATCGCGTAGAGTTTCTCTTTGCCCCTGCAAGTCCAGCATCATAGTGTTTTCTTCTGCCGGACTTGGGGACAGCAGAGTTGTCTACGGTCTGAAGTGGGGCCACAGGGGAGTCTTTCTCGCCATCTTGAGCAATAGAGAGCACCCCATCAAGGGCTTGCGGAGGAGCAAATGATTTTGGCCTCCACTCTTTGCGAGCCTTTATGGTACGGGTGCGCTTCTGGACCGGGCCAGTGCTACCTTCAGAGAGCATCTCTTCGAACGCCTGTTGGTCGAAGCGTACGACCATCTTCTGTTGTATAGAGCCAAGTTTGGCTGCGTCCGATTGCGTCACCAACTCCTCAGCCGTGGAGAAGTTAGTCCCCAGCAGAGTCGCCATCGTGTTTGCCATTGATTGTAAAAGTACAGAACAATTATCGGAGGACTGAACTTAGACTCACAATACAAACTCGCTCGTACAAAGAAAGCCTAGGGACGAAAACCTAGGTACAGCAGTCTAAGTACGATTGTTTATTTTAGATTCTGGGGGGTGACGATAGAGGCTCGGGAAAGCGACAGCCGCTCTGCCTTACTCCTTGGACTGTCGGTACGCAGCCTTGACTCGGGAAAGATCTGCTTGGTCGTTGACGAAGAAATGCCTTCTTGCTCTCTCTCTGATTGCTCTCCTGGCTTCTCTTTCTCTGTGTATATTCTCTCTCTGACTATGGGGGAAGTCTCTCTGTGTATACGTATTCTTCTCTAGTTTTTTTTTTGTATATCTCTCTATATGCTACAAGGGAATGGCACCTTGCTATTTATAATAGTGGGATATGATCACTAGGGTTGCCAATGATTAGCTCTTGGAGATGGCGGCGGCCTGGGGATTGATCAATCCAGGCCGTTCGTTTCTGATTGTGACGAATCAGAACCATTAAGGGTAGATTACACCAAATCCCCATTAGCAATGAATGCTGATTGGCATAAATCTTCCTTATAATGATTCTCTAATATCTGCAAATAAATCAAATTTATTCTCCTGCCACGTACCCCAGATCATTGGGATTCGACCCGATCTTGGATTGCCATAAATCTGGAAGATTGATCGGCTGAGGACACGTGTCCTGAGAGCCAATGGTGAGACTGGAACCGCATGCAGATTGGGCCGCATGAGATTTGGGCCACATGAATTTTGGGCCGCATAAGACTTGGGACACGTGTCAGGGCTGTCTGGGCAGTGGCCCCCTCCTTCAGACTTCTGAACCATATGATGAGCCGCATGAACCGCATAATGGTGTGTCTGCTTGAGCCGCATGGGCATGATCTTCTTGAGCCGCATAGGGATGATTCTACTCGAGCCGCATGGGACAGCTTCACTCTGAACCGCATGGGAAGTCTTCACTTCGAGCCGCATAAGCACACCCACGTGGCAGGGCCACGTGGCATTTTGTTGCTCTCGGGGGATCGTGTCAGAGATTTCTTTCTCTTCCCTAGAGATTCATCATCATGACAGAGTCATAATTACCTGCTTTGGTGTCAGGTCTGTCAACTTTTCAGAGGGGTCAGCCGTAAAAGTAATTAATGCAGCATGGATCGGAGGGGAGCACTGTCACGCCACATGTCTTCTGAGCCGCATGGAATACCTCCGGCCGCATAGCTCCTTATGTCGCATGACTTCCTGAGCCGCATGCGTTTTCTGAGCTGCATGGGTCTTTCTCTAGTATTTTTCATGCTTCTACAGGGATTAGCGGGATACTACAGGAAGTTTGTGCAGGATTTCTTCCGTATCACAGAGCCGATGACTAGGCTTACACGGAAAGACGTTGAGTTTGTTTGGTCTGATGAGTGCCAGGCAGCCTTTGATGAACTGAAGAAGAGACTGACCACAACACCCATTCTTGCTTTGTCATCAGGTACTGGAGGTTTTATTATATACAATGATGCCTCAGGTAAGGGTTTAGGTTGTGTATTAGAGTAGAACAAGAGAGTGATTCCTTATGCTTCAAGACAACTATGACCCCATGAGCAAAATTATCCCACTCACGACTTAGAGCTTACAGCAGTGATCTTTGCTCTAAAGTTGTGGAAGCACTACCTCTATGGTGAACGGATAGAAATATTTACAGACCACAAAAGTCTGAAGTATGTATTCATCCAGAAGGAATTGAATATGAGGCAGCGTAGATGGCTTGAGCTAATAAAAGACTTTGATATCTCATTACAGTACCAACTTGGGAAAGCTAATGTGGTAGCAGATGCACTAAGCCGTTATCCAGTAGCTATGAATCTGTCGATAGATCGGCATCTGTCAGAAGACCTGGAGAGTCTGGGTATTGAGATTGTGATTCCTGGAGTTGACATACAGATGATGGGTATGCAGATTCAGTCTGGGATGATGGACAAAATCAGAGAAGCTCAGTACCATGATGATAGCTTGAGGAGTCTACGAGTTCAGGTGCAGGCTAGATTGACCGATGACTTCTTATTGCTGAAGATGGTTCTTTGAGGCATGGGACTAGACATTGTGTGCCTAGTGGTGATCTGCGAGAAGAAGTATTACAGGAAGCTCATCGCTCTCAGTATTCTATACATCTTAGAGCTACCAAGAAGTACAAGAATTTGAGAGATCATGTTTGGTGGTATGGAATGAAGCGGGATGTGGCACACTTCTGTTCCAGATGCTTAGTATGCCAGCAGTTCAAGGCCGAAAGACAGAGACCAGGTAGATTGCTTCAACCATTGCCTATTCCGGAGTGGAAGTGGAAACATATCACTATGGATTTTGTTTCTGGACTTCCGCGTACTCCTGGAGGAAAGTATACGATTTGGGTCATTGTTGATAGACTGACCAAATCGGCCCACTTCTTACCATTTAAAGTGGGACTGTCTACAGAGAAGCTTGCAGAGCTGTATGTGAGATAGATTGTTCGATTGCATGGTGTACCTGTGAGCATTATTTTTGAATGGGATAGTAGATTTACATCTCACTTCTGGAGGAGCTTATAGGCTAGTTTGGGTACTCAGCTCAAATTCAGTATCGCTTATCATCCTCAGGCTGATGGACAGTCGGAAAGGACCATCCAAACTCTGGAGGACATGCTTCGGACTTGTGTGCTAGATTTTGGAGGCTCTTGGGAGGATTATCTACACTTGGTGGAGTTTTCATATAACAACAGCCACCAAGCCAGTATTGAGATGACCCCTTTTGAAGCCTTATATGGACGAATGTGTCGCACTCCAATGTCTTGGGATGACGTGGGAGAGCGAGCCTTATTGGGGCCCGAGATGATTACTGATGCTGCCGAAAAAGTGAAGCAGATCAGGGAGAGACTTCATGTGGCTCAGTACAGACAGAGACACTGGGCTGATAGCCACCGAAGACCGTTGGAGTTTGAGGTAATGAGTTTAGATTTTAATTTTCCTCTAGCTATTAATTAAGGATTATATTCTAAGTTTGGTTTCATTTCTAGGTGGAAGATATAGTTTTCTTGAGAATTTTCTCGACACGTGGCACTATCCGTTTTGGTCGAGGCGGGAAGCTTAGCCCCAGATATATTGGGCCTTTCAGCATTCTTGAGAGGATCGGGGCTGTCGCCTACCGACTTGACCTACCAGCTACTTTGGAGGGTGTGCATGATGTATTTCACGTGTCGCAGCTGAGGCATTACATTTCTGATCCAGCTCATGTGATTGACTATTCAGAAGTCAGAGTGGGTCCTACCCTCAGATATTAGGAGGAGTCTGTTGGGATTTTAGACCGTCAGGAGAAGGTGCTACGCAACCAGACGATTCCTCTCATCCGAGTGGCATGGAGTCATCACTCTCCAGGCGAGTCGACTTGGGAGCGCGATGAGATGAGAGAGCATTTTCCTAGTCTTTTTGTTGTATGATTGTATGTTGCCATGATTGAACTATGTTTGAATGAATGTTTTGAATTTCGAGGACGAAATTTCTTTTAAGGTGTGTAGACTTGTAACTACCCCAATTTGGAATTCCCTAATTTTGAAGATCAATATTATTTCTGAATTTTTCACAAATTATTTTGAATAAAATATAATTTAAATGCCAAATTCTAATTAGTTATCTTTAATTAAATTATTTAATTCAGAAATACTTTTATTAATTATAATTATTATTTCTAATTATTATTCATGAATAGTTAATATAAATATTGTAGGCTGGGCTTCCAAGCCCAGTTGTATTAGAATTTAGAGTGTAATACTCGGGCTGCCAGCCCAAGTTAGCGGTTACTATGGACCTATTTGGGTTAGGAAGAGTTAATTTGTTGGTTTAGCCTAAATATTAGTTAACTACTTCTAAAACTATATTAGTAGCTAGATGTCAAAATCTGTTAGAATTAGTTGAGGCTGCCTACTATTTTACCCCCAGATCTATCAAGTATTACAATCCTGCCATCCTACTTGGGGAGCACACTACTTTATTCTTTAAATATTCAGACTATTATTATTATTTTAAATAGCCATCACATCAATTCTCTCTCTATAGTATCTCTCTCTCTCCTCACTCACTCTCTCTCTCTCTTTCGAGCAGTCCGCCACCATCCGCCGCCGGAGCACTCCGGCTGTGCTCTGGTGAACCACCACCATTCCCTACCATTTTTGCCCATCCACCTGTCGCCATCACCACTACACCGTCTCCATCACCTCGACGACCGTCGGTGACAGTCAGATTCACTCACCCCTCGCCGTGATCGTACGCCACTTCTCCGTCTCCAAATCCAGTGATTCTCCGACCGGTTCCGTCGATTGCTCCACTCGGGTCTTGATTGCGTGCTTGACGTCGCCTCTATTGGACTTCGCCACCGTTCTTCTCAAGTCCAGTGCCAGACGCAGCGACCGCCACCTTAGGTTCGACCGCCCCCTAGGCTCGTGGACCGTCTCTGACTGATCTCGAGAACCTCGGTAAGATTTTGACTCTTTCCGCTCGACCCCTTCACTCTTCTGCTCTTCTTTCGTCTTCTTCCTCTTTTACTACCATGTAGTTTCTGCCATGACTCGCCTTTAGAAGAGAGACCGAGGGATTTGTTGGATGGCAGCTCATGTTGTCTCCCTCCAAATGGATAGAGAATCGAACCACAAATAATGTCCCTCTTCCCCTTTACTTTACCTCCTTTTGAATCTGCCACTTGGCTCTTCGGAAACCGAAGAGCTACCCCCACTTGACTGATGTATTTCCAAGGGTCACCTATGTGGCCAGTTTAGGATCCATGGGTCACTTGACCCTTTGGCTCATGGAGGAGCCAAGTCTGGATATGTGACCTTTCAGAAAGTGAAAGGGGCACTTGACCTTCAAATGGTTTAGCTACCCATGTGGCCGGTTTCCAAGGGTCACTTGATCCTACTCATGTAATAGTGTTTTGTTCTCTCCATTGGTTAGAGAGTTATGTTTACAAATGAATTTCTCTCTCTCCCTTGCTGTCATGTATAACAGCTGCTTCCTCATGAATCGAGAAGCCAACTGTAAATGATCCTTCAAAATTGAAGGAGTCACTCGATCCTTCAGTGAAGGTGTCACTCCCCGTTCCTAGAATGCGTATTTTTATACATGTGCAACTCATATATATTTATTTAATATTTATCATGTATTATCCTGTATTTAAATTCCCTTAATTTCATGTTAATTAATTATCTGTATTTTATTTCCTGCTGTTATTCTCTGCTTTTAGTCTTGCTTTTAGGTTCGTCCTTGGAGGGTTTTTCTCGGGTTCATGGTGGTTCACATGAACTGAACCCCATCTACCACCACCCATTCCATTTAAAGCCCCCATCCCCTTCTCTCTCCTCATAACTCTCCTTCACCAATTACTTCTTCTTCTTCCTCATCGCTCTCTTCCACCTACCAGGAGAAGGCAAGTACATCTTGCTTCTCCTTCACCCATTTTTATGGTTCATTTGTCTTCCTCTTGTGATTCTAAGAGAGTTTAGTACTTAGCATTTTTGATTTCTTTGGCTCGTTTCTTACAGATCTAAGTTGTTGTATTTTCGGTGTCCATGGGTTTTGATCTCCCAACCTGGCGTATTTTTGAAAATAGATAGTTTCATGTGGCAGAGCTTCTCATTCCACACCATTCTGAACCATGGGAACCTCATTTCTGGCTTGAAACGAAGGCTCCATAAGATTGGAGTTCGGAAGATTTAGTCACGCTCACGTTCTTACGTGTTAGCGTGAATTTTTAGTCACGCTCACGTTCTTACGTGTTAGCGTGAATTTTTAGTCACGCTCACGTTCTTACGTGTTAGCATAAATTTTGAGTTACGCTCACGTCTTTGCGTGCGTGCGTGGATTTCTTATCACGCTCACACTGTGCGTACATGAGTTACTTATCACGCTCACGTTGTGCGTATATGAATTTCTTATCACGCTTTTCACGCTCATACGCTCACGTTGTGCGTGCGTGAGTTACTTTTCACGCTCACGTTATGAGTACGTGAATTACCCTTCACGCTCACGCTGTGCGTGCCAACGTGAACCACTTTTTACGCTCACGCTGTTTATACGCTCACTCCTACCTACTAGACTTGGCGTGACTTGTTGGCCTTAGCATAGACTTGTTGGCGTGACTTGTTGGCCTTAGCATAGACTTGTTGGCGTGACTTTCTGACTTGGGTATTTCTATTTGTTCTATAATTTATTCATTTAATGGTGGCATGATAATTCTTCTATTATATCCTTACGCCTTTTTATGAACTCGAAAATCTTAGCATGTTAATATTTTTGATACATACGGTTGTGTAGAACGTGTCTTGTGTCTTGACTGGTTTATGGATACCCAGTAAGGCTGGAACTTAACCCTGAGAGTTATAGACTCGACCCCACTTAGTACTAATTGACTTTCATGCCTTGTCACCATTGATAATAATGGTTATCTTGACTAAAATTGATCATGCGTTCCTAGTTGGAACTAAGAGACTGGCTAGTCGTCTTATTGAATTAAATGAATAAGACACGTTCATGTAATGAACTATTGTAATCGATTAGCCGATCCCGAATATTGACATACAGGCATGTGCAGGCTTCAATTTATTTATTTTTCCACAAAGCAGCACGTGTACTTTATGGTCAAGGCATGATTACTCCGTGGTTAGATTTGATTGTTGCATTACGCTATGTAAGACCTACAATCTAGCCGCACGGGTATCGTTGTAGAGTTGTGCATATCGTACCTCGTACGAAAGTACTCATTTGAATGACCATGATCCACGGCATGAGATTTTACTCAACGTAGAGACTATTAAGTTAAATAAAATAATGATTGCATGGAGAGAATGGATCCCCGAGTTCTTATATGGCAGCCCTCTTGGGACTAGTAGTGCCCGACAGGCCGGCTGGTTCCCACAGATACTGTAAACCTGCCACACGGGCAGGGAGCGGTATCTGCTTATATTATTATTGTATATTGTATATTGATGACGGGCGCCCCGCTGGGACTCGTCTAATTCATGATTGGCGCAATTGATTGACTGGATAGACTAGCCTTGCTCGCACATAGTAAGAACTGAGGAACCTTTATTGCATAATTCCAGGATAACTTGGGACTCATAATAGCAAGCCGTAGGAGTTGATTGGCCGTTCAAGATAATTTGTTTGTGTACTGTACCTACTCTGTTGCCTAACTGAGATGATCAGAATATCAGGACATGACGGGCCAACTTCTGTCCTTGTTTGGTTGGGAGGTTGGTTCGAAGTGTCGTGATGTTATGTGAATCCTAGTGGAAAGCAGAGATCTATTATTATATCCTCTTACTTACTGGTTTAATCCTTCATATCGTGCTTTTTGTGGTACTTGCTATTAGAGGTCTAACCTCTCTGGTTTTGCATGGCCAGATTTAGAGCCGGTTCCCGAGGACTCAGCTTACTTCCACCTCTAAGATGGTCAATACTAGAGGAATGATCGCAGGAGGACTCGAGTGAGTTCCTTACTCCATCGCTCGTTTTGTTATTTACTTTATACTTAGCCGTTTGGCACCGACATGTTAGTCGAATTGTCTTGTACTTACCTTTACATAATTGTAACTAAGTCAGACTGCAGCTGCTAACAATTGTGTATACTTGCCACATCTTCTGGCTATGTTTTGTAAAGTCAGATATCAAGAACATTTTGATTTAAGCGTCTGGGACGCCTTACTGCTTTATCTTACATGTTCTCTATTACTGTTTCTTGTTTGAACGATTGAGACAATAGATGTGAAGTGACCATAGTAAGACTTTCATGTAGTATGCACCCCCTCGTCTGGTTAGACAGCATTGATCGTATTATACGGTATTCATCTACCCGTAATACGTAGCTGGCTGAGTCATTCCTCCGCTCTCCAGTATTCTGGTTCTGGGGCGTGACAGAAGGATAGACCACGCATATGTGGCAGCTACTTTCCAGCCTCTACTTTGGCAGAGGGTTACATTATAATATACTGCAATATTATGTAATATTTTAGGTATACTTAGTATATTGTATATATGCTGTTGTGTTGGCCGATGCTTTTCGATTGAAACCAATTTGTGGGTGCTCGGTTCAGTGTACTGTACACTTGGACTACAATGTCCTTTGTTATAATATAGCAGTACACTTTTGCTAAGAGTAGGTATTTTGGAGATAGGTGTAATAGCCCATATAGGCCTATGGTGCATATATATATATATATATATATATATATATATATATATATATATATATATATATATATATATATATATATATATATATATACTTGGACTACAATGTCCTTTGTTATAATATAGCAGTGCACTTTTGCTAAGAGTAGGTATTTTGGAGATAGGTGTAATAGCCCATATAGGCCTATGAGTGCATATATTAAATATATATATATATATATATATATATATATATATATATATATATATATATATATATATATATATATATATATATAAATATATATATATATATATATATATATATATATATA
Source organism: Iris pallida (assembly GCA_029216955.1). Classification (NCBI taxonomy): domain Eukaryota; kingdom Viridiplantae; phylum Streptophyta; class Magnoliopsida; order Asparagales; family Iridaceae; genus Iris; species Iris pallida. Next base: position 31,904,069 of record JANAVB010027598.1, read on the forward strand.
TATATATATATATATATATATATATATATATATATATATATATATACTTGGACTACAAATGTCCTTTGTTATATTATAGCAGTGCACTTTTGCTAAGAGTAGGTATTTTGGAGATAGGTGTAATAGCCCATATAGGCCTATGAGTGCATATATATAATAGCCCATATAGGCCTATGAGTGCATATATATATATATATATATATATATATATATATATATATATATATATATATATATATATATATATATATATATATGTATAAAAAACAAAATATATGTATATATATATTTTTTTTTTTTTAAATATATGTATATATATATATATATATATATATATATATATATATATATATATATATATATATATATATATATATATATATATATATATATATATATATATATATATATATATATGTATAGAAAAAAAAAATAAAAAAAAAATATATATATATATATATATATATATACATATATATATATATATATACATATATATATATATATACATATATATATATATATATATATATATATATATATATATATATATATATATATATACATATATATATATATATTTTATATATATATATATATATATATATATATATATATATATATATATATATATATATATATATATATATATATATATATATATATACATATATATACATATTAAAAAAAAAAATATATATATATATATATATACATATATATACATATTAAAAAAAAAAAAATATATATATATATATATATATATATATATATATATATATATCTATATATATATATATATATATATATATATTATATATATATATATTCAAATTACAATTTGTATAATTATTATATTGGTATTAATATGTATCAGAATGATATATTATGCTGGCATGTTAGTTTTGGTATATTAAGTTAGTATATTTTATCTAAGAATAGCATTTATTGTATTTTCAAAATGTATATATATATATATATATATATATATATATATAATATTTTGACTAAACAATTTAGTATCAAATTCTTATAAATTATTTTCAGTCAAAGTTAATATTTCTACAGATAGGTTATAGATTAGGATAGTGTTGCCTTCTTCTTTTATTAGTTTTAGTAAAAAACTAATCATATTCCTATATTGTGACTTGTGCTTAATCTCTCATCGGATTATTGGACTTATCGGGATATTCGGATATCGGATTTGGACATTGGACTATTATTGGATATTGGACTTTGGATATGATCTGGACTCTATGGGACATGTTGCTTTGCGACTTATTTGGGACTTATTATGGACTATAGATTGTGATTTATTCCGTGTTGACACGATCGTGTCGCGCACGTCGACTTCAGATATCCAAGGCAAGTATTTCCAGCGAACACTCTCATTTCATATTTAATTATTGTATTTCACGATCTAGATGTGCATGCCATGATTCTGTTACGATGTCCACACGAGATTAGTATTTATGGATTCATGTCATCATATTCATGTTTACCCTGTTCACCTTGTTCCCTGTTTATTTATTTTATGTTTTCTATACCATGAGTAGAATCCATGTATTCTAGTTAGTCGTAAATACTTTAGTATATATGTGATCAAAACCCTGTATAATCCATGATTCCATGTTTTCATGCCTGCTAGCTAATCATACACTACACGTATGATTGAGCCTAACCAAGTAGAACCCCAAGCCGATCACATATAGAACACAGTACTTCAACCCCACGTAGTGTAGCTAAAACTCTTGCATTTTATATTGCAATGTCTCTTACCGTCCTTTCATGTTTATTTTATCTACTCTCACCATGTTACAAACTCACCCCAGTGATATCTCATCTATTTTCTGTCTTATAATAATTAACATGTTATGGATAGTAGTTCTCGTGTTGTACTTGCTCCAATCCTGACTAGGATAACCACATTTTTAGGAGAGGACTTAGAAAACTGGTCCACCACTTATTATGACACTCCTGAGGAGGATCATGGTCTAGCTGAGGATGCAGGAGACGCCATTACCGATGAGCCACTGGAGGATGCATACCTTAGTTTAGACTTTATTTCTGTCATATAGACTTTCTATTACAGAACATTTGCTGAGTTGTAATAATTTGAGGATGATTGTACCTAACCTTTTGAGATGTATTATGCGGATTATTTCCTTTCCTTTTCATATCTTGCTGCTAGTATTTGTGATTGAGTTAGATTCTATTTTCTTGTGATGTCATTTCTGGATGGGATTAGTTACACTATAGATTTGACAGCTTACTACCGTCGACTCTGCGGTGTAGGCTGGGCGTGCTTCTACGCACTTGTGTCCGAACTTTCGGGCGCGGGTCGTGACACGTTTTTAGGTAGCCCATGCAGGTTAGTCTTCGCAATTAGTGCGATATCATTGTGGTACTTAGGATTAGAGTATCGCTATGAGCCTGCAATAAATTAATAGGAAAATTAACATATAGGAAAAGCTCAATCACAAAATAGGAATTCCATTTTGATCTAATTCGATTATTTCGAGCAATTCTGACTAATTTCTATCTTGAATTGCTATCTTTCTTGAATAATCTTGTCTTTTTTGAATTTAGGATATCTCTTAACTCCGTCATATCCTATTTTTCAGAATGCCTCCGAAGAGCCGATCTAAAGGCTTAGTAGCAGCTGCTACCACAGCTTCTGAGCGATCGGGATGGTCGTCCTCTCGATCTTCCAAAAAGAGAACGGCTGAGACTCTCCCTCCAGCTCCTGATTTGGCTACAGTTCAGGAGGTAGCTTTAGTTGCATCGGAGAGTCTTCCTCCTCCTCCATCTCAGCGAGGGACACGAGTATCTTTATCCTCTGAGAGTGTGCCTGCTGACAGTGCACAGCTTTTCGGCTTCCTCCGTGAGATGATGGAGTCCCATCGTATTCAGGCTGAGTCCCAGCTGATTCAGGATGAGGCCCAGAGGGAGCATAATTCCGCCATGCATGACAGTATTGAGAAGGCACATGAGCTAGCCCTTGCTGCTCTTGAGAGAGCTGCTCCTACACCTCAGCAGACTCAGCAGCAGCAGTCCTCTACCTCGAAGGAGGATGATATTATGGACTTCAAGAAGATGAATCCTCGGACCTTCAAGGGCACTGAGGGAATCTTGTACGCAGATGAGTGGCTTGAAGACATCGAGCGTATTATGAGGCTTGCTAGGATCCCCAAGGATCTGCAAATTGAGGCAGTTGGTCTTCAGCTTTAGGATATTGCTCGCACTTGGTTCCGGAGCGAGCCTCAGATAGTTCCAGATCTGCCTTGGGGCAAGTTCAAGAGCCTCTTTAAGAGAAAGTTCTATCCAGAGATTACAGAATGAGCTCTAGAGGCACAGTTTCTGAGTTTGGTTCAGGACCGACTTTCAGTGGATGAGTATGTTGCAGAATTCTGCAGGCTAGGCCAATTTGCAGATTTTGTAGTCCAGGACCCGAAGGTCAAGGCCCGCAGATTCTGTCAAGGTTTATCCAAAGAGATTCGGGTTCGCATCTCCTCGAGCAAGACTACTTATGCTGGGATTTTAGCAGAGGCGCGGAGGATTAAGGAAGATCTTGATCTTAGGACCAAGAGGGGCCGAGATACATTTGGGGAGATTATAATTCTGGACCGGCGAAGCATCCACAGTATCAGCAGAAGACTTTGCATCAGCAGCAGATAGCCAGAGCCCCTATGCAGCAGCAGTCGTAGAAGCAGAACCATGCAGGACCACCATGTGGCTATTGCAAGAAGCCGGGACATATCTAGGAGCATTGCAGGAAGAGGCTGGGGATGTGTTTGTATTGTTGTTCTAGCAGGAATCAGCTGAGAGATTGTCCACTAGCTCGTCCTATTCAGGGGACGGCTCCTACCCAGCCAGCTAGGCCACCTACAGCACAAAAAGCAAAGAGGACCTCTTCCCACTCAGCAGCAATGCTTTTTCCAGCATCAACAAAAGGGAGCACCTCAGAAGGGCAAGGCCTTCGCCATGACTACTGTTGAGGAGGCCGAGGCACCTAAAGATGTGATTGCAGGTTCTATTCTTTAGATTCATATCCAGCTATTGCTTTATTTGATTCAGGAGCTACACATAGTTTTATATATATCTTCAGTCTTTATGTTTAGACACAGTATTGTAGCTTCACCCTTAGATAGAAACTGCAAGATCATGACTGGCGGAGGTATTCTTTTAGTGAAAGATCTCTGCGTCCAGCGTCGCATAACCCTGGGTTGAAGGGAATTGCATGCTGATCTACTCGTAATGCCACTTCCAAATTTCGACATTGTACTTGGGATGGATTGGTTGAGTAGCAATTATGCTTCTATTTATTGCCGTCGAGGATGTATTGTATTCAGTCCTCCGGGGAAGCCTACATTTGAATTTTCTAGAGGAGCAGTGGAGCAACAGCATGATATTTTGTGCGGAGCTATGATTGACGACAAGGGGTTGCCTCACCCACTCATTGCAAAATTTCTAGATGTTTTTCCAGAAGAACTGTCGGGATTGCCGCCTGTTAGAGATGTTGAATTCTCTATAGACTTAGTTCCGGGAGCTGAACCGGAAGCTAGAAATGTCTACAGAGTCAACAATCATGAGTCCGTGGAGCTGAAGAAGCAGTTAGATGAATTACTTGAGAAAGGATTCATCAGATCTAGTTCATCAACTTGGGGAGCTCCGGTATTATTTGTGTCGAAGAAGGATGGGTCAGTACGGATGTGCATTGACTACATGGTTTTGAATAACCTCACTGTTAAGAATAAATATCTACTGTCGAGGATCGACGACTTATTCGATTAGCTGAGCGGTGCCAGGGTATTTTCAAAGATAGACTTGAGGTCTGGCTACCATCAGGTGAGAGTGAAGGAGGAGGATATCCAGAAGACTGCATTTCGGATGAAGTATGGCCAGTATGAGTTTTTGGTGATGTCATTCGAGTTGACCAATGCACCTGCTGTTTTTATGAACTTGATGAATAAGGTATTCCATCAATACCTTGACCAGTTCGTTGTGGTGTTTATTGACGACATCCTGATATACTCGAAGACCCCTGAGGAGCATGAAGAGCACTTGAGGATCGTGTTAGAGACTCTCCGCAAGGAGCAACTTTATGGAAAATGCTCCAAATGCAAGTTTTTCTTGGACAAAGTGGAGTTTTTCGGATACGTAGTTACTGGTGAGGGTATCTCAGTAGATCCAAAGAAGATTGCTGTCGTCGAATCTTGGACCACTCCTACCTCAGTAGCAGAGATTCGGAGCTTCTTGGGATTAGCGGAGTACTACAAGAAGTTTGTGTAGGATTTCTCCTGTATCTCAGAGTCGATGACTAGGCTTACGCGGAAAGACGTGGAGTTTGTTTGGTCTGATGAGTGCCAGGCAGCCTTTGATGAACTGAAGAAGAGACTGACCACAACACCCATTCTTGCTTTGCCATCAGGGACTGGAGGTTTTACTATATACAGTGATGCCTCAGGTAAGGGTTTAGGTTGTGTATTGGAGCAAAATAAGAGAATGATTGCTTATGCTTCAAGACAACTACGATCCCATGAGCAGAATTATCCCACTCACGACTTAGAGCTTGCAGCAGTGATCTTTGCTCTGAAGTTGTAGAAGCACTACCTCTATGGTGAACAGGTGGAAATATTTACAGACCACAAAAGTCTGAAGTATGTATTCACCCAGAAGGAATTGAATATGAGGCAGCGTAGATGGCTTGAGCTGATGAAAGACTTTGATATCTCATTACAGTACCATCCTGGGAAAGCTAATGTGGTAGCGGATGCACTTAGCCGTTATCCTGTAGCTATGAATCTGACGATGGATCGACATCTGTTAGAAGACCTGGAGAGTCTGGGTATTGAGATTGTGATTCCTGGAGTTGACATGCAGATGATGGGTATACAGATTCAGTCTGGAATGATGGACAGAATCAGAAAAGCTCAGTACCATGACGATAGCTTGAGGAGTCTACGAGTTTAGGTGTAGGCTGGATTGACCGATGATTTCTCTATTGCTGAAGATGGTACTTTGAGGCATGGGACTCGACTTTGTGTGCCTAGTGGTGATCAGCGAAAAAAAGTATTGCAGGAAGCTCATCGCTCTCAGTATTCTATAAATCCTGGAGCTACCAAGATGTACAAGGATTTGAGAGATCATATTTGGTGGTATGTAATGAAGCGGGATGTGGCACACTTCCGTTCCAGATGCTTAGTGTGCCAGCAGGTCAAGGCCGAAAGGCAGAGACCAGGTGGATTGCTTCAACCATTGCCTATTCCGGAGTGGAAGTGGGAACATATCACTATGGATTTCGTTTCTGGACTTTCGCGTACTCCTGGAGGAAAGGATACAATTTGGGTCATTGTTGATAGATTGACCAAATCGGCCCACTTCTTACCATTCAAAGTGGCACTGTCTACAGAGAAGTTTGCAGAGCTGTATGTGAGATAGATTGTTCGATTGCATGGTGTACCTGTGAGCATTATTTCTGACCGGGATAGTAGATTTACATCTCACTTCTGGAGGAGCTTACAGGCTAGTTTGGGCACTCAGCTCAATTCACTACCGCTTATCATCTTCAGACTGATGGACAGTCGGAAAGGACCATCCAAACTCTGGAGGACATGCTTCGGACTTGTGTGCTAGATTTCAGAGGCTCTTGGGATCTACACTTGGTGGAGTTTTCATACAACAACAGCTACCAAGACAATATTGAGATGACTCCCTTTGAAGCCTTATATGTACGAAGGTGTCGCACTCCATTGTCTTTGGATGACGTGGGAGAGCGAGCCTTATTGGGGCCCGAGATGATTACTGATGCTGTCGAAAAAGTGAAGCAGATCAGGGAGAGACTTCGTGTGGCTCAGGACAGGCAGAGGCACTGGGCTGATAGCCACCGAAGACCGTTGGAGTTTGAGGTAATGAGTTTAGATTTTAATTTTCTTCTAGCTATTAATTAAGGATTATATTCTAAGTTTGGTTTTATTTCTAGGTGGAAGATATGGTTTTTTTGAGAATTTCTCCGACAAGTGGCCCTATCCGTTTTAGTCGAGGCGGGAAGCTTAGCCCCAAATTCATTGGGCCTTTCAGCATTCTTGAGAGGATCGGGGCTGTCGCCTACCGACTTGACCTACCAGCTACTTTGGAGGGTGTGCATGATGTATTTCACGTGTCGCAGCTGAGGCATTATATTTCTGATCCAGCTCATGTGATTGACTATTCATAAGTCAGAGTGGGTCCTACCCTCAGATATCAGGAGGAGCCTGTTGGGATTTTAGACCGTCAGGAGAAGGTGCTATGCAACCAGACGATTCTTCTCGTCCGAGTGGCGTGGAGTCATCACTCTCCAGGCGAGCCGACTTGGGAGCGCGAAGATGAGATAAGAGAGCGTTTTCCTAGTCTTTTTGTTGTGTGATTGTTTGTTGCCATGATTGAACTATGTTTGAATGAATGTTTTGAATTTCGAGGACAAAATTTCTTTTAAGATGTGTAGACTTGTAACTAACCCAATTTGGAATTCCTTAATTTTAAAGATCAATATTATTTCTGATTTTTTTATAAATTATTTTGAATGAAATATAATTTAAATGCCAAATTCTAATTAGTTATCTTTAATTAAATTATTTAATTCAGAAATACTTTTATTAATTATAATTATTATTTCTAATTATTAGCCATGAATAATTAATATAAATATTGTAGGCTGGGCTTCCAAGCCCAGTTGTATTAGAATTTAGAGTGTAATACTCGGGCTTAGGCTGCCAGCCGAAGTTAGCTGTTATATGGGCCTATTTGGGTTAGGAAGAGTTAATTTGTGGTTTAGCCTAAATATTAGTTAACTACTTCTAAAACTATATTAGTAGCTAGATGCCAAAATCTGTTAGAATTAATTGAGGCTGCTACTATTTTACCCCCCAGATCTATCAAATATTACAATCCTGCCATCCTACTTGAGGAGTGCACTACTTTATTCTTTAAGTATTCAGACTATTATTATTATTTTACAACATCCATCACATCAATTCTATCTCTACAGTCTCTTTCTCTCCCTCGAGCATTCCGCTACCATCCGCCGTCGGAGTACTCTGACCGTGCTCCGGTGAACCACCACCATTCCCCACCATTTTTGCCCATCCACCTGTCGCCATCACCACTACACCGTCTTCATCACCTCGATGACCGTCGATGACAGTCAGATTCACTCACCCCTCGCTGTGACCGTACGCCACTTCTCCGCCTCCAGATCCAGTGATTCTCCGATCGGTTCCGTCGATTGCTCCGCTCGGGTCTTGATTGCGCGCTCGACGTCGCCTCCATTGGACTTCGCCACCGTTCTTCTCAAGTCCAGTGCCAGACGCAGCGACCGCCACCTCAGGTTCTGTAGTGCCCCGTCCCGCTCAGTCAATCGGAGTAATCGAAACGCCGACGGCGTTCGGACTTGGCCTTGCAACGGCTGCTCGAAGACATCACTCGGTCGAGGCGACCGCTCGCTCAGGTGGGGTAGTTTCGGTGAACTTGCCTCATCTTAGACTTCACATAATAAATTATATGTTTTCAACTTGCACAAGTAGGCTTGATAATAAAAGAGACAAATTCACTTAGCTAAAAGAAATAATTCTGACGGGTCGAATTAAGTTAGAATATGGAAAGGTCCAACGGTCGGCTTAGAGTTGGTGCACGGCGTACTTTGAAAATGACACTCGGTCCTTCGTCCCCTGGCTTGGGAGAAAAAAAGTTGGTTGAGTAAGCGAAGTTATGATCGCAGCCTAAGTCATAGGCGCGCCGCATGAATGCTTCATAAAGCATATACGGTCCCATCGTCCAAGGCTTGGCATAGCCTTGGCTTGTCCATAAATTAAGTTGCGTTGAGCGGCTTATGACCTAAGTCTAAGCCCGAGTGACTTGGTCGTTCAAGTCGAATGCATGCACGGCACGATCCATTAAGGCAAAGCTTGACGCAGCCTTTGCTCGTTAAGTTGTTGCGAAGTTAAGTTAGGCAAAGTTATGCGGTCGGCCTAAGACGTTACAAGTACCGTCCCTCTCTTTGTGATTTGTTAAAGCTAAGTAGTCCCACGATCTCAAGGCCCGTCGACTTGGACAGGAGTGTTGCGTAGAACACGGTTGGCTTAAGGCACAATGCATGGACTTAGTGTTTAAGGCACGAGCTATAGTTGGCTTCAAGTCGAGTTTAGAAAAAGGGCTATCAAATGGGCATTCCTAAGTTGAGTAAAAAGGATATGGCATCAAGGGAGAAGGCTCGCGATCGTGGGTCGTCGAGGGATCTCAAGGATAGAAGTCTTGAACATGGTTTTGGAAGAGAGGGTAACACTGAAAGAAGGATGACTGTGTGAGACATCAGTTTGAGTCGAGTCTTGTATAGTCATGGATAACTTGTCGACAAGGGCGAAGTTTCCTCGAGCGGCAACCCTGGGCCATGGGACCGACTCAGCCTAGGAGAAAACAGGTTATAGTCGTGCATAAGGTTTTAGCAGGGTTAAAGCGGGGGCTTGCAACGGAGCTAGCTACTTGCGTTGAAAGGTCCCCGATTTAACCAAGCTATACGTCTCAGGATATCTTGTGATGCTAGTAGCCAAGTTCATATATATGTCGACAAATAGTGGCTATTCGCATGTATGCCTTTGGATTGAGTCGAGTTGAATGTGTGTACAGTTAGAACACAAAGTTTGGGCCTAAGATTGGGTTTTAACATAGGCGTCGTGCTTCAGCACGAGATGTGGCGTCAAGTCTCAAGTGTGGACATGTGAGGCGGCGATATGGTTAAGGGCCGTGAGGCGGCGATATCGTGCTTCAGTTGATGATCAAAGTAGCAAGGGCTGCGAGGCAGCTATGGTTAAGTCTCACTGAGTTGCGAGGCACGGCCTCAGCAAGGGTTTGTAGCACGGTCATACGGAAATGGAGTCTATCGTGTAGTTGCGTCTATGATTTTGGACCGTAAGGCAAATACGACTTGATAGGTTAACGTTGTTGGCACGAGAATTGTCTAGAGGCAAAGTATGAGTTAACACTGTTGTTGCAAGCACGAACGGTCTAAAGACACGAAATAGGCCAAGGCATTGGTCCTAAAATAATCCTAAGACAAGAGTAGAAAGACAATCAAGAAGGGACTATATTGCACAAAGTAAATCAAACGTATCAGTTTTGTATGGGTGGACGAGGAGCTTATTCCACCAGTACAGTTGAGTACTGACACCCGCATAGTTTTCATGTGCAGGCACAGGTAGAAGCTCGTGGCGCGGAGGTCGCTTGGATGCGTCGAGGCACAGAGTTTCTTGGCGATTCGAAGCGTACGGACGTATGGAGTCAAGACTTATACGGGACATAACGTATGGACGTCGCCTTCCGAAGCTTTCGCTAGCTCAAGCGTTGTATCAAAAGATGAGAAAGAGCAGAGTGTACTTGTAATGTAAGAAAAGTGAGCTCAAGAGACTTGTAATCTTGGCCTTGCGCCCTTTGTAATCTTTATTTCAATATCAAAAAAGAGCTTCTTTGAATAACTTGTGTTTTGCTTTAAAATTTTTGCTGCTATTATTCAATGTCTCTGCATGGGACTTCTGTGCGACGACCCCGTCGCAGTCGCTGAAATTGGCCGTTATGGAACCCGCCTTGCACGAGCGCAACCTAGGCTCGTACGGCATCACGCCTTAGCGAGGACGACCGCTCCTATGGGAGCGGGGCGTGACAGGTTCGACCGCCGCTTAGGCTCGTGGACCGTCTCTGACTGATCTCGAGAACCCTCGGTGAGATTTTGACTCTTCCCGCTCGACCCCTTCACTCTTCTGCTCTTCTTTCATCTTCTTCCTCTTTCTCTACCATGTAGTTTCTGCCATGCCTCTCCTTTGGAAGAGAGACCGAAGGATTTGTTGGATGGTAGTTCATGTTGTCTCCCTCCAAATGGAGAGAGAATCGTCCCACAAATAATGTCCCTCTTCTCCTTTACTTTACCTCCTTTTGAATCTGTCACTTGGCTCTTCGGAAACCGAAGAGCCACACCCACTTGACTGATGTATTTCCAAGGGTCACCTATGTGGCCGATTTTGGATCCATGGGTCACTAGACCCTTTGGCTCATGGAGGAGCCAAGTCTGGATATGTGACCTTTCAGAAAGTGAAAGGGGGCACTTGACCTTCAAATGGTTTAGCCACCCATGTGGCCGGTTTCCAAGGGTCACTTGATCCTACTTATGTAATAGTGTTTTGTTCTCTCCATCGGTTAGAGAGTTATGTTTACAAATAAATTTCTCTCTATCCCTTGCTGTCATGTATAACAGCTGCTTCCTCATGAATCGAGGAGCCAACTGTAGATGACCCTTCAAATTGAAGGAGTCACTCGATCCTTCAGTGAAGGATAGACCACGCATATGTGGCAGCTACTTTCCAGCCTCTGCTTTGGCAGAGGGTTACATTATAATATACTGCAATATTACGTAATATTTTAGGTATACTTAGTATATTGTATATATGTTGTTGGTTGGCCGATGCTTTTCGATTGAAACCAATTTGGGGTGCTCGGTTCAGTGTACTGTACACTTGGACTACAATGTCCTTTGTTATAATATAGTAGTACACTTTTGCTAAGAGTAGGTATTTTGGAGATAGGTGTAATAGCCCATATAGGCCTATGAGTGTAGTATTACTACACACACACACACACATTATAATATATTATATATATATATATAATATATATATAATATAATATTATATATATTATATATATATATATATATTCGGATTACAATTTGTATAATCATTATATTGGTATAAATATGTACCAGAATGATATATTTGCTGGCATGTTAGTTTTGGTATATTAAGTTAGTATATTTATCTAAGTCACGACCCGCACCCTAAGTAAGGGCACGAGACGTGGGTACGTCCAGCCTACGCCGCAGTGTCGGCGGTAGAACCTGTCCTAGGTCAATCATCTAACAATATAAAGGTACCTGTACAGTTTATACTCGCCGAATGGAGGTAACATCACAACATACAGTCTCAATCACATCTAAGGTAGAAGATGAAAGACAGATAGATAGATAGATAGTAACTCAAAGAGAACAGTAGCATAGATGAAATAAGTCTAAGTGTCTAGAATACTAACATCCAGAATGACAACTCATAATACAATAAGTCTAAGAGTCTATACATCTCCACATCTCAAAATACGACTCAGAATGTGAGACAAAATATAATATAGAAAAGACTGTCTAGCTAACTGGTCTAGACTACTGGAGCAACATCCTCACCTCCAGGTGGATCCTGCTGAGGGTCCTCAACACAAGTGTCATCTAGTCCTGCTCCATAATATGTAGTCACCCATGCCTCATCCTCATCCTCTGTAATATTTTCAACAGGTCCAGTCAGGACAGGAACGAGCACAATACATCTCACACAGTTCATATCAGGTTAGGAAATACGATACAGGCAATAGAGTAAGATACAGGACGTGCTGAAAGGAAATATACGCTGTAAAGAGATAGCTGTAATGAAATATCCACTGTATATAGAGAACTGTAAGTGACTAGTGATGTAGAGTATAAGATAGGCATGTGAATGGCTAGAATTATACATGATTACACTACTGAGTTTGCACATGATTACACTACTTTGGAATTATTCACATGTCCACTTCTACTCTCCCGTTTCCCCAATCAATACACAAGTATCTAGACAAGTTACGTTATTATACATTACTTCACATGAGGCTCATAAATGAGTATACGTGAAGTTATACATGAGGGCTCAGTGAATCATGAGAGTACATGATCACATGAGTACACATGAATGATGGAAGCATAGGAGTACATGATGATAGTGAAACACACGTAACATGAAGTACCCGATGCTCCCGAGAGGGATAACATCTCATGTAAAGATCCATATAGTACCAATCCGTGTTACCAATGTGACAGCATCAAGTAAAGTAATCTAGAGCGAGAAGTAAAGCCTGAACAAGTATGAAACAGTCAGAGAATGTACTCGCCTGCTGTATGAATGTCTGTAGAGAATATGCTGTCTGAGGAGAGGTGTCTGGCTCCTGATCAGAGCAACACAAGTCACAATGTATTCTAAATAGTAAAAATAAAGTCTACTATGCATACTACATGATTCTAGGTCAATCTGGTCAAAAGTTAACTCTTGGTCAACTCTGGTCAACTCTAAAGTCAAACTAGTCAAAGTTAGGTCAACCATAGTCAAACTAGTTAAGGTTTTAGTCAAACTAGTTAAACTAGTCATTTTAGGTCAATCCTAGTCAATTCTAGGTTAACTAGGTCAAATTTGACCTAAGGTTGACTTTGGTCAACCCTTAGTCAACAAGGGTCAACTAGTAGGTGTTTAGGTCATTAGGTCAATTGGGTTAGCCCCAATGCCATAGGCTAATCATTTAGGCCATAGGCTAGTGACTTAGGTTTCCATATAACCTATATTTAGAAGTCATATATATTTTTTTTTTCATATAACCTATATATTTAGAAGTCATATATATATATATATATATATATATATATATATATATATATATATATATATATTATATATATATATATATATATATATATATAATATATATATATATATATATATATATCTATATATATATAGATATACACAATCTATCTACTACCTATATATGTATCAATATATGAATACACTATATATAATACCAAAACCCACATATATATATATATATATATATATATATATATATATATATATATATATATATATATATATATATATATATATAACACTATACATGATCTAGTAAAGATATATATATATATCATATATATATATATACATATATATACTCACAAAACTTATATAATATATATATATATATAGGGAGAGAAGTAAAAGAGAGAGAATAGTGAAAGAGAGAGAATGGGCTGTCACAGGAAAAAGGGGGGGTGTTCCAGTTTCCTGGAACCAGGAAACAGCACCCACACAACACACACAAATGCACACACACACACACACACCTACATATATACATACATGTATATACACATATATATACATGTATACACCCTAAAATCCCACCTACACACTCACATACACATATACTACCTATACATACACTGAAAATACACACATACAAGTATAAATCATAATAAAAATAGATTTGAAATTCGAATTTGAAAAACTGGGAATATCCCAAATTCTGGAATAATAGCACTGTGCATAGGTAAACATGGTAAACCCATGTACACACACAAAACCGAGCTAAGGATCGAACCTAAAGGTTGGTAACTGATGCCCCAAGTGTCCTCTAGTGTCTAGGGGCCGGACACGGACACCACGACACGATTAGAAGTGTCCACACACTCAAAAACCCCAATCGGGTAAACTGATACGCACACACGCGTACACAGCGTCGTGCACGCGTTCCTCACGCTCGTGGACACACCACGAGACACGACACGTCTCGTGGTCATGCACACGTGTAGCCCACATATAGGGCTACAAGATGGACACACTGATACGTGTCTACGACACTCCACGACACGATACGAAGACCGTATCAGTCGTGAAAAACACGACTGATACGTACGTTCAGACCGCGTCGTGCACGCGGTTGCGCGTCTCGTGCTCGTGACACAGGATACGACACATCTCGTGCTCATGTCCTCGTGTTCGCCACTTGAAGGGCTACACGCTCGTGTCACCACGAGGTGCCCAAGTGTCGTGTCCGCGCGACACGATACGCGCGTAGTTGGCCCCCGCACGCGTGTGCGCTGACAGCGCGTGTCCAGTGCGAGTAAGATTTCTCACTCGTTACGACACGATGCGACACGAAACTCTGGGGGCATGCTCGCAGACATTGCCCCCGTGTCCAAGTCAAATATCACGTGTCCTAGTGCTCTGTGTAGTGAGCACGAAAGGTGTGGTAGCAGGGCATGCGCGCGCGTGCTCGTGCAGTAAGTTCGTATCCAGTTTGGACACGGATACAGCACAAAAACATGCTCAGTCATGGTGTTCATGATCAGCAAGTCTAGGGCTACATGATCATGTAATTTGTTTTACATAAACACAAAACCATTTCTTTGAGGCATTTCACCAAACAAGGCTTTATAGCCTAGGATACGTGTCCGATACGGACACCAAACCAACTCTAATTTTCACCAAACTTGACCCACAATTAGGGTAGTCCTATATGCATGCATTTATGAAGAAAAAACAGAGTTTTAACTAGGTTTGAGGGCATTTACCTATTTGTGCAATTCCAAGGAAAAATTAATAAGGATGGGGTGTGCTTCATTCTACTTGGTGATGCCCAAAGCTTCCAAATTCTGGATTGCTAGCCTCCCTTAGCACCCTTGATGTTGTAGGGTCCCAATGCAAAAGACTAGAGTGAATTTAGATCAAAAATGGCCAAGTTGTGGGTGTTTGAAGAAAATGGGATTTTCTAGGATTAAAATTCATGTAAAATGATCATGAATGATGCAATGGGATTATATAGAATGGTGTAGGGCTAGGGGGTGTCCTTGGCCGGCCATGGCATGGGGGGGTGTCCTTGCCCTTTCCTTCATGGTTAAGGCAAGACTTTGGTGCAAAAGCCTTGATATTTTGAGGGTTTCAAGCAAAATATCATTTATGTAATATCTAGATATTTATATCACTGTAACCCATGACCAATTATCCATCCTAAAGCTTCTAGGTTAGTAGCTAACCCCTAGATTAGGGTAAGATAGGTTAGTGACTAATCATGGTACTTAACAAGAATTAAATAATATTAAAATCACATAATCTCAAATAAAGTCTAGTAAATTACCAAAATACCCTTTTGGCAAAAATCACTAATTTGATGTTCTAAGCCTATGGCTAGGCTCACATGGTCATGGCAACTTCTAGGTTAAGGAAAACTAGGGTTTACACTAAGATTTTGCTAGTAAGTCACAAAGTCATAAGTCATGACTTAAAGAATGGTTTTAATTACACTAATAATCACCAAAAATCCTATCATGCCTAAAATACCATTAATAAATAATAAAATAATAAATTTTTTTCAAAATACCCTAATTTCAGAAAACAGGGTGTTACAAGTCTACCCTCCTAACAATAATTTTGTCCTCGAAATTTAAGACGAAACTGAAACTAATGAGAAGGATAGAAATCATACCTCAAGGTACAAATAGATAAGGGTATCGCTCGTGCATCTTATCCTCCCGTTCCCAGGTGGACTCTCCTGGAGAATGATGCCTCCATACAACACGAACCAATGGTATCGTCTGGTTCCTCAATGCCTTCTCCCGTCGATCCAGAATCTCAACAGGCTGCTCTGGATAACGAAGTGTAGGACCCACCTCGATCTCGGAATGATCAAGTACATGGCTAGGATCTGCCACGTACCGTCTCAACTGCGACACGTGAAATATGTTGTGGACTCCTACCAATGCTGGTGGTAAGTCTAGCCTGTAAGACACGTCACCGACTCTCCCGCTGATAACGAAAGGGCCGATGAAACGCGGGCTAAGCTTCCCACCTCCACCAAAATGTATCGTGCCACGTGTCGGAGATATCCTCAAGAATACCTGGTCTCCGACCTAATCACAAACAAGGTCTCAATTTAATTATGATAATCAAACATGGTTAACAAAACACAAACAAGACAACCTAATTCTAATCCTATCTCTAAACTGTACCTCAAACTCCAAAGGTCTGCGGTGGCTATCGGCCCAGTGCCGATGTCTGTCCTGCGCCACGCGAAGCCGATCTCTGATAAGCTTCACCTTCTCTGCTGCATCTACAACCATCTCAGGCCCCAATAAAACTCGCTCCCCAACATCATCCCAAGACAAGGGTGTACGACATCTACGCCCGTACAGTGCCTCGAAAGGGGACATCTCGATGCTGGCCTGAAAGCTGTTGTTGTATGCAAACTCTACTAAGTGCAGGTGACTCTCCCAAGATCCTCCAAAGTCCAGGACACAAGTCCGCAACATGTCCTCCAGTGTCTAAATGGTCCGTTCTGACTGTCCGTCTGTCTGCGGGTGGTATGCAGTACTAAACTTGAGCTGAGTGCCCAAGCTAATATACAAGCTCCTCCAGAAATGTGAAGTGAAACGACTATCCCGGTCCGATACAATGCTCAATAGAATCCCATGAAGTCTGACTATCTGCCTCATATACATCTCTGATAGCTTATCGGTAGACAAACCCACTTTGAATGGCAAGAAGTGGGCCGATTTGGTCAATCTGTCGACAATGACCCAAATTGCATCTTTCCCTCCTGGAGTACGCGGCAATCCCGAAACAAAGTCCATCGTAATGTGCTCCCACTTCTACTCCAGAATGGGCAATGGCTGCAACAGTCCTCCTGGCCTCTGCCTCTCTGCCTTGACCTGCTGGCAGATCAAACACCTGGCTACGAAGTGTGCTACCTCACGCTTCATCCCACTCCACCATACATGCTCTCTCAGATCCCTATACATCTTGTTGGCTCCCGGATGTATCGAGTACTGAGAACGGTGGGCCTCCAGCATAACCTGCACCTGAAAGTCTCCACTGGGCACACACAGTCTGGAACCGTGCCTCAATGCGCTATCCCCTGCAAGAGTGAACTCATCGTCCGCAAATCCTCGTCTGACCTGCTCCCTGATGCATCGTAGAGAAACATCATCGAACTGAGCCGACTTGATCCTATCAATCAAGTCCGACTGAATCTGGAGGCCCCACATCTGTATCTGCACTCTCGGCACAATCACCTCGATCCCAAGGCTCTCCAAGTCCGCTAACAAGTGATGATCCATCGTCAAGCACATAGCTGTCGGATATCTGCTCAAAGCATCGGCAACTACGTTGGCTTTCCCTGGGTGATACTGCAGTAGAATATCAAAGTCCTTCATCAGCTCCAGCCATCTATGCTGTCTCATGTTCAGCTTCTTCTGCGTAAATACGTATTTCAAGCTCTTGTGGTCTGTAAATATCTCCACACGCTCTCCATACAAAAAGTGTTTCCACAGCTTCAGAGCAAAGATAACTGCCGCCAACTCTAAATCATGGGTAGGGTAGTTCTTCTCATGGGGACGTAACTGCCTGGAAGCATAGGCAATCACCTTCCCATGCTGCTGTAAGACACAACCCAAACCCTTCCCCGAGGCGTCACTGTAGATAGTGAACCCGCCTGATCCTGATGGCAATGTCAGAATCGGGGCCGTCGTCAACCGCTTCTTCAACTCATCGAAAGCGGCCTGACACTCCTCTGACCAGAGAAACTCTGCGTCCTTCCGGGTCAGCCTAGACAACGGCTCTGCAACCCGAGAGAAATCCTGGACGAACCTCCTGTAGTAGCCTGCCAATCCTAGGAAGCTCCTGATCTCTGCCACTGACGTCGGCGCTGCCCAAGCCTCAACTGCTGATATCTTCCTTGGGTCGACTGAGATCCCATCTCCAGTCACTATGACCCAGGAAGTCAACTCTGTCTAGGAAGAACTCGCACTTCGAGAGCTTATCGTAAAGCTGCTCCTGCCTGAGAGTCTCCAGGACCACTCTCAAGTGCTCCTCATGCTCCTCCTCTGTCTTCGAGTACACCAGGATGTCGTCGATGAACACCACCACGAACTTATCTAAGTACTGGTGGAACACCTTGTTCATTAAGTTCATGAACACCGCCGGAGCATTAGTCAACCCAAACGGCATCACCATAAACTCGAACTGGCCGTACCGCGTCTTGAACGCCGTCTTCGGGATATCTTCCCTCTTCACCTTTACCTGATGGTAGCCTGACCTCAGATCAATCTTCGAGAATACCCGAGCTCCGCTCAAATGATCGAAGAGATCGTCGATCCGCGGCAGTGGATATCTGTTCTTGATCGTCAGACTGTTGAGTGCCCTGTAGTCGATACACATCCGTACCGACCCATCCTTCTTCGGTACAAAGAGTATCGGTGCACCCCAAGGTGAAGAACTAGAGCGGATGAAGCCCTTGTCCTGTAACTCATCCACCTGCTTCTTCAATTCTACCAGCTCGCTGTTGTTCACTCGATAGACGTGCTGAGAAATGGGTTCCGTACCTGGAACCAAGTCTATCGAGAACTCAACGTCTCTGTCTGGTGGAAGCCCAGGCAATTCCTCTAGAAATACGTCCATGAACTCAGTAATCAAAGGATGTGGAGCTGGCTGCTCCTCAACTGAAGCTCCACAGAAAACTCCGCAAGTCTGCTCTGCCTGGCGTCGGTAATATATAAACTCTGGCTCTCCTGGCGCTCTGAACAGAACTTTACCCCCGCGGCAATCTATGCTGGCATGGTGTATGCTCAACCAATCCATACCGAGTACAATATCGTAGTTCGGTAGTAGCATTACGAGCAAACACACATCCAACTCTCGGCCTCCTAAAACTACTCCCCGTTCCTTACAAACATCACGAACGAGGATAATGCCACCCCCGGTCGTGATCTTGCAAGTCCTAGGCAACGATTCAGATATAACATGATGTCGAATCGCAAAAGATACTGATACAAAGCTATAGGAAGCCCCAGAATCGAACAATGCATAAGCTGGAATAGAGTCGAGAAGAATAGAACCTGCTATCAGCTCTCCAGTAACCTCAGCATCCTCTGTTGCCATGGCGTAGGCTCGCCCCTACTGACCACCCCTGGCCTGATGCTGGTGCTGGATGAGCCTCTGCTGCTGAGTCGGCAAAGGTCCCTTCTGCTGCCCTGCCGGAGCCTTGGCTCCGCCTCCCTGAACTGGTCGTCCCGAAGACATGGGACACTCTCTCAGCTGGTGGTCTCCGGAACCACATAATAGACACCTGCCAAGCCTCTTTCTGCAGTCATTCCATCCATGACCCTGCTTCTTGTAGAAAGTGCAACTGACGACCTGCTGCCTGGGTGCCGGCTGCTGGTGCCTCGGCTGCTGCTGCACCTGCTGGAACGGCCTCTGCTGCTGGAATGGCCTCTGCTGCTGGTGCTGAAAATGATGCCTCTTGGCCTGTCCTCCACTGATGCCAGCTCCCTGGGTGTCGCGGCCCCTCTTGAGCTTCAGCTCAAGATCATCCTCAGCCGCCATCGCTCCTGATAGGATCTCCTCAAAAGTGGCATTCCTGTCACTCTTGGTCAAGGACTTGACCTCCTTGACCAAGCCCTTCCTGAACCTCCTCGCCTTCGCTATCTCGCTAAGGCCCTCCACGAATCTGCTCAATCGGCAAAACTCACCAGAATACTCCTCTACAGTCTGGTTCCCCTGAACCAGGTTCTCGAACTGGGTCTCCAAAGCACCGACTGCCTGATCCGGGAAAAACTTCCCCTTGAAGAGCTCCTTAAAAGCTCTCCATGTCTGCCCTGGAGTGCCTACTCTCGGGTCCGTCTGATACCAGGTACGGGCAAGATCCTGCATCTGGCTGGCTGCTGCCTCTATCTGGAGTCCGGCTGGTATCTCCGCCAGTCGAAAGATCTCCTCAATGTGCTCAATCCAGTCATCAGCAAAAAGAATCCCCTCTGTCCCCAAAAGTTCCTGGCGTTCATCTTCTTGAAGTCCTGAATGCCCGGAATCCTCTGCTGTCGCGGCTGTCCCAATCCTTCATGTGGCTGGACAGCCAACCTCTCCACCGTCGCTCTAGCCAGCTGATGGGCCTCATCTATGCCCCTGGTAAACTTTGCTGTCTGACGCTGCTGCTGGGCCTGCTGCGTCTCTAGGAAATGCTGGAAGTATGAAAACATCTGTACAGCATCCACTAATCCAGATGGCATCGGCGGCTGGAACTGCGGCTGGTGCTGCTGAAACTGTGGCTGACAAAACTGCGGGGGAGGCATGTCTGGGGTAGCTGGGATGGTCCCCCGAATAAGTAGAGGTGCACCCCCAAATGTGGCAGAAGCTCCCACATGAGCTGGAGTAAGGGGAGCTGTGGTCCCCGGGTCCTGGTGAGCTGGACGAGAGGTGGCAGACCTCTCAGCGGTGTCACCTGGACCGAAATGCTGCGATCGTGTCTCCACCATCCTGAAGATAGATCAACAAGAAAATCAATACGGAGAAGAAACGATATAGTCAAAGGGGACAGTTTATTTCAAAAGAAAGACAATATCAGCAAGAATTTAGATAGCAGGGATTTAGATAAGAGTTTTTCCTAATGTGATTGAGTACCTCAAACTACATCCTATTTCCTACTGCAGGCTGTGGCGATACTCTAGTTCAAATACCATCACATAAACAAGACCTGCATGGGCCACCACTAAAAATGTGTCACGACCCGCACCCTAGAGTAAGGGCACGAGACGTGGGTACATCGAGCCTACGCCACAGTGTCGGCGGTAGAACGCTGTCCTAGGTCAATCATCTAACAATATAAAGGTACCTGTACAGTTTATACTCTCCGAATGGAGGTAACATCACAACATACAGTCTCAATCACATCTAAGGTAGAAGATGAAAGACAGATAGATAGATAGATAGTAACTCAAAGAGAACAGTAGCATAGATAAAATAAGTCTAAGTGTCTAGGATACATAACATCCAGAATGACAACTCATAATACAATAAGTCTAAGAGTCTATACATCTCCACATCTCAAATACAACTCAGAATGTGAGACAAAATATAATGTAGAAAAGACTGTCTAGCTAACTGGTCTAGACTACTGGAGCAACATCCTCAGCTGCAGGTGGATCCTGCTGAGGGTCCTCAACACAAGTGTCATCTAGTCCTGCTCCATAATATGTAGTCACCCATGTCTCATCCTCATCCTCTGTAATATTTTCAACAGGTCCAGTCAGGACAGGAACGAGCACAATACATCTCACACAGTTCATATCAGGTTAGGAAATATGATACAGGCAATAGAGTAAGATACATGACGTGCTGAAAGGAAATATACGCTGTAAAAGAGATAGCTGTAATGAAATATCTACTGTATATAGAGAACTGTAAGTGACTAGTGATGTAGAGTACAAGATATGCATGTGAATGGCTAGAATTTATACATGATTACACTACTGAGTTTGCACATGATTACACTACTTTGGAATTATTCACATTTCCACTTCTACTCCCCCGTTTCCCCAATCAATACACAAGGATCTAGACAAGTTACGTTATTATATATTACTTCACATGAGGCTCATAAATGAGTATACGTGAAGTTATACATGAGGGCTCAGTGAATCATGAGAGTACATGATCACATGAGTACACATGAATGATAGAAGCATAGGAGTACATGATGATAGTGAAACACACGTAACATGAAGTACCCGATGCTCCCGAGAGGGATAACATCTCATGTAAAGATCCATATAGTACCAATCCGTGTTACCAATGTGACAGCATCAAGTAAAGTAATCTAGAGCGAGAAGTAAAGCCTGAACAAGTATGAAACGGTCAGAGAATGTACTCGCCTGCTGTATGAATGTCTGTAGAGAATATGCTGTCTGAGGAGAGGTGTCTGGCTCCTGATCAGAGCAACACAAGTCACAATGTATTCTAAATAGTAAAAATAAAGTCTACTATGCATACTACATGATTCTAGGTCAATCTGGTCAAAAGTCAACTCTTGGTCAACTCTGGTCAACTCTAAAGTCAAACTAGTTAAACTAGTCATTTTATGTCAATTCTAGGTTAACTAGGTCAAATTTGACCTAAGGTTGACTTTGGTCAACCCTTAGTCAACAAGGGTCAACTAGTAGGTGTTTAGGTCATTAGGTCAATTGAGTTAGCCCCAATGCCATAGGCTAATCACTTAGGCCATAGGCTAGTGACTTAGGTTTTCATATAACCTATATTTAGAAGTCATACATATATATATATATATATCTATATATATATATATAGATATACACAATCTATCTACTACCTATATATGTATCAATATATGAATACACTATATATAATACCAAAACCCACATATATATATATATAACACTATACATGATCTAGTAAAGATATATATATATATCATATATATATATACATATATATACTCACAAAACTTATATATAATATATATATATATATATATAGGGAGAGAAGTAAAATAGAGAGAGAGTGAAAGAGAGAGAATAGTGTGAGAGAGAGAATGGGCTGTCACAGGAAAAAGGGGGGGTGTTCCAGTTTCCTGGAACCAGGAAACAGCACCCACACAACACACACAAATGCACACACACACACCTACTTATATACATACATGTATATACACATGTATATACATGTATACACCCTAAAATCCCACCTACACACTCATATACACATATACTACCTATACATACACTGAAAATACACATATACATCTCTAAATCATAATAAAAATAGATTTGAAATTCGAATTTGAAAAACTGGGAATATCCCAAATTCTGGAATAATAGCACTGTGCATAGGTAAACATGGTAAACCCATGTACACACACAAAACCGAGCTAAGGCTCGAACCTAAAGGTTGGTAACAGATGCCCCAAGTGTCCTCTAGTGTCTAGGGGGCCGGACACGATACCACGACACGATTAGAAGTGTCCACACACTCAAAAACCCAATCGGGTAAACTGATACGCACACACGCGTACACAGCGTCGTGCACGCGTTCCTCACGCTCGTGGACACACCACGAGACACGACACGTCTCGTGGTCATGCACACGTGTAGCTCACATATAGGGCTACACGATGGACACACTGATACGTGTCCACGATACTCTACGACACGATACGAAGATCGTATCAGTCGTGAAAAATACGACTGATACGCACGTTCAGACCGCGTCGTGCACGCGGTTGTGCGTCTCGTGCTCGTGACACAGGATACGACACATCTCGTGCTCGTGTCCTCGTGTTCACCACTTGAAGGGCTACACGCTCGTGTCACCACGAGGTGCCCAAGTGTCGTGTCTGCGCGACAAGATACGCACGAAGTTGGCCCCCGTGCGCGTGTGCGCTGACAGTGCGTGTCCAGTGCGAGTGAGATTTCTCACTCGATACGACACGATGCGACACAAAACTCTGGGGGCATGCTCGCAGACATTGCCCCCGTGTCCAAGTCAAATATCACGTGTCCTAGTGCTCTGTGCAGTGAGCACGAAGGGTGTGGTAGCAGGGCATGCGCGCGCGTGCTCGTACAGTGAGTTCGTGTCCATTTTGGACACGGATACAGCACGAAAACGTGCTCAGTCATGGTGTTTCGTGATCAGCAAGTCTAGGGCTACATGATCATGTAATTTGTTTTACATAAACACAAAAACCATTTCTTTGAGACATTTCACCAAACAAGGCTTTATAGCCTAGGATACGTGTCCGATACGGACACCAAACCAACTCTAATTTTCACCAAACTTGACCCACAGTTAGAGTAGTCCTATATGCATGCATTTATGAAGAAAAAACAGAGTTTTAACTAGGTTTGAGGGCATTTACCTATTTGTGCAATTCCAAGAAAAAATTAATAAGGAGGGGGTGTGCTTCCTTCCACTTGGTGATGCCCAAAGCTTCCAAATTCTGGATTCTAGCCTCCCTTAGCACCCTTGATGTTGTAGGGTCCCAATGCAAAAGACTAGAGTGAATTTAGATCAAAAATGGCCAAGTTGTGGGTGTTTGAAGAAAATGGGATTTTCTAGGATTAAAATTCATGTAAAATGATCATGAATGATGCAATGGGATTATATAGAATGGTGTAGGGCTAGGGGGTGTCCTTGGCCGGCCATGGCATGGGGGGGTGTCCTTGCCCTTTCCTTCAGGGTTAAGGCAAGACTTTGGTGCAAAAGCCTTGATATTTTGAGGGTTTCAAGCAAAATATCATTTATGTAATATCTAGATATTTATATCACTTTAACCCATGACCGATTATCCATCCTAAAGCTTCTAGGTTAGTAGCTAACCCCTAGATTAGGGTAAGATAGGTTAGTGACTAATCATGGTACTTAACAAGAATTAAATAATATTAAAATCACATAATCTCAAATAAAGTCTAGTAAATTACCAAAATACCCTTTTGGCAAAAATCACTAATTTGATGTTCTAAGCCTATGGCTAGGCTCACATGGTCATGGCAACTTCTAGGTTAAGGAAACTAGAGTTTACACTAAGGTTTTGCTAGTAAGTCACAAAGTCATAAGTCATGACTTAAAAAATGGTTTTAATTACAGTAATAATCACCAAAAATCCTATCATGCCTAAAACACCATTAATAAATAATAAAAATAATAAATTTTTTTCAAAATACCCTAATTTCAAAAAATAGGGTGTTACAAGAGGGTTACATTATAATATACTGCAATATTACGTAATATTTTAGGTATACTTAGTATATTGTATATATGTTGTTGTGTTGGCCGATGCTTTTCGATTGAAACCAATTTGTGGGTGCTCGGTTCAGTGTACTGTACACTTGGACTACAATGTCCTTTGTTATAATATAGTAGTACACTTTTGCTAAGAGTAGGTATTTTGGAGATAGGTGTAATAGCCCATATAGGCCTATGAGTGTAGTATTACTACACACACACACATTTATATATATATATATATATATATATATATATATATATATATATATATATTCGGATTACAATTTGTATAATCATTATATTGGTATAAATATGTACCAGAATGATATATTTTGCTGGCATGTTAGTTTTGGTATATTAAGTTAGTATATTTTATCTAAGAATAGCACTTATTGTATTTTCAATATATATATATATATATATATATATATATATATATATATATATATATATATATATATATATATATATATATATTGACTAAATATATATATATATATATATATATATATATATAGTATTTTGACTAAAAAATTTAGTATCAAATTCTTATAAATTATTTTCAGTCAATGTTAATATTTCTATAGATAGGTTATAGATTAGGATAGTGTTGCCTTCTTCTTTTATTAGCTTTAGTCAGAAACTAATCATATTCCTATATTGTGACTTGTGCTTAATCTCTCATCGGATTATTGGACTTATCGGGATATTCGGATATCGGATTTGAACATTGGACTATTATTGGATATTGGACTTTGGATATGATCTGGACTCTGTGGGGCATATTGTTTTGTGACTTATTATGGACTATAGATTGTGATTTATTCCGTATCGACACGATCTTGTCGCGCACGTCGACTTCGGATACCCAAGGCAAGTATTTCCAGCGAACACTCTCATTTCATGTTTAATTATTGTATTTCACGATCTAGATGTGCATGCCATGATTCTGTTATGATGTCCACACGAGATTAGTATTTATGGATTCATGTCATCATATTCATGTTTACCTTGTTCACCATGTTCCCTGTTTATTTATTTCCTGTTTTCTATACCATGAGTAGAATCCATGTATGCTAGAACACATTACTTCAACCCCACGTAGTGTAGCTAAAACTCTTGCATTTCATATTGCAATGTCTCTTACCATGCTTTCATGTTTATTTTATCTACTCTCACCATGTTACAAACTCACCCCAGTTATATCTCTTCTATTTCCTGTCTTATAATAATTAATATGTTATGGGTAGTAGTTCCCGTGTTGTACTTGCTCCAATCCTGACTGGAATAACCACATTTTTAGGAGAGGACTTAGAAAACTGGTGCACAACTTATTATGACGCTCCTGAGGAGGATCATGGTCAAGCTGAGGATGCAGGAGAAGACATTACCGATGAGCCACTGGAGGATGCATAGCTTAGTTTAGACTTTAGTTTTGTCATATAAACTTTCCATTCCAGAACATTTGCTGAGTTGTAATAATTTGAGGATGACTGTACCTAACCTTTTGAGATGTATTATGCGGATTATTTCATTTCCTTTTCATATCTTGCTGCTAGTATTTGTGATTGAGTTAGATTCTATTTTCTTGTGATGTCATTTCTGGGTGGGATTAGTTACACTATACATTTGACAGCTTACTACCGCCGACTCTGCGGCGTAGGCTGGGCGTGCTTCTACGCACTTGCGTCCAAACTTCCGGGCGCGGGTCGTGACAAATTTAGTTAGAGTTATTTGGACTAAAAACCAATTAATAACTAATTTATAAAATTAAAAACTGAATTATTCATCCAGCAGCACAGTCAACTACACATTCACCAACTGGGGCCCGCGTGTCAGCCACCCACACCCAACTGCGGGGCCTAGCTGTCAGTAGAGGCGAGTTCATTATGTTTAAATTAACTACATAACATTATTTAACTAAAAACATATCTAGAATTAAAAAATGATCATAAAAATCATATTTAAATATATTCAAATTATATTTAAAATAATGTAATATAATTTAAAAATTTTATATACTTTATTAATATTATTATTGATTCTTTTATATATGCAACGCACGTGAACATGACTAGTATGTATATGTATATATATATATATATATATATATATAACCCTAATTTTTGCTGATTTTTATAATTATAGGAGAAAGAAAAAAGGGTTTGCTCTGGAGTGATTATTCGTGTTCTTCGAACTTCGCAAAACGGTTGCGTCCAATCCAGATGTCAGAATCATGCGTCAATATTTTTGTTGGAACCTCATCGAGGTAAACTTTCTGAATCTATAATTTGTTTCCAGTAATTCGAAACCATTATTTCTGTAGAATTATTTAAGTGTCAGTTGGTTGAAACATGATTTTGGTTTACTATTTTCGAGATTTTGGGAGATTCTGAACTCGTTTTCACGATCTGTTTGATGTTTCGAAAATCTGACATAGAGACCTACAACATATGAATTTTCCTAGATTTAGTAGGTTAGGTTTTTATTCTGTTTAATTCTTAGAAATCCAAGATGACTAGTAAACTACGGTAATCGTAAATTTTAAATCGTGTTTGCAATATATCGTAATTGAATTTAGATTCGTGCGAATTGTTGATTCCAGCATTCTTGTAGCACTAAAATATACAGGTTTGTGTACTCAAATTTATGGTTTGTGTCGGTTGACTTTTTGTCAACAAAATGCATCGATTTGCGTGCCACAAATCTCAAAATTTGCAACTTAGTTTATTTTTATGTTTAACTTTAAAATTTAGAATATAAATAGATAAATAATAATTATAGGGAATAATTATGGTAGATGGTATGGCTAAAAAACTACTTAGGTGAATAGGTGGTAAACGACTTAGATTACTCCACTTTCTTAGTTATAAGTGGTTAGTTGTATTTGAATTTGTGTGTAATGTTTGATTGTATGTTATTTGGGCTTGGTAGATGTTCTTGTGGTATGATACGTTGGTTAGTGGATATATCTTGGCTATACTTTGAAATCACGATTCAGCATACTTGGACGGACTTCGGACAAGTATACTTTGCCACATATTTACTTTTACTTCATGTATCACTACATGCTTATTTTACTGTTTTTATTTTTTTTATATTATCAGTGCATTCTTGTGCGTCCGAGATGACTCGTGTGCGATCGATGGTAGACGTCGATACGTTTCTTTATATATGTGTATCATGACTTAGTCATTAGTAGACTACCCCATTATTGTGGGATAGTCATATATCTTACATGACCTTGACACGTACTACATACCACCACGAATGTGTGATATTTATGAGAGGACACGTGCTATATCATATTCAACTGATCATCGATATGCACGGGGTATGCGTCGGTATAGTGCATATTTGTCAGTATAGACGCATGCATTGGACTTAGAACTGAGGTACTGGACGTGTCGTGGAGGCGACATGAACAGTAGTATTGATTGGGAGGACAGTCACTATGTGTATAGGCCACTATGCACATTTCCTTTTTGTATCTCGTTAGCTCTGTCGGAGACATGGGTGAGATGACCATATAGGCCACTGACGTTCGAGGAACGTTATGCGCTTTTGGCCCCTGGTTCCCAAACGGGAATTATGCTGACCCCATTTTAGCTAGAGTGCCCGTGCGTACGACAGTCGTCCTCAAATTGCATTCATGTGGCTTGATTACATTATTCCTTACATACTTTTTACGTTTGTTTCAGTTTATATTTGGCATGTATATTATGTATCTTGTTACGTCCCTCTGAGAACCTACTTTTCTTTCAGATTATTACAGAGCTTCTAGGTAGGATTGTGTGTGGGTTATTTCTTCGGGATTCAGGTATACTTAGTCATTATCTATTCTTCATTTTTTTGTTCTTATTTACTTGTTATAGATAGTTCATATTTCATATATAGTATTGTAGATGCAGTTGGATATTTTATATGAATAGTTGTTGTGACTTGGACAGTTCATACGTATTCGGGTTGGGGCTAGAGTTCACTTATGCGTATATGACCATTGTCACGTACTCTCGTCCTACGTATTTTGGGACTGGGGCGTGACAAACTTGAATCCTCCATATCCCTCAAAATATCTTGAAGACCCTCCAAGACTAGTTTTTGATAATCCACAAACTCTTGTCGAATACCCCTCAAGCCTTCATCTGATGTATATGGCCTCCCTGCACACCTCAA
Organism: Iris pallida; assembly: GCA_029216955.1. Taxonomy (NCBI): domain Eukaryota; kingdom Viridiplantae; phylum Streptophyta; class Magnoliopsida; order Asparagales; family Iridaceae; genus Iris; species Iris pallida. The sequence continues at coordinate 31,933,459 of JANAVB010027598.1, forward strand.
CGGCTTGAGCATGTACATGCCACAACATATATCTCCTCGAGCCAACTGTTAGGAACCATTCGTAAGCATCCAATCTTTGTCCCCAAACAGATTTTGACAACCATCATCCACCAGCCTTCCTGCGAAAACTAAGTTATAGTACAAACTCGGTACATGTAGCACCCCCTCGAGAACGAGCTTCTCGCTAATATCCATTATCAAATACACATTATTGATGTCCACAACTCCAGACGTCCTATTGTTTTCCATCTTCGTACTTCCAAACCTACCGTCTCGGTATGAAGTAAAGATCCTCTTATGCGGAATGGATACGACGCTTCTGTGTCCATGACCCAATCGTCGTTATGACACATGCCAAAAGGTTCCTCTGTGTCAGTTGCTGCTATGATGATATCTCCAAACGCTGTAAGATCCTTCCGATCATCCTTGTCTTTAGCCTTCTCAGCTTTGAGCTTTATACATTTCCTCTTAATATGACCCATATTGCCACAGTGATATCAACCCTCATTGCAGTCAACAGTAACTTCAGTCTGTGACTTGAGTCTTCTTTTCTTGTAGGAAGCCACTACAGTGAACTCCTACAAATTCAACTTGCTTAAGCCGGGCCTTCTCGTTCAACAAACAGTTTTTGACTTCCTCGATCATGATAATTCCATTCGGAGAAGAGTTGCTCACGGACACCACCAATGTCTTCCAGCTCTCGGGTAGAGAACTCAAAAGCGGAAGGGCCTGAAGCTCATCGTCAATCAGCATCTTAATCGCAGATAATTAATTAATTATACCCTGAATCTCGTTCAGATGTTGTGCCACCGGGGCACCCTCCGTGTACCTTTAGTTGACGAGTTAGCGAATAAGAAACACCTTGTTGCTAGTCATTTTTCTTTCGTACAACGAATGCAACTTCTCCCAAAGTGCTTTTTCTGAACTCACCATGAACACGTGGTAAAAGATCGAATCGTCTAGCCATTGGCGGATGAATCTAACGATTCTTCGATCCAATTGCCTCCAGTCATCAACATAGTTGTCCGATGGCTTGGTGTTGTCACCCTCTATCGAACCACAAAAATCCTTGTACCAGATTAGGTCCTGTCATTTCTCAGTCCCAAAATATATAGGACTAAGAACACGTAGCATGCCAGCAGATACATTATAAAGGCAAACCCAATTAATGGACCTATTGGAAAGCATCTTAAGCCGTAATATAATATCGACACATGGCAGCCACAAGCAGCGATACTCATCCACCTATACAAGTATGAAAAAAATAAGGACATGACATCAAAATGCTGAATAAAGAAATATGAATAATGTCAAATAAAGTAAAAATAATCACATTGAGAAAAATCCATGGATACAAGTATCAGAATGAAATGTAAAATAAATACTACAAGTCCACCTCTCTGACATAAATAATGTAAAGAACTACTATGGAGAAACCTCATCTTGAACAGTTGGTGCAAAGAATGAATAAACTCCTAGTTCGTACTCCTCTGGAAATATATCTTCACCTAGGTCTAGAAGGAAACCAGGTACTCAGGGGACATAGCAAGGTACATAATATACATGTTGAAGTAAATAAAAACTGACATATTCAGGTGGATAAACTAAATCAAACTGACGTGACGTTTTGAGGACAACATTCGCAAGCGTAGTCATCTCCATAATAAAAGACAATAGTACAGGAGTATACATATAGTCGTAGCTCTGGTAATGGAGTCTCAATGGTAACTAAGAGAGACTGGATCACGTGAAACACGTATTCTCTACGAATAAATATATTTACATAATATAATGTGTAACTGCACAACACGACGCACACAAGTAATAGTTGTCCTCAACTCTCCAAGAATCATATAAATTACATCCACAACTCATATGATCTGACCTCTACCTAGACGTCAAGTCTTATAATACAACTACAAAAATAGTAACAACAACCAATCCTGGCCTTACAGTCATCAGAAAATCTGGTAACTCTGGAATCAATGCAGGTATATGGCTAAACATATGTATCAAATCACGTTTCATAATTCGACAGGTCTCAATGGAAAATAATATCCATAGAATCATAGGAACCCTTAGATTCTTGACATAATAACTCACATATTTCCATGAGATACCGGGACTAGTTTTATGGTTTCCGACTTCCAAAATTCAAGGTTAAGTCCCTATTGTAAGGACATGCATATAAATAATCTTAAAAAAAAATCATAAAATCATAATTTAAACATGATTTATATTAAATTTAACCTCTGGGTTCCATACTTAGAATTTTGGTACAATTCATGGTTATGTCTATATTATGCCTTCTAATCTTGTTCGAAACTTGTCCGAAATATTACCAAACCATCGTTATGACCTATAGTTATAAAATATCATATAGAAACACATTAAAACCTACCAAAAAATAATATCCTTTTTAAACACCAAAATTATTCCCTATTTATGAGCCAATTATGTCATAAATTTAAGCGAAAACCTAGCCTAATTGTCCATATTTTTAGGTTTCAGTTTTAACATAAAAATACCATAAATATAATTTTAAAAAACTTTATTTACAGTATAAAACACACATATAAATTAAGTTTTAAAAATTAATAACAAACTCTCAAGTAATCGTACCGAAAAGTCTCAAACTAGTCATACCGTAATCCAATCTACATGTGTCACTCCCGTTTTCGGTAACGTATTTTCTTGCATTACTTCTGTACATAGTATATGGTATCTGTAACTTGAGAACATGTATCATGTATTTACACCTGATCATTGCATGTAATAGTGTCTCGTCGCGGAGTAGTGTGTCATCACTTGTCCTTGCCTGGTTGTAGGTGTGGTTCACTGCCTCGATGATGAAACAACTGGACCGTGTTGTGATCCGAATTTATTTAATTATTTTATAATATAGCATGACATGTAGAATAGATTTGCATGGTTAGGGTTAGGGTTTAGTGAGACCTCCCCTTACCATATAAATATTCTCTTCCACACACTCTCTCCTCATTCGCTCTCATTTCATTTCCTCCCAACAACCTACCTAGGCAAGTACATCTTGCACTAATAGAGAGACCACTTGCCATTTTGTTTTCTTTGAGTTCTTTATATTTTATTAGTCTATATTATGTATCTAAACCTTCTCTACATGTTTAGTTCTTTGAGTTTTTTGATTTGATGGCTAGTTTAGTGTAGATCTAAGTTTGAAAGTTATTTTTTTGGGATTTTTGGTGGAAATGATACCCTAAAAGTGCTTCTTTTAAGAAAAAACTACTTGTTCCATGTGGTAGAAATGTTGATTTTGCAGCTTTGGCTTTTATTTCGTTGGATTTTGAGTCCTAGAACACAAGTTATAGCAATTGAAAGTTTTTGGAACTTCTAAATCGTACCAAAATTTCTAGTCGATATGCATCTCTAAACTTAACTATGATTAGGACCATATATATATATATATATATATATATATATATATATATATATATATATATATATATATATATAAGGACTAACCGGAGGAGACTCCGAGCGACTGACTGCCCGAAGCGATAACATGAGTTACTGAGTTAATGAAGCTACTGACCGAGCCCCACCCCGACGATTGAGGGGGGCTGTTAATGTTGTTGCTGTTCCGAAGTGAGGCCTCACCGACTGAGAGGCGACTCCCCTCTCCGTTATATAAACATGCCCGACCGGGTAGTCAAGTAGGGGTACTAAATAGGGAAGGGGGGTCCTGGGGGGAAACCATTCCACCCAGATAGTGGCATCGTCTATCTGACATATAACCGTATGGCAGTTAGAGAGTGTAGCGAGTCCGACGAGCGGCTAAAGTGGGATTCACGGGGGCTTACCCCGTGAAGACCAATTATATATATATATATATATATATATATATATATATATATATATATATATATATATATATATATATATATATATATATATATATATATATATATATATATATATAATAATAATAATAATAATAATAATAATAATAATAATAATAAAATAAATAGTATTAGGCTATTATAAAATATATACAAAATTGTATTTAAATCTATTTGGCTGTATAACATCACAGAATAATTTGAAATAACTCTATTAGGTCATAGCAACCTAACATGACTCTACCAAGTAAGGTTGGCTAGGTTAGGGTCCAAATATATTTCCTAATCAAATCGAACCGGAAAAGTCGAACAATGAGTCTCTTGTGCCATTCGCAAATAAATAGCACATAAGAACTCGATTGAGTGGCACACCTTTGGTGTGTGTGTCGTAGGCTCAAATGGGTCAAAAGTCAAATGGCTTTGATCGATGTTGAGTCCCGAATTTAAGTTGGAAGTTAGGTCTAGAATTACGGTAAACGGTCAAATGGCCTAAATTGACCCTAAGTTGTGTGAAGTCAAAAGAATGTTATGGAACAAGTTTGGGTGAGACATGATATATCAAATTGAAGGTGGACTTATCTACTTCAAAACTCATGAAGGACGTTTCGAAAGATTGTCATTTCTTGTGCTCTAAAAATTAAATGTACGAAAAAGTACATATATAGTCATAATTAAAGATAAAATATAATTTAATAAATATAAATCATATAAAATAAATAAATAATTAATTAATTTTCAAAAATCAGGGTGCTTACATTATTTACCCTAGCTTTCAATTTTGCCATCCATTTCTTGTGTTTACAATTATTCCTAAGACTCATTACAGACTCTAGATAGACTATAACATGTGTCGGCTTCTTCAGAGTCATGAAATGATGATGGCATGGCTTGGCTTCTTCTTTTGTGTTGTTATGGTTTTTTTCTTTTGATGACAGATGTTCAAAGACACCTAGATTATGAAATCTGACTACCTTTCTGGGGCTTCGCCCCCAAATCCCTACGGGGGCGCTTTTCCCTCGACCTCGTCCGCTGACCGGGCAACGAAACCCCCGAGTACGTGGCCGGGAGATGTTGTTGGACGGTTCAGAAAAATTTTGTGGGATATCATAGTCTTTGGCCTATCATGATTTCTTCATTGCATATGTCCATGTTGATCTTGCTTATTGCTTTTCTGCAAATACATGTTAGAAGAACAAAACAATATACATAATAGCAAGTATGATAATTTTAATGCACATTAAGACTATGTTAAGTTTAAGTATAAATACTATAGTGATAACATAAATATTAGTGATATCATAATGTTAAACTTAATCGAATAACCAAATAAAAAAATATAATTAGATCATTGGACTAATATATTTCACTCGAAGTAAGCATGATTTTTGCATTTACTTTCATAAACTTCTTGGTGGAGGTTATATCTATCTATTGCTTTATGTGGATGATATGCTTATTGCTTCAAAAAGTATAGTAGAGATAGATAAACTAAACTATCATCTTAGCTCTGAGTTTGAGATGAAAGGCATGGGTGGAGCCAAGAAGATTTTAGGAATGGAAAATTAAAAGGGAGAGGGAGAAACGAAGATTGTAGAAATCATACATTAATAAGATCATTGCTCGTTTTAGTGTAGAAGTTGCAAAGTCTATTTCTACTTCCTTGACTGGTCACTTTAGGCTCTCAACCAAGTTATCCATTACTACATATGAGGAGAAGGAGCACATGACTCAAGTTCCTTATGCGAGTGTAGTTGGCAGGTTGATGTATGCTATGGTGTGCACTCGATCAGACATTGCATAGGTCGTTATCGCTTTATGGCTAATCCAGACAAGAAATACAGGGAGGCCGTAAAGTGGATATTTAGGTACTTGAAGGGCACCATTGATGTGGGATTACTCTTTGGTGGAGACTTTAATCAGGTCAGTGGATATGTGAATTCGAACTATGCTGGCGATCTAGATAGGTGAAGGTCAACTTCTTGATACATGTTTGTTCTACATGGTGCACGCCAGTCAGTTAGAGGTCTATGTTGCAGGATATGGTTGCCTTGTCGACTACGGAAGCAAAATATATATTAGTGACAGAGGTAGTAAAATAGGGCTTATGATTTCATGGCTTGATTAATGATTTCGTGGTGAAGCAGGATGTAGTTGATGTGCATTGTGACAACATGAGTGCTATCCACCTGGTAAAGAATCAAGTGCATCATCCGAGGACCAAGCATATTGATATTCGTTACCACTTCATATGAGATGTTACAGATGACGATGACATTACACTTGAAAAGGTGCATACCAAGGGCAATGCAGCTGATATGTTGGCTAAGGTTTGTTCTTGAAGTTAAGTTCCAACATTGTTTGGACTTACTTCAAATTCTTCATGTTGCTTGAGAGCCCTTAGGGCAGTATTGGTGAGTGAATGATTTGGTGAAATTATGCGGTAGAGAAGTGTGTTGGCTCGATTTTGTGGTAAAACATTGTTGATGTGAAGATATGAAGAAAAATGACAGACAAAAACAGGTGATGCACAAATAGGATTGGATTAGAGCGAAGTTATAATTCTACCTAGTCAATGAGTTCTAGTCCTACCTAGTCAACGAGTTCTATATATGAAAACGTATGTCAATTCTACGCATGACATGCTCTATATAAAGGGGCATAAGAATTCTTTTGTGAAACATCAATTGTGTTCAATTAAAGATGCTGAATAAGTTCAACAAAAAAGTTTGAGAAAGATGTTCTCTTTATGTTTGTAGTAGAAAATTCTTGAAATGAAGGAAAGAAGTGATATGAGAGCTATTGTAATTTCTTCTCTCCTTCATAGTGAAAATAAATCACTCTTGTCCGTGGATGTAGGCATCTTAGCTAAATCACGTAAATTCTATCTTTGAGATTATAAACTTTTTCTGAGGTGTTCTCTAATTTCTTTTTGGATTTATTTTCGTTGTGCCACAGCCACAAAAGGTCCCTAAGACATACAATATTTGTTTACATCCATCATCCGCAGATACTTACAAATTGCAAGAAGTTTAAATGACCTGATGTTGTAAAGGTTATCATCTATATAAATAGAAACCATCCTTGACGGTCACCCTCAGCACCCAATAATGAACACTTCATCGTTCCTCAAACAAAATCCATGGCTGCGTTTATCTCATTGATGATGAACACTTTTATCATTCCTCGACAAAATCCATGGCTGCGTCTATCTCATTGATCAGGGAAGACTCGTGAACATTTGAGGTTGCAAGAAACCTATGGCCGTTGCTCCCCATGCCGGAATCATTGGCCTGACTCTGTAGGAAACAAGACGGACTAAAAGGTTACAGCACCAATGTGCTCATGAAAATTTCCTTGTTTGTAATCGCTAGAATTGCTTGCCTGCTCATTTGGATTGATCGAAGAGTTCTGGATTGCAGAAGGGGAAGGCAGGGGAAGGATTCTCAACATTCCCTGTTGACAGCAAGAATATGAAGGTGAGATAAACTCAGCATATGAATTTTAGATAAAATTTAATATCGCATATAAAATTGATATTTGTTATTTCTATTACAAGGAACGATCATTTAGATGTAGCCATTATAAAACATTCTAAATAGGATTCCCTAAGCAGCAGAACTTCTCATGGTTTTACAGATGAGAAAGAATAAATATTATAGCTATGTATGCAAGTGCAGAGATTTTGTGATCTAAATAAAAATAAAAGGAACTATAGTTTGAAATTTTCATTTAATTTGGGCTGCAATGACTAAGAAACACCCAATAATTCAAAAAAATATGGTTACGTATCAGCCAATGACATCCTTACCGGATAATTGCTTCCTTGACCGACTTATCGACTCCAATTTGCTTCAGATGTGATAATCTATTTCAGCAAAAAAATACTCGAATATTCACAATTCCTCTTTTACCAGGACCAAATTATCCAAAGTTTCCGTTAGTTTAAGTACATCCTTTACTTGGTTGGGTACAAGAAGGTGAAGTAATCCAGTTTCTAAAATTTAAAAAAAAAAACTCAAAACGAAAAACGTACAACTATAAGGTACAATGAATACTCACTGTCACTTAGAGATGTGATTTAGGTTGACAACTAGGTGCCAGAAGAATCTATCACGACATCCTAACATGACTAAGGGACAAGTTGCACATTTGAAAGACAAAAAAGACGGCATGGGGGATGCATATGATATGAGAGTTTTTGAAACTTGATCAAGTCTCTCTTGATACATTTAGACATCGACTTGTTTCTTGCACAAAAGTCAGATGCTCCATCTGATGGAGATCGGACCACAGGTAATCATTTGGTTCGTCAAAAGAATTTTTCATGAATCAGACATGCCCATAAATATAAAGCTGAAGTGCCCTTATATGCATGAGAGTGTACATCTGAGTGCATCTAAAGAACAGAATAGAGAAAACATTTAAAAGACATCCTAACATGACTAAGGGACAAGTTGCACATTTGAAAACATTTAAAAGACAAAAAAGACGGCATGAGGGATGCATATGATATGAGAGTTTTGGAACTTGATCAAGTCTCTTTTGATACATTTAGACATCGAATTGTATTTGCACAAAAAGTCGGATGCTCCATCTGATGGAGATCGGATCACAGGTAATCATTTGGTTCGTCAAAAGAATTTTTCATGAATCAGACTTGTCCATAAATATAAAGCTGAAGTGCCCTTATGCATGAGAGTGAGTGCATCTAACGAACAGAATAGAGAAAGTCTGACCATCACATCAAATTTGATGCATCAGTGAGAAACAATCCCCACAAAAGGCTTCCCCATATGGAGTACATCACAGTCGGAATAAAGCAAGCATCCATTTGGTTAGCTGTCTGGCTCTAAAGATTTGGAGGAACCATGTTGTGCTGTGCCCCAGGAAAAGCAAGCTTCATCACTTATTTTGTAAGGTAATGAAAAGTTGAAACAGCTGACCTTGTTAGCCCACATCAACCCACAAGCATTACATAGAGATCTTGGACCAGCAGGGCCGCGTCGCATCATCGGAGTTGAATCTTTACTTGCTCGACAATTCTGGCAACTTAAGAAATCATACAAAATTTCAAAATTGAGGAAAAGAAACAGCTATAACATACATTATTCTCCAATGATAGCTATAACTATCTGTGCAATTTCTTTAATATACAAAAGAAAAAGAAAAAAGATTTAATAGTAATCAAGAAATTATATTTCGCTATTTGAAACAGTCTTCCATGCTCAAAGCCTGAACTTACAAACTGTGTGTCTCCTCTTGAGAATTACTTTGTGCAGGTTCACAACTTGAAGTGGGTGACATGGGTTGCTCAGAATTTGCTTTTGATGATGCAAATTGACCTTTGTGACGCTTCATTCTGGATTATACCAACACAAGAAATCATTCAATCAGAAGAAAACCATAACTATAATCATGAGTTTAGTAGTGAAGAGGAAAGAACATGCCACTGAAATGAGGTTTTAGAATTGTTTTATTTGGGTTATGGGCCACATATTAGAGCAGAAGATCATCTTCCGCAATCATACAAGGAAAACACAATATTATGGACTTGTCAAGATAGGCAAGGCCCTATACTTGATCAGAAAGCTCTTCCAAAGTATGGGACCTAGGAAACATGGCAAGATAGAGATAAGTTGAAGCATGATGACAAATGAGTTAATCCCAAAAGGAAAACAAATGAAAATTATTCGAAAACGTCAATCCTCCTTAATAAATAGAGTTCAGAGTGAAAAAAAGTAACAGTCCCCTGCAAAACCTTCAACAACAGGCAGTTGCAGTCAAGCAAGTCCAAGTTTATAAATGAATTTGAGATACATTCTTGAGTTAGAAATCAGGGCATAGTAAGAACACAAATGACACATCACAAAGTATTGCTTGCATTGATCATATGCTTTCTATGGTTAGAATTGGGAAGAGATCTTCAAACTTGAAAACTAATTGGTTCGTGCTAAGAATATCCCAGAAATAAGTACAAGTTTGTTGTATCTAGGCTGCATAGACAAGGGCACAGATTTGGATATTGACACAATACGGGTTCCAAATGTAGTATTTTAGAAAATCTAGGATACTGGTATGCATGGATACAGATAAATAATACATGAAAACATATCTACGTATTTTCTACACTAGATCTTGGTAATATCTATATTTAAGCCTGTTCTGGTCCTTCTGGATAGTAACTACATTGCAAGAAGTCCTAAAAAGGATTTGTTGCAAAGATATATTACATTCTCATGTCTCAATAATATTTGGTAGGATCATTACCATGCAAATCGCTTTCAACAACTTTTAGATCTCTAGAGCCTAGATATGGATGAGCCGTTGGATGCTTCCTTTATGCTGGTATCAAGTGCATCCCATGTTTTGCATCTTCAAACTAGGATTGCATCAATTTCATCCATCTAGAATTCCCTTTAGGTCTTGTTCTGTCACAAACACTCCAAAACCAGTGTTGGATCTGTCTTTCGACACGAAAAGCACACACTATTTGGTTCGTGCTAAGTATTGCTGGCATTGATCATATGCTTTCTATGGTTAGAATTGGGAAGAGATCTTCAAACTTGAAAACTAATTGGTTCGTGCTAAGAATATCCCAGAAATAAGTACAAGTTTGTTGTATCTAGGCTGCATAGACAAGGGCACAGATTTGGATATTGACACAATACGGGTTCCAAATGTAGTATTTTAGAAAATCTAGGATACTGGTATGCATGGATACAGATAAATAATACATGAAAACATATCTACGTATTTTCTACACTAGATCTTGGTAATATCTATATTTAAGCCTGTTCTGGTCCTTCTGGATAGTAACTACATTGCAAGAAGTCCTAAAAAGGATTTGTTGCAAAGATATATTACATTCTCATGTCTCAATAATATTTGGTAGGATCATTACCATGCAAATCGCTTTCAACAACTTTTAGATCTCTAGAGCCTAGACATGGATGAGCCGTTGGATGCTTCCTTTATGCGGGTATCAAGTGCATCCCATGTTTTGCATCTTCAAACTAGGATTGCATCAATTTCATCCATCTAGAATTCCCTTTAGGTCTTGTTCTGTCACAAACACTCCAAAACCAGTGTTGGATCTGTCTTTTGACACGAAAAGCACACACTACAAATACACTAGCACGCCAAAACTGGTGATGTGTCTGTGATGTAATGTCCATTCCGTGTGTCGTATTTGTGTCTATCCAACATAGCCAGAAATCAAACTCTTGATATATGTTCTCATCACCATCTCCATAGATTTTTCCATATGACATATGGGTATAATGCTGCCAAAGACTCCTGCAGTTGTTCATGGGCCTGGATTGTCCCCCATAACATCACATATTCTAAAAGTCTAACCAATCAAAAAAAAACTTTAGAGGTTTGCCCTTAAATAGCGCAAAGAAAAAAAATTGGTGGGTCTATGCCTGGAACATTGTTCATCTTGTAAACCAAGTTCAGGTTCTACTAACAGGAATCTTTAGACCACTTGGGATTTGGGGGTCTAGTGTTTGGGTGAGAGCTAGGAAGCACATAAACTACAAAATGGTTGCCGTGCCCGTGCCAGACATGTATTGGACGTGACACAGACACACTATAAGATACACTATGACGCATCAAAAATGGTGTCATGGCAGTGTCACTATGTCCATTTCATGTCGTATTTGTCTACATACTCTACATAACATAGGGTGTGAGAAGGAGGGAGTGAGCGGGTACCCAATCATTTTCTACTTCTTCCATAGTCTTGGTATTCATCCCTTAAAATGCTTTTTTAGCCTAAGCGCACACCTTGGCTATCGTACTATAGACAATAAACCATGGTTTAAAGTATCGGCCGATACCGATACGGTTTGGCATGTCCCGATCCGATACTGACCGATACCCGATACTGACCGATACCGACATTTGAGGTGTCTTTTCCGGTCAATTCGGCAAAAAAAATTAAACGAAAAAGACAAATCAACAAGGGTTTAAAGCATAATAAGGTTATAAAAGCATGTAAAAGAAGAAAATCAATCTATTGTATGTAAACCAATTGGTAAGGGTGGCTACTATTTCACTTAATTTCAAAACTACTAAGAAATAACACCGAAAATACTTAAAATTATGCCTAAATGTATAAAATATATGCTTTTAAATGTAAATAATTTATTAATAATTATTTGTTTTCCGATACCAAAAAAATCCAATACTCCGATCCGAAACCACCGATACTACCGATATCGCAGATACCAACACTCATAGGAATAGTCCGATACCGATACCAATACCGATACCAACTAGGGATTCAGTTCTTCTGCCTAACTGATATTCTCTTCCAACACAAGTTCCGAAAACATAAGCAACTTACCTTTTACCTTTGCCTTGACACACGGGCTAACACATGTTAGCTGTGAATATCCTCACCCAGATGCACTTCATCAACTGATAGCCTGAACTTACTTTTTTGAAGTGATTCTCCCTATTTTGGACACGGAAAAATGATGTTTGCATCTGTGATTGTATTCGTGCAATATAGGTGATTATATTGTACTTAATCTGAAAATGTCCATATCTTCTAATTGTATCTTGGTATTCTTCCATAGTCTTGGTATTCATCCCATAAAATGCTCTTTTAGCCTAAGCGCACAACTTGGCTATTGAACTGTAGATAATAAACGTCCCAAATTTGCCCAACTAGGGATTCGGTTCTTCTGCCTAACTGGATATTCTCTTCCAACACACGTTCCGCAAACATAAGCGACTTAAGTTTTACCTTTGCCTTGACACACTGGCTAACACATGTTAGCTGTGAATATCCTCACCCAGATGCACTTCATCAAGTGTAGCCTGAACTTACTTTTTTGAAGTTATTCTCCCTATTTTGGACACGGGAAAATAATGTTTGCATCTGTGATTGTATTAGTGCAACATAGGTGATATATTGTACTCATCTGAAAATGTCCATATCTTCTATTTGTATCTTGTATATGTATGATGTATCATATCCTTAATTGTTTTTGTGTCCATAAATTCATGCAACATAGCTTTCTCCAAACCCGCCTTCCACATTTAACTTCAGAATCAGACATCTAGGTGTCTGACCTAGATAATTTAGTCTCCCATTGATGCACTTCATCAAGTGATAGCCTGAACTTGCTTTTTTGAAGTTATTCTCCCTATTTTGGACATGGGAAAAATAATGTTTGCATCTGTGATTGTATTCGTGCAAGATAGGTGATTATATTGTGCTTATCTGAAAATGTCCACATCTTCTATTTGTATCTTGTATATGTATCATATCCTTATTTGTTTTCATGTCCATATTCGTACAACATAGCTTTCTCCAAACCCATCTTCCAAGTTAAACTTCAGAATCAGACATCTAGCTGTCTGACCTAGATAATTTAGTCTCCCATTTTGCTTCCACAACTAGAAACCAACAAAATCAGAAAAAGAAAAAAAAGAAAAAAAAGAGAAAAGAGAAAAAAATAATCTTCAACTCATACACAACAAACCAAACCTAGTTCAGGTCAGATGCTTGTTTACTACTCAAAAGAGTTTAACAGTCTATAAACAATTAATTCCATTCCAAAATTTGAATATGGGGTTGGAACAAGTACTCTTACCTCTCACCGCATAGCTTCAAAGAGATTCATTTTGGCCATTCACCATGTATGGTTATCCATCCAATCTCATGATACAATGTGTTAAACTAAAGTACAATACACATCATTTAGATTTAGGCAGTTATCTGAAATGCAATGTTGGGTAAGTTCGGCATAGCTTTCGAAAACTAGACATGCAACCAGAAACCTGGTTTATAATGTTTTTTTCTTTTACTGTCCAAGTCCCCCTTTGCAAGTGTATTGCGAACCCCCACTAACCAAATATTTTGCATCCGCCCATGTCCGTAGCTACAACAAAACCTATGAAGCTGGAGAAATTAAGTTATGGCAAGGTCGAATGCTCCATCTAACACTTCAATGGATATTATCACTTAATCTGAGATTGAAATTGTTTCGTCATTCTGGCTCACCTCTAGTATGTTGGAACCATGCCATAACAATTTTATGTTAGCTTAAGAGACCTGAATCCAAATTACTTAATTATTTGGGTTAATTGCATTAACTACCCCTATGTTTTACACTTATTACACAGACCACCCCTGCTTTGAAACTAATTACACGGACACCCCCTATAGTTTCTATTTTCTATAGATACTAATAACATTGACCACCCTATGGTTAATAAAATTTATAAAGGAGAGGGGAGGTCAGTGTAATTATTTTCGTAATAGGGGTAGTCTATGTAATACTCATAAAACATAGGGGAGGTAAGTGTAATTAACCCTAATTATTTATATTAAAACTGGGCTCTTAAATAAGTATACAGCATGTGGAGGCAAGTACCCATCCTGCTCTTTTCCGCTGGGTTGGGCAATGCGATGATTTATTTTGGAAAAGATTATATCAAATGGTTCATTTCATGTAACTTCAAGAGCAATAATGTCTACTTAAATTGTACTCCATAGGCTGCCCGCCAAACCCCGTGCAATGATATTCGCAATATAAACTTAAAATATCTCAAGCAAATTTGATATTACCCGCGTCTTTGTGATAAGTCCTAGGGTAGGTTAATTACCTTTGAAGTGGTTCCTAGTTAGCTTATTTTATCAAAGTCTCTTTCCTATGGACGGATATAGAGAGGAAGGTTTTACGTAGTTAAAAAATTATCGAGTTGCATTTCCTTATTTTTCAAGGTCTTCATATACCTGCATTACAGGGGACTAAAGTCTGATAGAGGCAAAATATTCTAGTTTCTTGGTGATGAAGTCAGATTTACTTTCTCATAGATAAGCCTAAAGGATCTTTTGTAATGATGGCATGAAAAAAGTTACAGAATTATTCCCTCCACTCATGGTGTGGTTTTGCTTATTCTAATTTCTTAATGCTGAAATCAGATTACTTTCTCATAAATAAGCTTAAAGGATCTTTTGTAACGATGGCATGAAAAATGATATAGAATTATTCCTTCCACTCATGGTGTGGCTTTTCTTATGAACTTGGTGCGACTCAAAGGTGTAGAACCCTAGAGAAGGGTGAATAGGGTAATAAAATTTACCGACGCAAATATTCAAAGTAAATAGCAATCTAAAAGAGAGAGACAAGAAATCAAATACTTGACGTATTATGGTATCCTCCCTTGGGGCATTCCAGTTTCGGAAGTCTCTCCGGCTTTAATCCACTGTTGAATGAATAGTACGACACGAGATTTGATCCGAAGACTGGTCAACTTCTTACACACGAGTTTTTATTCGAAGGTTCGTCAATTTCAAACACACGAGTTTTTAATCCGAAAGCTCGTCAACTTCTTACAATGAAGGGTTTTGATCTTCAAGAGAACTTTGGAAGATCGATATTACAACTCGTGAGCAACTCTAACACTTTAGTAGATGAAAAATTTAAAGCTTGGTAGAGTAATGGAGAAGCTCTTTGGTAGTTGAGAAAATTTAAGGCTCAAGTGGATGAGCATTTATGAAGAAGGGAAAAGTCTATTTATACAAATCGAAGAGCATAAAGCATTTTAACGGATGCATTTAATACTTTTGTCAGGAGCCGTTGGATTTGAAATTTGAATTGACCAGTTGTGCCATTCGGATTATCCGACGGACATCCATAGAAATCCAACGGATTATTCGAATGGACCACAAAATACTTGATGTTTCAATTCGGATCTTCTGATAGACTTTTGCGAAAATCCGGGAGATGAACCGGATGGATAACAGAAAACTTTTGTTTCCATTCAAATATTCCGGTATTCCGCGGAAGTCCAGGAGATTATCTGAATGGACCACAGAAACTTGTTTCCATTTGGATCTTCGGTCGGTTTTCCGCGGTAAGTCCGGCGGATTTTCCGCTTCTTCATAAATAATCTCGTAACTTTTTAGAAGTTTTAGCTTTTTGTTTTGCCATCCACTAAAGTCTTTACAAGATTTCTTATTCACTTACAAAACTGAGAACTTGTACAAAATGAGAACTTGTAATGAGCATGCTTCTGATCTTGAATCTTGAGTATTTCTTTTCAAATATAACAGTAAGCATTCTATATTCTTTTGATCTTTAGCGACATCCGAGGCATTTTGTGGCTTCTTTCTTTTGAGTTCATGTATCTGTGGAGCAATATTACTAAAACAGTACGGAGGTTAATTATGGTCAATATATCAAAATCAACAATGTGCCAACAATCTCTCCCATTTTGATAATTGACAAACGTACGGATTTAGGAGATGGCTCCCCCGTAATATGACATCTCCCTCTCAATACAATTTCTCCCCCTTTATCATTTATACAAAATGGAAGGAAGCATGACAGAAACAAACAAAAAAACATGTAGTAGATAGAAAAGAGAACACATGCATTTTATAGAAAAAAGATGGATGATAGCTCACAAGCATTGATAGATATCTTTAAACATAAAGAGAGAGAGATATAAGCTACCGTCCCTGCTTGGACATACACAAAGATACTAAAAAAAAGACCAAGCTCCGAAGAACTACTAAAACAACCAAAACAAGTCCATGAAGGATCGCACAAGACTAAACAGAAGTCCCTGAAGGACAGCACAATACTAAAACAACTTTAGGATACCACCACTAGTGAGATCAAAGCATCAACCGTCAGGAGCTGCAGGAGGATCGACATCCAATAAAGGATTCTCATCAACGCCATGAGCAAGAGTAAAAGTACCGTAAGGGTCAATGCCTTCGGGATACATAAATCCATATACGTTGGTGTCAGTGAAGCGCGGCCAGGGATAGTCTGGATGAGCTACCGCGGGATTGACAAAAGGATCCCTCTTCTCAAAGCAACGTTGAATATAATAGGCCTGATCCATGAACCCAAGATGTATGAGGGTGCCTAGGCCCCGAGTAGCTGCCTGAATGCACTCCGAGGTGGAGATAGAAAGAGAATCAAAATGTCGATCTATGTATCGACGAACCTCGGGAGATAGGAGCGTAGAAGCCGAAGGAGGGGAGGATGTGCCCGTTGCAGGAGCTTGAGTAGAGGGGGTAGAACGAGACGCAGAATGGAGGGACCGGGTCTTGGATTTGGCAAGTAGGGTTGGTTTGGGTCCTTTGGGACAGTTGGTCAGGTCAACTCCATTTGCCTCAAACATCATAGTAATATACATCCCAAACAGAAGAGAGCGACGTGTGGACTCCCGAATCCGGATCATGGTGAAAATGATAGTCCTAACTAGGGAGAATTGCTTGGAAACGAGATAGTACATAGTTACTAACTCTTCAGTGGTGAGGTTGTCCATATTGTCCTGTTTGGGAGTGATAGTGTGGGACAGGATACGATGGATATCATGATAGAAGGGGTTTAAGTCTTTGTCGTCCGGTTTGAGGATCGTCGGACGATCGCAAATGGCAAAGAGACACTCTTCATATGAGAGATTCGAGGAGATTTTCATGGTATCGATGGAAGGTGGGAGGACAGATGGGAAGCATGTTCAGATAGGCCAAGAATATTGGCCAAGGAGGAAACGGTTACCGTGATTTTGACGCCTCCGACTTTTGTTTCAAACTCGGGGCCGTCGGAGGCGGGGACCATATTGCAGTAGAACATCTGGACGGCAAGAGGGTAAACATCAACCTGGCGTTCCAGAAGATCAGCGATACCAGCAAACTCAAAAAAAATTTGATGGTTTGGAAAGGTCAGGAATGAGATGGGCTTGCCCGAACAGATAGGAAGCTTGTTGAAGGTAGCAAACCAGTCACGGGAGTATTGAGCCGATTTGAAAATGGTAGAGTTGTAGCCGTAGGTGGTAGCAGAGGGTGCAAATAGGTTAGCGAAGGGAGGACCGGAGGAGAAAAAAGAGCCGTCATGGCGAGTCCTCTTCCCGTGTCTATACATGATGAGAAGAGCGTATGTACGGCAGCGGGCAAGAGGAGGTAAGGTGGTGGAGCTTTTGGAGTTGTTTCTTTGTGGAGATGATGAAGGAAAGGGGAAAGAAGAAAGATGGTTTTTAAAAGGAGAATGAGAGGGGGAGGGGCTAATAAAGAGGGTAGGTGAAAGGGTGGTGTTAAATGGAGAGAGAGGATTTAAACCGGATTTTTGGGGAAGAGAGGGAGTCACAGCGCTTCGTTTTCTGTGCAGTACCGTTTCGATCAGAAAATACGACGGTTTTTTCGCGGATAACCGGCAGATTATCCGAATGAGATAAGAACGCAGATAATGCGGTCAGTGAAAAGATGTTTCGGGAAGAGGAAAAGTCAGAGCGCGTAGTTATCTGTGCCAGATTGAAAGTGCATAAAATTCGACGGTTGTCCGCAGAAAACTGGCGGAAAATCTGAATTAGATGAGTTTTGAAAGATAATGTGTTATCTGAGCTGTAAATGCATTTATTTGAAAAAAAGGATTGGATCAAACGGAATATCGGACGGAATGCCGCTTTAATCCGACGGATTATCCGAATGGACTACAGAAACTTTCTGTTTCCATTTGGATCTTACGAGAAATGCCACAGAAATTTGACGAATATTCTGCTCGAATATGAAATCTAAGAATTCAAAGAAAAATATTTAAGATGATATTTCAAGTCAACCAATTTCTCGACATATGAAAGAGAAGCGATCTTCGGCAAGAGGTTTGGTAAAGATATCAGCAAGTTGATGTTCAACGTTAATAAATTCAAGATGGATGTCTCCTTTAGTTGATGATCACACAAAAAGTGGTGTCTCATCTCAATGTTTTTGGTACGAAAATGACAAATTGGATTTTTAGTGAGATTAATAGAGCTAGTCTTGTCACATTTAATGGAAATAGCAGGAGAGGATATTCCATAATCTACAAGTGTTTGTATCATCCAAAGAATCTGTGCACAACAACCAGCTGCAATGTATTCTACTTCGGTTGTGGAAAGAGCGACAAAGTTTTGTTTTTTACTAAACCAAGAGACTAAAAATTTTCCAAGAAATTGGCATGTGTCGCTAGTGCTTTTTCGATCAATTTTACATCTGATATAATCTGCATCCGAGTAGCCTATAAGCTCAAAGGATGAAGACTTAGGATATCAAAGACCCATATTAATGGTACCTTTGAGATAACAGAAAATTCGCTCAATGGCACATAAGTGTGATTCTTTGGGATTAGCTTGGAAACACGCACATAAACAAATACTAAACATGATATCAGGACGACTGACAGTTAAGTAGAGTACGCTACCGATCATACCTCGATACTTACGAATGTCAACTATAGCCCTTTCTCATCGTGATCAAGCTTCCTTGTAGTGGCTATGGAAGTTATCATTGATTTGGATGAGTCCATTTCAAAGCGCTTGAGAAGGTCCTTAGTATATTTGGCTTGATTGATGAAGCTACCGTGAGGGTCTTGCTTGATTTGTAGTACAAGAAAGAAGGATAATTCTCCCACCATACTCATTTCAAACTCATCCTGCATAACTTTTGCGAAGTCTTCACAAAGTGTTTTATTAGTGGAACAAAAAAATGATATCTACATACATTTGGACTAATAAAAGCGTACCATTGTGAGATTTGATGAATAGAGGGGTGTCAACTTTGCCCTTGACGAAGTTGTGAGAAATTATAAAAGAGCTAAGACGTTCGTACCAAGCACGAGGAGCTTGTTTGAGGCCATAGAGGACTTCGTGAAGCTTGAATCATGATCTGGAAAATGAGTCTTCAAAGCCAGGAGGTTGCTTGCCATATACCTCCTCCTTAATAACACCATTTAAAAAGATACTTTTGACATCCATTTGAAAAAGTTTAAAGTCAATAAAGCAAACAAAAGTACAAAGCATTCGGATGGATTCTAAGCGAGCAACCGGTGTATAGATTTCTTCATAATCAATGCCTTCATCTTGGTTATAGCCTTGAGCAACCAATCAGACTTTGTTACGAGTTACTACCCCATCTTTATTAAGCTTATTTCAAAACACTCATTTAGTCCCAATAATAGGATAGTTATTGGGCCCAGGAACAAGTTCTCAAATATTGTTTCTTTCGAATTGATTAAGCTCTTCTTGCATTGCAAGTATCCAAAATTCATCATTAAAAGCATCATTGATATTTTTAGGCTCTATTTGAGAAATAAAAGCCATGTTGGCACAATGATCTCGGGTAGAAGATGAGTGCTCACCCGTGAAGAGGGATCACCGATGATGAGTTTTTGGGATGATGAGTGACAAACTTCCATTCCTTGGGAAGACCATTTGGAGAAGTTTCTATGGTTAAAGAGTTTTCAGGTAGAGAAATCTCAACTTCACAACTAGGTGAAAGAGTAATTGTGTCTCCAAGAGAAGAGCTCTCCAAACCACAAGAAATGTCATCAACATCGGTTAAGGAACTAGATGTAGAAGTGTTAAGTTCATCAAAGAAGACATTAATAGACTCTTCAACTACAAAACTTCTTTTGTTGAAAACACGAAAACCCTTACTATGTATTGAATATCCAAGGAATATACCTTTATAGGCTTTTTTTTCAAATTTTCCTAGATTATCCTTGGTGTTCAAGACAAAACATTTGCATCCAAAAACTTTAAAATACTCAATAGATGAAATTTTGTCAAACCAAAGCACATAAAGAATTTTCTTAGAAATAGGTCTGATTAAGATTATATTTATAACATAACATGCCGTGTTGACGGCTTCCGTCCAAAAGTATTGAGGGAGCTTATATTGATTCAACATGACTCTAGCTATATCGTCGAGAGTTCTATTCTTTCTTTCCACCACACCACTTTGTTATGGAGTTCTAGGACAAGCAAAATCATGACCAAAATCATTTTTAACACAAAAAATTTAAAATCGGCATTGTCAAATTCACCTCCGTGATCACTTCTAATTTTGTTGATCATAATGCCTTTCTCATTTTGAACACGTTTACAAAAAGCAACAAATTCACGAAAAATATCACTTATTTGCAAGAAAAATTACCCAAATAAATCTTGAAAAATCATCCACTAAAACAAAAGCATAAAGTTTACCACCAAGACTAGCCACTCTACTATGACCAAATAAATCTATATGAATGAGTTAAAGGGGGTCTAGTAATGCTCACCGAGTTGATAGACTTGAAAGAGAAATTTCTTCAACTTACTTTTCTCGCATTCCTCACATACCATGTCCTTTTTGAATGAAATGTTTAAGAGCCCTCTAAGTAGTTTCTTGGTGGCAAGTCAGGAGATGGTATCCATGTTAGCGTGTCCAAGTCTCATGTGCCAAAACCAACTTTCATCATTCTTTACTACTAAACACGTGTCATTGTTATTACCTTCAATGAGATAAAAGACATAAATGTTATCTTCTCTAATGCCTTCGTATACTACGGAGCCACTAGTAATATCATAAATAAAACATTTGTGTTGAACAAAGTTAACACCATAAACATTATCCATGAGATGGCTAATGCTGAGAAGATTGTGTTTCAAATTAGTGACAAGACACGTTTTTAATGCAAGGATAAGGAGGAAATTCGATATTACCATGTCCAATGATGCATCCCCTCGGGTTATTGCCGAAGTATACGTGTCCTTTCTTCTTCATCGATAGCGTTGCAAATAGTGAAGCATCTCCGGTCATGTGCCGTAAGCAGCAGCTATCGAGAATCCACTTGCTTCTAGCATGCGATGGAGGGTTCACCTACAACACACGTTGAAGATGAAAACTTTGGTACCCAAAAATATTTTGGTCCTTGCATGTTAGTTTTAGGAACAACCCATTTTAGCATTCTTATATCAACATGCCTTCTCATTTGACAATAATGAGATGTGTGTCCAAACAATCCACAATAATGGCACATAGTGGGTATTGTAGTTCTAGTGGGAGGTAAGTAAGTGGTTGAAGAATGGGACCTCCTAGCATGAATTCTATTGTGACTATAGTAGAAGGCACGGTGAGATGCGTTCATGTTGGATTGTGTTTTCTTTTGAGCGTGTTGTCTTTGTGTTTGCATATGTTGGCCGTAAGGCCTATATGGTGCATTGGTGTGCGTGTGATTCTTGTTTTTGGTGTCGTAATGTGTACTAGTGTTTTTGTTGCCTTGTTTTCTATACATGGCAAGAAGATCATTGTACTTAGCAGCAAATGTTTCTTCTCTTTGAGTAGCAACAAGAGTCTTTCTCCTGGCAATGTCATATCCCTCCTTGAGAGTTTGACATTCATTATTCTTTTCTTTGATATCCTCTAGAGCTTCTTGTAGCTTTAGTCTAAGTGACTCAATCTCATCCGTGTCAGAGGTTGGAGTTTTTTCTTTTATATCATTAATGATGCCAGTGAGTCTTTCTATCTTCTTGTTTATAAGCAACAATCTCTTTTTTAGATTTTCTATACTTATCCTCAAGATTTTGTGTTCATCGTGCAATTCAAGAATAGCATTTTCTAGTTCAGTGTACGAAAGAACATTCATGAAGAAGTCATCAAGTACCTCATTTGACTCCAGTGCCATAAGACAAACGTTTGCGGTGTCTGGATCCTTTGTCATTATCTGAGTCGCTTGCATCACTTTCGCACCAGATGCTAGTATTGATGTATTTCCGTTAGGACGAACTTCCTTTGTTGGGCTTTTCATACTTGCTAGATTCCCTCCTTGCTATTGGACCGTTCCTCTTGATATGTTCGATCTTTTTGCAGTTGTAGCAAGCGGGTTCTTCATCAGTGTCTCTTCTTGAGCGATTGGCTTTGTTGAATTTTAGAAAGTTTCTGAAGTGTCTGGAGGTGAGGGCGATTTCTTCGTTATTCGAATCGTCGTCATCGGAGTCATCCTTTGAAGAGAGCTTGATGGCCTTCAAGGCAAGAGATTTTTCTTTTTCCTTGATCTTTTCTTTCTCCTTCTCTTGCATAGAGGCTTCTTCTTGGCACTTCATGTTCAGCTCGTGAGTCGTCAGCTTTTCCATGAGAGTTTCAAGGTTTATGGTTGTAAGATCATTTCCTTCAATGATGGCGGTGGCCTTGGAATGCCATCCTTTAGTGAGTCCTCTAAGAATCTTTCGAATCCTTTCATGAGTAGGATATTCCTTACCAAGAGAAGCAAAAGGGTTAATTATATCAAAGAATCTAGTAAACATAAAAGTAATACTCATTTTGTTTCATTTTGAAAGCCTCATACTCTTGAGTGAGTCTACTAATCTTACACTCTTTTACTTGTGATGTGCCTTCGTGTGTAACCCCAAAAAGCTTCCATATTTCATTGTAAGTTTTACAAGTGAAGGTTCTGTTGAATTCATTGCTATCAAGTGCACAATAGAGAGCGTTCATAGCCTTAACATCACGGCTAAGAATCTTATCGTTTTCGAAAAATCTTTCAGTAAGTCTATCCGAAACACCTTCCTCAATCACAATGGAAGATATAGTGGTACCATTTATAACACAATCTCATAGATCAAAATCTAGAAATTTTAAGTGGATACTCATCCTAATCTTCCAATAATTGTAATTTATTCCATCAAATAGAAGAAGTCTATTCGTGGAGTGTCCCACATTGTGATGTGTTAAGACTAGGGTTGGTGGTCATTGATCACTCTAAAGAAGTAAATCCAAATCAAGAGACCAAGTCTGATATGATACCAATTGTAGAACCCTAGAGGGGGGAGAATAAGGTAATAAAAATTACCGACGCAAATATTCAAAGTAAATAGCAATTTAAAAGAGAGAGACAAGAAATCAAATACTCGATGTATCCTGATATCCTCCCTTGGGATACTCCAGTCCCGGAACTCTCTCGGCTTTAATCTACTATTGAATGAATAGTACAACACGAGCTTTGATCCGAAAACTCGTCAACTTCTTACACATGAGTTTTTATCCAAAGGCTCGTCAACTTCAAACACACGAGCTCGTCAACTTCTTACAAGGAAGGGTTTTGATCTTCAAGAGAACTTGGAAGATCGATGTTACAACTCTTAAGCAACTCTAACACTTTGGTAGATGGCAAATTTAAAGCCTGGTAGAGTAATTGAAAACCTCTTTGGTAGTTGAAAAATTTTAAGTCTCAAGTGGATGAGCATTTATGAAGAAGGGGGAAGTCTATTTATACAAATCGAAGAGCATAAAGCATTTCCTGCAAGCCAGTCGGATGATTCGTCGGTTGTCCGCGGACGTCCGACAGATTATTCGGACACAACAGTAACAGATAGAAATATATCCGTTGGATGCATTTAATGTGTTTGTCAGGAGCCGATGGATTTGAAATTTGAATTGGCCAGTTGTGCCATTCGGATTATCCGATGGACATCCATAGAAATCCGACGAATTATCCGAATGGACCACAAAATACTTGTTGTTTTAATTCGGATCTTCCGATAGACTTGCGAAAATCTGGAGGATGATCCGATGGACCACAGAAACTTTTTATTTCCATTCGGATCTTTCGGCGGTATTCCGCGAAAGTCCGGGAGATAATCCGAATGGACCACAGAAACTTGTTATTTCTATTCGGATCTTTGGTCATTTTTTCGCAGAAGTCCGACGGATTTTCCGCTTCTTCAGAAATAATCTCTCTCAACTTTTTAGAAGTTTTAGCTTTTTGTTTTGCCATCCACCATAGTGTTTACAAGATTTCCTATTCACTTACAAAACTGAGAACTTGTAATGAGCATGTTTCTGATCTTGAGTATTTCTTTTGAGATATAACAGTAAACATTCTATGTTCTTTTGATCTTTAGCGACGTCTAAGATTTTTTGTGGCTTCTTTCTTTTGAGTTCATGCATCTGTGGAGCAATATTACTAAAACAGTACGGAGGTTAATTATGGTCAATATATCAAAATCATCGATATGCCAACAAAAGGAACCATTTGTGTTGAATCCAACGCCATTTCTTTTTTATCACTTTATTTTTGCAAACAATATAGTCTCTCTATATCGGGCTTGCATCAATTGGCAAAAGTTTTTACATGGTTCGTGTTTTAGGTTAATTAGGCCATTTCTTCTCTATTACATCTTCTAGCTATTATTATTCTTTGTATTCTTTTGTTGCAACTACCACATCTTAGAAGCCAAAAACTCTTAGAAGGTCAACGAATCTCAGTAAGAATCTCGATTCGGCGGTTCTTACCTGGGAGCTTGTTGGGAGCTCGCTTCCCCTATGACGGGAGCTCGTTTTTCCGATGATAGAAGCACGTTTCTCCGACGACATAAACGATTTCCATAATATGCCCATAATTTTAAAAGATAAGACATAAATTTTGGGAAGAAAGTTAGAATATTTTTAATATGCGTTTATCAAAGTACTAAGAAACTAAAGATTATTTACCTTGACATTATAAAAATCAACATGCGAATAATCTCTCTGTAACTTTTGAACATAACTTAATAAATTCTAATAAATATTAAGATATTTATAAGTTGATAACAATACTTAATATACACAAAAAAGTTATTAGCGCACACTCCCAACTTTATACTCTTCTAAGTAGTCGCGTTCCTCCACTCCCGTTCCCGCCCCCGCTTTCGTTCCCGCTTCCGCTTCTGGCTTCTAAGTACACCACATTAACCACTAGCTCAGAAAGATCCTTATGTTAAACTAATGTTTCATAGACAGATTATGAATCTGAATGTTGGAAGAAAAGAGTATCACCACAAGAAAACTTACATATCACGCCATGAGATGATAACTTGTATCCATTTTCAATATCTTCACTGAAATGTGTTATCCAATAAACTCCAAGGTCAAACTTTGACTTTAGTAATATCACCAATTGGTCTGAAAAGATTACTTCTCTTCTAGTACTATCACCATTCTTGGCACTACGTCTTCCTCTTATGTCTTCAACTAATCAAAAAGGATATCTCTTTCACAAGGAAATTAAGTAATATAGCACAGAACCTGGCTTGCATCTTAAAGTTATGTTGCACCAGTACGGCTATGTAACAAACACAACAAGGATAGAGGATACTGTTAGTCCAATAATTGTATCATATTTTTGAATATGATATGATTAAGTTAAGCATTATATTATCACTAATCATCATGCAATCACTATAACATTTTTACTTATAATTATACCTTTTAGTGATATGTGATTATTGTTTTACATATTAGTGATACGAGGATCTATTATATCTATCTTAAATTTAACCGAGTTGTCATAATCAAAAATGGGAAGATTGTTAGCCCAATGATCTATGTTTTTTTATTGTGATTATTCGATTAAGTTTAGCCCAATGATTTAACTATGTTTTTTATTGTGGTTATTCAATTAAGTTTAACATTATGATATCACTAGTATTCATGCTATCACTATAGTATATATATATATACTTAAACTGAGCATAGTCTTAACGTGCATTAAATTTATCATACTTGCTACTATGTAAATTATTTTGTTCGTCTAACATTTATTTGCAGAAAGGCAATAAGCAATATCAACATGGACATATACAAGGAAGAAATCATGATGTGCTAAAGATGACGGTATTCCACAAGATTTCTTTGAATCGTCCAACGAAATCTTCGGGACCACGTACTCGGGGGTTCTACTACCCGGTCAGTAGACGGAGGTTGAGGGGGTAGCGCCCTCCGTAGGGGTTCGGGGGCAAAGCTCCTGAAAGGTATTCAGATTTCACAGTTTGTGTATCTTTGGACAACTGTTGTTAAGAGAAAAAGCCATCACAATACAAAGGAAGAAGCCATGCCATCAAGACTCTGAAGAAACCTGCACCTGCTATAGTCTATCTAGAGTCTGTAATGAGTCTTTAGGAATAATTGTAAACACAAAATATGGATGGCAAAATCGAAAGCTATGATAAAAAAATAATCCAGGATCATTTTTGCCTAACGATCGGTATACCGGTGGTATACTATATACCAATTTTATATAAAAGTTTCTCTCTGTCGTTTGTACCAGCATACCAACGGTATATTGGTCTGTACCGACGGTATACCAGTTCATCACAGCTGGTAATCCAACGGTCTTATTCCAAGCGTCATTAATGATCCTAACGGCTTTCTTTAGTCGTTGATATTGCAGAACGGTATATTGTAGTATATCGGCATTATACTGACGGCAGACTAAAAGTTACATATTTGCTCTTTTTCTTGTTTTGGTTATAAATAGTCTTGAATCCCTTCATTCAAGGTTGATGCTTTGAGTCTAATCTACCAAAGCTTATCCACAAACAACTCTACCAAAGCTTTCACTTGCCTATCCACAAACTGTGTTAGTGTTCTTGAGTTGTAAAAGTTAGATATTCATATTTGTTGTGAGAAGATCAAACCATCTTGTAAATAGGTTGAAGTGCATGAGACTTCAGATCAAAACTTGTGTGAAGTCGGAGAGCCTTCGGATCAAAGCTCTTGTGTAAAAAGTCGGCAAGCCTTCCGATCAAAGCTCGTGTTGTAACTATTTTGATAATAGTGGATTAAAGCTGAAGAAAGTTCCGGGACTTGAGTGCCTTTAGGAAGGAGACCAGGATACATCGGATGTCGGTATTCTTATTGCTTTAATTCTTGCACTCTTGAATTTTAAATTGCCCATTATTATGCTTGATTTATTAGCTAGACCTTATTCAACCCCCCCCCCCCCACCCCCTCCTAGGGTGCTTTCAGATACGGACATTTTAATAGTAGTCACCTATGTCGCTAAAATACTGACACGGATGCGGGTACGGACAGGATATTGATACAGAAACCATCTTCCATTGTCCTGTCCATGCAACATAGCAGGACATACACCAGGAAGCCCGATACAAATTAAGTGATACCAAGGTAGGATGCTCCACATACCTTCAGCAGATTTTTTTAATTTCAGCTACAATCTTAACGTGTTTATGATTTTGGCTTGCCAATGGAGTTTGCTAGACCCGTGTTATTGTGGTTGTATACTGGGCTAGATATTTAGACCCAAAATACTTTGCTACTTGTAACACACATGGCTGTGAAGCGAAAACAAGAACAAGGCTTATTTTTATGTACAAGTGTATACAATAATCAGTTTGTGTGCCTTCCAAAAGTTCGCTGTTAAGATTTACTCAAAGAAAAGTTTGCAGGAATCCTTTCAGTTTTACATAACATAAAAAGAAATAATTTATTTCAATATGTTCCATGAGGGCGAGAATTATATTCATAGTTGAAGCTTAAAAGTTTCTTGTTACTTGGCTTCTCCATGGATTAGTCCATTTACTTATTTTATTTATTTGGGGCATACAAGGAGTGAAGTCTTTAGATAGTTATAGTATTGTGTAGTATTTATATGTTTGTAGTCTGTCTATTGCCTAAATATAAAGAAAATCCAACACAGTGTAATGACGTTAGTTTAGTTTTTTTGCATAAGCCTGCAGGTTCTTCTGTAACAATGTCTTGTGTTTGAGAAACTAAGAAAGAATCATTATTTCCTCTACCCACAGTGAGTTTATTATTATTATTTCCTTCACCGTGACTCATATTGGGTATACCAAAGCTCTAGGCACAATTTGGTTAAGGGATTAGGATGAGGAATTTGTGGAACTACAGTTCGTTCAATTCATGCTAATTACTGCTATATACCATTTTGGCACACGCAAGAACATAATTCCTGAATTCTAGTAAAACCTCCTTAAATCTTTTTTTGGTGCTTTTATCTGATTCCTTGCCAAATGCCACCGAACAACTAAAATTCTTCAATTCTAGTGAAACCTCCCTTATACTTTTTGTTTTGTGGCCAGTTCCTATATTCTCGGTTGAAGATGGAATTGGGGAGTTGGCACCTAGTTCCTGAGTTTGAGAAATGACCTAATCCTATCGTTATAATTATATGTCAAATTGGAGTTTGGTCAAGAAATTCAAGAATTAGGCTGAATTTCATCTCCTAGTAATTAGCTAATCTCTCATTGTAGATTCTCCAATTCCATAGAAAGGTGCCAAAAAGAGGGATGAGCAAATGACCATGATGGATTTGGTGAAATAATAAAATAAATTTGCTATTTATAAGTATGCATTATTATGAAGTTCAATTTTTTATAGACTTCCTTGAAACATCAATCACAGAAGGCGTTGTTTAGTTGTGTTTGATTATTATCTCAATGCTAGTTGTAAAGTTTTCCATTGTTCCAAATTAAAGAAGAGAGGAAAAACTGAAGACTTTATACTAATATTTTTGAAATTATTTTGTATAGAATTTGAGAAAATAAAATCATTGTGTAATGCCCTTCTCTATATGACTGGATATACTTCTAATACACACCTTTGGTACAAAATAATAAAGCAAACTTGTTATTTATAATTATGCCTTCTTATGAAGTTTAATTGCTAGATGATGACTGCTTTGAGATATCAATTACAGAACACAATTTTAGTTGCGTTTGATTCTCATCTTCAATGCTAGTTGTAAACCCTTCCATTTTTCCAAATTAGAGAGGAGCTAATGAACACTTTATACTTCTATTTTTGGAATTATTTGTATAGAAACTTGACACCTTTGGTACAAAATAATAAAGCAAACTTATTATTTATAATTATGCCTTGTTATGAAGTTTAATTTGCTAGATGATGACTGCTTTGAGATACCAATTAGAGAACACAATTGTTTAGTTGTGTCTGATTCTTATCTTCAATGCTAGTTGTAAAGTCTTCCATTTTTTCCAAATTAGAGAGGAACTAATGAACACTTTATACATCTATTTTTGGAATTATTTGTATAAAAACTTGACAAACTAAAATCATTCTGTATATCCGTATTGATATGCTTCTACTGTTTTTTATGGGTAAAATCTAAATATATGATTTTCGTTGAATAAGGACAAGACTTTTGGAGCTTTAAGATAACATATAAAGAAATAAGCATTAATTTTGTGAGCTCGTTAATTCGCTTAAAGTTGCAGTTGGAACATTTAGCACGATCCCTAATTTTTCAAAGTGCCGATGCACAAAGAATATATTTGGTACGAATGAACAACATTGAATTTCAATCAGTGGATATCATTTGAAGGCCAACAATTTTCTACTGGCCCGTTCCAATTTTGCACAAAATAGAAAAGTTGACCTTTAAGTTGTAAGAAATTTGATTATTTTGGGCATCTATTGAACTTAAATGAAAGTATCCACTTATAACATTTCTTGGCCTATTACATTTCTTGAACTTGGCATTGGTAACATATTTAGTTATTTACATAAATGATGGTATATGCAAGTTGCATAGTTTGTTGAGGAAATTACAAAACAAGACCCTCTTATGTAATAAAACATTCATGAGGTTTAGAATGTGGTGGATCACCCCATAGTTATGTGGGATGCATTTCACTTTCATAAGCCGTACGCGAACACTAGTTTCCTTGGTACGCAGTGCAAGGAGGAAGGTTAACCGATATGCTATTTTGGATTGTGGTTCACTTACAGCAAAAATTATATATATATATAAAAGAGGTCCTTGGTTCAAATCTTTACTACAACAAAATTTATATATATATAAAAAAATGGAGAAATTGGGAGCGGGAGCAGACTTGGGCGATTAGGAAGGAAACCCTAGGAGGTCCCGCACTTGGGACCCCGGTGCTACAGGAGGGGGCAAGCTGGCCGGCGGTGGTCCGGCTGGGGGTGGGCCGACCACGGGCGGCCCCGATGACAAAGCAACGCGCGATCTCCAGGCACGTCTGCAGGCGCGGGCGGCGGTAGAGGCTTCGCCGGCACGGGTGGAGGCGGTGGCAGCGCCGGCGCTGGCAGCGGCGGCGGTGATGCGGACGCCGGCGGTGGCAGATCCAGTAGCTCGATTGGCGGGGGTGGGTCGACGACAACGACTGAGGAAGGATCAGCGGGTAGGACGGACGTCCCCCACAACGGGGTGAATCGATGGGTCCCAGAACTGTCAGGATCACCGGATTTTCAACCTGGATCAGGTTCTAGATCTCAGGGTGGCCAGATGGAGGGTAGTGGCTGGACGACGGTTACGAGGCGTCGGGATGGCAAGACTGGGGGCAAGGAGAGTGGCGTGCAGACTCATCTTAAGGCACGCTACACTTCTGAAAGGAGAACGGGTGAGAGTTCGGGATTGCGGAAGACGTCCTATATCCCTGCGGTCCCTCCCCGAGCGGGGAATAGTACTGCTGGGAGATCGGTTGGATGGCGGCCCAAGGTGACTGCGGTGGACAAAGGAAAAGGAAAAGCGGTTGACTTGGGAGGTCAGGGAACAGGGCCATCCCCATGTTGTCGCTCCTCGATCTCAGGGGACAACTCCCCGCGCTGTGGGGAAGTCTTGGGCTGACATTTGCAAGCTTGTGGGCCCCAAAAGTCCTACATCCATGGAGTTCGTGCCACCGAAGAAGGTAGGGAGTGGCTTTCGAGCCTCGTTCCCTGCGGAGGAGATTGAGAAAGTCACTGCCTTCTGGAAAAACACGCTGGTTCTATATGTCTTGGAAAACAAGCCCTTCTATGGACAGATCCAGAATTATGCGGCTCGTGTCTGGCAGCCTAAAGGAAGCATGAAGATATTTGCTAGGAAGAATGGCTTCTATTATGTAAAGTTTGGGCTAGCAGACGATGTCACCAGGATCCTTCAAGGAGGGCCGTGGACGTTTGATGGAAGGCTGATCATCCTGAAAGAGTAGACACCGGATTTGCGATGTGAGAAGGAAGTCCTTAATGCCATCCCTGTATGGATACGCTTTCCGGAGTTTCCAGTACGGTTTTGGAGCATTACATTGCTTATGAGGCTTACCAGTTTAGTGGACAAACCGATCAAGGTGGATGATGCTACAGTCTTTCGATTGAGGCTGATGTATGCTCTGATGTTCGTTGAGATCAGGGCGGGTGGGGAGCTACCGAGTATATTGGAGTATGAAGTTCCTTCTGGAGAGGTCCTTACCCAGAAGGTGGAGTACGAATGGGTTCCCCCAGCCTGTTCACGCTGCACTTGCTTCGGGCACCTGGACAGTACATGTCCGACAGGAGGTCCAAAGTCGGGGCCGCCTTCGGGACCTACTGAGGAGCCTGGTTTATCACGGGCGATGGAGACTATCTCCGGGGACGAGAGAGCTGAGGACATCATGCAGTAAGGGGACTGGCCGATGGAGGAGGCTAATGGCCTGAGTCTGACTATCTGACCCCAGCCAGTTCACACTAGCGGGGCCATGGTCACTTTCTCGGCACAGAGGAGCATGGTCACCAGAGGCATGTTGGATTTGGGGCGAGAGCATCGAAGAGATGGAGGATCATCCGAGGAGAGAGTTTATAGCAGGAAGAGACGTGTTGGCCCTCTGCGCGACGGACCCCTAAGGGAGGGGGGACACTCCCCTGTTCTTGGTGAGGCGTTATGTGTGGACAACCCGTCTTGGGCTCTGATGCTCTCACAGGCAACAAACCGGCATTTCCCTACTCCTGGGGTGGAGGAGGACATGACAGTGACGGATGTGGTACCACCCCCGGGTAACAGTCCAGGAGAAGTACAGGGGACCCTCTCTCTTAATAATTAATGGCGGTAATCGTCTGGAACGTGAGGGGTGCGTGCTCCTTAGGAAGATGGAGGGAGATTTGTGGGGTCTTACGCAGAGTGCAGTGTGACATCTCTGTTTTGTTGGAGACCAAGATTAAATGAGAAAAAACTCTTGCCTGACGGACCCCCACTCATTGGGTTCAACTCCACAATCTAGCACTTTGCGACAAGGCAAGGATCTGGGTTAGATGGAATACCAATAGTTGGAGAGGGGATTTGGTTCTGATGTCGGAGCAGCTGATTGCCATCTCCTTCACGAATAAGGGTGGTTTCCGGTTCTTGCTGGGAGCGGTGTACGGCCACAACGACAGGAGACGTCGGGAGGCCCTGTGGAGTGACATATCCAGAGTAGCTGCCGCTGCCGACTCCTTGCATCTCCCACTTCTCCTGATGGGTGACTTCAACGCCCTTCTTCACAGAAGGGAGAAGGTGGGGGGCAGACCGGTTCCATATCAGATTTTGTATGACTTCCAGAAATGTCTTCTCCAGGCGGGGCTTCAGGGATTGACGCGTTCGGGGCATATCTGGACCTGGCATAACAAAGTTGTTCGTAATAGGGTTGCTTGTCAGTTGGACAGAGCTCTGGGCAACGGGGAGTGGTTTCGCCGCTTCCCTAATTCTTTGGCTGAGAGTCTGGCCGCTAGGACCAGCGATCATTCTACCATCAGGGTTGGCTTCACAGAGCGGCCTACTTGAAAATCGTGCCCTTTCCAGTACAACAACAGCTAGTTTCTTTCAGGTGGTTACTTTGAGGCTGTTACGGAGGGTCTTCTTAGCCACCAGGTGGGTACGGCCCAGTACCGAATGGTGCTTATGCTCAAGCACACGAAGAAGGCTATCCGGAGTTGGGTGAAAAGATTGCCCAAGCCCTCGCTAGAAGATAAGGAGGTGGAGCTCAGGGACATCCAAAATTCCATGCAATCGGACATGCTGAACGGGAACTTAGCGGCTAGAGAGAAGGAGCTGATCGGAAAAATCAACATTCTACGTCTGCAGATGGAGATTAGTACGACCCAGCGCGCTAAATGCTCCTGGCTCTAGAATGGCGACCGCTGCTCCAAGTTCTTCTATGATGTCATCCGGACCAGACAACATAGGAACAACCTTTCTCAGCTGCTCGATGGAGAGGGCAATCTGGTGGGGGAGCCATCGAAGATCCAAGGAGAGGCTGTCAGGTATTACTCAGAGTTGTATTTTCAGACTGACTATTTGTCTGTGTTCCCGGATATAGTTACGAAGATGTTGGTGACACCCTATAGGAATAGCTAACTACTTGCCCCGGTCACTATGGAGGAGGTGGAGGCTATCATTATGAAGGCAGATCCCAACAAAGCCCCAGGACCGGACGGATTTAGCAGTGAGTTTTACAAACGTCACTGGGATATTCTGAAGTTTCCGGTTCTTGAGGCGGTCCAAGAGTTCTTCACTAAGGGGAAGGTGCTGAATCATACATTCCAAGAAAGAGGGTGCAACATCGCTGGCGGACTTTAGGCCTATAGCGTGTTGTAATTATCTTTACAAGATAATTACGCACCTTATGTGCCGGCGTATGGAGGGGATTATGCAGGACTTGGTCTCTCCGAACCAGGCGGCTTTCATAAAGGGGAGATCGATTGCTGAGCACAGGCTCCTCGCGCATGAGATGGTGAGGGGCTTCAATAAACCATGAGGGAAGAAGGCGTGCGTGAAGCTGGATCTGAGGAAGGCCTACGACATGGTCAATAGGGACTTCATGTGCCACCTGATGACTGTCATGAGATTCGATGATCGGTGGGTTGCGAGGATTCGGGAGTGCATCACGACTCCCACCTTCTTTATCCTCATCCAGGGTACCCCGTATGGGTTCTTCCGCAGCAACCGTGGACTCTGGCAAGGTGACCCATTGTCTCCTTACCTGTTCACGCTTGTCATGGAATACTTCACTTGTTTGATGGATATGGCAGTGCATAGTGGGAGACTTGTCCAGCTATTCAGGAGGGTCGAGCCACATGTTACTCATCTCATTTATGCAGACGACCTCCTGGTATTCATACAGCCTTCTATAGAAGGTATGAACACGATCTCGAATATTATGGGTGATCTGGAAGCTCTTACAGGGCTTCAAATGAATCGAGAGAAGAGCCGGGTCTACTTCAGTTCCCTTTGCCCCCGGAAGGAGTAACGGGCCGTAGCTTTGGGTGTGGAGAGGGGTGATCTTCCGGTGAAATATCTAGGAGTCCCTCTGACAGTCAACTATGCTCGAGACCAGGACTGTCACAGTCTGGTGGAGTATACCCAGAGGAGGGTTGAAGGATGGCAAGCTGCTGGTCTATCCTTTGGGGGCGCACTGAGTTGGTTAGATCGATTATCTCGGCCTGGCTCAGTTCTGGCTCCAGTCTATTCTGATCCCTGTCGCTACCATCCGGAAAGTGGAGAGGATCTGTGCCGATTTCATCTGGAAGGGGGGTTTGCACGCGATCTCTTGGGAGCAACTATGTCGCCCGAAGGAGGGAGGGGTGGGTCTTAGACCCTTGCTGGAGATCAGGAAGGCCTCGGCGCTGAAGCTGGCATGGAGATTCATTAAAAGGGGTCTCTTGGGCCGACTGGATGCACAGTAGATATGTGAAACAAGACAACTTCTGAACCTGTACCATCGACAACAACAACTCTGTTACTTTCAAGCATATCTTGCGACACAGAGCTGTACTCAAATCCTCCATCCGGAGGACCATAAGAGATGGAGCAGGAACGGACCTCTGGCGGGACCTTGGCTAGAGCGACAATCTCTGTTAGAGATCCTGGGAGACCGATCGCACGGGGAGGCTGGTAGGGGGCTGACTTCCCAGCGCATTATCAGGAATGGAGAGAGTCCTGAGACCTACAGTCTTACTAAGGAGCTTGGAGAGGTTATACGCACGGTCGGGATTGATCCGTCACTGCTAGCTGATTGTTGGATCCGGGATCCGCCGGGAGCTGTTGGGGGTTCTGGAGAGTTCAGGTTCCAAAGCTGCTATAATCTTATACGCTGTACTTTCCCTACTAGTGCCGACTATGAGTTCATATGGTGCAAGGGAATGGCCAGGAAGATGCAGCTTTGTGTCTACCGATTATTGCTGGGTCGCCTTCTGACGAGGGACCGACTCATCTCATTTGGGATCCAGGTGCCCAACTCAAAGTGTGTGCTATGTGACTTGGATAATAAATCTATGGGGCACGTATTCTTTGGGTGTGAGGTGGCCTGGTACATCTAGAAGGAACAATGTCGTGCGCTGGGCGGATGTGACTCTGAAAGGGGGATCAGAGATATCATCAATGGGATCCGGGACCGAAGAGGGAGAGGGCATGTCTGGTTCAAGACCGCTAGTGTTCGGCTAGCTGCTGCTATCTGGCATGTATGGAGGGAATGGAACCGTCGCATCTTCGAGGGACTTATCACCCCTCCTGTAGGCATCCTCCATAACATTGATTCTGATGTAAAAAAATATGAAAACCTGATGAGTGGGAGCCCAACTCTGATTGTATGATTATATGTTGAGTTTGGAATAAAATTTACCTTTTTTCCAATATATATATATATATATATATATATATATATATATATATATATATATATATATATATATGAAAAAAGGGTAAATTGTATTCCAAAATAAACTCAACTCGTACAGATTACAATACATCCCCGGACCTCTCACCCTACTAGGGTGCCATAGCAATTACATCAAACTCTATATTGTGGAGGATGCCTATAGGCGGGGTGGATAGCCCCTCAAAGATACGCCGATTTCGTTTCCTCCACATATGCCAAACCGAGGCAGCTAGACGCAATCTTGCAGTCTTGAACCAAACATGTCCCTACCTCTCTGGCCACGAATCCCCGTGATGATGGCGCGAACGTCTCTGCCGGTGTCATAGCCACCTAGCGAACTGCAGCATGTTCAGACCAGATATACCAGGACACCTTGCACTCAAAGAACAAATGTCTCATGGATTCATTTCCAGCTTCACACAGCATACATTTGGGATTGGGGATGAGGATCCCAAACGTAATAAGCATATCTCTCATCAGCAGTCGCCCCAACAGCAACCTGTACATGCAAAGTTGTATCTTGCGTGCTAGCCCCTTGCACCAGATGACGTCGAAATCCTCGGTCTTGGGGTACGTTCGGCGTACCAGGTTGTAGCAGCTCTTGAATTGGAATTCCCCTGTAGCTCTATGATTGGCAGACGGGTCCCAAATCTATCTATCAGACAACAGACTCGGGTCAATGTCTACCGCTCGAATAGCCGCTCCAAGGTATGTCATGTGGCGATATAACTCTGGCCTCCATTCACCATTCCTGATGATATGCTGACACTTCATCCCTCTACCAGCCTCCCAGTGAAACTGGTCGCCAAGTATCTCTAGCAACGATCGCCTCTCCACCCAGGGATCCAGCCAAAGGTCAGTACTTGTCCCATCTCTCATAATCCACTGAATAGAGAATTTGAGAACAGCTCTGTGACGGATGATACTTTTGAAAGTCACCGAGTAGTTGTTGTTATGGGCACAGGTCCAGTAGTTGTCCGTCTTCACATACCGACTGGACATCCATTCTGCCCATAGCGATCCGCCTTTAATGAACCTCCGCGCCATCTTCAGCCCCGAGGCCTCCCTGACAGCTAGGAGTGGTCTGAGCCCTACCCCACCCTCCTCCCGAGGACGGCAGAGTTACTCCCAGGAAATTGCATGCATGCCCCATCTCCAGATGAAGTTGGCACAGATGCTCTCCACCTTCCTGATAGTGGTCACCGGAACTAGGATAGACTGGAGCCAGAATAGCGCCAGGACAGAAATGACTGGCCGCACTAGCTCAATACGACCTTCAAAGGACAGGCCAGTTGTCTGCCATCCTTCTACCCTCCTCTGAGCATACTCCACCAAGCCCTGACAGTCCAGGTCCCTCGCATAGTTAACTGTCAGGGGACCCCCAAGTATTTGACGGGCAACTCCCTTTTGTCAACGTCTAGAATTGCCGCTCTTTCCTCCTTCAGCGTACAAAGGGAGCTGAAATAGACTCGGCTCTTTTCTCGGTTCAGTTGAAGCCCAAAAAGCTTGCCGAACTCATCCATAGTCGCAGATAGCGTAGCCATCCCTCCCATAGTCGGTCGAAGGAAAACCAGGAGGTCACCCGCATAGATGAGGTGGGAGACATGTGGCAAGATTAGCTTATACAAAGGCACAACCCGACCACTGTACACCGCCAAATCCATCAGGCAAGAGAAGTACTCCATGACAAGGGTAAACAGATAAAGAGACAGGGGGTCCCCTTGCCTCAACCCTCTGTTACTGCGGAAGAATCCATATGGGATGCCCTGTATAAGTACTGAGAAAGTAGGGGTCGAGATGCACTCCCTAATCCTCGATACCCATACCTCGTCAAACCCCATAGCACCCATCAGGTGGCACAAGAAGTCTCTGTTGAGCATGTCATAGGCTTTCCTCAGGTCCAGCTTCACACATGTCTTCTCGCCCCCGGTTTGTTGAACTCCCGCACCATCTCATGAGCGAGTAGGCTGTGCTCCGCAATCGATCTGCCCTTGATGAAGGCCGCCTGGTACGGGGAAACCAGGTCCTGCATAATCCCCTCCATACGCCGACACATAAGGTGAGTGATTATCTTATAAAGATAATTACATCACGCAATAGGACGGAAGTCAACCAGCGAGGTAGCCCCTTCTTTCTTCGGTACCAGAGTCAGGAACGTGTGGTTGAGCTCCTTTAGTAGTTCCCCTCCGTGAAGAATTCCTGAATTGTTTCAAGGAATGGCAGCTTCAAGGAATCCAGTGGCGCTTGTAGAACCCACTGCTAAACCCATCCGGCCCTGGGGCTTTGTTCGGATCCGCCTTCATAACAATAGCCTCCAACTCCTCCAGCCTGACCAGCGCCAGCAGCTGGCTGTTGCCACATGGCATCACCAGCTTCATTTTGATGATATCCGGAAAGACAGATTGATAGTCAGTTTGAAAATATAACTCTGATGACAGCCTCCCTTTGGATCGCAGTTGGGTCGCCAACCAGATTGCCCTCTCCATCAATAAGCCGAGAGACATTATTTCTGTGTTGTTTGGTGCGGATCACATCGTAGAAGAACTTGGAGCAGCGGTCCCCTTCCTTAAGCCAAGAACATTTAGCGCGTTGTGCCGCACTAATTTTCTTCTAGAGCCGAAGAATGTTGACTTCTCCAATTAATTCATTTTTCCGAGCCGCTAAGAGCCTATCCAGAATATCAGATTGCATGGAGTCCCGAGTAGCCCTGAGTTCAGCCTCCTTGTCCTCCGGAGATGGTCGGGGCGTGTTATTCACCCAGCTCCGGATAGCCCTCTTAGTGCGCTTGAGAACGTGAACCATGCGGAACTGGATCGTTTCCTCCTGCTGATAGTGGAGCCCCTCGCCCACTGCCTCCAAATAGCCCTCAAACAAGTACCAGTTGTTGTTGTAGCGGAAGGGACGCGATTTCAAATTGGGTCGCTCGGAGAAGCCAACCCTGATCGGAAAGTGATCACTAGTCCCAGCTGCAAGACCCTCTGCTACTGAGTTAGGGAAACAACCGAACCACTCGCTATTAGCCATGGCCCTGCAAGCTGGCAAGCAACTCTGTGGTGCACTGCTTTATTGTGCTAGATCCAAATGTGCTCCGCTCTCTCCAGCTCCCTCAGGCCAGACTTCAGAAGACACCCTTGGAAGTCGTAAAGGATCCGATCGGGAACAGGACGGCCTCCCATCTTCTCATGCCTGTGGAGTAAAGCATTGAAGTTGCCCAGAATAAGCAAAGGGAGGTGCAGACTGTCCGCCAACAGGCCCACCTGAGCGATATCCCTCCATATACCCTCCATGCGCTGTCTGTCGTTGTGACCATATATCGCTCTGAGCAAGAAGCGGAATCCTCCCCTGTTTGTGAAGGAAATCGCAATAAGCTGCTCCGAAATCAGTGTCAGATCGCCATCCCAACAGTTGCTATTCCATCTAACCTAGATCATATCCATGTCGCATAACGCCAGATTGTGTAGTTGGGCCCAATGCGGGGGAGTCCGTCGGAATAAGTGTTTTCTCTCCTTTAATCTTTAGTCTCCAGCAATATAGAGATGTCACACTTTTCTCTGCGTAAGACCTCACAAATCTCTCTCCATCTCCCTAAGGAGCATACACCCCTTACGTTCCAGGCGATTACCACCATTGATTATTAAGAGGGTAGGTCCCCTAAAGCCCTTTTGGACCAGTACCCGGGGATGGTACCACGTCCGTCGCCGCCATGTCCTCCTCCAACCCAGGAGTAGTAGTATGCTGGTTCGCTGTTTGTGTGAGCATCAGGGCCCAAACCGGATTGTTCACACAGAGCGACTCGATGTGGCCAGGTGTACGGCCCTCCTCCCGTGGGTGCCCATCGCGTAGAGGGCCAGTATGTCTCTTCCTGCTATAGACTCTCTCCTCGGATGTACCACCATCTTTCTGATGCTCTCGTCCTG
Source organism: Iris pallida (assembly GCA_029216955.1). Lineage (NCBI taxonomy): Eukaryota > Viridiplantae > Streptophyta > Magnoliopsida > Asparagales > Iridaceae > Iris > Iris pallida. Next base: position 31,973,228 of record JANAVB010027598.1, read on the forward strand.
ACGCCGTCATGCCTCTAGTAATCATACTCCTCTGTGCAGAAAAAGTGACCATAGTCCCACTGGACTGTACCAGCTGAGGTGAGATAGTCAGACCCAGTCCACTGACATCCTCCATCTGTCGGTCCCCCTCTTACAGGCCACCCTCTACTCTCTCATCCCCGCTAGTAGTCTCCATCACCCGGAATGATCCAGGTTCCTCAGCTAACTCTAGGGGGATCACCGTCTTCTGTCCTCCAGTAGGGCATGTACTGGAGAGGTGTCTGAAACAAGCACAGTGTGAACAGGCAGGTGGAACCCATTCATACTCAACTTTCTGGGTAAGAACCTCTCCAGACAGAACCTAATACTCCAATAAGCTCGGGAGCTCTCCACCGGCCCTTATCTCTACGAACATCCGAGCATACAACAGCCGCGTCCGAAAGGCTGTAGCATCATCAGCCTTGATCGGGTTGTCCACCACGCTAGCAAGCCTCATGAGCAGGGGGGTGCTCCAATATCTAACTGGGAACTCCGGAAAGCAGATCCAAATAGGGATAGCATTGAGGACATCCTTCTCACAACGCTGCCCCGCGGCCCACTCTTTCAGTATTATCAGTCTTCCATCAAACGTCCAGGGTCCTTGTGTAATCCTGACAACATCTTCCGCTAGGTCAAACTTCACATAGTAGAAGCCATTCTCCCTCGCAAACACCTCCATGCTTCCTTTTGGTTGCCAAGCACGTGCCGCATATACCCGGATCTGCCCATATAAGGGCTTGTTCCCCAGCACGTATAGGACCAACATGTTTTCCCAAAAAGCTGTCACCTCCGCTATCTCCTCTGCAGGGAACAAGGCTCGAAAGCTACTCCCCACCTTCTTTGGTTGCACATACGCCATTGACGAAGGGCATTTGGGTCCTAACGGCTTGCAAATGTCTGTCCAAGACTTCTCCACAGGGCGGGTAGATGTCCCCGAAGGCCATTGGCCGCCACTAGGGGGAGGGGATCCTAGTCCAAGGCCCCCCATGTCAGAAGCACTCCCTTTCCCTTTCTTTGTCGTCGTAGCTTTAGGTCGCCACCCCGTCGTCTTACTACCAACATTGGTCCCCGAACGTGGGGGGCCACCTAGGCCTTGGGATGTCTTCCTCGTCCCCGAACCTGCACCCGCCCTCCTGTCTGTGACGAAATGCGCCTTAGTTTACATCTGGCCTCTACTCACATCTTGACGCGAACCGCCATCCTTGCCCACACTCCTACCACTGTGACGCCTCGTAACCGTCGTCCAACCGCTATTCTCTGTCCGCCCTGAGATCTAGGCATGGATCCAGGTTGGAAAGTCGGTGATCCCATCAGATCTTGGGTCCAACTGTCGGTGTGACCTTTGTCCGTCGTCGCCGACGAACCCCCGGGGTGTTTCCGCACGGGGGAGCCAACACGCCACCCGTCGACGAGCCTCCACCGGCTAGCCTGCTCCCTGTCGACCCGCTGCTGCCGGAGCCGTCGTCTCCATCGTCGTCGCCAGCGCACCCTCTGGCCGGACCGCCGCCCCCGCCACAGCCACCTCCGCCTGTGCCACCTCCGCCGATGCCCGCGGCCACGTCGCCTCCGCTCTGGCCAGGGGGATTCGCCTGCTTCCCACGCCCAGATCCTGAGCCGCCGCCTCCTGCCGCCAATGGCCGGCCCGCCGCTGGTTGCGCCGCCGCCTGCAGCGCCGGGGACCCACGTGAGGGACCCCGTAGGGTTAGTCGCCCGATCGGCTCCCGCTCCGGATTCCATTTTTATGCCCCCGGCCGGCCCGCCGCTGGTCGCGCCGCCGCCTGCAGCGCCGGGGACCCACGTGAGGGACCCCCTAGGGTTAGTCGCCCGATCGGCTCCCGCTCCCGATTCTATTTTTATTGTTCAGTGTGTGTGTGTGTGTGTGTGTGTGTGTGTGTATATATATATATATATATATATATATATATATATATATTGCAGGAAAATTATATATATATATATATATATATATATATATATATATAGAGAGAGAGAGAGAGAGAGAATGAATTGATCCTATTGTCCTTGACTTTTTTTCATTATCGTTTGATCGATATCTTTGTTAACTTATTTATAAGAGGGATAGGCCATGTTGTTACTTTTGGTTACGAAAATGGAACCCATTCATTACGTATCGCGGCCGCAGAGAACAGTTCCTAGGTCATGTGGTGGTCATTCCTTGCACCTTTTCTTTTGAACCATGAGTTTCACTTTTTGGGGGGTGAAACCATGAAACCCCACGAAACCTAGATAAATTATACTTTCATTAATAAAGGTATTAAATGATATTCACATCTTCGAGGGTTCAAAAGGCTTCAGATTCAAACAAGCTATGAAGTATTTGAAACTTAAAAATAAGGGTTTTTGCATATAAGCCTCTCAAATCTAATGTAATGAAGTCCTCTAAATCTCATGAATAAGGTTATTAAATGATATTCACATCTTCAAGGGTTCCAAAAGGTTTCAGATCCAAACAAGCTATGAAGTATTTGAAACTTAAAATAAGGGTTTTTGCATACAAGTCTCTCAGAACTAATGTAATAAAATCCTCTGATTCTCATGAACTGCTAGTAAGTCCCTCAAATCAACAGAAGATCGAGTTATGAGTACCTCTAGTTAAATTAACTAAAGTAAAAGCGAAATATTATGTTATACTTAATGGTGATATGTGACCATTAACCACTTTGCCCTCAAACTCTATTCCCCAACTAACCCTCTTTCTCCTCCATTGTCATCCTCACAAACCAATATTAGAACTTCTTCAACCTCTATTCTTTAAGACTTCCTCATGAAACCACCTCTCTTCCTTGTCTTTCTTTGTTCCCTCCTCTATCCAACTTCTCCTTCTTGTCTTTCTATTATCTCCTCTCTCTTCCTCTTTCAAAATCTCTAAACCCGTCATTTCAAATCATATTTTCTTCATAAATATGTTGAATTTGTTTGGAGATCATGCAATATACTTCAATAGAACTCATAACTAAGTCCAACACCAAGATTAAATAGTACAAAGTTGAATTTGTTTGGAGATCTTTCCGTTTCCCCAAATTAACCACCAAAATTACTCTAGATGAGTATACAAATATTGTTGATGTAACAGTTGAGACCCACTTCCAAATCCACAGTAATCGAAGAGCATGCTTTTGGTAGGAGAAAATTTTAGGATTTCCTTTGTTGGATCACAATTTTTTTAGAAATAAAAAGAGAAAAAGAAAGACTTTTGAGGTTGAAAATAGCACCTATTATCTAGCTCAACGACCGGGTTAGGCTAAAATAATCCAAACAGAAACGGAGGGGGCTCATTAATTTTCTGCTTATTTTGGGGGCTTGTCTGCAATTTTATTAAAATACACTAGATTTGAGGGGCTTGCATGCAAAAAAACCATAAAAATAATTATTTTCATTCCTGCATACTCAGTGTGGCCCATGCTCTTACAAGGTTTCATGTTTCCAAATACCTTTTACAGTCCCAATTTCATGCAGCAACCCCCGAAAAGCTAGATTGGATTATGTTCAGTTTCATGTTGCCAAAGACACCCTAAGCCCAATTTCTTGCCTCTAATGCCCAGGACATGAATGAATTACTCAAAACTAGCATATGCATCTGAGGAGTAATACTTGGGATTGATTTCTTGCATTTAATGGGCAATATCAATATAATTTTCTTGTTTCACTGACATGCTCAACAAGACAATAGTGTCGATGAACGTAACAAGCATTGACAAATAACATTAGTAAGTTAACCAATGTGTGAGAAAGTCAACAGAAACCAATTGCAAAGGTTATTGTTGTCAGTGCATGGAAATAGAAAAAACGGACCTAGTAATAAGCTATAAAAAGCAACATAATGTTATAATAAACCCTAGGACACCCTATATAACTAAACACAGAACAAGACAACTATAATATTGTACGTGCATCAACTGTCTGTTTGGCAAACAGAAAATAAAAAGTAGGAAATTAATGGAAAATGCTCCTAGATTCCTTGCATGGCATTGCTTCTCTATTGGAACCTTATTTTGGAAAATCAATGTCACATCAACATAAATGGTCAAAACTCGGTAACGGAATTGGATATGCGTATGGGTATCAACAGTTTTGCTTGTTTCGGATTGGAGTATCATAATATATAGTTTCAGCACTTAAAAAAGTTAATATATTTTAAAAAACATTTATAAATAAGATCTTATGTTAGAATTAATTTCATGCAATATTTATATAAGTTGATATTAGTTCAATGAAAATAAGGTTAATTCTAGGTTAGTAACACAAAAAAGGTAATACTATTGTTCATTGACTTGTTTTGGCGAAATGCTAATTTATAGTAAAAAATTGTCTCAATTAATAGAATACCTATAATGTATTACTAAGAACCATCTAACCTATTAGCAAGAAAAGGCAGTTCAAATACTTGTCTAATTTATTAGGAAGAAATATGTACATTATTAGTAAGAAAAGTTTAATTCCTCAGCAAAAACTGTCTACTGTCTAGTTTAGTAGGAAAAGTTGTGCCTAACTTGTTATAAGGAAATGTCTAATTACTAACATTGCCAAATTTGTTAGTAGGAATTACCTAAAATTTGTAAACAAGTGTCTAATTAATTAACAATACTTGTCAAACTTATTAGCAATAAAGCTCAACTTTTTGTTTGCTTTTGCCAAATTTATGTGCTTAAAAATACTTGGCCTAAAACAAGTTTGGGTCAAACCTGCTTTCAGCCCATTTGTGTCCACAAGAGCTTGTCTTTATCCAGCTCCAACTGGACCTGAGATGAACCTATTCACATATTTGTTAAAAAGGTCGGCTTCGGTTCAGGTTTGTTATTTGATTTAGTATAATATATCACTAGCAGATCGGGTTTGGTTCACCAAAGAAAACATACCCATCATACCAACTTGGGATCCACTATATTTCCTCCTACAGTCACAGTAGTATTCTATACCAAAACAGAATTAGGGTATGTCCCATTGGTTGCTGCCACAGGGTAGCAGATTCATTATCAGATCCTTTAGGCAAGGAGGAGAAGCCAAGGCCAGGTAAGCTTCTCATCTTCCTCTTACTCCCCCCACTCCTTTTTCCTTTTTGACATGAAAACTTCTCCCTCTCTCTTTTTCCTTTTTGACATCGAAATGGGGGAGTCTCCGAACCTATAACTCTCCTGCCCTACTGTAAGCACTATAGGCTTATAGGCTGATACTCTGATGTTTTGTGCATTTTGGATCAGCTAGGGCCAAATCCTATCTGAAACTACCAACATGTATCAGTTCACCAATAAATACAGAATATATGGACCTATAATTTAGTTTCCTTTGGAGACAGCGGAAAGCAACAGAAACTAGATGTCGAAACTTTATTACTCTTTTTATTTATAATTTTATCGGACTCTTGGTTTTCCCATGCGCTATACACCTTTGAAAGTTTCTTCCTCGCTAGCTTCTCGCTGCCTCTTCTGGTCTAGTATACTTATCAAGATATGGTTTACAATGATTGACCATAGTTATCAAGATATGGTTTCCGATTAGAAATTAAGATTAATTGGTGTACCATACTTATCAAGAAATGGTTTCATATTGGTAATTTATATTGACTAATATACCATACTTATTAAAATTTGATTTCATATTAGAAATTACAGAGACTCATTAACCATACTTGTCAAGATATGGTTTCATAGTACAAATTACAAAAACTGAAATCACAGGGACCGGTTTACCATATTCATCAGAATTATATAGATTAGTAATATTAAATGTCGTTTCCTCTCTAAACATATAAAAGATTTGGAAGTTATTAGAAATTCTTGTTCAATTTAGTAGAGTTAAATTTATGATAGTTTATGCTAATATAGTTTCCACTACCCAATTTCTAAAAAACAAATACAAGTTGATGGAAACTAATTAATGTTGTTAGCATCTATATATACACTGCACTGTCCTTATCCTAGTTTGGAGCAAACAAACAACCTTTTATGCTATGTTGTTAAAGGCGACGCCTAGGCAGCCTAGGCGTCCAGGTTGGGAGGGCGCCTCGACCAGGAGAAATTATCTCCGTGTTTGGCGATGGGCGCCTAGGCGCGCCTAGGGTGTTGACCAGGAGAAGTGAAAGGCAGAGAAGGCGTCCTAATATCTTATACTGTTATAAGTATTAAGTACATACAAATTTATCAACTGTTCATGTTAATATTAATTGTGTATATTAGTTATCAACTATTCTTGACAAATCAATTGTTCTTTTATACTGCTATATTGTTGCTTCTTAATATCTTATACTATTATAAGTACATAACTTATACATAAGTACATAACTGCACTGTTTGCTATATTGCATATTTTTTCCTGCACATAATCATATGTGACCTGGGCGGAAGCCTAGGTGAGGCAGGTAGGATGTCGCCTCGCCTCGCCTCGCCTAGCGTCCAGTACAACAAAGCTTTTATGTTTAGAAACCTACCTTTTATAGTTTCTACAAACTCCAAAGAATCTAAGTTTCGCACTTTCAAACAGTTTCCAGTTGTCAAACGAGCCCTAAGAGTCCATGAGGAAAAGAATAATTGAATGCTTTAAAAAAGGTTGGAATTTGGAACACTCCATATAGAACAGGCTGGCTTTGTAAAAGGGGTCTCTAAAGCCAGTCAACACAAATGGGATTAATCTTGATGGTTGTGGGAAAAAACCATGCAGAAAATGCATACTCAAAAAATGGACATGTGTCCATTTCACACCGTGTTCAACATGTTTCTGGCACGACAAAGAAACTCCAAAAGACATGCTAGTAAAAACATGAGGTATGAAAGAATATGATCAAGCCACTTAGTGAGTAGATCTTTGAATGAAACTGAAAATTATCCCTGAGAGAATTACAGGCAAAGCACTAATATATGAAAAGCTTTTTATGTTCAGCCACCTTATGGTTCCAATGATCATTCATTAACCCCTGAAAGAGTTAGAGGTGATTGATATGGGAAGAATATGCAACAGCCGGCCATCTTATGTTTCCACCCGAACATGTGTTAAAGACAGAAAATTGGTCTATTATCTGAACCACAAAGTTAGCAGAAGGTTTAAGAATAGCAAAAAGACTCATGTCCATGTCACACATTGTGTTTGACATGATTTGGGGTCACGAAAAAGTACTCCAAGACTAAGCAAGATCAATGCTGGGTATGTGTCACCGTCTCTCCGTATTGTGTTATGTCGTATTCATGTTAAAAGAATATCCAAAATGAAGGGAAAATAAAACTATATCGTTAAAGTTTTTGAAATATTCCGTTTAGGCTTTACATACATGTGTTTTCATTATAGAAAATCATATGATAAAGTAAATATAAGTCTTAGTAATATTGCTCAGCCACTTTACATGCTTGATGAACTTTATTGAAAGCAAGAAGCATAACATGGAAAAAGGATATGTACATCTACACACCTGCAAGCAACCTCTTTCCTGACTGAGTAGAGTACTTTCTTATCAAAACATAAATTTTTCTTCTTCTCCTTATACCTCATTAGAGAAGCTAGCCTCTGAACATTGTTTCGCGAAAGCTCACTTGTCCCCTAGTAAGAAACAGTAGGTAAATAACAATGAAAATTAAATGACAAAATGAATGGAGTTATTATACAAAAATACATGCCCTGTGGTTAGGTACTGTCACTCCAGAGATATCAGAAGGTAACTCATGTCCACCCAATAATAACAGAACAGCTTGGACCTGCATCGCAGACATCCTAATGAGGATTTATATTCTCTATGAAGGTACACAGCATGTTCACAGAGATCACATAACACACTACAAACATGATCAACCACTTCCCTTTATTTTAACTAATATCTATCTTTATGAGTTAGAATGAATACTAACATATAAAAGGTGAAGAGATACATGCACATACAAAAAGCAAGCATCTAAGAGATATAAAGTCTCGAATACCTCAAACAGGAATAAATTGCTAATAGAATCATAAAATAATTCAGGAAATATTAGTAGAGGAAATGTAGTAAGCCACTACTTCCCAGGAAATATTGACAATTAGTTTGAAGTTTGAACAGTAATACAGAGGTAAGAAATGACATGATCTAGAAGATGAAATTTCAGTTCAATTGTGTTCTTGCTAACTTGAATCAAATTATGACTTATGAGTCCTTAGTTCCAGTAGTGGTGCATTCAAGAATATAATATAGTGACTTTAAAGGCACAAGCAAGGAATTAATGGATCAGTCATATCCTAACCAAATCGACTCCATACACCTACACCTACTCGACCTCTCCTTTACACAAATGTGCACATACAAGCATAAACATGCATGCACATGTATATGAAGACACATACACAGCCATGGACGGAAAGTGAAACTGCTATGCAGAAAACTCTTACACATGGCCTAATGAGCAAATCGTTCTTCTAATTCACTTGTTTGTATTTAAATTTCATGGGGTGACGTGATCATACAAGACATTTTTAGTTTCAGCCAGTACTGGGTTAGTTTAATTTGTATAGGATTGTACATGTAACTGATGAGAGTCATATAAGTCACATTTTAAAGAGAATTGACTATCCTTTATGTTGTGATTTAAGAGTCTCGAAGGTCACGTGTGATTTCTTCTATCTGCTTTTAAATGACTGTTCCTTGTCGCCTCATTCATGGAGCGAGAATGACTCCATTTCCAATACAAAGCTTGTGAACCTCTAGCTCTCATTTTTCTTTATATAGCCTTTTCATTGAAAATGCAAAATACATGTATAATCAAGCATGTGGCATTGTTTTTCAGGTACTTCCATCTAATCGCTAGGTACTATCACATAATAGGTGCATTATTGCAGGTGAAAACATTTAAGTTGATAACTTGAATACAACTTAGCGTATAGTTGAAAGCTCGTGCAAAGGCCCTCGTCGTGCAGCCATGATAAGTAGCTATAACAAAAAAAACATGAACGATATCCCCTAATGCAAATATCTTGTCATGCCCAATGCAAATAGGCAAGAGTGCATGAGATATTGGTATATCTACATGAGATATTGGCCTCGAGAATTGCTAATATCCCATTCACTCCTATATGTATTGGCTTAAGGTGTTGCGTGGGTCGGGCAGCCCGGAAACCGGCACAGTCAAACCCGGGCTGCATTAGCCCAAGCCCGAGACTGGCCTGGCCCGATCCTCTATCCGGGTCGGATAGGCTTCCCATTCCCATAACCCAATCCACCAACCAGGCCGTATTTTAACACCACCACCCCCCAACCAGGCCGGAGGCCCCGCCCGGCCTGATCTAGGCTCATTCCAAATTCAATTCATATATACTAAATTAATATTAGGAAATAAAGTTGTTATTGATCGAACTATAAACCTCTCTAGTAACAAACCCCAACTCCTTACAAGCTAACCACAAGACCATATATATATATATATATATATATATATATATATATATATATATATATATATATACTCGCAGCAAGGCGCAACAGATGCGCCTCGCACTTCACTAGGCGAGGGGCCTTTATCAAGACGCGTCTTTCAGCAATGCGCAAGCAGCGCAACCAAGAAAATGCACGCCTTATATTTTATTTCCAAAAACTTTGATGTAGAGAGAGCCCTTACCTCATACAAGTAGGAGGAATGTAGTTGGTTATAATTGAACTGTAAAAACTAAATTTCACTAAAAACGTAGTAGGAAGAAAACAATTTTTTGTTAGTTCTGTTGACCACTATTGTTGTTCTGCTAGTTCACTTGGTTATGTTTTAATTGGTTTTAATATGTAATTTGATTTTATTTCTTACATTACTAATTTATTTATGCTTATTTTTATTATTTTATACTTTTCTGCCTCGCTTCGCTCGTACCTTAAGTTCATTAAGCCTCGAGCGATATGGATCCTTTGTGCCTCGAGTGCACCTTGCACCTTTGACTATATATATATATATATATATATATATATATATATATAAAATGAAGAGGCCCGCGGGCCGGGTCAAAACCGGACCGGGTCGCCCGGGCCACCCAACACCTTGAGCATTGGTATTTTGGGACATGACAAGATATTGGCATTAGGGGATCCCAAAGGATTCATACTCCTTATACCTTCATCTCCAATTGGCGCAAAACCTTAAATAATAGACAACATAATAGTTCATCTGGATCCTGTTATTGAAGAGTAGATTTAGAAGAGAAATAGTTCAATATAAAACACGGGAAGAAACACCTGCTAGAAGTAGATAGGAAGCTGGAGGACAACCATGATGAATCATTGCATTTCAAAAGAAACCTAATTTTAATGAGTGATCGGTCAGATCTACAATAGTATGGGTGTGAGCAACCATAATGCATAGACATTAGACAATCCAATGAGAAGCAAGGTATACAAAATTAGCCGATATCGGTATGTATCACCTTGCTATCTTACCAATTACATTATGATAGATAATACCCAAGGGCGGAGTCAAGATTTTAGTTTATCCCGGACTGAACTTAAAATGTCCTAAAATTTTCTTTAACACAAAAAAAAGTATTTACTTAATAATAAGTTAAACTAAACATTCAACACTTAATTTTTTATAACGCCATCATAATCCAAATGTGTGAATCAAATATCATTTTTCAAATTTTGGGGTTTTAGGAACTAAAGGCTTAACTTTTTGTAGGGTTTTAGGCTTGTGACAAAAATTGGGATTAGTGCTAGTGGACGAAAGGCTTAGTGGCCTAGTGGGCTAAGTATATATTGTTAATTTGTTTTTCTTCACCTAGGTTGCAGCCCACTAATAGCTCCGCCCTTGATGATACCTACATGCGGTACAACTTATAAATGATACAATGGAGCAATTTATCTTGCGGGACTGTACGTATCAACCGACAAAGAATTGATTTAGTAAGGAATCCAAATTTGTCACAAAGGGATAGGAGTGTCGTCATCAACCATCTGGTTCGGCACCACGTATTCACTTAAAATTAAAGGCCAGCGGACATCCCACAAAATCACAACTTAAATTAAAGTCTAGCGGACATCCCAAAAAATCGCAACTTAATATATAAGCGGTGATCAGAGGGGAAGGTTCGCGACAAAGATTTCCTCCCGTTCCCCGAATTAAATGTTGATTCTCCCACATTGAGAGGCTGTCCTTATGGAGATATGGATCAATGACAAAATAATGGAAACTATTAAATAAAATGGGCTCAAAATTGGTAAATTAAAATCCCAATTTATCACACAGATTGACAAAATAGCAAAAAAGAAGACAAATTTGATTGAACAACAATCGTCATGGCAGCATCAAGATTGCTCAATAAAGAGTAACCCTAGTGTAATCAAAATTATTGAGCGGAAAGATCAAGGGAGAGGGGGAGTACACTCTCGGGCCGGACGGAGTCGAAGACGTAGACCTCGTTCTGGAAGGACAGGGTGAGCTGGTTCGGGTTGGGCGGTGGCGGCGGCGGGTGCGGCTGGAGCTGCTCCGGCGTCGGCGGCGGGGCCCCGTCGATCTCGGCGGCGTCCGTCGAGGCGTCGACGGGGACCAGGGCAGTGGAGGTCTCGGAGTAGTACATTTGAGCAGCAGCAGTGACTAAAACCCTAACCCTAATTTTCTAGAGAGAGACTTTACTTGCTAATTTAGGAGGGAGAGGGGGAGAGGAAGGAGACGAGGGGGAGACTCGCGTGGAAGGCGACGTACGGTGGGATTATAAATATAGAGAGAGAATCTGAGGTGTGGGACAGCTGGACGAGAGTGGCCCTGTGTTTGCTAGGGAATTACGAGTTGACCATGGGGAATCTAAGGATTGAGAATGCATTTTGATGTTGGGGCTATATTTGGAAAACATGAACTAGTCATGATGTAAGATTCTATGAATTTGAAGATTCTATGAATTTGGATTTGGCTAGTGAGTAAAGCCATCTACAATTGGGTTTCTATCTCCCAGGTAGAAAAAAAAAAATTTCAGAAAAAATTCCTCCCAACAGTATTTTTTATCCCAATTTTTATCTTGATTCATAACTAGAATATAGGATAGAGAATTTCTATCAGAATTTTTACACGTAAAAACTCTCATAAAATATTTCCATCTTAATATTAGTCCATACTTTCAACTAAATCATAAATGTTTCATTTAATATTCTCCAGTCTTAATAGTAGGCAGCTCACGTAGGATAGAAATTGAGAAATAATAGATACTCAATTTTAGAAATCCTCATTGGAGATAGCCTAATGATTACTTTCTAAATCCAAAACTAGAATTTGAAGGATATTCTAATCTTCCTATCCAATTCGGATTTGAGGGGAAGAAGGTTGAATTTGGTTTTTTTTTTTTCCATTAAATATTTAATTAAAGCTAATCAAAAATTAACTAACTAGTAACTTAATTGAAAATTAACTAATATTTATTTAATATTTTATACATGAAAATTTTATTCTTAATTAAATCAAATAAGTTATTAGAATATTTAATTACTATAAATAATATTTAAATAAATAATACTAATAGGTAATTATAAAGTTAACTAGATAACAGATTAGTGCGTACTATTATATTATTATATAATTAGAATAGTTTATTACAATTAAATTCTTAATATTTAATTAATTAAGTTAAAGTTATAATTAACTAATAAAATAATTTTGTTCACATTAATCTTAAGTACTTAACAATTATAATAACTAGTTTAACCATAATATTTTGTTAATTAGATAATTAATATTTTATAATTATTAGTTAACCATAATATTTATCATTATGAGTAAACCATAATATTAGATAATTTATTTATTTTACAAAATTATAATATTTAATGAGTTAATCATAATATTTTTTAATGTTAATTGTTTACATTATTAGTTAACCATAATATTTTTTTCTTGTAAATACATCCTACTATCTAAACACAAAATTTGGATTATGTCCACTTCCAGTTCCAAATTCGAAGTATTCAAATAGTTTTTAGTTTAAATCTTGAAACTATAAATTCAGGATCTGGACCAAAATCCAAATCTGGATTTTTAAAATCTAAATCTACTGCATGTTTACCAAACAAGCCCTTGAAGTGAAGAATGTTAGCCCAATGATTGTATCATATTTTTGAACATGTCTAATTGATTAAGTTTAACATAATGATGTCACTAATATTTATGTAATCACTATCATGTTGCTATTTAAACTTAGCATTGTCCTGTTGTTCATTAAATTTATTATATTGTTATACTATTTTGTTCGTCTAACATGTATTTGTAAACAAACAGTAAGCATGATCAAATCAGCACATATGCAATGAATAATTAATGATGAGCCAAAGACGACATTATAAAAAAGTTTCTCTGAACCGTCCAACGACCTATCCGGACCTCGCACTCGGGGGTTCCACTGCCCAGTCAGTGGACAGGGGTCGAGGGGACAGCGCCCCCATGGGGGTTCCGAAGCCCCTGAAAGGTATTCAGATTTTCAGATCTGTTTATCTTTAGACAACTGCTGTCAAGAAAAAAGGCGTCTTCAAGTCTGCTCAAATGTAAGGAAAAAGTCGTCATCAAAGGGCTATTGATTTTTTCCAATTTATTATGTATTTTTCCACTTTATTGAGTCTAGGAAAAATGTACATCGGGTTTATTTGACACTTGTTTTAGCTTTTCATAAACTTCACCAAAAAGCTTACATAAAGCATATATCAATCCTGCTTATTTAATCAACAAAAAGCTCACTCAAAAAGAGCCCAAAACTACTAAAAAATAGGCCAACCAACCTGAATACAGGGCAACAGAACTTGGTCCCCCCTGGCCCAGTATTCCCTTAGATCAGGTCACCCTATTGAATCGACTCCAACGTTCGAATTTATGAACGTTAGGTAACCGTAGTTTGCCCGAGTTCGGTCCCCCAGAGAACCCTATAAATAGAAGATATTTCCCATTCATTTCATCTCATTCCATTCTCTTCTCTTTTATTCCTTAAGTGTTCTCAGAGCTACTTAACCTTCCTATCTAAGCCTTTATGACTCCTAGCTAAGCAAGTGCATTTTCGGTTCGTTCTAGAGTTTGGTTCGAGTTTGCAAAGAAGGCTTTCTGAAAATGTTCCAGTTTTCAAAGTTTGTCTATTTGAAATTGTGAGTCCTTCAGATAAAAACTCGTGGTTGTAAGGAGCTACAAGCGCTTCGGGTTCAAAGCTTGTGCCATAGTGGATTAACATTGAGAAAGAGTACTCGCGATTGGATTAGTCATCTCAGAGGGATACCAGTATACATCACTGTATCATGAGTTTGCTTTTCTGATTCTCTTTACTTTACATATTTAATTTTTATATAGTTTGTTATCATCTGCCTAGCACTTATCACACTGCGTATAATTTTTTAGTTTGGTGATTATCTTTTCGCTGCACACACGCACTCTATTCAACCCCCCCCCCCCCCCCCCCCCCACTAGAGGTGTTCAACGTTCCAATAAAGAAATTACAAAAAATAAATATGAAATCTGAATTTTGCATATGTATTGCATATACATATGTTTTTTTATTTAGATAATTTGAAGAAGCGAAGTTTAGAAGTGACAAATTCATAGTTTTGTTATTTGGATGTTTGTTGAACTCAACTTGACGTATAACTTTTTCTACTTACTTTGTTTGGATATTATTATTAAGTGAAAATGGAGAAGAGATATGGTGAGCACATTTGAAATGGGTGAGCCTAACCTGTTTACACATTTGTATTAGAATTTTATTTTTCAATCCAAAAATTGAAGGTCCATACAAATAATTAGAAAATAAAGCTTTAAAAAATTAGGATAGCTAAAAAAATTACGAAGGAATTTATTTTCGGACCCAAAAGTTGAAGGGATCACACATGAACTTGGAATATAGTTGAAAATAAAAATAACCAATTTAAGGTTCACAAACACAAAGAAAATTTGCACACAAAAATTGTTGTAGAAAATATGAGAATTAAATAGATACAATACACTAGCGGTGTACTATGGTCCACAAACCTGGTCGATTGGCTCCGATGAGTATATTTTTCTGAATTTTTTATACATATATTATTTCTTGAGATTCGATTCTTCCTACTTTCTTATCCCTCCATCAAAGCAATGAGATTGCTTATTAAAAATATATTTTCATGATATGTTTTACGATATTATTTTGACATTGTAAATTTCGATTATATATAACAACTGCGTCAATGTTCTTAATGAAATTACTTTATTGCTACTCCAATGGCCAGTTTTGTATTTCGGTTCGCCTAGTGTCCGACACGGTACTTTGTAGGACACAAGAACTTCAAATATACACTAAAAGCACGTCTAAGTCGATAGCCTTTCAAAATACCGTGGGAACAGTGATGACAGTAGTGAGGGGGACTTCTCTCACATCCCACTCCTGAATATTTAGGTACTAGTGTTGGTAATTGAACACGCCCTACAAGTGTTGGGAATGCGGTATTGTCACTCCCCAATCCTGGAATACGTATTTTAATACGTAAACCGATAATTGTATTTACCTTGAATTTATACGATATTTATTATGCAGTATTTCTTCATGCATTTCCCAAAAATATTCGACAAAATATTATTTCCTAATTTATTTTCTGTATTTGGGGCCTACAGTTTTGGCTCATTTGGGTAACCTATTCTTGGTTCACCCATGGTCCATCATGAACCCTTTGGTTCATCATGAACCCATGGGTCCAAGAATTCTATATATATAACTCATCTCCTTCTCTCTCCTCTCATTTACTTCTTCTCATTTACTTCCTCCACCAACCAAGGCAAGTACCAACTTGCTCAAGAGAAGGATCCATTATTTTGTTAATGATTCTTACAAAACTATTTGCCAAAACATGTTCTTCTCCTCAATCTATACTAGTTTAGAACTTGGAAATTTCTATTTTGAAGCTTTGATTTTTGTAGATCTAAGTTTTAATCGTTTTCGGATTTGTATGGTTTGATCTACTTTAGTTAGATTTTATGGGTTTTTGATGCTTCTATGTGGAAGAACATTCAGTTTCACCCAAGTTGGAGCTTTGGAAATCTGGATTTGGAGTTCGGATGGGCAAGTTATGATACTTTGAAGCTTGGGTTCAGCCATGGTGTTCTTGCTGTTTTGGAGAAGACAGTGAACAGTGTGCTCCTGTTTGAGCACGCTTCCTGTTGGAAGCGTGTTTCCCCTTGAGCTTGCGTGACTTTTCACGCAGCTCTTTTCCTTGAGTCTGCGTGACTTTTCACGCAGCACTCTCCCCTTGAGCTTGCGTGACTTTTCACGCAGCTCTTTCCCTTGAGCTTGCGTGACTTTTCACACAGCTCTTCCCTTGAGTCTGCGTGACTTTTCACGCAGCACTCTCCTCTTGAGTTTGCGTGACTTTTCACGCAGCTCTTTTCCTTGAGCTTGCGTGACTTTTCACGCTGCTCTTTCCCTTGAGCTTGCGTGACTTTTCACGCTGCTCTTTCCCTTGAGCCTGCGTGACTTTTCACGCACGCTGCCTTGTTGTGCGTATGCTTTTGATATTTTATTAGATATTATATGCCCATTTTATATCCTTATGCCTTTTGTCCTGAGCATGATATGAGCACTAATGTGACCCCGGTGAACAAAGTGCTTCTACCTGATACATGTACCTGAATGTCCTAGTTCTTGTTCATGCTCGACAAATGACTCGTAACTCCACGTGGCGTATTTGCAATGATGTATTACACTAAGGAGGGTAGAACATGTTGACATACTGATTGACATGGATCCTCTTTGGGGTACTCGTACTTGAGTACGACTTTAGGAGGATGATCATGCAGGCCACAGCATGTGAGTCCAAGATTTCACCTAGGGTTAAATTAGGCAACTAAATATACTAGATGCATGGGGAGGGCAAAATCCCGAGATCGTGTTACACCAGTCGCCCTGAGATATTGTCTTGGCGCGCCGGCTGGTCTCCACGGATACTGTGTCATCCGCAACGAGTGGATGACTGTATCCGATTAATTCCTGCTATATATTACATGTCTTGGTAAGGTGGCCTCACGAAGGACCTGTGCTCGATGACACCTGTCTACGCGAACCCCTGGGTTGGCTAGCCTTGCTGGAAAGATACGATCTGAGGATTTTTCTAATAACATGACGCGAGGATAACGTCGTTCCACTAGAAACTCGTAGACTTGATTGGCCGTGAAAATGACTTGCATGTTTCCTATTTACCTTCCGTGAATAACTGGGGAAAGCGGACTGTCATGGTGCGTGATCCAACCCATGTTTTTGTTTGATTGTTGGGTTGGTTATCGTACTATGACAGGCTGTGGACCGAAGTTATGAACGAAAGACTTATTCTGGTTGTGAAATGCTACTTCTGTGAATGACTGAGGAACATGGTCTATCATGGTACATGATCCAACCCATGTTCTTGTTTGATTGTTGGGTTGGTTATTGTGCTGCGATAGGCTATCGACCGAAGTCACGACCAGGAGATTTTATGGTTTTTACCTTTTTAACTTATGTGAAAGTTATAGAGTACGACACGTCTCGACTCCATGCGGCACCTTTTGTTCATGTTTGGTTGTAAGGGTGCCATATGGGTTCGAGGATGTTGCGCTACCCTATAATAGTAGCATAAGTATTACTATTATCAGTCATTCTATTAGTTAGGTTTTTAATCTTAACTCTTGTGCCCCTTTGGCGGTACTTGCTATTCGGGGCTGACCCCGCTGGTTTTGTTTGGCCAGATCTCGTAGCAGAGCCAGAGGACACGATCTTCCTCCCTGACATCCATGGTGCATACTAGGAGCATGGCGGTTCGGGGACTCGAGTGGATTTCTTCTCCACCACTCCTGCTTATACTTTTGCGGCGTTTAGCCACCGGCACCTGTTAGCCGGATTACTTGATATTTTATGTCAGTACATAATTGTAATTAAACAGACTGCAGCTGTGTATAATTTTGTACTCCTGACTCTCTGAGATAGCTAAATTATAAAGCTAGTCTCTCATGATCATTTTGATGAAGCGTCAGGGACGCCTTACTGCTTTATCTTTAATGTTCATTTAATTGCTGATTTGACTTAATTGATTGAGACATAGAACTCTGTGGGACCATAGGAGACTTGATTGTAGCATGTACCCCCTAGTCTCTCGACAGCCACGATCGCCGTATGACGTTACGTACCTCATATGGAGTAGCTGGCCTAGTCCGTCCCCGTATTTCGGTACTGGGGTGTGACAGGTATGGTCGACCCGAACCGAAGTTGGTCCATGAGGTGCGATATTGAATTGGGCCCATATGCCTTAAAAGAGAATTTCATGTAAGGCCTAAACCAATTCCAATTATCTACACCTCATGATCCCACCTCCTACCTGATGTGGGACTAAATTACCAGCTTCATTGTCACCCATTTTTGAGCGCTCTACCGGAAACGAGATACAATCCAATAATCTCTACCTTAGCTCGTTTTCGCTAGCCGATTAACCTTAGCACTCTTGCTACATTTGTTCGTTTCCGCTAGCCGAGCAACCTTAGCACCCCTGCTACCTTTTGTTCATTTCCGCCAGCCGAACAACCTTAGCACTCCTGCTATCTATATTCGTTCCCGCCAGCCGAGCACCCAGGAGATCCAACATATTGTCATCTCGATTCGTTCGACTACAGAACCAAATCGACACGTTCATTCATACCACCATTGTGTGCCAACCACAATGTCTTGCTCTACCTTGGGCTCGTCAAATCCACATGTGAAGCCAATCCGTGCAGTTGCATATGCTTATAACTCCACCTTGAGAAGAGAGCTCGTATATCTGTGTATACGTATGAACGTTCAGCACCGTATGTCTTAAACCAATTAGAGCCGCTCAACCAGCCATGTAACCATGTTCTATGATACAACTTGTTGAGAACAGGGTGTGACCCGAACCGAAGTTGGCCCATGAGGTGCGTTATTGAATTGGCCAATATGCCTTAAAAGAGAATTCTCATGTAAGACCTGAAGCAATTCCAATTATTTACACCTCATGATTCCACCTCCTACCCGATGTGGGACTAAATTACCAACTCTATTGTCACCCTTTTTTGAGCGCTCCACTGGAAATGAGATATAATCCAACAACAAGGGCTCTGATACCATATCTGAGGCGTTGATGCGACATAAACTTAGGTAACCACCTAAATAATCAACCCCCGTCTAACGAACACCAAACACAGATAGAGACAAGTATATGGTGGTGACTACGTCATCTAAAAAAATTATAATTTGTATAACTCAGATAAAATTATAAGATTGACAAAAAACTAACATTGAACCCTTTGCCCTAATAGGTTCACCTCCTCACCACACTCAAGAAGAATGACAGAGATTACAATGAAATCACTCACCAACCTATAACAATTTTTCTAACCGAAGTTGATAACTCTTCGATCAGATCTCCTTATTCCTTCTATCTTGTATGACGAAGATCTAAGAGCAAAGTGTAGACTTTTTCTTTGATCTGATGTGGACGAGCATCCCGAATCTCAACTTTGTGCTATATTTTGTGCCTCCACCCTCACCCCATATATAGGATATGAAAATCCTATTCTAGGTCATAATAGGATTTCCTAGATAGGAAATCCTAAGATAAGAATCATATTACACCTAAAATAGTCCATCAATATCATATTTTGGATCAATAGAAAATCCTAGTATAAGAATTATATTATATCAAAAATATCCTGACACCAATTATGGACATCTAAATCTAATTAAATTAAATATTTAACCAGATTTGGATTCCATAAATATGTTGTTACCAAATCTAGACTGGACTCCAACAATCTCTCCCTCTAGTCTGATGAGAGGGTGTTAACCACATGGCTCCTTAACTGGACTCCATGCATGTCGCCCCCATGACAGAGTTCATGCTTCATGTCACGACCCGTACCCAGTGTAAGGGTACAAGTGCGTAACAACGCCCAGCCTAAGCCGCAGAATCGGCGGTAGAACGTTGTTCTAGGTCACTATCTAAAACAACTCACGCAATTATATAATGTACTTGTCTTAAATCTCAATTCCGAACGGAGGACAAGTATAGAAATAATATAACTCAATCACAGTCTAAGAACGATCGGATAACACAGAATTATATAACTAAAAGAAACAAATAAAAACTACTAAATGATAATATCTCAAACAACTCAAAACAAGTCAAGTCTCAGATTATTACAATTCAAGTTCTAAATATGAATTCTATAGCAAGTCTACTAGACTAGTCTCCCGATGACTCCTGAGAGTTGGGGCCAAAGGTAGCTAATCTGTGACGCCCCAGAACCAGAATACTGGAGAGCGGGGGCGTACATAGCCAGCTACGTATATTGAAATGGAATCCACCTCGCTATACGGTCACGGCTGTCTAGATATGAGGGTTTACTACAAGCCAACGGTCTCTTAAGGTCAAGCCTATTGTCTCAATCTCAAGCAAGTAATATAGTTACAAGATGTTAGACCACCAAATATACAATAAAAGGCGTCCCAAATATTACATATTCAGCTGATCATGAAGCTAGTCATACAAAATGCGAGGACTAGCAAGAGTTAAGTCATACATGATTAACCCTAGGATTTGTCAATCATGTTTACAGTCCGTAAGCAGACAGTAAGTAAATATGCATCGAGCTAACAGGTGCTCGTCGGCTAAACGCCTCAAAAGAATAATTTTACAATGTAGTGAGCGAATCAAAATGGAAAAGCCACTCGTAGCCCGGGTTCCGTCTAGTCGCCACCATTGGGCTGGAAGTTCGGTAGATCCTCGGGTGCTGCTCCGAAATTTGGCCACACAAAACCAGCTGGGTCAAACCCCAGAAAGATCAAGTGCCACAAGGGAGGCCACGAAATAAGAACAAAAGCCAGCATATCAGAACATAAGAAAATAGAAGAAAAGTACAAGTAATAAAGAGTACAACAGGACAATAAACGACTAGGGACGTAAAACCATTCCGGGGTCCAGGTTATAACCCGTAAACCAAACAAGGACCGGGGTTGTAACCCTTCGCCTGAATAGCCCTATGTCTCTACCCATTTATCATTAAAGATAAGTAAAACAATCATGTTCAGGGGTACCAGCAGGTACTGGGACTAGACGAGACTTAGACAGGGCTGGACACCATCCATTCACAAATGGCCAAACAAATACTACGGCTTACTACTTAACTAACTAGGGTTATCACAAGCCTAGTTACTAGCAAGATACAAATGAGAAATTTCCAGTCCCAAGCCCTGCAGACTATCCAGTTATCCTTCCACGGGTTGAGAGTATGGTTGGGTACATCACCCAGGAGACGATATACCCGTAGGTGACTTAGAGGGTGCAACACATGACAGTGTGCTGTAAATGTTCCATACTCGTCGGCAGGCTACAAGTCCATTTAAAATGCCCAGATAACGAGATCGCCTGTGACTGGAAATTCTCCATGAATTATAGTTTGATCTAGTCATTAGCCTAATCCATATTCAGTATGAATCCCTGACCGTGGTAACCAGGGAGTCACATCCTAGACATGATGCGAGACAAGACAAGTGGATTGCACAAAGCAGCAAGAATGAACACCCACGATGTCAGAGTTGATTATACGAGTCAAGTTAGCCATCGCAACAGCATCAAGTCAAGTCAAGTTACAAGTTACAGGTCAGGAGTGCGCCGCCATGGCCACTATCAAGTTATCCAGTACCAAGATTAATTATGAATCACAGGTTACAAGTTAAGAGCGCACCCCATCGGGTCACTACCTGTCACCCCCAGTTTTCAGAAACATGGGTATTTTTGTCATTTTACATTTTTGAATATTTTTAAAATTTATTTTATTATTTATGATATTATTTTGGGGTTGAAATTTATTTTATTATTTATGATATTGTTTTGGGGTTATTTGAGTCGGGTTCGAATTTTAACTCAATCCGACTTAAAACGGGGATCCGGAGGTAGTTTGACTCTAGTGGGACCCACACACTAGTTAGATATGGCCCATATGATATTAATTTTAGTCCACATGATAGAAATATTTTAGTTAGAGGTTAGACTAATTATTATGGATAAGGTTAGTGTGATTAGAGACTTTAGAATGACTAATTTAGCCCCAACCAATTAGCCCTTTCCTAATACTCATAGAATAGGTTAGTGGGGACATTTTGGACCTTACCATAATAAGACAAGTAGCCCCATATGGCCAGCTACTTTGGGAGGGGATAGGCTCAAGTTCATTTTATTATTCTTATCCACACTCTCTCTCTTGTTCTTCCCCAAATTCTTAGAGAGCAATCCCTAGCAATTTCTCTACCAAATCCTTCCATTTAGCCACCAAATCTTCTTCTTTACTTCTCCATTCTAGCCAAGGAGGAAGCTACCCAAGTTTGGGAGGATTCGGAGCTCGTTCATGTCCTTTTGGAATCTCTACGTGTCGGTGTCGCTCCGGAAAGGCTTTTCTTCGATTCGATCTACCGGGAGGTATAAATCCCTTCTTCTTTTCATTTCCTCATACATATAGGTCTATTTTGAACCCATAGGAATGACCCCCATGGTTGTATCTCCATTTGTGTCAATTTCGTGTCCATTTGGAGGTCATAGGAGTGTCCTTTGTGTTGTGGTTGTGTCCATGTGGGAAAATCCCAAATTTGGACACACTATGTGTTGTTGTTATGTATGAATGAATTATTACATATTTAATCTCATATTTTTGTATTGGAGATGTGTTCTATAGTGTCTCATATATATATATATTAGTGTAGAGAGTGAGTTCTTGATATATTATGTTATATACTTGTGTTCTTTTGTCTCAAACTACCCAAATCCGTCATGATTTTTATCCACGTTTTTAATTTCAGCCCTAACTTAGAAATGTCATAACTTCTAGATCAAAGCTCGGTTTAATCTTCCATTTTTTTTTAAAAGAAGCGTATTGAAGTTAGCTTTCCAAAAACATATATTAATAGACCTAATTCCTTCTGTAACTTTCTGGAGAATTATTTGAGTGTCAGCTATACGAAAGACAAACGCGTTCTCGATGTTTTCGCGATTCCGGGAGTTTCCGGAAACGAAAACGCGATCCGTTTGAAGTTTCGGAAAGCTAACACATAGATCTATAATATACTTTAATCCTAGATTTTAATTCATGCTGAGATGGTACAGTATTGATTATTAGTAGGAGTTACTATTCGGTATATGCATTTTGTGCACTCTTGTGTGTAATATAATGTTCTATTTGATTTTAACCCATGTTCATGTATATACATTATGTAATTAAATAGAGAATGTAAGCATGAGTAAATATTTAAATAAATGATGTATGAGGTGTAAGTATCCTATCTAATGTAAGCATGTATAAGTATGACTTGTAATGAATATGTAGGTTCCATAGTATGTAATGTATGGTGCATATAGTAGTACAAGAGAATAAATGAATGATGAATGAATGCGAGCATGAATGTAATGTAATAATAGATGTAATATATACAATATACAAGTTAATGAGATGTAATGTTCTATATTAACACAAATCCTATATTACCTCATGTACCCCTTACACTATGTAGACACTATCACACTTGACACTTTGTTCACTTACACCTAGTTTGACTAGTACAGTTGACCAGAGTTGACCAAGGGTTGACTTTGGCCTAGTTTGACCTAGATTCATGTAGAATGCATTATAGTGCTTTATATTACCCTTCTGGACATGTTGTGACTTGTGCTGTTCCAATTAGGAGCCAGACACCTCTCCTCGGATAGTATCTTTACCTTGGACATTCAGATATCAGGCGAGTACATTCTCTGATCATTTTATATCCTGCTTAGAATTATTTCCTGCATTAAATTACTTTACTTGATACTGTCACGTTGGTCACACGGATTAGTACTATATGAATCCTTCCTTGAGATGTTATCCCTTCAGGAGCATCGGATACTCTATGTTCTGTGCGTTTTACTTACATGGCGTATCATATGCTTCTTTGGTTCTTTGATCACTTGTGACATATATTCATATGATCACAGAGTCTTCTCTGAATCCTTATCCCATTTATTGGGTCTATCAGAATCCCTATTTATGGGACTACTATGTACCACCTTTCGGAGGCTTATCACCCTTTGGGGGCATATCACCCTTTGGGGGCATATCACCCTTTGGGGGCTTATCACCCTTCGGGGGCTGTTACATAGAAGCATGTACGTAACATAACTTGTTTGGATCCTTGTGTATTAGTTGGGGGTACGGGGGAGTATAAATAGCCATGTGAACAATTCCAAAGTAGAATAGCCATGTACGCCTCTTTAGTATAGCCATGTATAAATCAAGCCGTTCACATGTCGACTTTGTGCTCTAAATCACTAGACACTGGTAGCTCTTTACTTATAGTAGATATTTCTATTACAGTTCTCTCTCTCTGTTTACTTACTGCATTTCTTCAGTATCTATATCTTACTTTACTGCATGATTATATTTTCTAACCTGCTATGAACTGTTGAGATGTACTGTACTCGCTCCTGTCCTGACTGGACCTGTTGATAAATTTTACAGATAGCCTGGGATTGCCTGCTAGCCTAGAGGAGACACAGTAGAGATTGTTTAGATAGTTATTTCATTTTGTCTGGAGTTGTATTTACTTGTGGATTACTGTATTTGAGTTTTGAGATGTATTTCTAGGATTATGTATCTTAGACACTTAGACTTCTATCTCCTGTATCTCTTTTGGATTTCATGTTTATCTATCTTTATCATTCTACCTTAGATTGTGATTGAGTTGTACCTCTGTGTTGGCCTCCTTATGGAGTGTATTCATATTATGCTAGTTATAGTTCATGACCTAGAATAACGTTCTACCGCCGACACTGCGGCGTAGGCTGAGCGTTGTTACGTACTCGTACCCTCACGGTGGGTACGGGTCGTGACACATTTTTAGTGGTGGCCCATGCAGGTCGAGTTTATGTAGTGGTGTTCGAACTAGAGTACCACTACAGCCTGCAGTAGGAATAGAATATATTTTGAAGGTACTCAATCACGGTTAGGATTCCTTGAGAGATTCCTGGGACGACCCTTGAGAATCTTATTTTAACTTCGATTTGAAATCTGTTTTTCCCTGATTTGATTTACCTTTACTTCCTGTTATTGAACTTGATTTTGATGGATTATTGTTGAATTTTGAATCTTGATGTTAGTGGTTGAATTTGAGTCTGTATTTTTATGATTTTTGATGGATTATTGTTGAATTTTGAATCTTGATGATAGTGGTTGAATTTGAGTCTGTATTTTTATGATTTTTGATGGATTATTGTTGAATTTTGAATCTTGATGTTAGTTATTGAATTTGAGTTTGTATTTATATGTATATGTATATTTTTTTGGAATTAAGGTATAACCTGATAACATACTTGATAAGGACAGTGAAAAAGGTAAAAGTCTACTTTATTATGGAATTTAGAATTTATTGCAGTCATATTTGCTAGCATGATAAGGACGTAGAGCCTGATATAGCTATACTTATCTTAGATATAAAATCTAGATTTTCTTGCAGCCATACCGGGTGGCATGGTAAGAATTCTAGATAACATGATTATAGGGTGTATGCCTTATTATGGACTCTATCGTTTATTGCAGCTATGCTTATTGGCGTGGCAGAATTCTGACAACATAATTTCAAGAAGACGCATATGATTATCAGATTGTACCTTAAATATTTTTGAACATGTTTTCTCTACTTTTGTTTCAGTCCTTCAAAAAAAAAAGAAAGAAAGAGAGAATTGTTATTTGTTGTTTTGTTTTATTTCTCATTTATTTAACTTAGGAGTAGCTTTAGCTGTTTTTATAAACTTTGTGTAACTTCTTACTATGAAATTCTTCTTAATACAATGAATCGATGATTTTGCTAGACTTTATCTTGGATTTGAAAATTTAGCTCTGGGTTTCAAAATGGGTTTTTCTTTTAAACAGATAAGCAAAAACAGATTTTATCGTTATTTCTTTCTTGCTATTATTCTTGTATTAAATAATAATAATAATACTGTCTTGATTACGTCAATCACCTGCTTGCAACCTTGGTAGAAATCTAATTGTTGGTCTTAACGTAGAATTAAAATTTTATATTGGGACATGAGAATATATATGAATATATATAGTGGATACTTTCCTGACACTTATGCATGCTACACTTGATTTCCATCTATCTGAATACATATTAATATGTCGTTAATGTTTAAATTTTCAAAACCCCAATATTTCCTATTCTCTGCTTTTCCTAGCTTAACTCGTAATTTAAATATAAAATTTCATGATAATAGTTTTATTTATATCACTGCACATGTATGTTATACGTAGGGTTTCAATTCAAATTTTTTTTTTTTGGTTGAGTTTTGTGTTTAAATTTGTCAAATCTGAGACTGTGTGCATATTAACCCTTAATACGGGATTTTAAATGTTAGTTCAAATTGATTGTTTTAAATGTAATATTTAGAGCTGTGTACATTGTTGTTGTAGGGATATAAATTTAGGTTCCATATTCTTACATGTTAGGTTGTGATAAACATTGAGTTGGTTTTGATGTACAAATTCTCCAAAATCCTGAAAACTGAATACATGTTAACATTTTTACATTGATTTCCATGTTTAGTTCAATTTCAGATTTAACATGTAATATTGAACTGTATGCGTAGATAAATGTATTGATAGTATATTAGGGTTTCATTTCTATCATGTTAGGATGTATTGGGAGCATTGAGATTAGTTGTGATGTTTCAAACTCCTAAATTTTGAAATTGCATTATGTTAATATTGCACTGGTTTAAATGTTAGCTTATTTTCAGATTTTGTATGTAAATGCTGAACTAAAACTGGGTTTAACCTTTCAATACTAAGCTATAACCCTGTACAAGGACACACACACACCCTAACTTAGTATACCCTGTCATGTAACCTAACTCTTCCTCTCTATGTCATGATTATATATCTATATAGATATATATAGAGCTTAGGCATACATGTTATAATGTATATACATACATAACTAAATCTCTACCTCTTTATATATACATATATACATGGTTAGCCATGCATGTTATGAGCAAATGAGTTGTGTATTGTAGATTGTTTAACCAATATGCCATGATTAGTGTAACTTGATAGTTATTGTTTGAAACCCCAAATTCTCCTATGCACTTTCATGTATATTTCACATACACACACGCCTATTATCTAACCATATGAACATGTCCACATACACCCATACACACACGAACTACATAACTTGTACATAATGCTAGTTTTTCCCTCTCTAACGCTATATATATAAATATATTGTGATTGGATTTCCATGCAATTGGCTTTCATTCTTTAACTTTTGATTTTGATTTTCTTGAATAGTACCCCTTATTAGATAAATGGTAGTTAACTTTATTTTATTTTGATAAGTACCAGTTTTTATATAGGATGGTAGACTGCCTTACAGTCTTGATGATTGTTATTTCTGTATCTTTTCTAGTTTAGCACCCTAGATTGCTTGTGTGTTTTGATACCATATGACCGTTTTGGTTTAACATGACTAGTATACCTAGATGAGACTTTCACTACCACCGTATGCCATGACCATGTATGTCATCCTTTTAAATCGTATGATTGTTTAAGTTCTGAGACTTTGATTGTGGGGGGTTTGACCTAGAAGGAGTATGAACATTTTAATTTTGAGGATAAAATTTTTCTAAGGTAGGTAGACTTGTAACACCCAGTTCTCTAAAATGAGGGTAATTTTGAAATTTTGTAATTTTAATCATTTATTGATTTGACATTTAAATCATGATATGATTTTTGGTAATTTTTAAATCATTTTAAAACTATTTAAAATCATGACTTGTAATTTTGATGTTTTGCTAGTGAAACCCTAGAGACTGTTTGACCTAGAGCCTAACCATGTGATTAGAATATTTTAATGTCATTTCTGGCCTAAGGATATTTTGCATTTGACCTCTTTGAATTATTTTGATATTTATTGCGTTGGTGATTGTTGATTTTGACCTTTGATAGGTGTGATTTTGTGATGGTTTTGTGTCCGTATCGGACACGTATCAGTTTTTATTTACAAATGTTTTATGTGCCTCAAAGAGATTTTTTTTATTGCTGATTTTTTTTTGAAAAGTATTTGAATGAGATTGTTTTCTGTATGTGTTTCCTGTGATTGCTTTGTTTTAATTTCGAGGACGAAATTTTTTTTAAGGTGGATAGATTTGTCACCCCCAGTTTTCAGAAACAGGGGTATTTTTATCATTTTATATTTTTGAATATTTTTAAAATTTATTTTATTATTTATAATATTATTTTGGGGTTGAAATTTATTTTATTATTTATGATATTGTTTTGGGGTTATTTGAGTGGGTTCGAATTTCAACTCAATCCGACTTGAAACGGGGACCCGGGGATAGTTTGACTCTAGTGGAACCCACACACTAGTTAGGAATGGCCCACATGATATTAATTTTAGTCCACATGATAGAAATATTTTAGTTAGAGGTTAGACTAATTATTATGGATAAGGTTAGTGTGATTAGAGACTTTAGAATGACTAATTTAGCCCCAACCAATTAGCCCTTTCCTAATACTCATAGAATAGGTTAGTGGGGGCATTTTAGACCTTACCATAATAGGACAAATAGCCCCATATGGCCAGCCACTTTGGGAGGGGATAGGCTCAAGTTCATTTCATTATTCTCATCCACACTCTCTCTCTTGTTCTTCCCCAAATTCCTAGAGAGCAATCCCTAGCAATTTCTCCATCAAATCCTTCCATTTCGCCACCAAATCTTCTTCTTTCCTTCTCCATTCTAGCCAAGGAGGAAGCTATCCAAGTTTGGGAGGATTCGGAGCTCGTTCATGTCCTTTTGGAATCTCTACGTGTCGGTGTCGCTCCGGAAAGGCTTTTCTTCGATTCGATCTACCGAGAGGTATAAATCCCTTCTCCTTTTTATTTCCTCATGCATATAGGTCTATTTTGAACCCATAGGAATGACCCCCATGGTTGTATCTCCATTTGTGTCAATTTCGTGTCCATTTGGAGGTCATAGGAGTGTCCTTTGTGTTGTGGTTGTGTCCATGTGGGAAAACCCCAAATTTGGACACACTATGTGTTGTTGTTATGTATGAATGAATTATTACATGTTTAATCTCATATTTTTGTATTGGAGATGTGTTCTATAGTGTCTCATATATATATATTAGTGTAGAGGGTGAGTTCTTGATATATTATGTTATATACTTGTGTTCTTTTGTCT
This sequence comes from Iris pallida, assembly GCA_029216955.1. Lineage (NCBI taxonomy): Eukaryota > Viridiplantae > Streptophyta > Magnoliopsida > Asparagales > Iridaceae > Iris > Iris pallida. The sequence continues at coordinate 32,002,440 of JANAVB010027598.1, forward strand.
CAAACTACCCAAATCCGTCATGATTTTTATCCACGTTTTTAATTTCAGCCCTAACTTAGAAATGTCATAACTTCTAGCTCAAAGCTCGGTTTAATCTCCCATTTTTTTAAAAGAAGCATATTGAAGTTAGCTTTCCAAAAACATATATTAATAGGCCTAATTCCTTCTATAACTTTCTGGAGAATTATTTGAGTGTCAGCTGTACGAAAGACAAATGCGTTCTCGGTGTTTTCGCGATTCCGGGAGTTTCCGCAAACGAAAATGCTATCCGTTTGAAGTTTCGGAAAGCTAACACATAGATCTATAACATACTTTAATCCTAGATTTTAATTCATGCTGAGATGGTACAGTATTGATTATTAGTAGGAGTTACTATTCGGCATATGCATTTTGTGCACCCTTGTGTGTAATATAATGTTCTATTTGATTTTAACCCATGTTCATGTATATACATTATGTAATTAAATAGAGAATGCAAGCATGAGTAAATGTTTAAATAAATGATGTATGAGATGTAAGTATCCTATCTAATGTATGCATGTATAAGTATGGCTTGTAATGAATATGTAGGTTCCATAGTATGTAATGTATGGTGCATATAGTAGTGCAAGAGAATAAATGAATGATGAATGAATGCAAGCATGAATGTAATGTAATAATAGATGTAATGTATGCAATATACAAGTTAATGAGATGTAATATTCTATGTTAACACAAATCCTATATTACCTCATGTACCCCTTACACTATGTAGACACTATCACACTTGACACTTTGTTCACTTACACTTTGACACTCTTTGATATGTATACACTATGTATGCCCATTTAACCCTCACTTGCCCCTTTGCCATGTTCACATACATACACATAGCCTCTTAAATAAGTATTTATGAATACAGTTAACTTAGCTATGTATGTATATTATATATATGTTAGCATATTGTGTTGTAATATATAAGTTTATATAACCATTTGAAATGCCATGATTATAGACCTAATATTGAATACCAATATATGTATGTGTATATATGTGTAGACATATATAGTTTAAAGTAATAGATTACCTAGTGTATATCCAATGTGAATTATTGCCTATTTGAGTATTGAATAATTGCATGCTATATAGAGTTGGGTGTATGTTGGCTTGTATAACCTTGTATTGATGTGTACTTGCTAGGATAGTCTTGGTTAGGCCTAGTAAGACTTGCTGGGTTAGGACATGACCTAGTTTGACCTAGTTTGACTAGTACAGTTGACCAGAGTTGACCAAAGGTTGACTTTGGCCTAGTTTGACCTAGATTCATGTAGAATGCATTGTAGTGCTTTATATTACCCTTCTGGACATGTTGTGACTTGTGCTGTTCCAATTAGGAGCCAGACACCTCTCCTCGGACAGTATCTTTACCTTGGACATTTAGATATCATGCGAGTACATTCTCTGATCATTTCATATCCTGCTTAGAATTATTTTCTGCATTAAATTACTTTACTTGATACTGTCACGTTGGTCACACGGATTAGTACTATATGGATCCCTCCTTGAGATGTTATCCCTTCAGGAGCATCGGGTACTCTATGTTCTGTGCGTTTTACTTACATGGCGTATCATATGCTTCTTTGGTTCTTTGATCACTTGTGACATATATTCATATGATCACAGAGTCTTCTCTGAATCCTTATCCCATTTATTGGGTCTATCAGAATCCCTATTTATGGGACTACTATATACCACCTTTCGGAGGCTTATCACCCTTTGGGGGCATATCACCCTTTGGGGGCTTATCACCCTTCGGGGGCTGTTACATAGAAATATGTACGTAATATAACTTGTTTGGATCCTTGTGTATTAGTTGGGGGTACAGGGGAGTATAAATAGCCATGTGAACAATTCCAAAGTAGAATAGCCATGTACGCCTCTTTAGTATAGCCATGTACAAATCAAGCCGTTCACATGTCAACTTTGTGCTCTAAATCACTAGACACTGATAGCTCTTTACTTATAGTAGATATTTCTATTACAGTTCTCTCTCTCTGTTTACTTACTGCATTTCTTCAGTATCTATATCTTACTTTACTGCATGATTATATTTTCTAACCTGCTATGAACTGTTGAGATGTACTGTACTCGCTCCTGTCCTGACTGGACCTGTTGATAAATTTTACAGATAGCCTGGGATTGCCTGCTAGCCTAGAGGAGACACAGTAGAGGTTGTTTAGATAGTTATTTCATTTTGTCTGGAGTTGTATTTACTTGTGGATTACTGTATTTGAGTTTTGAGATATATTTCTAGGATTATGTATCTTAGACACTTAGACTTCTATCACCTGTATCTCTTTTGGATTTCATGTTTATCTATCTTTATCATTCTACCTTAGATTGTGATTGAGTTGTGCCTCTGTGTTGGCCTCCTTATGGAGAGTATTCATATTATGCTAGCTATAGTTCATGACCTAGAACAGCGTTCTACCGCCGACACTGCGGCATAGGCTGGGAGTTGTTACGTACTCGTACCCTCACGGTGGGTGCGGGTCGTGACACTACCAAGAAGATCAGAAAGCACTAGGATCATAAATCACAAAATTCACGAAAACCGTACTAGTCATAAGCAAAACACCAAAAACCGTGCCAGTTCATGTTGGGTCGAGACAGTCGTGTTGTGTGGAACAAGATCTCAAAACTCCAATCCACAAAAGAGAAGCAAAGTCCAAGGAATAAAACCAAATCATCATGGGCAAGTAGGTTGCTCAGGGGGTCAGATTGCGCTAGGGGAATGGACTGCGCAGGGGGATGAACTGTGCAGGGGAATGAACTGCGCTGAGGTTGGGTTGCGCTAGGGTCGGCTTGCTTTGAGAGCGAGCTACGCAGGATATGAGCTACGCAGGATTGGGTTGCGCTGGAAGCGAACTGCGCTGGGGCAAGCTGCGCTGGGTCGGGTTGCACTGAGAACGGGTTGCGCTGGGTTGAGCTGCGCTAGAATTAGGTTGCGCTGAGAGCGAGCCGCGCTAGGGACAGGTTGCGCTGAGGTCAAGCGCGCTGGGGAGCGAGCTGCGCAGCAGTCAAGTGCGCCAATGGAAGGAAGGCGCTGGAGCTAAAGAGCGCCAGCGCGGGTCAGCCCAGCGCAAGGCGCTGGCCGAGGAGTTAGCGCAGTTCGGCCATGCGCTAAAGAGCGCTGACCGAGGATCATCTTCTCCACCAAGCCGAGAGGAAGACCCCAAGAACTCCAAAATTCCAATCTTCATATCTTAGCTAAAATAAAACCAAATTTGGATTTTCAAAGTTCTAACTTGTGTAAAATTAAATTCTCTTCCACATGGAAGCCTCAAAACAAGGAAAAATCTAAGTTTAATAGATCAAAACCAAGAAAATCCGAAAATGGTTAAAACTTAGATCTAGAAAAATGGAAGCTCCAAATCACAAAATGCCAAGTTCTAATGTTGTTCACCATGGCCTAATCTAGCTAATAGACAAATAAAATAGGGTTCTTATGTGGTGGCAAGGTGCACTTGCCTATGGTGTTGGTGTTGTGTGGAGAAAGGAAGAAGAAGATAAAGAAATTAATGGAAGTTATGAGGAGAGAGAAAGTTAGGTGGGGTTTTAATGAGGGAGGGTATGTTGTGTTGAGGGTGGAGGTTAGCTAAGTGTGGTCCAATGCATACTAAACCAAACCAAACCAATTCCTTCTCCATAAAATAAAACCACGCCAGGTCCAAAAACCCATTTTACGAAAAAACCAAAATCCGCAAGTTAAACCAAAACACGATTACATGCCAGAATCTGAGAAAATAAAATACCGGTCCGAAATACATATACGCCTAATTGAAATACGTATTCCAAAATACGGGCATTACAACTCTACCCACCTTAAAAGAATTCCGTCCTCGGAATTTAAATCAAGATACTTAGAGATGTAAGAGCCAGCTATACTATCCACAATTAAGCTACACTAAGAAAACAATCAAACAATCATACATACAAGCAAGGAATGGAAAGCATAAGGCATAAGAAAGACATTATACTTTACGAGTCAAACAAGTCGGGATATCGCGATCGGATGTCGTCCTCACGCTCCCACGTTGACTCACCTAGAGAGTGATGACCCCAAGCAACACGGACTAAGCTAATAGTCTTGTTCTTGAGTATCTTTTCTCTCCGGTCCAATATAGACACGGGCCTCTCCTCATACAAAAGGTTGGTACCAACAACCAATTCCGAATGGTCCAAGATATGGCTCGGGTCTGGGATGTACCGTCGTAATTGGGACACATGGAATACATCATGCACTTCACTTAGCGACGGCGGAAGAGCGAGACGATAGGATACATCTCCTACTCGCTCCAGGATATCGAACGGCCCTATATACCTAGGACTAAGCTTTCCCCGTACGTCAAAGCGAATGACGTCGCGGTTAGGCGACATCCTAAGGAATATATGGTCGCCGATAGCAAACTCTAAGGGACGCCGATGAGCATCGGCCCAATGGCGCTGGCGATCTTGGGCCACTCGAAGACGATCTCTGATTCTTCTGACCATATCAACTGTCTAGGCAATCATCTCTGGGCCAAGTATCTGCCTCTCTCCGATGTCGTCCCATACTAGCGGTGATCTGCACTTCCTGCCATATAAGGCCTCGAAAGGAGCCATCTGAATACTGGCCTGGAAACTATTATTGTACGAGAATTCTACCAGGTGCAGGTGATCCTTCCATGAACCACCGAAGTTAAGGGTACAAGATCTTAACATATCTTTAAGAGTCTGGATTGTGCGTTCTGACTGACCATCTGTCTGTGGGTGATAAGCTGAGCTAAACTGAAGGTGAGTCCCCAAACTCTCTTGCAAGCTGCACCAAAAGTGTGATGTGAATCTTGAATCTCGGTCCGAGGTGATACTGATGGGTACACCGTGAAGCCTGACAATCTGCCTGAGATACATTTCTGCTAGCTGAGCTGTCGACTGACCAACTCTGAATGGAAGAAAGTGAGCCACCTTCGTGAGCCTGTCAACTATAACCCAAATAGCATCTCGACCATCTGGGGATCTAGGCAATCCAGTCACAAAATCCATGGTCACATGCTCCCACTTCCATTCTGGAATCGACAAGGGCTGAAGAAGTCCAGCGGGCCTCTGATGTTCAGCTTTAACCTGCTGGCAAACCAAACACCGAGAGACAAACCGGGCTATCTCCCTCTTCATGCCATTCCACCAGAAGTGCTGACGGATATTACGGTACATCTTCGTACCACCGGGATGAATAGAATACTGTGAACTGTGAGCTTCTGCCATGACCTCCTGTCTGATATCTCTACTGGGTACACAAAGATGAGTGCCGTGTCAAAGTATACCATCTTCATGAATGCACAACTCTGGCCTTCTTCCTGCCTCACACTCTGCTCTGAGTCGCTGAATCTTAGAATCTGCAGACTGCGCCATCCGGATCCTCTCAACTATGCTGGACTGAACCTGTAGACTGGCCATCAACGCCACGTTGGTAGGAAGAACCACTTCAATTCCCATCTTCTGAAGATCTGCCAATAACTCTGGTTGCGCTGTTAGGAAATAAACTCCGGCTCTCCTGCTCAATGCATCTGCTACAACGTTGGCCTTCCCTGGGTGATACTGCAAATCTATATCGTAGTCCACCAGTAGCTCGAGCCATCTTCTCTGCCGCATGTTAAGGTCCTTCTGGGTGAAAACATACTTCAGGCTCTTGTGATCAGTAAATATCTCCACTCTATCTTCGTACAAGCAGTGCCTCCACAACTTAAGCGCAAACACTACCGCCGCCAGTTCCAAGTCGTGGGTTGGGTAATTCTTCTCATGATCACGAAGTTGACGTGATGCATAAGATATTACCTTCCCATGCTGCATCAAGACACACCCCAATCATCTGCCTGAAGCGTCGCAATAAACTGTGAATCCTCCGGTCCCATCTGGAAGTGTGAGAATGGGAGCCGTTACCAAACCTCGCTTCAACTTCTCAAATGATTCCTGACACTCTGCTGTCCAAGTAAACTGTACATCCTTGCGGGTCAACTGGGTCATCGGCGCCGAAATCCTTGCAAAATCTGAAACGAATCGCCGGTAGTAGCCGGCTAATCCAAGGAAGCTGCGAACCTCTGCCACTGAGCTAGGTACTGGCCACGACTCGATAGCCACAATCTTCTGGGGATCCGCTTCCACTCCTCCTCGGGTAATGATGTGACCCAAGTACGAAATACGATCGAGCCAGAACTCGCATTTACTGAACTTGGCGTACAACTGATGCTCTCTAAGCGTCTGAAGGACGATTCTGAGATGCTGCTCGTGCTCTGCTTCGCTCTTGCTGTAGACCAGGATATCATCTAGGAACATGATCATGAACTGATCCAAGTAAGGCATGAAAATACGATTTATAAGGTCCATGAATACGGCTGGCGCATTGGTCGCTCCAAATGGCATAACAAGGAACTCCCAATATCCATACCTAGATCGGAAAGCTATCTTCAGGATGTCCTGCTCTCTGACTCTGATCTGGTGGTATCCTGACCGCAAGTCTATCTTCGAGAACACTGAAGCCCCTTTGAGTTGATCAAACAAGTCATCTATCCTCGGGAGAGGGTATCTGTTCTTGATTGTCACTGAGTTAAGGGTACGATAATCTACACATAACCTGGACGTACCATCCTTCTTCTTTACAAGAAGCATCGGGGCTCCCCAAGGCGATCCACTTGTACGGATGAATCCCTTGGTCCTGAGTTCTTCAATCATCTTGTACAAAATCTCCAACTCTGAAGGCGCCATCATGTAGACTCGCTCTGATACTGGTGCTGTCCCGGGGATCAAGTCTATAGTGAACTCGATCTCTTTCTCTGGCGGCATTCCTGGAAGTTCCTCTGGAAAGACATCTGGAAACTCTTCAACTATCCGGGGTAACTGTACCGCTGCTACTGCCATCCGCAATACTGGGGGAGATGGCTCCACTGCGCCTCTGGAAAATAAAAACTCTGGCTCTCCTGGAATACTAAAGACAACCCTACCAACATGGCAGTCTATCCTAGCATACTGGTTCCTCAACCAATCCATGCCTAAGACTACATCATAGTCTGCCATAGGGAACTCTATGAATCTAGCGGGGAACTCTCTATCGCTAACTACGATCCGACACGAGGAAAACACTCGATCTACTCCCACAAGACCATTACCAGTAAGTATATTGAGCCTCACTGATAATGACTCAGGTTCCAATCCTATCCGTGTCGCGAATCGTGCAAACATGAATGAATGCGGTGCACCAGAATTAAATAATACTGATGCTGGAGAGGAGTTGACGAGAATAGTACCTGCCACTACCTCACCTGGTGTAACTTCTTCTTCCATAGCCATCATCATTGCCTGACCTTGTCCTCTGGCTGTGGGTCCCCTTTGCTGGAAACCTCTCTGCCTGCTTTGCACTTGGGCTTGGGTATACTGCTGCTGGTTCTGCTGCTAAAACGCCTGGGCCTGAGGCAACAATGGCCTCGGGTACTACTGCTCCTGCATAGGTACTGGTCCCCTAACCGATGGACTGGTTAGGTTGGAAGAGGACGAACTACCCCTATTCGGGCAGGCTCCTATCTTGTGATCTGCCGCTCCATAAGCCAGGCACAATCCCTGCGCCCTGCGACAATCTGCCACCATGTGCCCTGGCTTCCCGCAATGAGAACATCCCATCGCGGAAGTCTGCTTCTGCTTCTGCAGGTACGTCGGGGTTGAATGTTGAACCGACGTTACTTAGGTGCCCGCCTCGGAGTTCCAATGGTCAAACCCCTAGCTGCCGGGGTTGGAGCTGATGATTGGTACATCTGAATGTGGGACCGCTTTCTACCTCCAGTCCTATCTACGATCCTCTGGGAGGTGTACTCGTGCCTCCTAGTTGCCCTCAATACTGCATCGAACGTCTGGTGCTCGAACTGCTCAACTGCCAACAAGATCTCCAAATACAGTCCCTGCTGGAACCGCTGGGCCCTATCAAACTCGGTTGCCACCAAGGTGGGGGCAAACCTACTGAGTCTAGAAAACTCAAATGCATAACCATCGACCATTCTGCCTCCTTGCTTCAAGTTGGTAAACCTCATCTGCAGGTCGTACCGAGCTACAGCATCGAAATACTTCGTCTGGAATCTTTCTCTAAACACCGCCCAAGTAACTGGTGCCGCTAATCCCACGGCCTGCGCCGCCCACCACCTGCGAGCTAAGTCTAACAACTGTAGGCGTACCACCGCCACCTTCTAATTCTCAGGTGTCCTAGCTGCTTCCAGAACCACCTCGGTATCCTGAAGCCAAGCGTCCGCGGCAATCGTATCTTCGCTGCCATCGAAGAATGGAGGATTCAAGCGCTTGAAGCTATTGGCCATGCTGTTCCCTGGATGATCGCCTCTGGTCAAATTATCTGCCACTACCTGGTGCAAGGCGTCTCCTCGACGATCTTGGAAAGCTATCAAGGTCCTGATGAGACCTACCAAGGTGCCATCATCAGGCTCGGCAGGTCGAACGGGCTGAACTGGGGTCTCTCCTCCAGTAGGTACAACTCTGGAGGCTACTCCGAAATGCTGGGCTTGATCTCCGAGTTGCTGCTGGTCTACGGGAACTGGTCCACCTCGCTGATCGGTAGGGTCAGGTACAATGCCGCTGAAGAAGACGACATAGGAAACAATAAGGAAGGACCAGAATAGAACAACGATACAAGCATGTGATCAGGTCAAGATTCTCAGGGATTTGAAGATACGAGCAGAGATCAAGGGTGAATACTGATTGAGACATCTATTAGATAAACCCTCACATTCTTGAATGCCAAGACCTGCATTGGCCACCACTTAAACCATGTGACGCCCCAGAACCAGAATACTGGAGAGCGGGGGCGTACCTAGCCAGCTACGTATATTGAAATGGAATCCACCTCGCTATACGGTCACGGATGTCTAGATATGAGGATTTACTACAAGCCAACGGTCTCTTAAGGTCAAGCCTATTGTCTCAATCTCAAGCAAGTAATATAGTTACAAGATATTAGACCACCAAATATACAATAAAAGGCGTCCCAAATATTACATATTCAGCTGATCATGAAGCTAGTCATACAAAATGCGAGGACTAGCAAGAGTTAAGTCATACATGATCAACCCTAGGATTTGTCAATCATGTTTACAGCCCGTAGGCAGACAGTAAGTAAATATGCATCGAGCTAACAGGTGCTCGTCGGCTAAACGCCTCAAAAGAATAATTTTACAATGTAGTGAGCGAATCAAAATGGAAAATCCACTCGTAGTCCGGGTTCCGTCTAGTCGCCACCATTGGGCTGGAAGTTCGGTAGATCCTCGGGTGCTGCTCCGAAATATGGCCACACAAAACCAGCTGGGTCAAACCCCAGAAAGAGCAAGTGCCACAAGGGAGGCCACGAAATAAGAACAAAAGCCAGCATATCAGAACATAAGAAAATAGAAGAAAAGTACAAGTAATAAAGAGTATAACAGGACAATAAACGACTAGGGACGTGGAACCATTCCGGGGGCCAGGTTACAACCCGTAAACCAGACAAGGACCGGGGTTGTAACCCTTCGCCTGAATAGCCCTATGTCTCTACCCATTTATTATTAAAGATAAGTAAAACAATCATGTTCAGGGGTACCAGGTACTGGGACTAGACGAGACTTAGACAGGGCTGGACACCATCCATTCACAAACGGCCAAATAAATACTATGGCTTTCTACTTAACTAACTAGGGTTATCACAAGCCTAGTTACTAGCAAGATGCAAATAAGAAATTCCCAGTCCCAAGCCCTGCAGACTATCCAGTTATCCTTCTGCGGGTTGAGAGTATGGTTGGGTACATCGCCCAGGAGACGATATACCCTTAGGTGACTTAGAGGGTGCAACACATGACGGTGTGCTAGAAATGTGCCCTACTCGTCGACAGGCTACAAGTCCATTTAAAATGCCCAGATAACGAGATCGCCTGTGACTGGAAATTCTCCATGAACTATAGTTTGATCTAGTCATTAGCCTAATCCATATTCAGTGTGAATTCCTGACCGTAGTAACCAGGGAGTCACGTCCTAGACATGATGCGAGACAAGACAAGTAGATTGCACAAAACAGCAAGAATGAACACCCACGGCGTAAGAGTTGATTATACGAGTCAAGTTAGCCATCGCAACAGCATCAAGTCAAGTCAAGTTACAAGTTACAAGTTACAGGTCAGGAGTGCGCCGCCACGGCCACTATCAAGTTATCCAGTACCAAGATTAATTATGAATCACAGGTTACAAGTTAAGAGCGCACCCCATCAGGTCACTACCAAGAAGATCAGAAAGCACTAGGATCATAAATCACAAAATTTACGAAAACCGTACTAGTCATAAGTAAAACACCGAAACCGTGCCAGTTCGTGTTGGGTCGAGACAGTCGTGTTGTATGGAACAAGATCTCAAAACTCCAATCCACAAAAGAGAAGCCAAGTCCAAGGAATAAAACCAAATCATCATGGGCAAGTAGGTTGCGCAGGGGGTCAGATTGCGGTAGAGGAATGGACTGCACAGGGGGATGAACTGCGCTGAGGTTGGGTTGTGCTAGGGTCGGCTTGCGCTGAGAGCGAGCTACACAGGATATGAGCTACGCATGATTGGGTTGCGCTGGAAGCGAACTGCGCTGGGGCAAGCTGCGCTGGGTCGTGTTGCGCTGAGAACAGGTTGCGCTGGGTTGAGCTGCGCTAGAATTGGGTTGCGCTGAGAGCGAGCCACGCTAGGGACAGGTTGTGCTGAGGTCAAGCGCGCTGGGGAGCGAGCTGCGCAGCAGTCAAGTGCGCCAATGGAAGGAAGGCGCTGGAGCTAAAGAGCGCCAGCGCGGGTCAGCCCAGCGCAAGGCGCTGGCCGAGGAGTTAGCGCAGTTCGGCCATGCGCTAAAGAGCGCTGGCCGAGAATCATCTTCTCCACCAAGCCGAGAGGAAGACCCCAAGAACTCCAAAATTCCAATCTTCATATCTTAGCCAAAACAAAACAAAATTTGGATTTTCAAAGTTCTAACTTGTGTAAAATTGAATTCTCTTCCACATGGAAGCCTCAAAACAAGGAAAAATCTAAGTTTAATAGATCAAAACCAAAGAAATCTGAAAATGGTTAAAATTTAGATCTAGAAAAATGGAAGCTCCAAATCACACAATGCTAAGTTCTAATGTTGTTCACCATGGCCTAATCTAGCTAATAGATAAATAAAATAGGGTTTTTATGTGGTGGCAAGGTGCACTTGCCTATGGTGTTGGTGTTGTGTGGAGGAAGGAAGAAGATGAAGAAATTAATGGAAGTTATGAGGAGAGAGAAAGTTAGGTGGGGTTTTAATGAGGGAGGGTATGTTGTGTTGAGGGTGGAGGTTAGCTAAGTGTGGTCCAATGCATACTAAACCAAATCAAACCAATTCCTTCTCCATAAAATAAAACCACGCCAGGTCCAAAAACCCATTTTACGAGAAAACCAAAATCCGCACGTTAAACCAAAACACGATTACAGGCCAGAATCTGAGAAAATAAAATATAGGTCCAAAATACATATACGCCTAATTGAAATACGTATTCCAAAATACGGGCATTACATAATCCCTCTCCAGATCCATAGTAAGTAGGGCATGTATCCTCAGGGCTATCACCTGTAATATTTTCAACAGGTCCAGTCAGGACAGGAACGAATACATCTCATCAAGAAAATCCAAGTAAATGACAAAGACTATAAAAATAATTATAGACAGTTATATTGATGAAGCATGGGAGTTTTAGACAGTTTAAGATGTAAAGCATCAGTTAAAAATAAGAAAAGTAAATGCCGTGAAACAGAAGATCATGTCAATGAAGACTGTAAATAAAATCTAGCTAAACTAGAATAATGTGATATGAGTCCAGGTGGTACACTGTAGGTCAAGTGTGATTCCAATCATTGATTCAAGTATGTAGATTCTTTAATGATCCTTGTGATGATTCTAGTAAAGATTCTTATGGTGATTCTAGTAAAGATTCTTGACAATACTCACAGTGTATTTTAAAATACTGAGATCGACATATAAACGGCTAGAGATAATCCAGCACATCACACACTAGCCAAGTGTGGGATGGCTATCGTTCTTGTATAATTCATAGGGATGTGGTTCAAGTATTTGGAAATGTTTACATGTCTACTCAAGTATTTTTTCGTCCAACTAATATGAGCGAATCCATAACACGACACGTAAATCGAGAATAAATCTAGCCAGAACATGAAGGTGCTTGTAGGTGATTCTTGTAGTGGTTCTTGTAATAGAGGCTAGACAAGGTGTGTGTATCATATACATGAATTCCAGAAATATTAATCCGTGTTTGTAACAGATAATCAAATAGAATTGACTAGAACTGAAATATAGAATCGACAAGTAAATAAAATAACTATCAGAGAATGTACTCGCCTGATATCCTGAGTGACTGATGAATACAGATGTTTGAACTGTAGAACCCTAAAGAGGGGGTGAATAGGGAAATAAAATAAAACTAAACACAAGAAGCTATATTACTCAAATAAAAAAAGAGAGAGTGTGAGAAAATCAAACGCGCGATGTATCCTGGTATCCTTCCTAGAGGCAATCCAGTCCTGAAACTCTCTCCGGCTTAAATCCACTATTGAGTAAATAGTACACACGAGTTTGGATCCAAAGAACTCACCAACTTCTTACACACGAGTTTTCTTACGAAGGCTCGCCAACTTCAAAAAGGAAAGGAAGAGAACTGTTGATCTTCTAACACTTGAAGATCGAAAAGTACAACTCTTGAATACTCTAGCACTTTTGGAATAGATGACAATTAAAAGCTTGGGTAGAGTAGTAATGGTGGAGCTCTTGGTTGTTGAGAAATTTATGGCTTAAGTGGATAACCTTCAAGAGAGAGAAGGAATCCATTTATATAGAAAACCAAGAGTAGGTAGCATTCAATGCTCCTGAATATAACCCAGACGGCATACCGTCGGTATGGACCGGCATGCCGTCGGTATACCGTTCTGAACAGTAACGGTAATAATTATATCTGTTGGGGAGCATTTAATGCTAGTTTGTCCATTCAAAAATCAAATCAGGTAAACCGGTATACCGTCGGTATGCCGCGGTATGCCGTCGGTATACCGATGTTCGTCACAGAATATTTCGTAGCTAACAAAACGGTATACCGTCGGTATGTCGAAGTTCATCACAGAACATTTTGTGGTTCACAAAACGGTATACCGTCGGTACGCCGATGTTTATCACAGAATATTTTGTGGTTCACAAAACGGTATACCATCGGTATGCCGTAGTATACCGTCGGTACGCCGATGTTTATCACAGAACATTTTATGGCTAAAGAAACGGTATACCGTCGGTATGCCGATCTTTTAGACATTAATTTTTGACTGAAAAATTAGAAGAGCTTTATGTTTTGTCATCCAACCTTAGGTGTTTACAGAAAGACCTAGACCTTGTACAGACTCGATATCTTGAATTTGTTGAGAGTCGTCTTTAAGGATCGCTGGTCTTTTCTTCAGTCTTATTTTATGAATCTCCATAAGGCTTTGATGACTCGGCTTGAATGGATAGACTTTATGTAGTAGAGCTTTTGAAAGAATATCTATCTGAAATGCAGAGAAAACTAAACTACGAAGATGCTGTTATTTTATCAAAATAAACTGTGCCAACAATCTTCCCTATTTTGATAATTGACAAAATATAGAGATAACATCTTCAGGGAGTGACTCCCTCGTAGGTAGATAACTCCCCCTCAATATGTTTTCTCCCCCTTTGTCACTTAGTCAAAGATGGAAAATAAGTAAAAAAATTAGCCAAAAATAGTGAAAACAACATGATGGAAAAAAGCATGCATATATTTAAAATGGAAATAGGGTTCATGCTTGAGACTACATAAAACAAAGATAAAACTCTCCTCCATGAGAGTGATCAAGACAACATCAAAACATAAGAAACGGTCCCCGTAGGACTTCACACAACATAAAAACCAACAACTGGTCCCCGAAGGACCGCAAAGGACACACACTAAAACGATACCAATTTATTCTACCACCATCAACGGGAGCCCGCAACTACTCATCCGCCGGATCATCGTCCTCCCCACCCTGAGCACCGTAAAAAGCACCAAAAGGATCAACACCGTCCAGATACATGAATCCGTAGGCGTTGGGGTCAGAGAAGCGGGAGCCTTGGTACATGGGACCCTGAAGGTTGAGATCCAGATAGGCATTTCGGTCCTGGAGAGTGCGCTGGATGAAATAGGCATGGTCATGGAAGCGGCTCTGGATAAGGTTCCCAAGTCCGCGAGTGTTGGCCCTCATCTGCTCCTCTGCCTGAGCCATGCGCATGTCAAAATGCTGCTGGGTCAGCGGCATAAAACGTCCGGGGAGGGGTAGAAGAGGGCGCAGCAGGAGTAGCGGCTGGCGGTTCTTGGAAGGAAGATGCACGAGATGTCGATGCAGCAAGGGCAGAACGGGAGACAACAAGGAAGGAGGGTACGCCGTCCGATTGGCAGAGAGAGAGAGAGATCCACGTTCTTCGCCTCCAAGATAAGGGTGATGAAGGCGCCATAATAAAGGGATTGCTTCCCCGCGGGCAAGACACCGAAGAAGGCATTGGGAAGAGTCTTGGGAAAGAACCAAGTCTTCTGAGAGTAGAGGTAGTACATGTATACGAGTGCCTCATTGGTGATCGCATCGTAGTTGTCGCCCTTGGGGTAGATGGTGTGGCAGACGATTCGATGGAGCCCGTAGTAGAACGGCTCTAACTGCTTGGAAAGAGCTAGAATGGCCGGAGGATTGGGTCCCTTGTAAATGATGGCACATAACTCGTCAAAGGAGACTTCGGAAGAAGGATAGAGAGCGGCCAAGGTCGGCAGAGCATCTTATTTGTTAGGGACTTCGAGAATCTCGGCGATGTCCCGAGCCGTCAGGCAAAAGTGGAGGTCATTCACCATGGTCTCAATGGGATTATTTTGGAATTCTGGAACGAGATTGCAGTAGAACAGGCGCACCGCTGCGAGGTAGACGGGCACCTGACGCTGCAGAAGGGATGAGAGGCCGGCCGTCTCCAAGAGGGATAGATGGCCGGAGAACAAATTCCACTTGATGGCTTTGTCCTTGTAGACGTTGTGGTTGGCAAAATACTGGAACCAAGCGTCAGCAGCCATGGAGGAGGTGAAGATTTTCGGATCATAGCTATGAGGGAGAGACACGAGAGTGAACGGGTTTGCAGTGGTAGCGGAGGAGCGAGGGCGTTTGAGGGTTGCCATGGGTGGATGGAGAGGTATGAAGGAGAGGAGATGAAGAATGAAGAGAAGGAAGAAGAAGAATGTTGAGGTTATAAAGAAAGAGTGGGAAGTGGAAAGGGTTTTTGAAAATAGATAAAGATTGATGGAGGGAGTAAATGGGAGGGGGGAGTTTTGAAAAGTGTGATGATGAATATAATTAATAAAAGAAGTGGAAGGGGTGGGATGGGATGGGAAGTTATGAGGGAGAGGATGAGATTAGATTGGTAGTTAATGAGAGATAGAAAGTGATTTGATAGGTAGTTAATGAAGGAAGTGGGAAAAAAGAGTGGAAGAAATGGTGGGGCCCGATGCTGATATGACAACCATTATCCGCCTCAAACGGCATACCGTCGGTATACCGGTGTATGCCGACGGTATACCGATTTTGTGCACAGAACATAGTTCTGAACGTAAATCGGTACATCGTCGGTATGCCGCCGTATACCGTCGGTGTGCCATTGGAGATGAGCTAAGTGTCCAAATGAATGATTCCCAATTCTTGGCAAAGAAATACGAAACGATCCTCCGGGAGTGGTTTGGTGAAAATGTCGGCTAATTGATAAGTAGTGTCAATAAAATCAAGGCGGATATCCCCCTTTTGTTGATAGTCACGAAGAAAATGGTGTCTAATCTCAATGTGCTTCGTGCGGGAGTGACAAATCAAATTTTTCGTGAGATTTATCGAGCTAGTATTATCACATTTAATAGAGGTGCAAGTGGAAGAAATACCATAGTCTACAAGTATTTGAGACATCCAAAGAATTTGTGCACAACAGCATCCGGCCGCTATATACTCGGCCTCAGTGGTTGAAAGAGCAACAAAGTTTTGTTTCTTATTAAACCACGATACCAAAGATTTCCCAAGGAATTGACATGTGCCGCTAGTGCTTTTTCGGTCAATTTTGCATCCGGCAAAATCTGCATCCGAGAAGCCGTGAAGCTCAAAGGATGAAGATTTCGGATACCAAAGTCCCATATTAATGGTGCCTTTGAAATATCGAAAAATATGCTTTACATCACATAAATGCGATTCCTTTGGATTTGCTTGGTATCATGCACAAAGACATACACTAAACATGATATCAGGGTGGCTAGCAGTTAGATAGAGTAAGCTACCGATCACATCTCGATACTTACGAATGTCGACCGAAGTACCATCTTCATCATTGTCAAGCTTTGTCGTTGTTGCCATAGGAGTCCTCATTGATTTGGATGAGTCAAGTTCGAAGCGTTTGAGGAGATCATTTATATATTTTGCTTGATTGATGAAGGTTCCTTTGGGTCCTTATTTAATTTGTAAGCCCAAAAAGAATGATAGTTCACCCATCATGCTCATTTCAAATTCATCCTGCATTACTTTAACAAATTCTACATAAAGTGCATTGTTAGTAGAACCAAAGATAATATTATCGACATAAATTTTGACTAATAAAAGTATGCCATTAAGGGATTTGATGAAAAGTGTGGTGTCAACTTTGCCCTTAGAAAAATTGTGTAAAATAAGAAAGGAACTAAGGCGCTCATAACAAGCACGAGGAGCTTGTTTGAGGCCATAAAGGGCTTTGTGTAGTTTGAAAACGTGATGAGAAAATTGAAAATCTTCAAAGTCAGGAGGTTGCTTAACATAATCTTCCTCTTTAATAATACTATTTAGAAAAGCACTTTTAACATCCATTTGAAAGAGTTTGAAATCATTAAAGCAAGCAAAAGCACAAAGCATTCGAATGGATTCAAGACGAGCAACCGGAGCATAGGTTTCATCATAGTCAATACCTTTCTCTTGGTTATAGCCTTGAGCAACCAATCGGGCTTTGTTACGAGTCACTAACCCATCTTCAGTAAGTTTATTGCGAAACACCCATTTAGTCCCAATAATGGAGTGATTGTTAGGTTTAGGGACAAGTTCCCAAACCTTGTTTCGCTCAAATTTGTTTAGCTCTTCTTGCATCGCTATCATCCAAAATTCATCATAAAAAGCATCATTAATATTTTTAGGCTCTATTTGAGAAATAAAAGCCACGTTTGCACAAAGATCATGAGTGGAGGATCTAGTACTTACACGGGATGAAGGATCACCAATGATAAGCTCCTTAGGATGATTAGACAAATCTCCATTCCTTTGGGAGATCCTCTTGAGGAGACTTGAGTGGTGGAGAATCTTTTGTTGGAGGGGTCATAATTTCATTGTTAGATGAAGAAGGACGAGGATCTCCAATAGAAGAGTTCTCCAAACAAAAAGAGATGTCATTAATATCATCGGATGAGGAGGATGTAGAAGAGTTAAGTTCATCAAAAGAGACATTAATTGACTCTTCGACAATGAGACTTCTTTTATTAAAGACACAAAAACCTTTACTATGTATTGAGTAGCCAAGGAAAATACCTTCATAAGATTTTTCTTCAAACTTGCCTAGGTTATCCTTGGTATTCAAAATAAAACATTTGCATTCAAAAACTTTAAAATACTCAATAGAAGGAATTTTGTCAAACCAAAGCTCATAAGGAGTCTTTTTGGAAATAGGTCTAATCAAGACCCTATTTATAACATGACATGTCGTGTTTACGGCTTCCACCCAAAAGTATTGGGGGAGATTATATTGGTTTAACATAACCCCGGCCATATCGCCAAGAGTTCTATTCTTTCTCTCCACAATACCATTTTGTTGAGGAGTTCGAGGGCAAGCAAAATCATGACCAAAACCATTCTTTTCACAAAATCTTTTAAAATCGGCATTGTCAAATTCTCCTCCATAATCACTTCTAATCTTGTTAATCGAAATGCCTTTCTCATTTTGAACACGTTTACAAAAAGCAACAAATTTATGAAAAGTATCACTTTTACAAGCAAGAAAAATAACCCAAGTAAATCTCAAAAAATTATCAACCAAAACAAAAGCATAAAGTTTGCCTCCAAGACTAGCTACTCTACTAGGACCAAATAAATCCATATGAATAAGTTGAAGTGGTCTAGTGGTACTCACAGAGTTGATGGATTTGAAGGATGACTTGGTCAACTTACTTTTCCCACATTCTTCACACACCGTATCCTTTTTGAAGGGGATACTTGGAAGTCCTCGTACGAGCTTCTTGGTTGCGAGACGGGAAATGGTATCCATGTTGGCATGTCCGAGCCTCATGTGCCAAAGCCAACTTTCATCGTTCTTTGCAACTAAGCACCTGTCATTGTTAGTACCTTCGACAAGATATAGAACATAGATATTATTTTCTCTAATGCCTTCATATACTGTAGATCCACTAGAGCTATCGGTAATGAAGCATTTGAGTTTAACAAACTTAATATCATAACCATTATCCGTAAGATGACTAATACTGAGAAGATTGTGTTTGAGATTTGTAACAAGACACACATTCTTAATACAAGGATAAGGAGGAAAATCGATATTACCATTTCCTATGATATGGCCTTTTAGATTATTACCAAAGGATACATGTCCTTCCTTCTTCATCGATAGCGTTGTAAAAAGTGAAGCATCACCGGTCATGTGCCATGAACAACCACTATCGAGGATCCACTTGCTTCTAGCATGAGAAGGATTCTTCACCTATAACATAAGTTGAAGATGAATATTTTGGTACTCATGATTGTTTGGGTCCTTGATTGTTAGTCTTAGGAACCCATTTATAAACTTTCATATCAACTTGTTTCCTCGTCAGACAATAATTAGAAGTATGTCCAAGCAAGCCACAATAGTTGCACATCATAAAAGATTTAGAAGAGAATGTGTGAGTGTTGTGCACATGTGAAGCTTTAGTGCAAGGAGTTCTATCATGAGTGTTATGATGATGATAATAGAAGGCATGGTGTGAGGTGTCCTTCTTAACAAAGGGTCCTTTCCTTGTGTTAGATAGGACTTGTGTGTAGTATTCTTGTTCATGTAAGAGTAGTGACTAGTATTGTGATGAGTGTAGGCGTGTCTTGGAGCATGTGTACGAGTAGTATTCTTATCATCTAGCTTCTTACTCTGCACAAGAAGATCATTATACTTAGTAGAAGTATCACATTCTCTTTTGTAGTTTGAACTTTATACATAGCAAAGTCATAAGCCCTTCTGAGGGATTGAATCTCATCATCCTTTTTCTTAATGATATCTTGAGATTCTTGTAACTTGAGTCGCAAGGACTCTATCTCATCCGTGTCAGAAGTAGGAGATTTCCCCTTTACATCAATAATGATGTTAGAGAGTCTTTCTACTTCAAGTTGAAGTACATCAACTTCTTTTAGAGATTCCTTGTATTTATTTCTAACACCTTTGTGTTCCTCGTGTAGTTCAAGAATAGCATTTTCCAAGTCATCATAAGTGAGAGTATTTAGAGAGAGATCATCGAGTACCTCATTGGTTGCCATGAGACAAACGTTTGCATTGTGTTTGCACTCTTTGTCGTTGTCTGAATCACTAGCATCGCTCTCACACCAAATGCTGGTGTTGGCGTATTTTCTGGAGGAAGAGCTTCCTTTGCTAGGCTTCTCGTACTTACTTGAGTCTTTTCTTGTCATAGGACAAGCTCTCTTGATGTGACCATTTCTTCTGCATTGGTAGCACGCCACATCTTCATCGTTGTCCCGTCTAAAGCGGTTGGCTTTGTTGAACTTGAGGAACTTTCAGAAATGCTTAGCTGTGAGAGCTATTTCTTCATCATCATCCGACTCGTTGTCATCGGAGCTATCCTTTGAGTATGATTTAGTAACTTTGAGAGCCAGAGACTTCTCCTTCTCTTTGGACTTCTCCTTCTCCTTCTCTTGCATGGAAGATTCCTCTTGATCTTTCATGTCAAGTTCATGGGTCATAAGCTTCCCCATGAGGGTCTCAAGGTTCATGATTATCAGGTCGTTCCCTTCAATGATGGCGGTAGCTTTAGGACTCCATCCTTTAGTCAATCCTTTGAGAATTTTCTTGATCTTTTCATGAGCAGGACATTCGTTACCAAGAGAAGAAAGAGGATTAATAATATCACCGAAACGAGTAAACATGCAAGTAATAGACTCATCTGTTGACACAAAGTCACAGTCAACCAGATATTGACTACATTGACTAAATAATATCTGTATAAAATCAATACGACACACGACGTCTGCATTCAGTTCAGGACAAACGACGGCTCAGCTTCCGATCTCAGTGTATTTTTCGAGTCTGTACTTTTGCATTTTATTGAGTCTAGAAGTATGTACTCTGAGTAATGCTGAGCTCTTGGAACTTAGTTTATAAGCCTACCCAAAATCCCAAAGCTCCACCAAAACAAAATTGCCCACAAGTCCCTTTTGTTCCACTCTGTGCTCTGGAGACAGAGTTCGGGCCGAACTCTGCCTCCACACAGAGTTCGGGCCGAACTCTGTCTCCTAAAAATCAGGAACCCTAATTTTAGGGTTAGCTGGATTGCTAGCTGTCCAACGGCCAAATTTTTGAATTTCCCTAACCGAATTCTGGCCGAATTCTGCCTCAAAAATCAGTATAAATAGGGCATGAATTCTCTCATTTTCATTCACTCAATCTTCTCTTCTCTTCTCTCCTACAAGCTCAATAAGCCATACCCTTCCCATCTACTAGCCACAAGCCTCCTAAGTCTCGAGTGCTCAGCATCTCTCAGTTAGGAATCTTGTGCAAGAGTGAAGAAGTCGCTTGGACAATTCCAAGCAAATCGCCACTGCGATTCTCTGTAAGAAGTTGACGTGCTCTTCTGAAGTAAAGGCACGGGTTGTAACTACTATTTCACAAATAGTGGATTTAATCCTGAGCTAGAGTTCTCAGGCCTGGACTAGTCCTCCACGAGGGAAACCAGGTTAAAATCGCCGTGTTTGCGTATGCTCTCTTGTTTCTCTTTTATATTCCGCATTCTACTCTGATTATTCATTGTTAGTGAAAGAGTTAATTTTTAATTGGTTATTTTTATATAAACTCTATTCACCCCCCCTCTAGAGTTACCAAACTGTTCTTCAATTGGTATCAGAGCCAGGTTCTCTTTATAAGGATTAACATCCTAAGAGCTGATCCATGGCAACCACACAATCCTTGATCTCCAATCATGGTGAAGGTCAGTCCACTCATAGGCCTCCCCTATTTGATGGGACTAACTATACATATTGGAAAACAAGGATGAGTTTTTATCTGAAGTCTCTAGACTTTGACCTGTGGACTGTCGTAACTGATGGTTACAAAAAGCCCGCCAGAATAGTTGTCGATGGTGACCTCATTGAGAAACCACACGACAAATATTCTGTCGAGGAGAAGAAACAGGCAAGTCTAGATGCTAGGGCTATTAATGCTTTATTCTGTGCTATAGACAGGAACGAGTTTAACAGGGTCTCTACATGCACCACTGCTCATGAAGTATGGAGACTTCTAGAAGTGACGCATGAAGGAACCACTCAAGTCAAGGAATCAAAAATAAGCCGCCTCACTCAAGAGTACGAAGCCTTCAAGATGAAGCCAAATGAGACGATCACTCAAATGTTTACAAGATTCCTCGACATCATCAATCCGTTATCCTCGCTTGGTAAGCAGTACTCAAACCATGAAAAGATCCGCAAGCTACTCAGAGGGTTACCAAAGATTTGGAACCCTAAGGTGACAGCCATCATAGAAGGGAACGATCTCACAACTATGTCTATGGAAACTTTGATGGGCAAGCTCATGACTCACGAGCTTGACCTCAAGGACTTTGAAGAGCCTGCTCCAAAGACTAGGGAGATCGCACTCAAAGCTCATCGACGAAAGGTTGATCACGATGAGACTGAAGATGATAACTCAGATGATGAAGACCAAGCTCTCATGGTACGTAACTTCAAGAAATTCCTTCGCTTTAATCAAAGAAAGAAGGAACCACAAGAAGACGATGAAGAAGAGCCAACCTGCTATGGTTGCAAAAAGACTGGACACGTCAGGAGAGACTGTCCACTCTTAAAGAAGAGCAACCGGTATGAAAAGCCCTACAAGAAGAACTCGTCGAAAAGATATGCCAACACAAGCATTTGGCATGAAAGCGAAGCAAGTGACTCCGAGGAAGAAAAGAAATCTCCTCAAGACAAAGCAAATGTGTGCCTCATGGCAAATTCCACCAAGGTATCAAACGAAACTTTAGATGACTTCTCTTTTGATGAACTTGGCGATGCTTTCACTGATTTACTTGATGATCACAAAAAGGTCATCGGTAAATACAAGCATGCCAAGGACAAAATCAAAAGTCTTGAAGACAAGATACAAAGTATGTCTTCACTTCTTGATAATGTTAGAGACACTTCTTCCACTGATGCCACAAATGAAGTATCGAAGCTTAAAATAAGCTTACACGATGCTGAAACACGTATTGAGCAACAAGCTCAAGAGATCACTACTCTTAACACGTTGCTTGCTGAAGAAAAGAGTAGACACAAAATCTCTATGACTAAGATATATGATTTGAATACTAAAGTTGATGAATTGCAAGCTGTTTCTAAAAGATTAGAAACTAAATTGGGAAAACAGGTTGCTCAACCTCAAACCCAATCACATGGGCACAACACCACTCATGCTAGTCAATCTCATCATTCTCATAAAACACATAACCATGCTTTTATGTACACAAACTTTCAATCACGTGCACGTAAGAATACTCCTCATACACATCATACTGCACAAAGACACAGCCAATATCACTCCACATATAGACATCATACCATGCCACATCAACATGCCATGCCACGTAGACAAAATCATCATGATATGTCACATAGGCAAAATCATCATGTCATGCCACAACATCACACTATGCCATATAGACATTTTCAGCATGCCACTCCTCATAGACAATATTATCATGCTATGCCACATAGACATCATGACCATACCACTCACTCTATGCATAGTCATCATTACCATGCTAACTCTTCACATCATCCTCATCCTGGTACTTATAGATATCATTCACATGCTCCCAGTATAAATAAAAATACTATCTGTACCTACTGTGGATCACATGGACACATCTCACCACAGTGTAGAGTTAGAAGACTTGTAGACAAGAAAGTATATGCATGGTTTCCAAAGACTAACTTTTCAGGACCCTCAAGAAACTGGGTACCAAAGGTCACATCTACTCTTGATGTAGGTGGACCTTCCCTCTTCAACTGAAAGTAAGTGGATTCTCGATAGTGGATGCTCGCGACATATGACGGGAGACGCAAATCTTTTTGCATCACTATCGATGAAAAGAGAAGGATACGTATCCTTCGGTAACAATCTCAGAGGGCACATAATAGGTAACGGTATCATTGGTCATCCTCCTTCTCCTGTCATAAAGGATGTCTGCCTGGTGACCGAGTTAAAGCATAACCTGCTCAGCATTAGCCATCTTGCTGATCATGGATATGATATTAACTTTGGACAAAACTGTTGCTATATCTATGATAGGTCAACAGGAGACATTGTTTTTGAAGGGAAAAGAGAGGACAATATCTATATTTTCTATCTCTCTATAAATACTAACCATGCAGGTAGATGTTTATATGCCCACAAAGACGAACGACTACTATGGCACCAGCGTCTTGGTCACGCTAATATGGATACTATATCCAGACTATCGACCAAGAAGCTAGTAAGAGGATTGCCAGAAATCACATTCAAAAAGGACACGGTATGTGCAGAATGTGAACTAAACAAAGCCACAAAATCCTCATTTCATTCCATTAACTCTGTAAGTACCACTAGACCTCTGCAATTACTTCATATGGATTTATTTGGGCCTAGTAGAATAGCTAGTCTTGGTGGCAAGCTATATGCTTTTGTGATTATTGATGATTTTTCAAGATTTACTTGGGTTTTCTTTCTCGCTAATAAAAGCGAAGCTATTTCTGTTTTCAAAATCTTTGTAAAGAAAGTTCAAAACGAAAAAGGCTACATGATTACTCGAATCCGAAGTGATCATGGAGGCGAATTCGTAAATTCTGATTTTGAAAATTTTTGTAATACAAATGGTTTTGATCATGAATTTTCTTGTCCGAGAACTCCTCAACAAAATGGTGTTGTGGAGCGGAAGAATAGGACTCTTGGCGATATGGCTAGAGTCATGTTGAATAAATTTTCTCTTCCGAAATATTTTTGGGCTGAGGCTGTAAGTACAGCATGCCACATTTTGAATAGGGTGCTTATTCGTCCCATTACGAAGAAAACACCCTATGAGCTTTGGTTTGGGAGAACCCCAAATGTTTCCTATTTTAAAGTTTTTGGCTGCAGATGTTTTATCCTTAACACCAAAGACAACTTAGGCAAATTTGATGCCAAAGCTGACGATGGTATCTTTCTTGGGTATGCCGCCAAGAGTAAGGGATATAGAGTTTTCAATAAACTCTCACTTATTGTGGAAGAGTCAACTAATGTGACTTTTGATGAAGATAACAGTGCAGCAAATACTCTTGATGATGATGTTGAGCCATCAACTTCCACTCCAATGAATACTCCTACCAAAACTAATTCTCTGGATGGTTTGCCTAAGAAATTTTCTTTCAAACCTTCTCATCCAGAAAATTTAGTCATAGGTGAAGTATCACGTGGAGTTACTACAAGATCATCATTAAGAGACTCTATTGCTAGCACTGCCTTCATTTCACAAGTAGAGCCTAAAAACATTTCTGAAGCTTTTACTGATGAATTTTGGATTTCTGCTATGCAAGAAGAACTCAACCAATTTGAGAGGAGCCAAGTATGGGAACTAGTTCCTAGACCGGCTAATCACTCAATCATTGGTACTAAATGGGTTTTTAGAAACAAAGTAAATGAAGATGGTTCAGTCACACGGAACAAAGCTCGTCTAGTAGCTCAAGGATACAACCAAGAGGAAGGTATCGACTACGATGAGACGTATGCTCCGGTTGCTAGACTAGAATCCATTCGGATACTTTGTGCTTTTGCCAATCATCAGAACTTTAAATTATTTCAAATGGATGTTAAAAGTGCTTTCTTGAATGGTTTTATTAAGGAGGAAGTTTATGTTAAACAACCCCCTGGCTTTGAAAATCACAAATTTCCCGACCATGTGTTCAAGCTGAAGAAAGCGCTTTATGGCCTTAAACAAGCTCCCAGAGCTTGGTATGAAAGGCTAAGCAGCTTCTTGCTTGAGAAAGGTTTTTCTAAAGGGAAAATTGACACTACACTATTTATCAAATCTTTCAAAGACACCATTTTATTAATTCAGATTTATGTTGATGATATTATTTTTGGGTCTACTGATGAAACTCTTTGTCAAGAATTTGCCAAGTGTATGCAGACAGAATTTGAGATGAGCATGATGGGAGAGCTCAACTACTTTCTTGGTCTGCAAGTAAAACAACTGGCTAATGGAACTTTCATCTGTCAATCGAAGTACACCAAGGACATGCTGAAGAAGTTCGATCTTGATAGCATCAAACCAATCAGTACGCCTATGGCTACTTCAACCAAACTTGAACCAGATGAGAGCGGCAAACCGGTTGATCAACGTAAGTATCGAGGTATGATAGGCAGCTTACTATATTTGACTGCTAGTCGCCCTGATATTATGTTTAGTGTTTGCCTGTGTGCTAGATATCAAGCAAATCCTAAGGAATCGCACATGACCGCAGTTAAGCGTATCTTTCGATACCTTAAAGGTACGGTTACAGTGGGCCTGTGGTATCCCAAGTCAACATCATTTGACCTCATTGGTTACTCTGATGCTGACTTTGCTGGATGCAAGGTCGACCGTAAAAGTACGAGCGGCACGTGTCATTTGCTAGGAAAGGCTTTAGTCTCATGGTTTAGCAAAAAGCAGAATTCTGTCGCACTATCCACAACAGAGGCTGAATATATAGCAGCTGGGCGTTGTTGTGCACAAATCCTGTGGATGAAGCAAACCCTTGAAGACTACAATTTATCTTTCATGCATATTCCTATATTCTGTGACAATACTAGTGCCATCAATTTAACTAAGAACCCTGTCTGTCACTCACGCACTAAACACATTGAGATCAGACACCACTTTTTGCGTGATCATCAGCAAAATGGCACGATTAACTTAGAATTTATTGACACTGATCATCAGCTAGCAGATTTCTTTACTAAGCCACTATCCGAAGAGCGCTTTAATTTTCTTTGTCGTGAACTTGGAATCTTAGATGAAGCAGTCATAAATTGAAACTCACCTGCGTAAATATCGAGTATATTGTGATTCCTTTACGAAGAATTTGGTATGGGTACAAGCCGAAAGGGCCCTTCTGACAACAAGGCGTAAAAGCCTAAGCGACACGGTGCACTAGTCTTCAGGACTACCGCTAGCTGGGATCCGGCCCCTGCAGCTAACCCATGGCAAATTTGGACTATTGAACTGCAATATATGTCCTTATTTATTATATGGCTTGTTTCAATTTAATATTGCCTAATTGACTTTTTCTAAAAGTTCATTCTACTTTCTGTATACCTCTTATTTGCATTCAACACTCTTTGTTTTCCCCGACTATCATTTTGTTTATTTATTAAACATTTTCTTCCTGACTTTTGCCTATTTTCAGTTCTGGACTATTGAACCAGAACTCGGGCCGAACTCTGCCCCTATCAGAGTTCGGGCCGAGTTCGGTCCCAAGGGTCCAGAATCGGGATCTGTCTCAGCCGTTGGATCAATTCTCATCCAATGGTCATTATATCACCCGACCTAAGACTAAACCCTACTTTATGTCGGGATTCTACCTCTCTCCTTCACTATTACCACCTTTTCTCACCTATACACACTCTTTCCTTGAAACCCTAACTCTAGTTTTTGATCCAGAGTACCCCATTGCTTCTCAAATCAACAAAAAGGTGTCTCCTCTCCATTCTCCTCCATTGTTCTTTACCTGTTTGAGGTATCATTCATATTTTCTATCTTCTAGTTAAAATCTTTTAATGGCTCCTTGCTTGTTCAATCGTGGGAAGAGGATTCGAATTGAGAGTATTTCCTCTTCAGATTCTTCTCCATCAATTGAACAAATCATTGAACTACCTCAATCACCTCACCCTTTGTTCAATCCACCTCGTCCTCTACATCCTTCCACTTATGACAATAGACTTTTTGTCTCACTTGATGCATCAAACAACTGGTTTAGTGACTTTCGGAATCGTCAGGTATTCACAGGACATCCTATCAATTTTTCAATATTCTCTCAATATGATTCTTTATTCCATGACCTTTATATTGATGAACTAATCACTACATCTTCTGCTATTTATCGTCATGCCATTCAAATGTTCTACTGCAACTTAACCTTTGATGATCTTCGTATTTATTCACGAGTTGCTGGTATCGATATCTCGTTTGATGACTTTGAATTAGCAGAATATCTTGATCTTCTTGAGCCAAGTTCTTGGGAAAGGCTTGTTGATGCTCGCTCGTTCCATTTTCCCAACGGACTTTCTCTTGAAAGCTTCAAGGACGATCTGTGCACTCCTTACACACGTCCTCGAAAGCTCATGACAAAATATCTCAACCCATATTTTTCTGATCTTCATTGGATCATGTCTAACACCATTCTACCCAAGATCGGTTCCCCTGATGAAATCACTTATCTTGAAATTTCTGCTCTTTATCATCTTCACTTTGGAATTCATTTCAATCTTCCACGTACTATGATGGACTGGATGATTCGCTGTAGGAGGAAACCACGAGCTTTGGTTTATCCTCTGTATCTTCCTATGATCTTTCGTGCTTTTCATATACCACTTGATGCCTGTCCGTTTCTGCCGGCACCTACCTTTTTATCTCCGGCACGACTCCTTCAGCCTGTTGCTGCTACTGATTTGTCTGCTGATGAGGAGCCTGACGCCCCTTCACTCGGTCAGACTGCACCTCCTGCCACTTTGGATTCACTTCAGACTATGCTTCGCGATCGGTTTGCTATTGAGGATGATCGCTGGACGCAGCATGATTACCGTACCACTCTGCAGATTAGTGCCCTTGGGAACTCTCTGCATGATATGCGGTATTCACTTGCTCGTCATCCTGATCTGCATGTGCCTATTGAGCGGGATCCAGCGCGCGCGGGTTATCGCATTGATGATCCGTGGGTCATGCAGTATATGGATCCAGATGATACTTTTGTGGATCTTCAGATGTTCCAGGACCTCTTCGTTGGATCTTTCCCTGGTCCATCAGATGTTCCAGGACCTTCTCGTGCTCCATGATGGAGATTGGCTACTATCTGCTGCTGCTGCTACTGCTGATGATCGTAGTTTCCTAGTTGCTTTAGTTATTTCAGTTATTATGGATTACTGTACTGAATTTATGTCTTACTTTGATGATGTGCTTGACATTTTGGTTGGTGGATGACACTTTATATTTTTCATTCGTAGTTTTATTTCAGTGACTTATTTTATTAGCATTATACTGTTTCTTCTCTGCCTGGTGTGGTTGGCCTCCTATTCATTATTTATACTGCTCTTTACATGTTTTTAAATATACAGTTTCTATGCGTCGTCATATTGTTAACTGACAAAAGGGGGAGAAATAATATATGTGCCTTTTTGGATATCTGTCGGTGCTTGTTGTGCTTTTGGGAAAATATTATTTATCAGGCCACAGGTTCTATGCATCTTTTACGGGGGAGCTATCTGAGTTCTAGCTCGTCACCGTTCGCTGATTACGGGGGAGCTATCTGATTCTAGCTCGGCTCTGTTTATGGGGGAGCTGTGTTATAGTGATCTGTGTCCAGGTATGAATATTGAAATATATATTTATTATTTTGTCAATTATCAATATGGGGGAGATTGTTGACACAAAGTCACAGTCAACCAGATATTGACTACATTGACTAAATAATATCTGTATAAAATCAATACGACACACGACGTCTGCATTCAGTTCAGGACAAACGACGGCTCAGCTTCCGATCTCAGTGTATTTTTCGAGTCTGTACTTTTGCATTTTATTGAGTCTAGAAGTATGTACTCTGAGTAATGCTGAGCTCTTGGAACTTAGTTTATAAGCCTACCCAAAATCCCAAAGCTCCACCAAAACAAAATTGCCCACAAGTCCCTTTTGTTCCACTCTGTGCTCTGGAGACAGAGTTCGGGCCGAACTCTGCCTCCACACAGAGTTCGGGCCGAACTCTGTCTCCTAAAAATCAGGAACCCTAATTTTAGGGTTAGCTGGATTGCTAGCTGTCCAACGGCCAAATTTTTGAATTTCCCTAACCGAATTTTGGCCGAATTCTGCCTCAAAAATCAGTATAAATAGGGCATGAATTCTCTCATTTTCATTCACTCAATCTTCTCTTCTCTTCTCTCCTACAAGCTCAATAAGCCATACCCTTCCCATCTACTAGCCACAAGCCTCCTAAGTCTCGAGTGCTCAGCATCTCTCAGTTAGGAATCTTGTGCAAGAGTGAAGAAGTCGCTTGGACAATTCCAAGCAAATCGCCACTGCGATTCTCTGTAAGAAGTTGACGTGCTCTTCTGAAGTAAAGGCACGGGTTGTAACTACTATTTCACAAATAGTGGATTTAATCCTGAGCTAGAGTTCTCAGGCCTGGACTAGTCCTCCACGAGGGAAACCAGGTTAAAATCGCCGTGTTTGCGTATGCTCTCTTGTTTCTCTTTTATATTCCGCATTCTACTCTGATTATTCATTGTTAGTGAAAGAGTTATTTTTTAATTGGTTATTTTTATATAAACTCTATTCACCCCCCCTCTAGAGTTGCCAAACTGTTCTTCATCATCTTGTTTCACCTTAAAAGATTCATATTCTTTTGTGAGTCTACTAATCTTTGATTCTTTTACTTGTGATGTTCCCTCGTGTGTGAATTCTAGCAACTTCCAAATCTCATTAGAAGTCTTGCAAGTAGAGATCCTATTGAATTCACTGCTATCGAGAGCACAGTAAAGAGCGTTCATAGCCTTAGCATCTCGACTAGCAAGCTTCTTAACATTCTCAGTGAGTTTGTCCCTAAGGGTGTCAGATACAACATCCTCAATAACTCCGGAAGGAGTTAGGAGACCATTTATGACACAATCCCATAAATCGAAATCTATGGACTTCAGATAAATGCTCATTCTAATCTTCCAATATTTATAGTTGGTTCCATCAAATAGAGGAGGTCTATTTGTGGAGTGTCCTTCATTGTGGAATGTGTTGATACTAGAGTTAGTGGCCATGGATTACTCTAAGGGTGTAAATCCAAATCAAGAGAATAAAGCTCTGATACCAATTGTAGAACCCTAGAGGGGGGGGGGGGGGCGAATAGGAAAATAAAATAAAACTAAACACAAGAACCTATATTACTCAAATAAAAAGAGAGAGTGAGAAAATCAAACACGCGATGTATCCTGGTATCCTTCCTAGAGGCAATCCAGTCCCGAAACTCTCTCCGACTTAAATCCACTATTGAGTAAATAGTACACACGAGTTTGGATCCGAAGAACTCGCCAACTTCAATACGAGTTTGGATCCGAAAAACTCGCCAACTTCTAACACACGAGTTTTCTTACGAAGGCTCGCCAACTTCAAAAAGGAAAGGATGAGAACTGTTGATTTTCTAACACTTGAAGATCGAAAAGTACAACTCTTGAATACTCTAGCACTTTTGGAATGGATGACAATTAAAAGCTTGGATAGAGTAGTAATGGTGGAGCTCTTGGTTGTTGAGAAATTTATGGCTTAAGTGGATAACCTTCAAGAGAGAGAAGGAATCCATTTATATAGAAAACCAAAAGTAGGTAGCATTCAATGCTCCTGAATATAACCCAGACGGCATACCGTCGGTATGGACCGACATACCGTCGGTACACCGTTCTGAACAGTAACGGTAATAATTATATCCGTTGGGGAGCATTTAATGCTAGCATTTAATGCTAGTTTGTCCATTAAAAAATCAAATCAGGTAAACCGGTATACCGTCGGTATGCCGCGGTATGCCGTCGGTATACCGATGTTCGTCACAGAACATTTCGTGGCTAACAAAACGGTATACCGTCGGTATACCGTAGTATACCATCTGTATGCCGAAGTTCTTCACAGAATATTTTGTGGTTCATAAAATGGTATGCCGTCGGTATGCCGTAGTATACAGTCGGTACGCCGATGTTTATCACAGAACATTTTGTGGTTCACAAAACGGTATACCGTCGGTATGCCGTAGTATACCGTCGGTACGCCGATGTTTATCACAGAACATATTGTGGCTAAAGAAATGGTATACCGTCGGTATACAGCGGTATACCATCGGTATGCCGATCTTTTAGACATTGATTTTTGACTGAAAAATTAGAAGATCTTTATGTTTTGTCATCCAACCTTAGGTGTTTACAGAAAGACCTAGACCTTGTACAGACTCGATATCTTGAATTTGTTGAGAGCCGTCTTTAAGGATCGCTGGTCTTTTCTTCAGTCTTCTTTTAGGAATCTCCATAAGGCTTTGATGACTCGGCTTGAATGGACAGACTTTATGTAGTAGAGATTTTGAAAGAATATCTATATGAAATACAGAGAAAACTAGACTACGAAGATGTTGTTAATGTTATCAAAATAAACTGTGCCAACACGAACCAGAGTCACAATGTCCTATTTAGAGCAACCATGGGTTACAAAGTGTCTAATATGAAATAAGAGAAATTACAATGCATTCTAAATGATTCTAGATTATTTTGGGTCAAAGTCAACCTTTGGCCAACCCTGGTCAACTATTCTGGTCAAACTAGGTCAACCCTAAGTCAACTAGTCTATTATTCCAAGTTTAGGTTAAACTTGAGTTATCTAACCATTTCAAGCCCGTTTGAGTCGATTTGGATCAATTTTGACCCAAAGTTGACTTTTGTCAAGTTGGTCAACTCGCTAGTCAACTATGCCAAGTTAGGCCTATTGGGTCAATCCTAACTAACTCACCAACCATAAGGCTAATATCCTATATCAAAATCAAATATATTCATATACATTCAATTCAAAAATATATACAATAGGATATATATATTTATACATGTATATATAAAGGGGAAGGAAAAGAAAGGAATTATATGAAATGTGTGTGTGTGAGGGCTGTCGTGTTGTGAGGGTGTTGTGGAGGGCTAAATTTGAGAAAAATCATAACATACATTATATATTCACTATACATATATATACAAATATATATCTTAATATAAAGAAGATATACATTAACATATATATACAGGAAAATAGGAAAAAGGGGTGAGTGTGTGTTTGTGTGTGCTGTGTATTTAGGGTATCATGGCTGCCCCAAATCAATCTCAAACACAACAGAAACCACAAACCATATCAAAATATATAAGCCTAGATATATATACTAACACACTCTCTCTTTCTCTCTCTCACTCTCTTTATATATATATATATATATATATATATATATATATATATATATATATATATATATATATATATAAAATATATATATATATATATATCTGTGTGTGTGTGTGTGTATGTGTGTGCACGGTATCAGCCAAATCAGTGTAGACACGATAACTTCGTGAATACTCAACGAAATCTCGTGAAATTTCACAAGAACGTGGGCAGAGGATGCCCCTACGTGTCCATAAAACTTCATGCCAAACCGTGTCGTATCCATCGTGTTATGACACTCATACTGCAGGGGCTGTACGTACGTGCGTGCGGCCTCGTGGGCGCGTATCGACGTCCGTAGCTCGTGACACGAGCCACGTCGTGCCACGTGGTCAAGCCCTGGGTAGATTAGGTCTAGGGCTTCGTGTCTGTGCTCCTGGAATGAGTCATCGTCGCGTCGTGTCCACGAACGAAGGCTGTATCAGCGGCATTTTCTCGCGCGCGTGCACTGTAATGCCCCGCTCCGCACGGCGCATTACGCTGAAGCGTTGACTCAACGAGTCGCGTGGACCGAAAGAATGTATCGATGCAAAACGATACGAGAGCTAAGTTGTCCCGAGCAACGCATCGAACTAAGTCGATGCGAAGTGTTGCCTTGTCCCGAAGAATGCATCGAGTGAATCGATGCGAAGCGCCGCGTTGCCCCGAAGGATGAGTGCATTGAATCGGCTCGAAGATTCTAAGAAATCGAATCGACCAAGGCGCAAGTCCGAATCGAAGCAAGTATTGATTTTAGTTGGTTTCGTGTGCAGGTCATACTTTGACGGGAAAATATTAGAGGTCGATCTTTTGCAATATTTAGTAAGGGGTCCACAAAACCCAAATCGTCGCCTTGCGACGGGCAGAGACTTGGGCACGCTAAGGCGAATTGGGCGTATAACTCAACGAAGTACGAAGTGCTCAAATGGCTAAGTCAGGAGAGTGGCCGTGCAACAAAGTTAGGGAATCGAGCCGCATCGGTTCGACGAAACGACGAAGGCGTATCGACTCAAGGTGGGAGGATTGACTTCTTTTTACTCCTTCATTCGATAAGTCAAATATAGCATTGTATGCTAAGTTAACCTATCGACGCCACGGGCGTGGCCGATCGGAGATAAAATTATAGGAGTCGAACACTAAGTTAGAACAATTGAAATGAAACGTGCATCAATATGCACGAGTCGCTATGGGACATTGGATATCGCTAAGGCGAGCGCCTCGGTGCGCAAGCCGTAAGAACATGGGATAACTGTAATCGGCAAGTGCCTTAGTGCACGAACCATACTGTGCCTTTGCGCACGAGTTAGAACGGCTAGAACATTGAAAGACAATAGGCGAGCGCCCTAGCGCGCAAGCCCCGAACATTGAATGCTAAGTTGTAGAACATTGGAAGTACGGTCGAAACGTGCCTACGTGTATGGGATAATAAAAGATGGCTTCGTTGCGAGAGAATACAGTTGCGGTATGAATGTGGCGGAACTGTCGGATATGACATGTTGCCTCGAAAGGTGTTCGAGACCTTCGGGTCGTTCGGTTGACGAGCATTGAGTTGAGGCACGGTGCCATTGAATCATCGAAACGAAGTGCGAAACGAAAGAACATAGAAAGCTAAATGGAAGAAATGCGAGACGATAAGTCTGAGTCTCGGACTCAAGACTATGTTTGGTTGTTTGAATTTAACTGTTGAATGATAGGGCATTGCATGGTCGATTGGAATGGGCTCGAGATTAATGTGATATTAACTCGTGCACGAGTATCCCTCCCAAACGGATAAATGCCGGAGGTCCCCGGAACCGATTTGGCCGCGGAGGGATGATAATCTTTGTAGGCACACATCCTTAAACAAGATGGGAGAAGCCGCAAATGATGGCATGTACCGGGAATGTTTCGGTTGTTTGGGAGAGTGACCCAACCCGTGAAACGCCGACAGCCCAACCAAATAGTGAGAAAAGAAGGAGAGAAAAGAAAGGAACTCCTTTAGTCCATTCCGGCGCGGATACGCCAACGACCCGCATATAGTTAAGGAACGATGGATTGAAAGTGTAGGCGTATATGCGTCCCGTATAGAGATCCTGCTTAGAGATGCACAATAACATGACAGGGAAGGATTACGGCGTATTCACCTTGCGTCGGTGCAAGGGCGAGTGCGTCGACTTGGTAAGTCGCGCCACGAATCAAACACGAGATTGCTTTATTGTTGCCTATTCAATTCGATAACATGCTGCTATGATAACATGCTTTACGCTTTCGAATATGCCATAAAATTGACCCTAAGGAGAACATAGCAAGATCATAAGCTAAGTTGCATGATTCAACATAAAGATTAAAATGTCGGTTTGGAAAGATGATCTTTGCTTCAGTACATGCGAGGACGAATGTACTGACCCCCCACCAGCTTCATGCAGGGTGCAGGGAATGGATTGCTCGCGGCGAAGCGTTGCTTGAACGTGTTAAGGCTTGGAATGCCGAAGCGCATTGAAGCGTGCTATCGCATTGACGCTCGGACTACGCAGCTGGATTGACGCGACCGAGATATAGAAGGCATGATGTATGGAACGGTGAAATCCTTTGTGGGCAAGAGAGAACCTGAGTGTTGTAGCCAATCTGGCATATATTGTTAGGCTATCGAAAGCCATTGTAATCTCAGTTTCAGATATCAATAAAGAGAATTGTTTCGTATACTCTGTTTTCCTTTCGTTGTTAATATCGAATCAAAAGATAACCATTTGAGAACTTGTCATCTTGCCTTGCACGAGCGCAACTCCAGGCTCGTGCGGCATCACGCCCCCTGCGAGGACGATGATTCGGGTGATTCCGGGTCGGGGCGTGACATGCACAGTGGGCTGAACCCGTGCGGGTTGGATTTCTTCGCGCACGCTCCATAAGACACCGTGAAATTTTAGGAGCATGTGGGCAGAGGTTGCCCCCACGAAAAAAATAATAATAAATAAATAAAAAATAAAAAATAAATATATGTGTGTGTGTGTGTGTGTGTGTTTGAATGTAACCTTTAGATCTATATACAATATCAAATGTCAAAATCTAAACTAAAACCAACATCAACCTCAGAAATCTGAGTTTATACTCAGAAAATCGATTTTAAACAATATATCCATTCAAAAATAACCCAACACAATTTCGAAAACCCAACTCAATACCCAATTCTCAAAATATACAACTAGAACTCGTGAAACTTGGCAAACATGAAGGTTTATACGTGTGTGACATGCTCGGGTACTCACAGGGTCGAACCTATGTCCGTATCGTATCCGATCAGTGTGTATCGTACGGGCACGTACGCGCATGCACGGTATCAGCCGAATCAGTGTAGACGCGATAACTTCGCGAATACTCAAGGAAATCTCGTGAAATTTTATGAGAACGTGGGCAGAGGTTTCCCTCACGTGTCCATAAAACTTTACAAAAAACCATGTCGTATCCATCGAGTTATGACACTCAGACTGCAGGGGCTGTACGTACGTGTGCGCGGCTTCGTGGGCGCGTGTCGACGTTCGTAGCTCGCGACGCGAGCCACGCCGTGCCACGTGGTCAAGTCCCTGGGTAGATTAGGTCTAGGGCTTCGTGTCCGTGCTCCTGGAATGAGTCCTTGTCGCATCGTGTTTGCGAACGAAGGCCGTGTCAGCGGCATTTTCTCGTACGCGTGCATAGTGGGCTGAACCCGTGCGGGCTGGATTTCTCCGCACACGCTCCATGAGACACCGTGAAATTTTAGAAGCATGTGGAAAGAGTTGCCCCCGTGTGTCCATGAAATTTCATGCGAAATCGTTTCCTGTGCGTCGAGTTATGACACTCGTATAGCAGGGCATGTACGGGGCTGTGCACGGGCCTCGTGCACGCGTGTCCATGTCCGATTCGGACACCGAAAGCCAACCAAAACAAGATCCGTCTTCACAAAAATTGTTTCAAATATACACAGCAACAAATTTGTGAAAACGGAATAAAAAAATACGAACTTTCAATTCTAAGCGGCATTTTGTCGAACACGTTTCCCAATACACCGACACACGTTCGATACGCCTATCAAACAAATACGAAATCCTACCATACTTCATGTGCAGGTCCGAGGTACCTATATGGATGCATCTACGAAGAAAAATCAGAATTTACAGGTGTTTAGAGGGGTTTACCTATTGAGAGTCAATATCTCAATAAAACGAGCCTCCAAACACATCGATGCTGATTTCCTCCGGTCCAACGCCTCTGATCCCTTGCTAGCAAGTCTCCAGCAGGTTCCTCTCCTCCCAACGATCGCAATACACTTCATTTGGATGGATTTGGATGAGAAATAAGAAAGTTGGACTTTTGGAGGAGAAAAATGTTTCTAGGGTTTTGAAGAACTTGACGGCTACAATTTTTTACACATAAAAGGGAGGCTGCTGTTTGGTCATCCAGGGGGTTTGCTAGGGTTAGGTTAGGATTTAGGATTGGCCACCATGCAATTAAAATCCATATAAAGCCCATTAGCAAAAGGCCAAAAAGCCACATGTAAAATAGCCAAAAAAATGATTTCATTGTTTCCTAATATGGACTAAAGCTCTAATTTAAAAGCTAATTAGATAAAAAGGATTCTAATCACATGGATAGTCTTCTAATCAAGGTTGACTAAGGTTAAACCATTTGCTACTACCAAAAATACTATTTAAAACCAAAACACCAATTAATTAATAATAAAATAATCAAAAATTTAAAATTATCACACAATTACTAAAATACTCCAATTTAGAAAAGTGGTAGTCACACTTCCCTTATGCCACTGTCTCCGATCTTGTAAGTTACTTTGCATCTTCCTTCGTCTCCAGTTCCTCGATCGTCACGTCGACGCTAGCTGCTAAGCGTAGTACCTCTTGCACCATTAGGATCCTATCGACATCAATAACACGGCCATGATCGAAGTCCCTGACAATCAGCCTTACCGCAAGTATCGATTATATGTCCTCGACTTTCGTTGATCTTCTTCACTCTTTGCTGGCCCAACCAAGCGGACAATGTGGTCCTCCTGAGATTCGAACTCTTGAATATGCCACCTTCGTGTATGACACTAAAACTCTTCCGTATATATGTATCCTCTAGTAGAACATCATACATTGTGCACGCCGTCGATGACCCATACCTCTTCCGAAACTGTATGAATGGTGATGCACCCATCTTTGATTGAGTTTGCTGCAAATCTTGATCTCCTCCTTGTCTTCGAACTGCTAAAACAAATGTCGCTCTGTGAAGTTTTGGCAATCCATCCGTCGCCAAAATTGAATTCACAGAGTAACTTCCACTGAAGACCGAACAACTGTCATAGTACCGACATACCGACCCTCAATCTTTGACTAATCACTATTCGTCTATTTGTCTCAACGAAACAAATCTCCCATATCCCTCAAAACATCTTAAAGACCTTCCTCAGCAAGTTCTCGATGATCCAACTCCTATCGAACATCCCTTGAGCCCTCATCCGGTATTTGTGGCTTGTCTGTACAACTCAGCGACTTGAGCATGTACATGCCAGAGCACAAATCTCCTCGAGCCAGCTGTTGGGAACCCTTCGCAAACATCCAATCTTTGTACCCAAAAAAATACAATAGACATCTTCTGCCAGCCTTCTACAGAAACTAAATTGTAGCACAAACTCAGTACATGTCGCACACCCCTGAGGATGAGATTCTCACCAAACTCCATCGTCAAGTGCATATCACCGATGCCTGCAACTGCAATCGTTCCATTATCGTCCATCTTTATAAGTCCAAACTTGTCATCGTGGTATGACGTGAAGATCCTTCTCTACGGAGTGGCGTGATACGACGCTTTCGTGTCCATGACCCAGTCGCCGTCATGCCACATGCCACAAGGTTTCTCTACGTCAGTCGCTGCGATGATGATATCTTTTATTACTGTGAGATCCTCCTAATCGTCCTTGCCTTTGGCCTTCTCAGCTTTGAGCTTCATTCAGTTCCTCTTGATATGACCCCTTTCGCTACAGTGATAGCAGCCCTCCTTATGGTCCACAGTCTTAAGATCATGAGATATCTTCCGTGTTCTTACCTACGACTTGAGTCTTTCTTTTTTGTAGGAAGCCACAAGAGAGGACTCCTATGACGATTCAACTTGCTTGCGCCAGACCTCCTCATTCAACAAGCTACTTTTGACTACCTCCATCGTGACAACTCCATCCGGTAGGAAGTTGCTCATCGACACCACCAACATCTCACAGCTTTCTGGTAGAAAACTTAAAAGCAGTAGGGCCTAAAGCTCATCATCAATCACCATCTTTATCGCAGACAGCTGATTGATGATACCCTGAACCTCGTTCAGATTGTAGTGCCCCATTCTTCGCGATTTACTATATAATATCCGCGACTTGTTGACTCAGTCTTGACTGAGTATTGGAAACCTTACCGGTATCGATTGATCATGGACGAAATATAATGAAGCTTTCCAACTTATGGATCGACTTCTATTGGAATGAGTCTAAGAGTTTTCTTTAGATATTTTTCGCTGCTTGATTTTGATAAATACGTTTTCATGTTAGTTTTCGATGATTGATTTTCATTGTTCGCTTTCATCTCATTTCACATTCATTTCGAATCTTGAGAGAAAGAGATCGAAGTATGCTAATCAAATGTTGGT
This sequence comes from Iris pallida, assembly GCA_029216955.1. NCBI lineage: Eukaryota > Viridiplantae > Streptophyta > Magnoliopsida > Asparagales > Iridaceae > Iris > Iris pallida. The sequence continues at coordinate 32,041,694 of JANAVB010027598.1, forward strand.
ACAAATATAGGATGCTTAGGCAGGACGAGAACGCTACGTGAAGCCCCTCATTCTCTCGAATAAGATTCATTTCGGTGAGTTGCTTTGATTGAACGATATTTTATGTTCACACCCTAACAAAATATCTTTAGTCCACTCTTTTGTTGTATTATGTGATCAATGATACAATAATAACAAAAGATAAGTTAATAGAAATGAATTACATATTGGGATCATAAAAACTGATGTTGTACTTCTTTGTTAGGCCTTCCCAACCATATATAGGGGTTAAGTCAAAAATGTAACCCCTATTTTTCAAGTTTTAAATAAAAGTTTCTTTGACCTATTATTAATTAATTATTTTAGACGGTCTTGTAATTATCTATATTAAATTTGTTGCGTTAATTGCCATATATAATTTTTCTAATCTTATTTTAAATCAAATCCTACAAATTGGATCCACAGCCAAGCCCACATACCGTTAAGATCAAACCTTGCCATAAAACATTTTTTGATCACCATTTACTTCTTTTGGCCTAGCCATCCGCAGCCCATGACTCTAATGACAGCACAAGACTCTATTAGCCCACCCTAGTAACCGGGTTGCACTTCCTCGGACCTGTTAGGATGACTTACCCGACCCGATAATCAATAGCAATCGGCCCATCACCATTTTATTTTGGTTTTTTCTAAGGGCACCACCCTTTTTGCTAGGGGCTAGCCCAAAATAGTTCAAGAATATTACAAGTTTGCCATCAAAATTTTTTGCTAGGGGCTAGCCCAAGCAAACCTATAAATACCAATTTTTTTTTTCATTTTCTCTCTCCTTCTTTTCTTTTCTTTTCTCCCTCAACTATTTTTTTCTCTCCTTCTCTTAGGTCAAAGAATTTAAACCCTAAATCTTTTCTTTTCTCCCTACATTTTTGGCAAATTGTTCTCTCCCTCAACTCTAGGTCATTGACTTCTCCAATTTATTGGTAAGTCATCGAACTAAAATATGTTTCATATTTTAAACAAGAATTTCACATATAAAAGTTGAATTATGTGTTAAATGTCGAAAAATATTGAACATGGATCAACCGGGATCATTAAATGTTTCCGCAACGTCCGAAGAACACGTTCCCGCAACGTCCGAAGACAACTTTGATGCATCGGAAGCCCTCTTGGTAACTACATTTGAACTTGTTATCGGGTTAAAAATTCGTGCTGTGACACAGAGGACTGCCAACACTCTGGCAGTCCAGATCATAGACTAGGACTGCCAGAGTGGTGGCAGTCCTTCACAGAAGAAGGACTGCCAGGACCCTGGCAGTCATACACATATGTAGGACTGTCAGGGTCCTGGCAGTCCTTCTTTTGTGAAGGACTGCCACCACTCTGGCAGTCCTAGTTTATGATACCTGAATGCAGAGTTTTAGTCAGTAAAGGTGTTTGAAATTTATGAACACCAATTGCTGTACAAAAGACGGTCTTGCTATTAACACAATTTGCTATTTATGGACACCAATCTTATGCACGGTCCTAATCTATGAAACCTATTTGCTTTAGGATGTTGTCTAATTGTACTAACCTTTAAGTTTTATTGTAGGACTTGAGATCTTCCAATTTTACGGTACTGGCTCCAATTGCAGTCAATGTAGCCTATTTATTCTGGACCGATTTATGTTTTGAATCAAACGAGGGTGCGGTACATTGGTGTCGAAAAGTCGAACGGGAAAATAATATTGTTCTAGTGATATCCAGATCGGCCCGAAATCGACCGGGACGACAAACTGTGGTGGTTGGCTGTGAAAGAGGTGGTGTGTTCAGAACGCACAAGAAAAACACAGTTATCCAAAGTAAAGTTCCAAGAAGAAATGTTGGAACGAGAAAATATGGTTGTCCATTCACGATACATATTAGAAACGAAGAAGAAGGGAAATGGACAATAGAAGTGAAGAATGGAACCCACAACCATGAGATTGCCGAGATACTATTGGGTCATCCGTATGTCGGACGGTTGAACAATACAGAGAAGAAGATAGTCGAAGACTTGTCCACCTCCGGAGTTGCACCGAGACAAATATATTCCGTCATACGACATGAAGATGAGAAGAACATGTCTATAATTAAGTCAATATACAACGCCCTAGCTTCTTCAAACGCTGTCCGGACGAAATCAAGAATGGCGATGCAAGAAGTGCTCAAGTTGTTTGCCGATAATCATTATGTTGAGTTCCATAGAAGACATCCCCAGTGTAATGAAGTATTATCAACGAGTTTGTATATTGACAAATTTTAACCTACGCTTCGAAGTTATATTTGGTCTATTGTCGATGTCCCTGGTGATGGCCATTGCGGATTTGATGTCCTTGTAAGGCATCTTGGTTATGATGACAAAGACGGATGGAGACGAGTGAGGCAGGAGCTATACGAAGAGTTAGAGACTCGTCTTCCATTCTACTCCCACATCCTAAGCGAAGAAACAGTTACAAGTTTGTTGTTAAGTATCCCTTGCACCGACAGTGTTACCGGGACAGACCACTACATGTCAGTCCCGTCTGCCGGCTATTTATTTGCTAATAGGTACATGATACTTGTTGTACTTATCTTGCCGAATATTAACAATATATTCTTTCCGATGTGCGCTCCTCCGACGGACCACGGAGTGTCTAACCTATGTACTATAGGTCTGATCGGGGATCACTTCGTTATACTAAAGATGATCGCTCATTCTCCGATTCCTCCACCTTCAACATTTTGGTACAAAAGAGCACCGGTCGAAGCCATCGCTTGGACCATACCTTTCGTTGACCAAATCAACCATTGTAAGAAGTTGTTGAAGATTGAGGAGCCAAGAGACTTACCTGCTGACCACTACGACGTCGAAATCGACTAAGTATAGATATATTTACAGTTTGACATTTTGTATATGGAGGACCACTTTTGTATACAGTGAAATATGAAGTCCAGTAATATATATGGAGTAAAATTTGAGTTATATGTGTTTACCTGTGCCTACCTGTGTTATATGTGCCTACCTGTGTTATATGTGCCTACCTGTGTACTATATGTGCCTACCTGTGTTATATGTGTTTACCTGTGCCTACCTGTGTTATATGTGCCTACCTGTGTACTATATGTGCCTACCTGTGTTATATGTGCTTACCTGTGTGTTATCTGTGTTATATGAGTGTTCACTGTCACATCGTTTCAGTTTGAAAAACTCTGTCACAGAGTATCAATATCAGGACTGCCACACCCATGGCAGTCCTACACTGAAGTAGGACTGCCAGGGAGCTGGCAGTCCTAACTAAAATTTGCTGGCAGTCCTACTTCAGTGTAGGACTGCCATGGGTGTGGCAGTCCTAACTGTAATACTCTGTGATGATTTTCATGTGTGAATCAAATCATCACAGAGATTCATAGTTAGGACTGCCACACCTATGGCAGTCCTACACTGAAGTAGGACTGCCAGGGAGCTGGCAGTCCTAACTAAAACTTGCTGTAACAGCAAGTTTTAGTTAGGACTGCCAGCTCCCTGGCAGTCCTACACTGAAGTAGGACTGCCATGGGTGTGGCAGTCCTAACTATGAATCTCTGTGATAAATTTATGTGTGAATCAAATCAACACAGAGTTAAGAAGTTAGGACTGCCACACCCATGGCAGTCCTACACTGAAGTAGGACTGCCAGGGTGCTGGCAGTCCTAACTAAAACTTGATGTAACAGCAAGTTTTAGTTAGGACTGCCAGCACCCTGACAGTCCTACTTCAGTGTAGGACTGCCATGGGTGTGGCAGTCCTAACTATGAAACTCTGTGTGATGATTTGATTGTGTGAATCAAATTGCCACAGAGTTAAGATTCATCACAAAAAAACAATTTATCACAAGTCCTGATACAAATACTCTGTACATTAAAAAGAACAATTTATCACAAGTACATAAACAACAATAACTCTTCACAACTTAAGATTCATCACAAAAACTCAATAATCCAACTACAATAAATTCATCACAACTACAATAATTCATCACAACTACTTAGTCCCGAACATTCCACATCCAAATTAAGTTTCAAACAAGCAAAATATCCATAATAATTCATCAAATGTACGTAACTATTCCACATCCAACTTAAGTTTGAAACATGAAAAATATTAAAATCCATCTACATATCATGCCGGGCCTTTAAACGAGACTCCCTATTATTCATGAAAGGGAAGTCGACCACGTCGTCGATGCGATCAAGCTCGTTGGCGACCGCGACACAAGTGTCACTTTGGCAACCTCTCCGGAGTGTCTGCGCCAATTCCTTCACCCTTTGAGACTGAAAATGAAAGTATAAATGAATTAAGTCTACAAACATGGAAATCTCAGTCTTATTACAAATACAGAACTCACCATTCTCACCAACCCAGCATACAAGGCATTTTTGGAAGGAAGAGCTCCAACTGCTCCGACGGCCACAGGACCCGGGTTGGTAGGGTTCGACAACTTAGGATGTTCGACCCCCAGAAAGTACTGCATGTAGTCCTCGCTGCAGTCGACCATCTGGGTGACCGGTCGTCTTTCAGATTCCCGAAGTACATGTCGTTGCCACTCCGAGTAAAAGTCGGCCACCCAGTCGAATTCTGCCGGTTTGTAACTTAAAGGTTGGATTCCGCACGGAGACTCCAACAGCCGTAGTGTAAGCTTCGGCACAGTTTGCACGAAGCCAAACTGACGAAGTACTCTATCGGGCATGTATGGCTCTGTGATTTCATAGCATGTGATCATGCCATGAAATAAAGAAACTGGTTGAACCTCACGATTCAGCTCACGTACATCCCGGTATGGATTCCAAAAAATCTGTAGGAAAACAGTTAACAACAAAACAAAATCAACATGAAAAAGTTAATCAAACATTAGTACCTCTTCTGGCACCAAACTGTCGAATACTTCACGAATGGAAGCCAGTGTTTACCAATTTTTGGTTTCCAGCTGGGATGGCCTCCATCGACATACTCTAGGAAGGTGTTCAAGATACTATGGGTTTTCGTCAGCCCGTCTAAGCATCGGAAATTGCTCGTATATCCATGCCTATTCAATTTATAAATGAATAGTAAAAATTAAAACAACAAATTGAAGTATACAAGATTAAATTGTTAGAAGTTTTCTTACATGTAGCAGAGTCTGACAGCCGGCCATTGTCTTAGTCCCGATACGGGATGCGATGCCGAGCTCGCGGTAAAGATTGACTAGGATACCGCTTTCCCAAGATATATCAATGAAGTCATCCACTTCAGATAAGTTGAGCATGTACCGAGCATGTATCGACGTTCTGGACTTGTCCGGAATGCCGACTGTTCCTAGGACGAACAGCATATACGCACAGGCCACCGCGTCGACCGTATCATCGTCATCCACCTCCATATCCATGAACTGGTCCACCAGAAATGATAGAGGAATTTCGTACGACTTTTTGAAGCCTGGTAGAGTTGTAAAACTCGTAACCGGAACTCCAATGTGAGTTGAGACGAACTTGACGATCTTCTCGTACCATTTCACAGATTTTTCATTCGTGTAATGGTCTTTGGTCATTACGCGTCCGGTCACTGGCAGCTCCAATGTCTGGTAGACGTCGTCAAGTGTAATGGTCATCTCCCCTGCTGGGAGATGAAATGTGTTGGTCTCCGGGTGCCATCTCTCCACAAAGGCGGATATAAGGGCACTATCCATTGTCCGGCAGGCGTTTTGTGCCAAATTGTGCAAGCCGCTCGGTATGATTTTGCTCCGGACGGCCTCCGATAAGCTTACAAACTGCCAGGACACGGTTTTCTTTTCGTGACTCACAGCCCTAAGGATACGATATGTCCTCTGTATGTCGAACAACAAAAAACATATCAATTATAAAATACATATATATATATAATATACTAAACTGGTAGCTTACAAATGTCATGTACATACCGGGTTCTTTCATATTTCATACGCAATGTGATTCTCAAAAAAAACCAACATTGAGCAACCAGACAGACGGACAGGCGGCTCAGAAGGACCGGCCTCCTCAGAAGGACCGACCTCCTCAGAAGGACCGACCTCCTCAAATGGAGCAGAACAGTCTTGACGTGATAGGAGTCGGGCAATTGGCACGTCGTCGTCGTCGTCGTCGGAAGGAGGCGTAGGAGTAGGAGCTCGTTGCTTCGATCGAGCTTGACGTGCCGGTGGCGATGTCCGAGACCGAGCTTCGGGCGCCGGTTCGGTAATTGTTATCGGACGCTCGAGAGGACGTTCCGCACGTTCCTTCCGCTTTGACGCGGTGGGCCGTATTCTTTTGTTTGCGGCCGGTGGACTGCATGACAACATACACTTATTAAGTAATAGAAACATCATGCACTTACCCAACTCCCATATGTCATAACATTAGGACTGCCAGGCATGTGGCAGTCCTAATGAAAATTAGGACTGCCACAGTCCTGGCAGTCCTCTTTTACAAGAGGACTGCCAGGACTGTGGCAGTCCTAATTTTCATTAGGACCGCCACATGCCTGGCAGTCCTACTGTCGTAAACCCGAACTGCCACAACGACATCCTACTTTGTCGTGTTCTAGGGTTAGGGTTTCAACATAAATTTGGGGTTTCTTCTGTTCGAAAATTAGGGAAGAGAACGTGCAAGAGATTATAAACCTATTTTACCAAAACTTTTTCAAGAATTAAACAAATTCTAGGGTTTCGAATATAATGTACAAAAATCTCGAAGAAATTAGGGAAGAACGTACCTGGATTCCGGTTGCTTTGACTTGCGTGTCATCTCTTCGAGAATCTTTGTGGAGGGATTGAGAAATTAGGGTTTAGGAGAGGAAGAAATTAGGGTTTAGGAGAGGGAGAGGGAGAGAGCTTTTTCTTTTCTTCTTGAGGAGAGAGAGTGAAGAATAGAAATGAGAGTGAAATTTTTGGTTTGGGGGGTTGGGCTGCCCCCTAGCAAGTTTTGGGTGCCCCTAGCAATTTTTTCACATTCATGGGCTGCCCCCAAGTAAAGGCTGCCCCCAAGCATTTTTGGTGGTGCCCATAGAAAAAACCTTTATTTTTTAGATCTGAACACATTCCCGTTCACTCCTCTTCTCCGGCGAGAGCGCAGCCGAGCGCTCGACCACGCAACGCTGAGGCATGGTGCTACGATCATCTAGGCCCTCTAGAATCTTCCTTTCCATCGCCTCTCGTCGATCAATCTCCACCATCAATCAGCCACCGACTTAATTCCTCCGATCTCGGCCGTCCGACCATAACCGTTTGCTCCCCTCTCTCCATCTATAAATACGACCGACACCCTCCGTGTTCTTCACTTCTAAATCGATGGTGAAGCCCTTTCGCGCTGGTAATCCACCTCCTCCTTTTATTCTCCGATCATCTTCTCCCTCCAGGTCAGCCATGGAGGTTCTAGGCGGCGACCTCCCTCTCTGATGATCGACGACGACGATGCGCGAGAGCAGCGGTGATTCTAAGCTCATCGTGTCCAGATCGGACACAGTAAGCACCAACGAACTCTTCGTTTCGCCTTCTTCTTCCTTATTGATGATGAGATTCCATCAATCATGGGGATGATGGCGTAGCAGCGTCAAGCTTTCGACGACGAGAAGCTGACGAACGGCGGGCCAGTGTTCTTCTCCGGTGACTTCTTCTCGGCGGAGACTTCGGGACGACAGCACCAGCGCTTCGTCGACGACAAGCGACGAGGGTGCCATTCTCCTCGAGCCATTAAATCGACGTAGGCGCCTCCTGTTAGTGCCAGGGCACAATTTTCGATGGAAAACTGAGAAAATGAAACAATTGTAAAAACAATATTTCAAATCAACACTTCAAGGAAGGTGATTCTGAATTACGAGAATCTAAAAAGATTTCGTAATCAACAGCAATCGATCGTAGAACTTCTAAAAAGAAGTTACAATCAGAATTACTGGCAGCAACGAAGAAGGTGACTGGCGAAAGATGGAAGATGGCCTGCTGGGGTGAATGATCACCGTTGCTCAAAGCTTTATTCGTCCTACACAAACAGCTTCCAGGAACCAGCAAGTTCGTCGGAGAACTTGGAACACTCCTGCTCTTCTGACTCCTCGGACGGACATGAACTCCCGTGTAAAAGCAACGCTGTTGCGGCGCCTTTCCTCTCTCTCGAAGGCTACTGGAAGATCAGAACTGTGTTAAAGAACACTTCTGAATACTCTGTTTACTTGTGCTAAAAAACACTCGTAAACTTTCTGTGGTGGCTTATCTTTCTATTCTGTAATGTACTCAACCTTGAGAGAGAGAGAGGATGCCTTATATAGGCCCTGCAGCAACTGTTCGGTTGCCACAAAGTTAGGGACGTGGTAACAACCACCCCGAACATGTAGCAACCGCCCAGAACATGCAAACGCATGTTCTGCTGCAAGTTGTGCCAACTGCACACACCCCGCGCTACTTGCACTCTGCGCGACAGAGCGCACACTGAACTGCGCACACTGCGCGCACTGTACGCACTGCGCACGCAGCACAACTAGCGCGCCCGCGCAACCCGAGCAACCCTGCTAAGTACAAAGTGCGCCAACAAAATGCCATATTACGTCTCATGAGCCCATGAGCCCGAGTCCGAGTCCGAGTCCGAGTCGCTAAGCCCCTACGGGGCTTAGCTCCTATGGAAATAAATTTCCCAAGAGCAAAAAGCATGAATGCTTTAATTGTTGATTTTAGCCTTTTTCTCATTAGAAAAATAACCCCACATGGCAAACCCATGTGCACCTCCACACCACATATGCATCTCCAATAATAGCAAAGCTAATATATAGAGATACAATCTCTTTGTTTTTTCCGATGTGGGACTAAAGCTGTCTAAAGGAAAAACTAAAACTCCAACAATCCCCGACATATCTCTATATATATGGTTATAAGTGTTCCCCACAGTAACTGTCCATCATGCATTAGGAGAGATGTCGCTGACGACTTGAATCTTCCCGCATGGATCAAAAATCAAACTATAATACAAGAATGGACTAAGCCTTGAATTCTGCATCATAGCTGAAATTCTTTCCACTCACATAATATAGTTACATGTGCTTCTGGCTACACATTAAAGGCCCTGTGCCAGCCTGGTTTCAGTATATAATTTTGGGCGTCTACAAGTTTACCCTCAAGAGACGGCCTGATATCTCTTTGTCCATACACTATAGGTGAGTTCATTATAAAGAGACATGGCATGAAGCGCTTTGCGCTTCCCTTGCGGTGCTACGCCGCCATGACATGGCTTAAAGCCGAGGCCTTACCCCGTACCGGGAACCTCATCGTAGTGTCATACTACTGTAGCATGAGGCAACCGCCTCTTTGTAGTGCCAAACTATCCAGCATGAAGCCTTAGGCTCCCTTGCGGTGTTACGCCGCAACGACATGGCTTGCAAGGCCGAGGCTTTATCCCTAACCGGGTACCTCATCGTGGTGTCGTGCCACTGTAACATGAGGAACTCCTCCTCTTTGTAGTGCTGACTACACCCCTCTTTATATTTAACATACAGCATTAGGCTAACTGCCTATTTGCGGTGCTACGCAGCTGTGACTTGGCCTGCAAAGCCGAGGCTTTATCCTATTATTGGACAACACCCCACATATAGGAACCTCATTGTGGAGTCACCCCACTGTAGCATGGAGTTTCACTTCTTGCAGCGCTGCTCTACCGTGCCTCCTGTAAAGCACACCAGGCATTCACTCTGCCTGAGAACTCATTAAGGCAATTAAGCCAACCTTCCCACAGGAACCATTTTCCACAGAAAACAACAGTAGACAACAGTGGTTATAGGTCCGTAACCTCTCCATGCCCAATAGAACATGTACCCACCGTTCCTGATATTCTTCCGATTAGTGGTCCTCCATTGAACCAAAAGCTAGATGCCTAGTAGATAAATCTTTGAACTAATAGCATAAAGCTTTATGGTAGGAATACAATAATACAATATCAGAATGCCTTCAAGCCCATTTTACAAGCTGTGTCTTCGACCAGCTGGCGCTTGAGGCCCTTGGTGAACGGATCCGCCAGGTTCTCCTGACTCCGAACATCAATAACTGCAATAACACCTCTCTTGATAAGATCGTGTACTGCCCTGTGCTTCAACCGCACAGTCCTCTTCTTTCCGTTGAAGAGGTCATTTGATGCCACCGCCGCAGTCGCCTGGTTGTCGCAGTATATCGGTATCGCCGGTATTTGCGCCCCAACCATTGGAAGATCATATATGAGCTCCCGAAGCCATTCTGCTTCCTCGGCTGCGGTATCAAGTGCAAAGAACTCAGATTCCATGGATGACCGCGAGAGCATAGTATGCTTCTTCGACTTTCACGATATAGCAGCTCCACCCATTGTAAAAATGAATCCACCTGTGGACCTCTTGCTCTCCACCTCTGAGCACCAGCTGGCATCACTGAAGCTTTCCACTACCGGTGGATCTCCTCTATAGTACAGTACATATGTCTGAGTCTTCTTGAGATATCTCACAACCCGTTTCACAGCTTTCCAGTGTTCAGCACCTGGGTTGCTCGTGAAACGACTCATTATTCCTACGGCGAAAGCTATGTCAGGCCTTGTGGCATTAGTAGCATACATCAAACTTCCGATTACGCTTGCATACTCCAGCTGCCTGACACTTTCCCCTGAATTAGGCTTTAGCTTCAGATCATACCTGTACGGCGTATCGATCCCTGGAAGATCCCGATACCCATAACGAGTGATCATTTTCTCAATATAATGAGACTGTGACAGCGCTAGTCCAGTGTCTGTCCGGATGATCTTGATCCCTAAGATCACATCAGCTTCCTCCAAGTCCTTCATACTGAACTTGCTTGAGATGAATTTCTTTGTCTCCGTGACACAGCTAATATCCGTACCCAGGATAAGCATGTCGTCCACGTACAGACAAACGATCATACTTCTTCCATCAGCGAACTTCGTGTAAACACACTTGTCCGTATCGCTGACCATGTAGCCATTTGACCTTATAACTTTGTCAAATTTCTCATGCCACATCTTGGGAGCTTGTTTAAGACCGTACAAGGATTTCACCAACTTGCAGACTTTGTCTTCAAGACCCCTGATGACAAATCCCTCTGGCTGTTGCATGTAAATCTCTTCGGTCAGCTCGCCATTTAGGAAAGCCGTATTCACATCCATCTGATGTATCACCATCTTATGTATTGCTGCGAGAGCAATCAACATTCTGATGGTGGTCATCCGGGCTACTGGAGCATACGTGTCAAAATAGTCAATCCCCTGCTTCTGAGAAAACCCCTTGGCTACCAACCTAGCCTTGAACTTGTCAATAGTTCCGTCTGCTTTCATCTTCTTCTTGAAGATCCATTTGCATCCGATGGGTTTCGCTCCTTCAGGAAGATCAACCAACACCCAAGTGTTATTTGAGGTGATGGAATCAATTTCATTGTCAATCGCCTCCTTCCAGAAAACCGCATCTCTGGTCTTCATCATCTCATCATAGGTAAGCGGATCTGCTTCCACATGATAGGTGACAAAGTTACTTCCAAAGTCTTTCGGCCTCCTCACTCGCTTCGTTGACGGATCAACGAGATCTGGTTCAACCGTTGTTTCAACAACAACATCTTCTTGGACCACATCTTCATTGAAGACCTGCGCACCCTCATTGTTCTCCGGAACATCCGCAAGAACAATATTCTTGTGCCTTGCAAATTTGTCTTCAAAATATTCTGCGTCGCGAGATTCAATGATATGATTTGACTCAATATCAAGAAATCTTCGAGCATCACTCTTCTCGGCATACCCCAAGAAGATCGTCTTAGTAGTCCTTGTCCCAAGCTTCTGAATCTTCAGATCTGGAAGCTTGACATATGCCAGACACCTCCACACTCGAATGACATTCAAGTTAGGTTTGACCTTGAACCAGAATTCATGAGGAGTAACGTCTGAAGTTGCATGAGGTACTCTATTTAGAATAAAAGTGGCCGTCAATGCAGCTTCTCCCCAGTAGCACTTAGGAAGACCAGCAGTCAACAACATTGAGTTAATCATTTCTGTTAACGTTCTGTTCTTCCTCTCTGCTACTCCGTTTGATTGAGGAGAGTACGGAGCCGTAGTCTCATTGACAATTCCATGTTCTTTGCAGGATGATGCGAATTCATGAGACCTGTACTCCCCACCTCGATCACTTCTTATCCTTTTGAGTTGTTGTCCAGTCTTCCGCTCAGCTTCGACTCTGAACTACTTGAACTTCTCGAATGCTTCGTCTTTAGCCTTCAGCAAGTAGATGAACGCATACTTTGAGAAGTCATCGATGAAGGTTATGAAATACTTCATCCCGGCCTTTGTAGGGAAATGTTTGAAGTCACAGATATCAGAGTGTACCAACTCCAGAAGATCTGTACTTCGATTAACCCGAGAAAAGGGTTTCCTTGTGATCTTTGTTTGAGCACAAACTTCACATTTCTCTACCTTACCCCCACACTTGGAGATAAGTCCTAGACTAGACATTCTGTTTATTCGTTTACAATGAACATGTCCTAGCCTATTATGCCACAACTCAAGAGTATAAGTAGAATGAGTGATTTCATTAATCATATTAATTACATTGGACTGATTTACAAGCTGAATTTTGAACATTCCTTCGGTATAAAAAGTTTTTCCGAAATATGTTCCTTTGATAGACATCACCATCTGGCCAGCATTGATGTCCATCCTGAGGCCTGCTTTGCAGAGTAGGCCTCCTGAGATCAGGTTCTTGGCGATAGCAGGTACGTGCTTCACGCCTTGAAGCGTCAGAGACTTCTCCGAAGTCAACTTCAACACCACCATCCCGATCCCGAGCACTTCAGCTTGTGCCTGGTTCGCCATCATAACCACTTCAGAAGTAGGTGTGTAGGTGGTGAACCACTCCTTACTGGAGCAGACATGGCAGGAGGCTCCAGTGTCTACCCACCAGTCAGAGTCAGTCCTTACAGCATCAACCTGTGCAATCATAGCAATAATGTCAGTGATCATAGATACCTTACTAGGCTCTCCTTGCTCTGATTGCTTGGTCTTTGCTTTGCACTCATTCTTAAAGTGGCCCTTCTTGCCACACTTGAAGCAAGGCATTTGAGACTTTGGCTTCTTTTTCTTGATAGAAGTTCCCTTGACTTTTAGATTGTCAGGGTCCTTCTTCTTGCTGTGGGAAGCCGTCTGCTTTCTCCTTGGTTTCTTGGTATGAACCATATTGGCGTTAGCCAATTGCTTGGACAGTACATCCACCTTCAGTTGAGCCCGCATCTGGTCCTCAACATAGATTTCCTGCATGAGATCTTCAAGGGTGATCTCCAGCTTCTTTCTATGCATGTTTGCATAGAACTTGCTCCACCCAGCGGGGAGCTTTGAGACAATCCCTCCAACAACAAACTTGTCGGGGAGGGGCATCGCCTCGTCTTCCAGCTTCTGTCGCAGTTTCAGGAACTCCTTTACCTGCGGCAACATAGACTTTTCGTCCTCAAAGAACCACTTGTGATATTTTTCAACCACAAAGATTTTACTGCGGTTCTTGTCTTCTTCGTAGAGCTTTTCTAGAGACTCCCATATGTCTCTAGCGATATTCTTCTTAGAATAGGATTCTGCATGGGAATCTTCCATAACATTCATGATAAGCAGCCTGCAAATGCTATTCTCCCTTCTCCACTTGGCCTGAAGTTTAGTAGCCGCAGTGATTGCGGCAGCAGACCCAGTATCTGGAACGGTAGATTCTTCCTCCAGAAGTACGTGATCTACGTCTTTGAGTTGAAGGGTGAGATATACCTTCCTCTTTCAGACTTGGTAATGTTCTCCATCAAACTTTTCTAACTTGCAAAAGTCAGAATTGAAGAGTGAAACATTAACCTTTTCCATCGTAGCAATAAAGCTTTGAGATTGTTAGTGCCAGGGCACAATTTTCGATGGAAAACTGAGAAAATGAAACAATTGTAAAAACAATGTTTCAAATCAACACTTCAAGGAAGGTGATTCTGAATTACGAGAATCTAAAAAGATTTCGTAATCAACAGCAATCGATCGTAGAACTAAAAAGAAGTTACAATCAGAATTACTGGCAGCAACGAAGAAGGTGACTGGCGAAAGATGGAAGATGGCCTGCTGGGGTGAATGATCACCGTTGCTCAAAGCTTTATTCGCCCTACACGAACAGCTTCCAGGAACCAGCAAGTTCGTCGGAGAACTTGGAACATTCCTGCTCTTCTGACTCCTCGGACGGACACGAACTCCCGTGCAAAAGCAACGCTGGTGCGGCGCCTTTCCTCTCTCTCTCGAAGGCTACTGGAAGATCAGAACTGTGTTAAAGAACACTTCTGAATACTCTGTTTACTTGTGCTAAAAAACACTCGTAAACTTTTTGTGGTGGCTTATCTTTCTATTCTGTAATGTACTCAACCTTGAGAGAGAGAGAGAGAGAGAGAGAGAGAGGATGCCTTATATAGGCCCTGCAGCAACTGTTCGGTTGCCACAAAGTTAGGGACGTGATAACAACCACCCCGAACATGTAGCAACCGTCCAGAACATGCAAACGCACGTTCTGCTGCAAGTTGCGCCAACTGCGCACACCCCGCGCTACTTGCACTCTGCGCACAGAGCGCACAGAGCGCAACCAGCGCAACCAGCGCGCCCGCGCAACCCGTGCGCCAACAAAACGTCTCATGAGCCAGGGGCTTAGCTCCCATGGAAATAAATTTTCCAAGAGCAAAAAGCATGAATGCTTTAATTGTTAATTTTATCCTTTTTCCCATTAGAAAAATAACCCCACATGGCAAACCCATGTGCACCTCCACACCACATGTGCATCTCCAATAATAGCAAAGCTAATATATAGAGATACAATCTCTTTGTTTTTTCCGATGTGGGACTAAAGCTTTCTAAAGGAAAAACCAAAACTCCAACACCTCCTTCTTTCGAGAAGATTAACTAATTCTCTTTCGATTGTCCTTGGTGAGTTGTGGTTCCTTGAGATTAATTCAGTTGCTTAGAGTCGATTGATCGAGTTCAGGGAACGATGTTCTTTCGGTTTTGCTTGTAGGAGAATAGTTTGGGTTCTGGAGTTTGTTTTCTTAGAAGTTAATTCTATTATAGAATACTAAGAGAACTCAGGAAGTATATTGTTTGCTCGTGAACACCAGGTGCTCGTCGATTAACCTCTGAGGATTTTTAGAACCAAATTCATTCAAACCGGACACAAGGAGATTAGTAGGACTCGTGTGTGACGCAAATACAATTCTTTTTCGTTCCTCTTCCAGTTTTCTTGAACATATGGTGTGTCACACTAAGTGTAGTTTTGGCAAGGCTAGTGTTTAGCTTCGAGCCAGAGCTCGGGTCACTTGAGATATCCTGTATTGTATCCTCGCGTCCGAGGCGGACACTGGAAGATGTGTCAGTATTTGGCTTGACTACCATATTTGAATTTTAGGTTACTGATTTAAACTATTGTTGGCTAAACGGTCATGAACATATAGGGTGAATTAATTGAATGAAAGTAGCCGTTGGGTTTAAGTGTGATGTGAGCAGAAGTAAGAGTTGAATGTCGGCTGTAAGTAGGGGTGAGCATTATTCGGTTTTGGACCGAAAATCGAATCGAATCGAACTGAACCGAATAAGAGGTTCGGTTTTAAAAAAATTCGGTTCGGTTTTGAAAATACTAAATTTTCTTATTCGGTTTCGGTTTTGGGTTTTGGTTTCGGTCCAAAACCGAAAACCGAATAAGAAAATTTAATTAATTAATATATATATATATATATATGTGTGTGTGTGTGTGTGTGTGTGTGTGTGTGTGTGTGTGTACTATATATATATATATATATATATATATAAGTATTAATATATATAGGTATATACTAAATATATATAGGTATATACTAAATATGTCTATGTATATTTAGTTACTATATATATTAACAAAAAAATCTCAAAAAAATATGAATAAACCGAATAAATCGAACCGATTTAATTCGGTTCGGTTTGATTCGGTTTTGGGCCAATTCGGTTCGGTTTCGGTTTTGCTTATTTGGTTTCGGTCCAATTCGATTTTGGGTTATTCGGTTCGGTTTAAACCGAATAAACCAAATGCTCACCCCTAGCTGTAAGGAGTATAGGCCTTTAGATGTTCAGTAGGTTGTTGTGTATTTGACCCCTGGGCCAACTCTCATGGATTGGTATATAGTTTCTTGGTATATAGTTTCTTTAATTTGGAACTCAAAGATTTGTGGGCTTTAGTTTTGATTGGGTGTATTGTGGGTTGCAGTCTTGGGCCAGGAAGGGATTTACTATTTCAGTGAGTATGTTTATTTTGGGCAGTATTGAATAAATGTTATCCTGGGCCAGTCCAGTGGGCCGGACAATAGAGTATAAATTATTAAGGCAATTGATGTGGTTAGTAATTTGTTGGTGATGTTGTTGTCTTAGCTTAGTTATGGGCTGGACTTTTAGACAATAAGACCATGGATAGAATTTAATCTTTGCAATAAATTAGGGAATTTTGGGTTGATTCATGGGCCAGGATGAGTCTAAACCCATTTTGTTGAATAGGCTTTGTTAATCTTTAGTAAAAATAGTATTAAATTAGGATTATAGAGATGAATTTAGGAATAAATACGAAAGAAGAAATTAGAATATTTTCTAAGAATTATTTGTGTCTCTTTAATGCAGATTTTCTCTGGACTTTGGACTTGACTCCTACAACAATACCATGCAAGTACACCAACTTGAACTCTTTACTTCGTATTTATGTCTTGTTCCCTGTTCTCATATTAGACACGAGATTGACACGATTGTATTGTGCTCATTGATCATATTGTGTTTCATTGATTGTCTTGCGGGGATTGGGAAAATATTGTCTAGTGTGTGACCATACCCCCTTAGATAGGTTATTGTGAATAGCCTAATCGTACACCTCCCGTATGATTAAACCGCACCTTATTATGATAATGTAATTTCCAGCCGGTCACACATTAGATTAATATTTCAAATTCAGTGTTGCATTGATTGTCTTGTTCATTGTTTTAGTTTTTGTACTATTTTTTTTCATATTGCAGGTTAGTCCATATCATCACTTGTGCATTTCAGTTTACATTGTATAGTATTTCTTGTCGGGATTGTACTTTGCTACTTTCCTGACTAGACACGTTGCAGGTGAGATTGATGATGACTTCTACCCTAGCTAGGAGATAGCATATGTTGTTCATGATTAGATATTTGGATTTGGATATAGGAATCCTTTGTATAGATTTACATTTCTGTCTTGATGATGATGTAGTTCCTATTGATGTATCTGGATGGCTGTATTAATAATAGTTTATGGTTGCTTTACTTTTAGCGAATTTATTTTCGGACATCTATTGTAAATGTGTACACAAAACATAGTGATATCTGTGATGGTCGTGGTGATTTGTGTTCTGGGTACAATATATAGAAGCTATGATGAGTATAATTGATTTATGAGGTTTATATACAGCTTACTACGTCGTGTCTACCAACGTAGGCTGGGCGTGTCCAACTCGTATCCGATTATTCGGGAGCGGGTCGTGACAAATTTTTTTACTTGTTTTTCTAGACGGGACACAACTGTAGCTAGGCCTTCCTAACCATGGCTAATACACCCGTCAAAGCACACGACTAAGCTAGCCATGCCATAATTCCTAGTCGACAAACGTCTCAAAACTTAACCATAACTAAGGCCTTATATATATTAATAAATAATTGTTTAAAAATATCTACAAAAATAAAAAATACTATATAGATCAAATTAATAAAAAATATTTTAATTTTTTGGGCTTTATAGTGGACCACCCCTACAACCAAACAAGGACAAGGGGTACCACATTATTCCATGATGTGATACTGTCCCATGCCATGATTGGAACGGAATGTGACAAGACATCAAATAAGGTCACCTAATCATTCTACTGTGAACATGCAGCTAAGAACAAACCTTCAAAACATGGGCACTCTGGCTATATGGGATTGGCATAGTCCTCTCTCTGGACACCAGGGGCCTCAAAGCATGACGTTTTCTCGAACGTCAGAGGCCAACAGGAACAGTAAAAAGGGGTAGTTATGCCCGTTATCTCCTGCGAAGCTTCCGAGTACAAAAGGAAAGTGCATACTTGGCCCATATGCTAAGGGACTGTCCTCCCCATCCTATGCACCTATCTATGTCGTATCAACGACAATGTACCTATGCTAACTTCCAAGTCTCCTAGCATGCATTTATTAGCACTTAGACCTTAACGCATGCGATGGGTGATCAGTCAACGCGCAACTTACCTCTATATGTTACTCACAACTCACACATATCTCGTGGCACATCCGTGACAAAGTCTATAAAAATGCACTAAACGAATGGTAGTCACTTAACTCTAGATCGACATGCACAGCAATAAAAATATGACTACACCATTGCACCATATATAACTGGAAAACACAATAAGGTAAACCATAAACAGTAAACATGGATGCAACTGGAAGAACTATAAATAGAAAAATACTATATATACAGTAACTAAATAGTAAAGATGCAGAATATATATAAGCAGTAAATATGACAAGGTATCTTGCCTAGTGGTCTGTGATGAACTAGCAAGTCACGATTTGTCCAATAGCCATGGTTGATGTGAAAGGATCCGAATTTGTGAGAAAATAGAAGTGCACGATTAGTCACGATCAATGGTGATAGTCGAAGAGAATTTGTGGACTAAATAATATACTATTTTTAGAAAATATTAATAATACTTGAAAGTAGATTTTATTAGTCAAAATATATTTTTAGATGAATTTAAAAATCCAAAAATTGGTTTAGGCTAAAAAAAACTTTAGGTCCATATGTACAGCAGTGAAGATATTATAATACTTAGAAACTATATTTGCTATTAAAAATAATTTTTAGACAAATATTTGAAAATATATTTTATTAGTTAAAAATATTTTTAGATAAATCCTTGAAAATCTAGAAAAATCATTTTTAGGGTGAAACCTAATTTTGTCAAAATATTACATATATATATTTTATACGTGGAGATCTTGAAAACTTTTTAGGTCAAAGTATCTATAATAATATACTTATTTAGAAAAGCATTTATAACTTCTTTATTTATATATAAACTTATTAGAAAAAATCTAAATATTGTATATACATACATATTGCCCGAAATTATTCATAATCAAATCTAAAGTATATATTTTTAAATATTTAAACCCCTCTAAGATCCAAGAGTTTAAACCCAAATTTTTTATATATAATCCATTCTTAAAGAAAACTATTATTATAAAGAATTAAACCTTCAAATAAGCCCTTAAAAAGGATAATATTTACATATGTATGAAAATATTTGATACGTATAAATTTTTTTGAAAGCCCCAAAAACATAATCAAAATGTAAGAGCCCATATTTTTTTTATAAGAATCGAACCCAATATATTATTTAGAAATCCCCATATTAATTTCCAATGGGTTGAACCCAAATTATATATATATATATATATATATATATATATATATATATATATATATATATATATATATATATATATATATATATATATATATATATATATATATATATTAGCCCACTAAGCTTGCCTTAACAGCAGTCTCTGTTGTTTATTCACTTATTAAAGGTTTATTAAAACAAAAAAAAGTAGAAGAAAACATAAAGAGAGAGAGAGAGAGCAAAAGAAGAGGGAAGAAGAAAGCTGAGGGAGAGAGGAAAAGGAGTGGGGAGAGGGAAAGTCGAAGGAGAGAGGAAAAGAAGGGGAAAGAGAGAGGAAGCAGTCAAAGAAGAGGAGGAAGAGGGGAGTAATAGAGTGGCGGGGAGAGGCGAGATGCTCACCGGGGGTTTGCTCGACGGTGCTTAGATCTAGAGGAAGTCGGCGGCCTTAATGATGCGGTGGCTTCGCCGGATCTGTCCGTAACTCCACTTCCCAAAAATAGAGAAATTTGTAATTTCTCATAATTTCATATTTCTAGTTATTTATTATAATTAACTATTTGTTGTTATTTAATGATTATATTTATCTATTATTATCTTTAATTGAATTGTTACTATATTCTCCAACAGATTTATGGGAATAAGCAATAGGGATTATTCAAACCATATATTATTAGAGGCCAGCACACCCTGATAGAGTTAGCCATCCCATTGATCAATCTTTATAAACTCCAGACCATTGGATTAGTATCTACTAAACCAGTTAAGCCATGGCCCATATTTATTGGTTAAGTACAACCTACAGCTCATTACCTATTAGAGACCTATTAGAGCCAACAAGTATTCGGGTTTATTGGGCCATAACCGACCCGATAAGCTATTTGTTTTAAACCCGATAAACCGAGTTGTAGCATCTAGGTCACCCGACCCATTCCTATTTCGTTTTCTTCTTTTCCTTCTTAAAATTCGACGATCCGATCGACCGACGATAGAGCGGAGGCCTCAGCTCTGTCACAATGACAAGTTTTTTGACCACTCTAGGGGCTTTTCGAGCATTCACCTCCACTGACCTACTTTTGGTCATCTCGTCCGTCCACCGCCACCAACCTAAATCCCCTCCGATCATCACCGTTCATCCGTACCGGCCCACCGCCTCTCCGCTCTTATAAATAAGAACCTCGACTTTCTATTTCTTCATCCCAGTCTTGAGTGGCGAAGCCCTACTCGAATTAACATCAGACCTTCTCCTTCCTTCTCAAAACTCTCGGCCATGGCGATCAGTGGTGTTGCGCTTTGACGTTGCGGCAGTCACAGTTTCGGCCATTGGCGAACTTCCTTGACGACGACGAAGATTCCAGAGAACCCTGTGTATTCGCCTCTTCTTCGTCCCTCGTGGTCATCGAGAGATCCATTATGTCTTCATCGCTATGGGGAATCGACTCCGGCCATTCCTTTGTATCGTAAGCTTCGTCAGTCGTCTTCTCAGTCGAGCTTCGCCCATCAGTAAGTGTTGGTGCTTTCTTTACATGGAGAGAGCTTGCTCTCAATATGCCTTGTAAAAGTTTAGTCCCACATCGAAAATGCACCATGAGTTATCTCAACATATATACTTGGTTGTGTTGTTGAGAGATGCACATGGGGTGGTGACCCTAAGGAGGGAACCATGTGGGTGATTTTACTAGGAGATAAGAATAAGGCTCCAAGGATTAAGCATTAATGCTTTTTTCATTCTCTTGGATTAATTCCATTTGGAGCTAAGCCCCAAAGGGGCTTAGCGACTCGGACTCGGACTCGGGCTCGGGCTCGGGCTCATGAGGCGTAATGTGGCATTTTGTTGGCGTACTTTGTTATGGAAAGACTGATTCAATGCGATTAATTCAGATCCACTTTTTGTGGGATTTGAATTAATTTCGTTTCCATCTTTGTAGGATTTGAATTAATTTCGTTTCCATCTTTTTGGAATTTGAATTAATTTCGTTTCCATCTTTGTGGGATTTAAATTAATTTCATTTCCATCCTTGTGGGATTTGAATTAATTTTGTTTCCATCTTTGTAGGATTTGAATTAAGTTCATTGCTATCTTTGTGGGATTTGATTCAATCTTTCCATAACTGAAGAGGCGGCTAGGGTTTCCACCCTCTCTCTATCTATACTCTCTTCTGGCCTCCTTTGTGCATGACTACGAATTTAATAAGTCAGAAAAAAGAGAGAGAGAGAGAGAGAGAGAGAGAGAGGGAGCTGCTGCCGCCATTGCAAGTCCATCCGAGGAGTCAGAACAGAGGTGACTTCGAGCGTTCCACAAGTTCTTCAACTTGCTGGTTCCTGGAAGCAATTCGTGTAGAGCGAATCTTGCTTTGAGCAACGGTGTTTTGACACCCCAGCAACGTTTCTTCATCTCATCTTTCTCTAGATTATTATAACTCGTTCTGTCCCAATTGCAACACATTTGCAAGAAAGAATGAGAGATCTTCTCTTCTCTATTTCCCTCCTTCATATTGTAATCTGGCTATTTGGTTTTTTGTATCTTCGTAGATCTTGAGTTTGATCACTACAAAGTTTTGTGTGACTCTCAGATCTCGATTGCATCAGTTTTTCATCTTTGATCAAGCCCCGGGACTAACAATCTCAAATCAAGAGCCTTGTAGTTGGAAAACATTAATGCTTCGCTCGTCCAATCGGACTACTGCAAGTTGGAAAAGTTCGATGAAGAGCATTATTTAGTCTGGAAGAGGAAGGTTTATCTAACTCTTCAACTCAAAGACGTTGATCATGTACTGTTGGAGGAAGAACCTTCTGTTCCAGACACTGGGTCTACTGCCGCAATCAATACGGCTACCAAACTCCAGGCCAAATGGAGAAGGGAAAATAGCATCTGCAGGCTTCTCATCCTGAATGCTATGGAGGATTCCCTGGCAGAATCCTACTCGAAGAAGGAATTTTCCATAGACATATGGGAGTCTGTGAAAAAACTGTATGAAGAAGACATGAACATGAGCAAGATGTTTGTGGTAGAAAAATATCATAAATTGTTCTTTGAGGACGAGAAGTCCATGTTGCCACAGGTGAAGGAATTTTTGAAGCTGCGTCAGAAACTGGAAGACGAAGAGATGCCCCTTCCCGACAAGTTTGTCGTTGGAGGTATCATCTCAAAACTTCCTACTGGATGGAGTACCTTCTATGCAAGGATGCTCAGAAAGAAGCTAGACATTAGCTTGGGAGATCTACTTCAAGAGATCCATGTTGAGGACGAGATGCGTTCACAACAGAAGATGGACACTCTGTCCAAACAGTTGGCTAAGGCCAATCTAGTACAGACGAGAGATCCCAAGGGGAAGCAGGTGGCTTCTCATCTCAAGAAGAAGGACTTCACTAATCTAAAAGTGAAAGGTCCTTCATTCAAGCAACAAAAGTCCAAGTCCCACGTGACTTGTTTCAATTGTGGCAAGAAAGGACACTACAAGAGTGAATGCAGATCCAAGCCTAAACAATCAGAGAAAGGTGAGCCTAGTAAGGTTTTATTGGTTTCTAACATTGTTGCTATGATTGCACAGGTCACAACTGTGGGGGTTGCTATGATCGCACATGTCTGTTCTGGCAAGAAATGGTTCGTCACGTACCAGCCGATATCTGAGAAGGTTGTCATGGCGAACCAGGCCCAAGCTGAAGTTCTGGGGATCAGGACTATGGAGCTGAAACTCACTTCTAGGAACACTCTGACGCTTTAAGGTGTAAAGCATGTTCCGGTGATTGCCAAAAACCTGATCTCTGGGAGCCTGCTCTGCAACGCAGGCTTGAGGATGGACATCAATGCTGGTCAGATGGTGATGTCCAAGAAGGAAACATACTTCGGAAAGGCTTATCAAATCGAAGGAATGTTTAAAATTCAGCTTGTTAACCAGTTTAATGATATTAATGCAGTTGCATTTTCTGATTATTCTCTTGAGTTGTGGCATAATAGGCTAGGACATATTCACTGTAAAAGAATTAACAAAATGTCCAGTCTAGGACTTATCTCCAAATGTGGGGGTAAGATGGAGAAGTGTGAAGTGTGTGCTCAGACGAAGATCACAAGGAAACCCTTTCATCGGGTCAATCGAAGTACAGATCTTCTGGAGTTGGTGCACTCCGATATCTGTGACTTCAAACATTTCTCTACGAAGGCCGGAATGAAGTATTTCATAACCTTCATCGACGACTTCTCAAAATACGCGTTCATTTACTTGCTCAAGACTAAAGACGAAGCTTTCGAGAAGTTCAGAGAGTTCAGGGCCAAAGCCGAACGGCATACTGGACAACAACTCAAGAGGTTGAGAAGTAATCGAGGTAGAAAATACAGGTCTCATGAATTCACATTGTTCTGCAAAGAACATGAAATCATAAACGAGACTACTGCTCCGTATTCTCCTCAATCTAACGGAGTAGCAGAGAGAAAGAATAGAATGTTGACAGAAATGATGAACTCAATGCTGCTAACCGCGGGTCTTCCTAAATGCTACTGGGGAGAAGCTGTATTGACGACCACTTTTATTCTAAATAGAGTGTCGTATGCAACTTCGGACGTAACTCCTCATGAACTCTGGTTCAAAGTCAGACCAAACTTGAATGTCATTCGAGTGTGGGGGTGTCTGGCGTATGTGAAGCTCCCAGATCTGAAGATTCAGAAGCTGGGGACAAGGACTACGAAGGCGATCTTCTTGGGGTATGTCGAGAAGAGTGATGCTCGGAGATTTCTTGATATTGAGTCAAATCATATCATCGAATCTCGCGATGCTGAATACTTTGAAGACAAGTTTGCAAAAGACAAAAATATTGTTCTTTCGGACATTCCGAAAAATGATGTAGGTGCAAATGAGACTGAAATCTCATATGGGCCAGTAGTCCAAGAAGAAGCTATTGTTGATGAAACAACTCTTGTACCAGAACTCGCAGAGCCGTCAGCAAAGCGAGCGAGGAGACCTAAAGACTTCGGAGATGACTTTGTCACCTATCATGTGGAAGCAGATCCGCTTACCTATGATGAGGCGATGAAGACCAGAGATGCTATCTTCTGGAAGGAGGCAGTGAATGATGAGTTTGACTCTATCACCTCCAATAACACATGGGTGTTGGTAGATCTACCTGAAGGAGAAAAGCCCATCGGATGTAAATGGATCTTCAAGAAGAAGATGAAGGCAGATGGAACTGTTGACAAGTTCAAGGCCAGGCTGGTAGCCAAGGGATTTTCTCAGAAACAGGGGATAGACTAATTTGACACGTACGCTCTAGTAGCTCGGATGACCACCATCAAAATGTTAATCGCTCTAGCAGCTATACATAAGTTGGTGATACATTAGATGGA
Source organism: Iris pallida (assembly GCA_029216955.1). Classification (NCBI taxonomy): domain Eukaryota; kingdom Viridiplantae; phylum Streptophyta; class Magnoliopsida; order Asparagales; family Iridaceae; genus Iris; species Iris pallida. Next base: position 32,066,441 of record JANAVB010027598.1, read on the forward strand.
TATAAAGACAACATTCCTGAATGGGGAGCTGACCGAAAAGATTTACATGCAACAACCAAATGGATTTGTCGTCAAAGGTCTTGAAGATAAAGTCTACAAGTTGGTGAAATCATTGTATGGTTTGAAGCAAGCTCCCAAGATGTGGCATGAGAAGTTTGACAAAGTTATTAGGTCAAACGGCTACAGAGTCAGCGAGACGGACAAATATGTTTACACAAAGTTTACTGATGGAAGAAGAGTCATCGTTTGTCTGTACGTGGACGACATGCTAATTCTAGGGACGGATATAGGCTGTGTCACAGGGATAAAGAAGTTTCTCTCAACCAAGTTCAGTATGAAGGACTTGGGGGATGCAGATGTCATCTTGGGCATAAAGATCATCCAGACAGACACTGGAGTAGCGCTGTCACAATCTCACTACATTGAGGAGATGCTCATACGCTATGGGTATAAGGATCTTCCAAGGATCGATACGCCATACAGGTGTGATCAGAAGCTGAAGCCAAACTCAAAGGAAAGCGTCAGACAGCTGGAGTATTCTAGCATTATCGAAAGTTTGATGTACGCAACCACTGCCACAAGGCCTGACATAGCTTTCGCTGTGGGAATGCTGAGTCGGTTCACAAGTAACCCAGGGATTGAGCACTGGAAAGCTGTGAAGCGGGTGATGAGATATCTCAAGAAGACTCAGACATATGCACTGCACTACAACGGGTATCCAACAGTAGTGGAAGGCTTCAGTGATACTAGCTGGTGTTCAGAGGTGGAAAGCGAGAGATCCATATGTGGTTATATCTTTTCCTTGGGTGGAGCTGCTATATCGTGGAAATCAAAGAAGCAGACTATACTCTCTCGTTTCTCCATGGAATCTGAATTCTATGCACTTGAAACTGCAACAGATGAAGCAGAATGGCTTCGGGAGCTCATGTATGATCTTCCAGTGGTTGGGGCTCAGATACCGGTAATACCGATATACTGTGACAACCAGGCGACTGCGGCGGTGGCATCAAATAACCTCTTCAATAGGAAAAAGAGGACTGTGCGGTTGAAGCACAGGGCAGTACACGATCTTATCAAAAGAGGTGTAATTGCAGTGATTGATGTTCGGAGTCAGAAGAACCTGGCAGATCCGTTCAGAAAGGGCCTCAAGCGCCAGTTGGTCGATGACACAACTTGTAAAATAGGCTTGAAGGCATTCTGATAGTGTGTCTTTGTAATCCTACCATAAAATTTTATGCTATTAGTTCAAAGAAAAATCTACTAGGCATCTAACTTTTGGTTCAAAGGAGGATCTCTGACTGGAAAACTATCAGGTAACAGTGGGTACTTGTTCACTGGAACATGGAAGGGATACGAACCCATAACCACTGTTGTCTACTATGTATTTTTTGCAGAAAAAATAGATCCTGTGGAAGGTTGGCTTAAACGCCTTAATGAGTTCTCAGGCAGAGTGAATGCCTGGTGTGCTTTACAGGAAACATGGTAGAACAACACTACAAGGAGTGAAACTCCATGCTACAATGGGGTGACTCCACCATGAGGTTCCCAGGTCTGGGGTAATGCCTCGGCTTTGCAAGCCAAGTCATAGCGGCGTAGCACCGCAAATAGGCAGGTAGCCTAATGCTGTATGACATAATTAAAGAGTTGTAGACAGCACTAAAAAGGGGAGGATGGCCCCATGTTACAGTGGCACGACACCACGATGAGGTACCCAGGTAGGGATAAAGCCTCGGCCTTGCAAGCCATGTCGTTGCGACGTAACACCGCAAGGAAGCCTTAGGCTTCATGCTGAGTAGATTGGCACAACAAAGAGGCCGAGACCTCATGCTACAGTAGTATGACACTACGATGAGGTTCCCACTACGATGAGGTTCCTAGGTAGGGGTAATGCCTCGGCATCAGGCCATGTCATAGCGGCGTAGCACCGCAAGGAAGCGCAAGGCTTCATGCCATGTCTCTTTAATAAAGAACTCACCTATAGTGCATGGAAAGAGATATCAGGCCGTCTCTTGAGGGTAAACTTATAGACGTCTAAAATTATACACTAAATTCAGGCTGGCACAGGGCCTTTAATATGCAGCCAGAAGCACACGTAACTACACTTTGTGAGTAGGAAGAATTATAAGTGTGGTGCAGAATTCAAGGGGTAGTCCATTCTTGTATCACATTGTTATTTAACCCATACGGGAAGATTCAAGTCGTCAGCGACATCTATCCTAATGCAAAATGGACAGTTACTATGGGGAACGCTCAACCCTGGACACATATATATGTTGTGATATGTAGGGGATTGTTGGTGCTTTCTTTACATGGAGAGAGCTTGCTCTCAACATGCCTTGTAAAAGTTTAGTCCCATATCGAAAATGCACCATGAGTTATCTCAACATATATACTTGGTTGTGTTGTTGAGAGATGCACATGGGGTGGTGACCCTAAGGAGGGAACCATGTGGGTGATTTTACTAGGAGGTAAGAATAAGGCTCCAAGGATTAAGCATTAATGCTTTTGTCATTCTCTTGGATTAATTCCATTTGGAGCTAAGCCTCAAAGGGGCTTAGCGACTCGGACTCGGGCTCGGGCTCATGGGCTCATGAGGCGTAATGTGGCATTTTGTTGGCGTACTTTGCACTTAGCACGTCAGCAGTCATGCGGCTCATGCGGTCCATGCGGTCCATGTGGCCATGAGGCCATATGTCTCATGCGACCAGGCTACTGCTGCCGCATGGAGGGCTCCGCTGACTGTGCAGGCTACAAGTCAGTTATGGAAAGACTGATTCAATACGATTAATTCAGATCCACTTTTTGTGGAATTTGAATTAATTTCGTTTCCATCTTTGTGGGATTTGAATTAATTTCATTTCCATCTTTGTGGGATTTAAATTAATTTTATTTCCATCTTTGTGGGATTTGAATTAATTTTGTTTCCATCTTTGTGGGATTTGAATTAATTTCGTTTCCATCTTTGTGGGATTTAAATTAAGTTCATTGCTATCTTTGTGGGATTTGATTCAATCTTTCCATAACTGAAGAGGCGGCTAGGGTTTCCACCCTCTCTCTATATATACTCTCTTCTGGCCTCCTTTGTGCATGACTACAAATTTAATAAGTCAGAAAAGAGAGAGAGAGATAGAGGGAGCTGCTGCCGCCATTGCAAGTCCATCCGAGGAGTCAGAACAGAGGTGACTTCGAGCGTTCCACAAGTTCTTCAACTTGCTGGTTCCTGGAAGCAATTCGTGTGGGACGAATCTTGCTTTAAGCAACGGTGTTTTGACACCCCAGCAACTTTTCTTCATCTCATCTTTCTCTAGATTATTGTAACTCGTTCTGTCCCAATTGCAACACGTTTGCAAGAAAGAACGAGAGATCTTCTCTTCTCTATTTCCCTCCTTCATATTGTAATCTGGCTATTTAGTTTTTTGTATCTTCGTAGATCTTGATCAGTTTGATCACTACAAAGTTTTGTGTGACTCTCAGATCTCGATTGCATCAGTTTTTTATCTTTGATCAAGCCCCGGGACTAAAAGTAAGTAGTTCATGTCTCCTTCCTTCTAGATTGAGTTGATTGATTTTGTTAGCATTGACCTATCGAACTGATCTTCTTCCTATTCTTGATAGTTCATTTTAGGCCTGCTTTGTTAAAGAAGGATAGTCGATTCAGAATGTGTCGAGCTAGAATTTGGTAAGAGTTGAACTCTTGGGTTTGAATCTATCCTTAGGAACCCTGTCTTTGTATTCCTTAAGTTTTTTTGATTAAGCAAATACGAGAATCCTCATGAAGTATTTTTTTGATCTTGTACATGTCATGTTCGAAGAAATGACTGAACCATTCCTATTGTCAGTTTTGGTCACAAGAGTAGTTGTGTATGAACATAGAACGCGAAAGGGAACTAATGCAGAATTGTGTCGGGTCGACACTGAAAGACACGAGTGCTCTCGACACTAAGAGAGGCTAGCTGATCATCTAGTGTCCAGGAAACACTGACTCTGTTTTAACAAGGACAGAGTTTCAATCAGGTGACCGTTGAGTATGGCTATGTTTGAATCAGTTGGGTTGGACCAGTGCTCTGTTGACACTAGATTAACTATTGTACATGTTTGAATAACTTAGCCATTGGTTAGAGTTATGGGTTTCCTATTCAGTCTCTGTAGGCTTGTGGGCCTGTACCAGTAGAGGGGATTGTAGCAGCATATGAAATAAAATTTTGGGCCAGTTTTTGCCTAGTATGTTAGTTGGTTGTAATGTTATCTAAGGTTCAGTAGTAAGTTAGCATAGGGCTTAGGTCTTTTGCTTTATTCATTAAGAGTAAGGATACTTGGATGAGTCATAGAATTGGTTAAGGGTGTTATTAAAAGAGTGAGTTTGGACATTTAGATTAAATAGGAAAAACCTAGTAAAATTCTTTAGGATTGTTCCTAATTCTATTTTTTCTATTCTTAGGTGACTTAGAGGGCATTGGAAAATCCCGAGAAAAAGGCAAGTACTCCGTATTTGCCTAGTATGTTAGTTGGTTGTAATGTTATCTAAGGTTCAGTAGTAAGTTAGCATAGGGCTTAGGTCTTTTGCTTTATTCATTAAGAGTAAGGATACTTGGATGAGTCATAGAATTGGTTAAGAGTGTTATTAAAAGAGTGAGTTTAGACATTTGGATTAAATAGAAAGTACCTAGTAAAATTATTCTTTAGGATGATTCCTAATTCTATTTTTCTATTCTTAGGTGACTTAGAGGGCATTGGCAAATCCGAGAAAACGGAAAGTACTTCGTATTTTGTTTCTCAATATTAAATAAATGTGATTTACTTTATTTCCTAAATTAGCATGAATCATATTGCGATACAACTTTCGACACGAATCATGACTCATGACTCTTGTATCATATGATTTATTTCCAAGACATGTTTGAATCCTATTTGCTATGAATTTTTGAATCATGAACATAAGTAATCAAGTTCCGAATCTTGCTTGATAAGAATCTAAGTAATCAAGTTCCAAATATTGCTTGATATGATTTTTCGAATCATGGAGAAAGGGAAAATACTGTCACGACCAGCACCCGGATATTTGGGCACGAGTACGTGGGCCATGACCAGCCTATGCCGCATTATCGATGGTAGAACGCTGTCAAGTACCCAGCAAAAATATCTAAACAATTCTATGATCCACTAAAACATCATGTACTGAAATCACATATAGCTAAGGAAGATATGAAAGAAAGACAATAATGGAAACTATAAAATGATCACACATATGAAGAAATGTATCAAAGACATATTCGATGAACAAGACATAATTCTAGAAAAGAATATAGCCTAGAGCTCACAAGAGGTCAACTCAATATCCAAAAAAACGTCGAGATCTGTCATCATGAAGTCCAAAGTGTGGGGCATAACATTACCTAAAAAATAGTTATCCAGTCAGGATTGGAACGAGCACATCACTAACAAAAGTTTCCAGTAAATGATAAAGACTATATAACAGTAAATAGAGAGAATAAGTAAAGTGTACATGAAAGTAGCATGGCATGGTAAAACTGTAAACTAGAGCAAGAAAGAGTAAATCAGGTTATCTCATGTACAAAAGTCAAGAATCTATACTAATTATATGAGTAAGTACTAGCTCGTGGCCGGCTTGGGAACTTGTACAAGGTCTACTGGCCTGGTTAATCATACGTAAGGTGTAACATCCCCTGCTCTCGTCTACTCTGTTATTTGTAAATATGCAGTGGCAACTCTAATTGGACGTCCCCCCACATCTAGTACTAATGGTATAGATAGAGATGAACTCATTATTTCGTATCAGTCCTGTACAGGAGTTGCAGATACTTACTCGCACACCCAAGTATCCAGTACAGGGAACTTCAGTTGGAAGGAATTAGGTCATGTGAATCTTCATGCACGACTTATGATTGAAACCAATTGAGCATAAACCATGTGTGTGTCCTACAACACTCATGTGTCTACAATGTGCAGTCGAGTCCAGTCAACATAATAATTAATGAACCATAAGATTGGGTCAGGAACTTGATGATATATGATATATAGACCAATGTCCAGGTAACATGGAAGACTCCTATAGTAATGCAAGAAATCAAGTAGAATCTTGTGGTTATCAGTTTGTGTGTGTCTATACAAGTTAGGTCAAATTGGTATAGATATGTTAAAGCTTCATATATGAGTGTCAAAAAACATAGAGGAATTTATCAATTTTGGGGTAGACTAATCGTTTAACATACTGAATAGATCGGTTACACATCCTATGTTAGCTATATGCAGATACACTACTTATATATATCATGTATCAGTTATAGAAGATTTTATATCAGGTGTCAGAATGTTATATTTGTGAGAGTAGGAGTATCCTAAAAACCTTAGAGGAAGAGGGGGTAGCTTTGAGTATCGGTGTCAGCACAGTTTGGGGACAACCTCTGTTCTGTGGTCCCTAGATGAATTTTTGTGTATGTCTATACCCTGTATCGACCAAGTCAGTAACCATGAGTGTTCAGTTGTGTGTGCGTACACTATTTGCTCTGTAGATGTCCATCAGCAATAGGATAATACTCTTGTGCATCCCTGTGTCAAGTGCAGGTAAGGGCTTCCTGTGTGATGAGTCCTTGTTAGTTTAGGGTGTTAGTGAAGTATCCTACTAGAGGGAAAAGGAAAATGCAATAGTAGCTAAAGAATTGGAGGGATGACACCAATGTGTATTGTCACTTATCCCTATAATACAAGTAAGTTAGGAACCTAGGTAACAAGAGTAAAGTATCCAGTTCAGTCGTATATAGGTATAGTGTATCAAAAAGTAGATTAGTGTGGCTTAAAGAGGTGGTGTTGGGTCAGTGTATAGGAGTAAGTGAACATCTAGAACATGGTTAAATGGACATATGTAAAGGATCAGATATCTATATCTAAGTTGTTGTATAGGATAGTGGGGAATGTGACTTAAGGAAGCAACCATAGAAATATGAAGTCATAGAATCTAAGGGCAAAATAGATAGGGCAAATCTTAATGTTCTAATTTTATTATTGACATGAATAATTCATAAAATATGTTCATTGGACTTTGACTCAGCACTTGGCTCGTGCCAGCAGCTCATGACCACATGCAAGTATACCTTGCGCTTCTTTACAGTTACTTTATATGCTTATCCCTTTTCCTTCATTACATATCATTATCCAGTTTTCCTTTTTGTTGATTGCTGACACGTGTCTTGCTCACATTATGTATACTACTTTAGCTTGCTTTATTGATATATAGACCTTGTTCATAGATGGCCTTGTAGTTCATATTGGATCTGTTTCACACATGTACTTGATTGAGTCGTATCGTAGAATGAGTGCGTTATAACTGAACTGCTATACCTTCTTTTCAATTTTCTCAACCTGCGAGTCCACACTAGGGGCGAGGGTGTTTGCCTTGAACTAACCTGCGAGTCCACATTAGGGGCGAGGGTTAATGATTTGTTCAAACCTGCGAGTCCACACTAGGAGCGAGGGTTTGGTTATCCGTTGATCTCTTGTTCACCTGTTTTCTTCCAGCAGTTCTTTTATGCATAGTTGTTCACATATTCGTGTATCATTATTGCTTAGTCTTTTCCTGCTTATATCCTGGATTTTCTTCATACATGATAAACTGTTAGATAGATATATTTTTTTGTATCTTGCTAGTCCCCTGAGGACCTGATGATCTCTTCAGGTTTAGCCGCGGTTGATCCAGGTGCAGACGAGCAGGTTTGAGCCAGTACAGACCACGGTACCATTGCAGCTGATGATGTCATTTGATGTTTAGCATAGTTGCACTCAGTTATTTATTTCATGTCTCTATTTTACTTCCGTCAACTAGTAGTAGATTTGTATCCATTGGACGTGACTTGAATTCTTGAAACTTGAAACTTTATTTTATATTATTCTCCAATATTTAGTTCTTCGGTATTTAGTTGTTACTTATTGGAGTTGGTTGTATCTTTACTTTTGTGGATGAGATCTAGACTGCCATGTTAGTTCTATATTTCTGTGACTTATGAATTTATAGACAACATTCTACCGGCGACACTGCAGCGTAGGCTGGACTTGGACACATGCTCGTATCCGAAAAGCGGGTGCAGGTTGTGACACTCACAAGGAACTATACATGCACAAGGAGGGTATTGACCACATATCTACACTACTACTGCCCGCCCCCGACTGATATAGTGGATCCAACCATGACACGTTATGACACAAATTCTCTGAGAAGGTCATGAGCCTTTACAAGAATCGTGTCTATACAATGCACAAGAACAAGGACAAGACTCGCACAAGATATACCAAAAAATACAAGGAATAACATCTTATGACGGGATCCAAACAATACCAATCCGTGTGACCAACGTGTCAAGAGATTAAGGATATCTACACTAAATACATGAAACATAAAAAATAACATAAACATGAAATTATCATAGAATGTACTCACCTCAATTTAGTTGGATGTCTAAACAGTTATATGATCCAATTTAGTTGGATATCTAAACAGTTCTATGATCAACTAAAACATTATGTACTCAAATCACATACAGCTAAGGAAGATATGAAAGAAAGACAACAATAGAAACTATAAAATGATCATACATATCAAGAAATGTATCTGAGACATATCCGATGAACAAGACATAATTCTAGAAAAGAATATGGCCTAGAGGTCACAAGAGGTCAACTCACGATCCAAAAGAACGTCGAGATCTGTCATCATGAAATCCAAAGTGTGGGGCATAACACCTAAAAATAGTTATCCAGTCAGGATTGGAACGAGCACATCACTAACAACAGTTTCCAGTAAATGATAAAGACTATGTAACAGTAAATAGAGAGAATATATGAGAATAAGTAAAGTGTACATGAAAGTAGCATGACATGGTAAAACTGTAAACTAGAGCAAGGAAGAGTAAAGCAGGTTATCTCAAGTACTAGCTTCGACATGTGGCCGGCTTGGAAACTTACACAAGGACTACTGGCCTGGTTAATCATACGTGAGGTGTATGATCAACACTCACAAAGAATTATACATGCACAAGGAGGGTATTGACCACATATCTATACTACTATACCCTGCCCCTGACTGATGCAGTGGATCCTGTTGGCCCATTGGTCGTGGTCAAACCTAATTTTAATAATTGATCAAACTCTGTCTCGATATATGGAGCTACACAGATGTTTACTCAAGACGTTTTGGATACTTGGACACTGATCAAGATCGAATATCTACTCAGTTCAAGACCGAAGCTATGTTTGCCACTTGAGTCTGTATTTCTTTATGCAATATAATTTTTACTTTTATTGAGTTTAGGAATACATTGTACAACGAGTCGTATTGGCAAATAGGCTATCCAAAATCACTTTTAAAAATGACCTATATTTTTGAAAAACATCCCTTATGTACAAAAGCTTCTGAAGGATTTCAAAAGGCCCAAAAATTATTTTTGAAAAACCCTGACAGAACTCGGCTCGAGTTCGGCCAGAGTTCGGTTAGTGACCGTTTGATTTTCGAACGTTTGAAAAACTTGGTCTCCCTTCAGTTGCGGATTTTTATATAGAGTTCTGTCCGAATTCTGCCAGAGTTCTGCCTTTGGAAAAACTATAAATAGAGAAGAATTCTGATCATTTCAAATCACTCATTCACTCTCATCTTTTATCTTCTAAGCTTATATATCACGCCCCAGAACCAGAATACTGGAGAGCGGGGGACAGACACAGCCAGCTACGTATATTGAAGTGAATCCCACCTCGCAATACGATCACGGCTGTCTAGATGCACGAGGGTTTACTACAAGCCATCAGTCTCTTATGGTCATGAACAAGCCTAGTGTCTCAATCTCAAGCAAGTAAGTAAATGTTACAAGATGTTAGATCATCAGACATACAAAGTAAGGCGTCCTAAACATTACATATTCAGATGATCATGAAGCTAGTCATACAAAACGTGAAGACTAGCAAGAGTTTTAGTCATACATGATCAACCCTAGGATTTGTCAATCATGTTACAGCCCGTAGGCAGACAGTAAGTAAAGTTCCAAATGAGCTAACACTTGCTCGGCTGCTAAACGCCTCAAAAGAATATTTTTACAAGGGAGTGGGGAAGCAAAATAAGAACCCACTCGTTGCCAGGGTTGCGCCTAGTGGTCACCATATGGCTGGAAGGCAGGGAGATCCTCGGGAGCTACTCCGAAATCTGGCCATACAAAACCAGCTGGGTCAGACCCCAGAAAGAGCAAGTGCCACAAGGGAGGCTTCACTTAAGAACTAAAACCAGTATATTAGCACATGATACATAAAAGATAACGAAAGACATGAGTTAGAGAAAGCATGGTGATAAACGATAATAGGACTAACGGACTATTCCGGTAACCAAGTTATAATCCGTAAACCAAATAAGGACCGGGGTTGTAACCCTTCACCTGAACAGAACTTAGTCTCTAACCAATTATCGATAAAGTAAAGCATAAACAAGCATGTCCTGAGATAGCCATGTACTGGATCTAAGCAAAACTAGACAAGATAGGACTCCATCCATCATTCACGGCCAAGCAAAGAGTACGGCTTGATACTTTAACTAACTAGGGTTATCACAAGCTTAGTTACTAACAAGATGCATCAAGATGTTCCAACAGCCACAAGCCCTGCAGTCTTAATCTAGGTTATCCGATCACAAGTTGAGAGAGTTGGATTAGGTGACTTAGAGGTGCAACACATGACAGTGTGCTGGAAATGTGCCCTACTCGACGGCAGGCTACAAGTCCAATTAAAAGCTGTAACACCCAGTTTTCTAGATGAGAGTAATTTTGAAATTTTGTAATTTTAATTATTAATTATTGATATTTAATTCATATTATGATTTTTAATAATTTTTAAACTATTTAAAACTGGTTAAGTCATGACTTATGATTTTGATGTGCTGCTAGTGAAACCTGAGAGACTGCATGACCTAGAGCCTAACCATGTCATTAGGATGATTTAATTATCATTTTTATCCTAGGGGTAAATTGGTCATTTTGACTTATTTGAATTATTTGGTGATTTGTTGAATTGGTGAATTCTAGTTTGACTTTGACTTGTTGAGACCTAGTGGACTAGCCTAGAACCTAACCCTAGATATGGTAGCCCTAGTCTAACTTAGGTTAACCTACTTTTAGTCATTAAAGACTAATTTTGGAATAGGAGGATTAGTTTGAGTGAAATTATTTCATGATTTATGGTTTAATGAAATGACTTATGATTTCATGACTTAATGACTTATGACTTGGCCCATGGCCCATAACTAGAAGCCCTAACCCTAACCAAACCCTAAATGACCAGCCACATAGGGATCCCCACCCTATTTAAACACTTATTCTTTAGGGCTTGCCTCTTTTTAACATTCCAACACTTGGAGAAAAGAGAGGTATTCTTCCCCCTTCAAAAAATTCCCATTTATTCATTTGATCTCCTTTTTCATCCTAGTCTTTTGCATTAGGTTCTAATTTTTGTATATTTAATATTTCTGGAGGTTAATCTCAGTTTTGGGCTCAATTGGAGCATTTGGCCATCAAGAGGAACACCCTCCATTTGGAGCTTTTCTATGCAATTTGCACCTATAGGTAAAACCCTTTAAATTGATTTTAAATTTCAGTTTTCTTTGTATATAGGGCTAGATCTAGGAGTCCCCTAGGTGTCCCTGAAATTTGGGTGAATTTTGTGTTCGTTTGGTGTCCGTATCGGACACGTGTCGTAGTGTAAGTTAGGTGTTCGACGAAATGCCTCAATGGATTGAATGTTATTGTTTTTCAAAACAAATTATATATTTGGATAGCTCTTAATATGTAGATTATATATTTATATGTCTGAGCATGAATTTAGGGGTTTTTCGTGTCCAAATCGGACACGCACCGCACGTACGGGACACAGCACAGGCCTCGTGCAGTCCCCTGCTGCCCGAGTGTCCTATAGGACATGACACGGATTTTCATGGCACAATTTTTGGTGGACACGTGTGTGCTATCACTGACACCACCCACACAAAATTTTACGAGTCCTCGTCGACTGTGCGCGAAGATATCGAGGCTGCACTGTCTCGTGCCTGCTCGTGCACACTGTGCACGTCCCCTGCATTTCGGGGCTGACACAGGACACGACACTCCACTAGGATACGTGTAATTTGGTGAGGTGATGGGTCCCATGTCTGACTCGACCCTCACCAAGTTTTGTGGCACTTGGTTGCGAGTCGAGGAAGTTATCGCGCTCGCATCGAAAGTTCTGACAGACACATACACGAAATTCAAGCCACTGATACGGCTTCGAATCTCGGACACGACACAACTTGGACACGACTCAGGCACCTAGGAACATACCCAAATACCCTACGTACCCTCTGACGTGTGCACGAGACCTCTAGTGTTGTGTGTTGTGTCCTGGAGCTCTCGACATGTGTGCACGAGGCTGCTGTGTGCACATGTACTGACACAGTATTCTTTGGCACAATTCAACACTCGTGTCCACCTCCTGGACACATGGACACGACCCTAAGGTCGACACATATATATGACACTTGTGCACTTGATAATTTAGTTTTCCTTGGATTTTGAGTTCGAAATGAACCTGAAAACTTAGGTTGCTGTTTCTTTTTTCTCTGATACTGTATTCCCAGGTTTTCAGTATTCAAACTGAGTTAAATGAGATTGTTTGAGATTTGATAATTCTCAGGTTTGTTAACATGATATTGTATACATCTAGGGTTCATTGATGTTTAGCTAGCTTGGTTTATGTTTTCGAAGTTTCGTTTTCAGCAGCTATATGCATGATCCTTCTTCTCATTAATCCTAAAAGTTCTATTCAATATGTTTAATCCCACTGCATGATCAGTTATATAGTTCAATAATGTTCATTGGATGATGTATCATAGATTCATATGACTGGTTTATATAAATGCATGTTAGGTTTCAAGTTTTTGGATTCGAATTTGGTTTTGGAAGTATTGAACTGCTATAATTTCAATGCCAACTGTTATTTCCTGTTTTTAATCCCGATTTAATTCCCCTTTCTAAAAACTGAGTTTTGATGTTTGTTTACATATTTAACTCATGTATATATACCAACTACTGCTGGATAGGATTGACAATTAGAATTAGGTTTTGCATAAGTAATTGGGATTCGAATATGGGAAGGGGCTGTCCAATGATAGACTGAAATTTCCAGAAATTTACATGTTAAATTATATTCTTATTTTAAATCTTTTAACTGAAATTTTAGGTGTTTAAATTGGCATGTTAGATTCCTATTTCTGTATGACTGTCTACTGTAATGTAGGGGTTTTGTTTGTGTAGGGATATAGGAATTGGTTGGCATGGGAGTTGGACTTTGAGTTCATTGTTTGAACTGATTGAATTTACATTAATTCCTGAGAACACATTGTGTTGAACTATCACATGCATTGCTGTTTTCTGAAATTTACACACAACCAATCCTGAAAACTGCTATTTTCCTATTACACAAGACATTGCTGAGCTAATTCCTGTCACACACTCTTTTGCTGTTTTCAGATTTCCTGAGATTGTTTCCTGTCAACTATTTACACACACATACTAACTGTCATTGACACATTGTATTATCCCAAATTCCTGAGATAAATCACCGTCCCTTCTCAGTTCTTTTACCCACACAAAACTGATTTTGAAGCACATATGTACACACACACCACTCTACCAAAAACTGAATTTAGCACCTATACACTCTCACACACTTGCACATGGTTACACTCTTTTCCCCCCACATGGACATACCCACACATGCTCACACACACTCACTAACTTACACCATATCACCCTCACACATATGGTTTTTCCTGTCACTTGCCCACTCTCTACACACACACACATCCCTTTCTAACACATTCAACCTTGCCATGACACATGCCATTACCCCTCTCTCTCTATATCACTCTATGTATGTATATATATCTATATGCTTGATAATAATATGGTAAATCTGTATGATATAGCCTATATGGCCTATAGCCTATATGCATGGCACATTGCACTTGGGTGTATCCCTATGTGATTAGCCTAGGCATATAGCCTATGGCTCATAAACCTGTGTTTATGGCTTGAATGCCAGTGTAGGAGTGTGGTTGGCTTGTATGGCCTAGAAATTGGGTATGCTTGCTAGAATAGGCTGGTTAGGCCTAGTGGGACTTGTTTGGCTTAGGCTTGACCTAGTTGACTTAGTTTGACTAGTCCAGGTTGACTGGAGTTGAACAAAGGTCAATATTAGTCTGGATGTGACCAATTGACCTAGTTTGACTAGAGTATTGACTTGGGTTGACCCAGAGTTGACCAAGTTTGACTTGGACCTAGTTTGACCTAGACAGTTGACCATGTTTGACTTAGAGTTGACTTTGACCTAGATTGGCCTAGAAATCATGTATATTGCATCATAACCATCATTTGCCTTGTTTTAAACATATTATAACCTGTACTGTTCTATTTAGGACATTGTGACTCCGGTGCAGACATCTGACATTACACTACTCTTTTCAGAGTATCAGGCGAGTACATTCTCTGATAGTTCTCTTATTTATTTGCCAGTTACTGTATTTCAGTTCTATTTAGTTTTATGTGATTCTCTGATACCACACGTATGGATATTTCTGGATTCATGTATGCGACACACTCACCATATTATCTGGCCTCTATTACTGGAATCATTAGAATCATTCCGGAATCTATTTCTGGAATCATCATATTTTGGCTGGACTCATCTCGATTCTCGTATCGAATTCTGGATTCATTTGTATTGCGTGGCGGGGAAATATTGAGTAAGACATGTAGACATACCCCAAATCTGGAATCTCCAACTGGAATCTACTGGAAGCATAGCCATCTCTCGCCTGATCAGTGAGGGATGTACCTGATTATCCACAGCCGTTTACATGTCGATCTCGGTATTTTAAAACACACTATTAGATTAGCTGGACTCACCTGGATTCTTGATCACTACCTAGAATCATCTGGTACTGGATTCATCTTGTATTAGATTCATCTCGTACTGGATTATAGCAGTTTACACTTGTTTTACATTTACTGCCTGGACTTATCATGTTACTTTAGTTCAGCTAGATTTATTTACAGTCGTCATTGCCATCATTCTTCTCTTGTTAGTTACTTTACTTTCCTTGTATCTTACTGTTTCTCTATACCATCACCTGTATAAAAACTGCCATATTCATCAATAAAACTATCTATAACTGCTTTATAGTTTTTTGTAATTTACTTGGGTTTTCTTGATGAGTTGTACTCATTCCTGTCCTGACTGGACCTGTTGAAAATTTTACAGATGACTGCCCTGAGGACACATGTCCTACATATTACTGTGGAGATGGTTTAGCTACCTATGGCCCCGACACTCAAGAGTGATTGGGAGATCATCTAGTTGTTGTTTAGCTTTTATGTTTAGAACTGGAGATGTATGTAGTTGAGATTGTGTTTGAGATTGTAGTTGAGATTTTCTGAGTTTATATTATTAGTTGTTGGTTTTATCTCTGTTATTAGTCTTAGATTTTATCTTCCGTGATATCTTATCGTTCTTAGACTGTGATTGAGATTCATTATATCTATACTTGTCCTCCGTTCGGAGTTGAGATTTGACAAGTACATTATATAATTATGTGAGTTGTTGATTAGATAGTAACCTAGGACAGCGTTCTACCGCCGACACTGCGGCGTAGGCTAGACGTTGTTACGTGCTCGTACCCTCACAGTGGGTGCGGGTCGTGACAAAAGTGCCCAGATAACGGGACTGTCTGTAGCTGGGAAATCTCTTCATGAACTACTTGATCACCCTAGTCATTATCCTATTCAGATTCAGTATGAATCCCTGACCGTAGAAATCAGGAATTCATATCCTAGACATGATGCAAGACGAGACATGTAGCTTATACAAGCACAAACACCCACGGTGTCAAAACAAGATTTACTTAACAAGGCATATTGAGATTATCATGTTAGGTTACTTTATCAAGTCAAGAGTGCGTCACAACGGACCACCATCAAGAATTATCATGTCAAGTTACTTTTTAAGAGTGCACCACGACGGGTCACTATCAAGAATTATCATGTTACTTGATACTCGTTAAGAGTGCGCCTTAACAGGCCACTATCGTGTTCTATCCTTACATTATCATGAACGAGAGAAACTTGCATAAAATAACTAATAACATATTCTTGAAGCCAAGAAAAAGATCTACAACTTTCATGTTTTGAGTTTTTCAAGATTTTAGCTACAAAATAGCCCAAACGGGCAAAAACAGTCATTTGGAGTGACCTGCGCGCAAGTTGCGCGGACAAAATCGCACACGACGCACGTTGCGCACAAGCACGGTGCGCGGGCGCACGGCCACGCAAGTTGTGCATTGCGCGCAAGCAAAATCGCCCCACGGTGCACGTTGTGCGCGGGCGCGCGGCGCACAAGTTGCGCATTGCGCTCGGGCAAAATTGCCCACGGCGCACGTTGCGCGCAAGCATGGCACGCGGGCGCGCGGCAGAAAAGTGCGCGGGCGCGCGGCGCACAAGTTGCGTATTACGTGCGGGCAAAATCGCCCACGACGCACGTTGCGCGCAAGAGCGGCGCGCGGCAGAGAAGTACGCAGGCGCACAGTGCGCAAGTTGCGCATTGCGCGCGGGCAAAATCGCCCACGGCTCACGTTGCGCGCAAGCGCGGCGCGCGGGCGCGCGACAGAGAAGTGCGCGGGCGCGCGGTGCGCAAGTTGCGCATTGTGCGCGGGCAAAATCACCCACGGCGCACGATGCACGCAAGCGCAACGCGCGGGCGGGCGGCAGCGAAGACACTGCACGAGGCACTGTTCATCGTCCCGACAGCACCAAAAGGTGTGGGGAACCCATGAACTCAAAAATGGCATAACTTTCTCATACGAAGTCGAAATCAAGCGGTTCAAAAGCCAAAATTGGGTAGAATTAAATTTTCTACAACATTGAACCATTAGATTTCGAAAATAACCAAGTTTTAGAGATCAAAACCAAGAAAAACCGAAAAGTTATAAACTTAGATCTACAAGAATCCATCCATCAAATCCAAAAATGTCATGTTCTAAAGAGGCTTAGAATCAAGTAAGGAAGAGAATAAAACAATAAAACTTGAGATCCATCATGAAGCAAGTTGCACTTGCCTAGGCTTGGTAGGTGGGAGGAGTAAAGGAAGAAGATGAAGAAGTAAATGCAAAATAATGGAGGAGAGAGAAGAAGTTGACTTATATAGCAACCCCTCTCATCTCAACCCAATATAAACCAAACCAAGCCAAGCCAAGTCATGTTGAACCAAGTTGAACCAATTAAGTCAAGATTTAAACCAAGGTTAAGCTAAGCAAGATAAGTAAAAATACGGGCCACCTGACAATTGTCAGAAATCCATATACGTATCCTGAAAATACGTATAACGGGAAACGGGAGTGACAACTCTACCCACCTTAAAAGAATTTCGTCCTCGAAATTTAATCAAGAGGCTAGAGGTGTCGGGGCGAGCTACACTAATACTGGCAATCTACGACTAGCATTCAACCAGGCAATCATTCATGCAATCAAGAAGGTAGAAGCATAGGCATAAGGAAGACATTATACCTTATGAGTCAAACAGGTGTGGATATTATGATCGGATATCATCCTCACATTTTCATGTTGACTCACCTAAAGAGTGGTGACCCCAAGCAATACGTACTAAACTAATAGTCTTGTTCTTGAGTACCTTCTCTCTTCGGTCCAATATAGATACGGGCCTTTCCTCATACGAAAGGTTGGTACCAACAACCAACTCCGAATGATCAAGAACATGGCTCGGATCTGGGATATACCGTCGTAATTGGGATACATGGAAGACATCATGCACCTCACGTAACGACGGCAAAAGAGCGAGACGATAGGACACATCACCTACTCGCTCTAGAATGTCGAACGACCCTATATACCTAGGACTAAGCTTTCCCCGTACGCCGAATCGAATGACGCCACGGGTAGGCGAGATCCTAAGGAATACATGGTCGTCGATAGAAAAGTCAAGAGGGTGCCGATAAGAATCGGCCCAATGGCACTGACGATCTTGTGCAACTCGAAGATGATCTCTGACTTATCTGACCACCTCGATTGTCTGCGTAATCACCTCTGGACCAAGCATCTGCCTCTCTCCGATATCATCTCAAGCTAAAGGTGATCTGCACTTCCTGCCATACAGTGCTTCAAAGGGTGTCATCTGGATACTAGCCTAGAAACTGTTGTTATAGGAGAACTCCACGAGATACAGGTAATCTTCCCATGAACCATCGAAGTCGAGTGTACACGACCGCAACATATCTTCAAGTGTTTGGATCGTGCATTCTGACTGACCATCCGTCTGCGGATGATATGCTGAACTGAACTTGAGACGAGTCCCCAAGCTCTCTTGAAGACTTCGCCAAAAGTGCGATATGAATTTTGAATCTTTGTCGGATACAATACTGACTGGTACTCCATGCAACCTGACTATCTGCTTGAGGTACATCTCTGCAAGCTGATCCGTCGACTGACCAACTCTGAAAGGGAGAAAATGAGCTACCTTGGTGAGTCTGTCAACTATAACCTATATGGTATCTCTTCCAGCTGGGGATTTAGGTAACCCAGTTACAAAATCCATGGTAATGTGCTCCCATTTCCATTCTGGGATCGGTAAAGGTTGAAGAAGTCCAGCTGGCCTCTGATGTTCAGCTTTAACTTGTTGGCAAACAAAACAACGAGAGACAAACCGGGCTATCTCCCTCTATATGCCATTCCACCAGAAATACTGACGAATGTCTCGGTACATCTTCGTGCTACCGGGATGAATTGAATACTGAGAACTATGAGCCTCTGCCATGATCTCTTGTCTGATATCACCACTGGGTACACAAAGACGCCTCCCATGTCGAAGTGTACCATCCTCATGAATACATAATTCTGGTCTCCGTCCTGCTACACATTCTGTCCTCAGCCGCTGAAGCTTAGAATCTGCTGACTGAGCTAACTTAATCCTCTCAACTATACTGGACTGAACTTGCATGCTGGCCATTAATGCCACATTGGTGGAAAGAATAACCTCAATACCCATCTTCTGAAGTATAACACCCAGTTTTCCAGAAGAGGGTAATTTTGAAATTTTGTAATTTTAGTCTTTTAATAATGATATTTAAATTATGATATGATTTTTGGTGATTTTTAATCATTTAAAACTATTTTAAATCATGACTTATGATTTTGGTGTTTTGATAGTGTAACCTTGGAGACTGGTTGACCTAGAGCCTAGCCATATGATTAGGGTATTTGTTTGTCATTTTTAGTTTGAGGGTATTTTAGTCATTTTTGAATTATTTGAATTTAAAATATATTTATTGGAATTTAATATGATTATTAGGAATGGTGTGATTTTATTATCATTAATTGATAGCCTTGTGGTTTAGATTAGCCCTAACCTAGTTTGGACCTAACCTAGATTAGTCATGGCTAGTCTAGTTAGTCATAGAGAGTATTAGTTATTATCTATTAGATGGGTTTAAGTCATGAATAGTTAGAATGTATAGGTTGCAACTTGACTAAGGGAAACCTAGATTCTAGGCCATTGAATAGGCTAGATGGAATGAGAGCCATTAGATTCATCCCAAAACCCTAACCCTAGCATTTATGACCAGCTTAGGGATCCCGCCCCCAACACTATAAAATCCCTCTCAAAGTTTGTGCCCCCTTTTTATTCATCCCTTCATTTTTCTAAGGAAAGGTTTGTTCTCCATTGAAACTTCTTCATAGATTATTCAATAGTAGTCCATTTTTATTGCAACTTCTTCCTTTGTGACCTAATTAGTGTCCCCCTACTGTTGGTGGAGACCATTCTCAGGTTTGATACAATTTGGAGCCATTGGCTAGCTTGAGGAGATCTCACTTTTGGGAGTTTTTCTTGTGAAGGAACACACATAGGTAAATCCCATTTCCCTCCATGAAATTTTGATTTCTTTGCATGGTTACGAAGCCCTAGGTGTCTTGGTCCTGTAGGAATAGGGTTTGTTCCATTTCGTATCCTGTATGTGTCCATATCGGACACGTATCAGTAACTGTGTACAGGTGTTCGACGAAATGCCACAATGGGCATTTTGATCGAGATTTGGAGAAGTGTTTGAATAGAAAATTATATTTTAGTGTCGCCTAAGGGATTCTAGGTGTCTGAGCGTGTCTTGTGTCGTATTGGTGTCGTGTCGCACTCGTGCACATGCCCGCGCGTGCGTGAACAGTGATGCCCTGCTGCTCGGGGTCTCGTGTTAAGTGCATAGGGCACATGGACACGTGTGCTTGGACACGAAGTAAGGGGCAGTGTCTGTCATGACACCCCTGAAGTTTCGTGTCCAATGGATACGTGTCGGGTGCGGTTGGACACGCGCACTGGTCGCCCGACCTGTGACAGCCCCGTGCTTGAGTGCGTGTGATGTTTTTGGACACGTTCGTGTCATGTTTTGGACACTATTTTAGATGTACATCACGTGCACATATAGTAGGTTAAATACCAACTCTTATTTCAACATATTAATGTGTTTTTAATAGTCGATTTTGAAGTTTCCATGTAGGACTGATACATGTTTCAATTTCTGATATTCCTAAGTTCAATTCCATTTTTTTAACTGTTAATTTAATGATTGAATGGTCACATTGGATATGAACATATGTATTAATACCTGCTAGGTCAGTTTTACATGATTAGATTAGGTTGTTTGATCTAGAATGAGATTTCGAGCATTGAATTGGATTATGACTGATACGTTCAGTTTTATGAATTCTGAGATTTTGATTCCCTGTTTTAAACTTATTTTTCCTGTTTAAATTCCATATTAAATCATCTACACATGGTATTAGTATCTGCTAGTTTGATTGTTTACTGATTTTGTTAGGTTTTAGATTCGAATTGGATTTCGATGTTAAATGGGACTGTTTTTGACTAATACAGTAGTGAATGATTCATTTCCTGATTAAATAGTCAAATTGATTTCCTTTCCTTTTTGAAAACATATTTTTAGCTCTAATATGAGGTTCTAATTAATTTTTGAGATCCCACTAATTTTGCTATAATAAACATCACATATTAGCATTGTTGAATGGGAAATGGATTCGATATTGTATTGGGTTTTATTAATTAACTGTCAATTAGTATTCCTGGATGCTTAAAACTAAAATATGAGATTAACTCCTAGTTCCTCACATGCCTACACATTCCTGAAACCAATGTCACTCCCTCACATATATACACATACTGTTTTCTCTATTTCTAATTCCTGAGAATGTCCCTACTGCACTGTTTGGTTCCTGAACCTGGTTTAACCCTTATTTTCCTGTCCACTGAAACCAAATTACTGAGACACTATGACACCTTGTTTCCCTACATGACACTGTCACCATGTTTTACTGTCATTATATAACCTGGACATGTTTTTCCCTATTTCACATGTAAATGATAGGTTTTGATTCCCTAATTTTGAATGGGTAAAGCCTGAGATGAGAGGAATTGAGTTTCGAGTTTTGATTAAATGTGTTAACTGGGTTTTTAATGTGAATTTTGATTCACTGTTGAATGAACCAGGGAAAAACATTTCAAACCTGAGAGCCTTTAAACCCTGGGAATTGATTCACCAAGTCCTGTTTGTATTTGTACACACTCACATGCTATTATATTTCACTCACACACCCTCTTCCTTCATGCTTCCTGTCACTTTGAACCCGAGACACCCTCACTTGACACCATGCTATCCAGAGATGTTGTGGGCTGTTACATTGAATTGGGTTCCCAGTTTAAACTAGAAATTGAATGATTGATTCCTTTCCTTAACTGAGAATTGGTTTCCTTTTTCCTTCTTTATTAAAACTGAAATTAATGATCATTTATTGTGAATCCTCTTACTTGTATTAGTGTTTCTTTGTTGAATTCAAATATGGGATTTGGGATTACTGCTCACTATTTTTTTCATTTTCCTAATTGCACTCCACACACATTGCCTAACACTACACATTTTCTAATACCCTTCACTGTTATTCCTATACCTATGTTACTTTACTGTTTCCTATTTTCAGGATAACACACTGACACACTCTTTGTCACACATTGTCTCTCTAACACACACACACACACATTGTCTCTCATTCACACACAGCTACACACACATTCTAAACTGTTTTCATCACTCACCTACACACACACACACTCTATTTTCCTGTCACACTCTAGTATACAGATCTCACTAATACACACACACATTCACATGGAAATGGACTCTCTTATCACATTAGTCACTCTCCTTATTACCCCACTCTTCTAACATTCAATCTTCCTATATATATATATATATATATATATATATATATATATATATATATATATATATATATATATATATATATAAATATATATATATATATATATATATATATATATATATAAATATATATATATATATATAATGTAAAAAATATATATATATATATAATGTAATGTATCAATTTGTATGTGTATCTAATATATAGAGTATATTATAATATGTGTGTGTACTATTATATATATTAGATATATATGTATGTGTGATATGTATATGGATAACCTATATGCAATGTGTATTTCTATATTAGAGTGTATTATATATTAGATATATTTTGACTTGTGTATGTGATTTATGGATGGTTTTAGGCATGGTATTGCCTAATAGTCTATAGCCTAGGCTCTTAGCCTATGGGTGTATCTGTGAGTCAGTATAGAGTCTAGTCGGACTTGTATAGCCTTGTTAGACCTAGAATAGACTAGTATGGACTAGCTAGACCTAGTTTAGACTTGTTGGACCTAGTTTGACCATAGTTGACCTAGTTTGACTTCTAGGGTTGACCAGAGTTGACCAAGAGTTGACTTTGGCCTAGATTGACCTAGATTCATTTAGAATGCATTGAATTGCATATTGTTATCATTTTAGATTTGTTGTGACTTGTGCTGTTCTGATTAGGAGCCAGACACCTCTCATCGGACAGTACATTTCCTCCGGACACTCAGATACCAGGCGAGTACATTCTCTGACCGTTTCATACTTGCTAGAACGTCTATTCTTGCCATAAATTAATTTACTTGATGCTGACACGTTGGTAACACGGATTGGTACTATATGGATCTTCTTTTGCAATGTTATCTCCTTGTGTTCACTAAATACATATTGTGATGTGCGTTTCACTAACATATTGTATTTATTGAATACCCTTATCATTGTACACTCATTGTGCATATTGTACTCTCATTATCACATTGATCTCTATTGTACAAGCTATTGTATAAGGTAACGTAACTGAATTGGATCCTTGTGTATTGATTGGGAAGGGAGAGTAGAAATGGTTATGTGATCAATCCTATTGTATAAGAAATTGTATATGTCCATTGTACACCCACGTACAAAGGAGTCCCATTCTATTGTATAACCTAACCCGTTTACATAACCATATTGTACTCTAAATCACATACTGCTTACAGTTCTTACTTATCATATAAAGATATTTCCTATTATCACATCCTTCTTTTTTTTATATACATCTTCTTTCAGCGTTTCATGTATCTTACTCTATTGTACGTTATATTTTCTAACCTGTTATGATTTGCGTGAGATATATTGTGCTCGCTCCCGTCCTGACTGGACCTGTTGAAAATTTTACAGAGGATGATGAGGAACCCTGCACCCCTTACTTTGAGCTTGCCTAGATGACACTCGCGACCTGGACCCCAGGGGAGGTTCAGGCAGCTGCTGAGGATGATACCTTGCATAGTGTAGATAGCTTAGACTGATCTTTCTTTTTCATATTTAGTTGTTATTCTTATTTCAGAGTTGTATATTTAGAGATGTTGAGACTTGTTATTCTTTCTGCTGTACCTCAGTTGAGGATTTCTTTATCTATTTCCATCGTGTTCATTCTACCTTAGATTGTGATTGAGTTGTACCTCTATGTTGGACTCCTTTTGGAGAGTATTCATATTATGCTAGTTTTAGTTCATGACCTAGAACAACGTTCTACCATCGATACTGCGGCGTAGGCTGGGCACTGTTACGTACTCGTACCCTCACAGTGGGTGCGGGTCGTGACACGTTTTTAGTGGTGGCCCATGCAGGTCAAGTTTATGTAGTGGTATTCGAACTAGAGTATCACTACAGCCTGCAGTAGGATTAGGATATTTTTGAGGGTACTCAATCACATTAGGAAAAACTCTTAATCAGATTCATTTTATCTAAATTTGCTGTTTATTATCTTCCCTTGAGTATAAGTCCTCCTTTGAATTTTTGCTTCATTCTCAGAAATTGCTTCTTATTTTGATCTGTCTTCATGATGGTTATGGAGACGCGATCTCATCGCTCCGGTTCGGGGGATACTATCGAGAGGCTGGCCACCTCTCGTCCTGTTCATCAGGGCCTCGAGACTGTAGTTTCTGTTGTGCCGACTCAGGTTGGTATTTCTGCTACATTGGAGGTGCACCTCTGTCTGTACAGAGACTTTTCCCGTCATTTTCGATTTCTCTTAGCAGCAGCGGTTCATGCAGCATCAGCAGCAGGCCACAGGAAACCAGCAAGGGCAAGCTTTCGCCAGGACAGTCGAGGATGCACAAGCCATTGGAGATCTTGCTACAAGTTTCGTTCTTCCCGATTCTATTCCCACAATTGTCTTTTATAACTACCTTGAAATCCGATTCCATCTGTTCCTTGTTGATTGATTAATTTCGTCATGTTGCTCTTTTGTTATGTTTGTTTTTCTTCTAAAAAATCATATGGGATAGGTCACCTAAATCATGGGATCTAAAATCTTCGATAGTCGTGTTAGTTGGCATAGTGAGGACAGGTAGTCAGATTTTGGATGTATTTCTCGGGTATGGGAATTTAAGGTTTTCGCCGTCGCATACGGCAATGCAAAAATTTTAAATACCATGAACCTAGAGGTACGTACCTTAGTCAAGGACTCTGTGATTATCGTAGCCTTGCTCACTAGCATGATGAAGACTCTGGACAACATAATTTTGGACAGACGCATATGATTAACATATTGTATCTTGAGAAGGTTTTAAACATCATACCCTTCTGTTGTTGTATATAACTTAGGAGTAGGGATATTTAGTTTTGTAGAGCTTGTTCATAGGTAGTTCTTTTATAGTATAATGATATGACGACTTGTAGGATGCCTGTACCCTGGAGATGATAATTAGTATTGGTATTAGAATAGTAACCCAGTGTAGGTGATTCCCATATTATTTATATAATATCAACCAGCTTACATATAGGATGTTAGTATTCCTTACAGCTTTGATGATTTATTATTATTATTTTCCTTACCTTTTTCCAGTAAGGCACCCATGGCCAGAGCCTGTCCTTGAGTATAGTTGTAGTTCACCTAAGACTGAGAGGCCTATATACATATAGATTGCAGATGATATACTTAGGATATATGTGATGGATTGTTGTTCTTGAGCATATATATATGTGGTATTTGGGATTGGTGTGCTTAGCTTGTAGGTATTTGGTTAGGGGCGACTTGATAGGATTGGGAAGTTAAGAGTTAGTCTATTATAGAGTTTCTCTTTTGCTGAGTTCTAGTTGCCAACACCTAGGTAGCTAGCATAGGTAAAGTCCTAAGAAGTTGACCAGCTGATGACCAAGCACTAGGATGTTGAAGAATTGACTAGTGATTGACCCTTGGCTATGTTTGACCTAGAAGGGGGTGCGATCATCTTAATTTCGAGGACGAAATTTTTATAAGGTGGGTAGGATTGTAACACCCAGTTTTCCAGAAGAGGGTAATTTTGAAAATTTGTAATTTTAGTCTTTTAATAATGATATTTAAATCATGATATGATTTTTGGTGATTTTTAATCATTTAAAACTATTTTAAATCATGACTTATGATATTGGTGTTTTGATAGTGTAACCTTGGAGACTGGTTGACCTAGAGCCTAGCCATGTGATTAAGGTATTTGTTTGTCATTTTTAGTTTGAGGGTATTTTAGTCATTTTTGAATTATTTGAATTTAAAATATATTTATTGGAATTTAATATGATTATTAGGAATGGTGTGATTTTAATATCATTAATTGATAGCCTTGTGGTTTAGATTAGCCCTAACCTAGTTTGGACCTAACCTAGATTAGTCATGGCTAGTCTAGTTAGTCATAGAGAGTATTAGCTATTATCTATTAGAGGGGTTTAAGTCATGAATAGTTAGAATGTATAGGTTGCAACTTGACTAAGGAAAACCTAGATTCTAGGCCACTGAATAGGCTAGATGGAATGAGAGCCATTAGATTCATCCCAAAACCCTAACCCTAGCATTTATGACCAGCCTAGGGATCCCCCTCCAACACTATAAAATCCCTCTCAAAGTTTGTGCCCCCTTTTTATTCATCCCTTCATTTTTCTAAGGAAAGGTTTGTTCTCCATTGAAACTTCTTCATAGATTATTCAATAGTAGTCCATTTTCATTGCAACTTCTTCCTTTGTGACCTAATTAGTGTCCCCCTACTGTTGGTGGAGACCATTCTCAGGTTTGATACAATTTGGAGCCATTGGCTAGCTTGAGGAGATGTCACTTTTGGGAGTTTTTCTTGTGAAGGAACACACATAGGTAAATCCCATTTCCCTCCATGAAATTTTGATTTCTTTGCATGGTTAGGAAGTCCTAGGTGTCCTGGTCCTGTAGGAATAGGGTTTATTCCATTTCATGTCCTGTACGTGTCCATATCGGACACGTATCAGTGACTGTGCACAGGTGTTCGACGAAATGCCACAGTGGGCATTTCGATCGAGATTTGGAGAAGTGTTTAAATAGGAAATTAGGTTTTAGTGTCGCCTAGGGGATTCTAGGTGTCTGAGCGTATCTTGTGTCGTATTGGTGTCGTGTCGCACTCGTGCACATGCTCGCGCGTGCGTGAACAGTGATGCCCTGCTGCTCGGGGTCTCGTGTTCAGTGCACAGGGCACGTGGACACGTGTGCTTGGACACGAAGTAAGGGGCAGTGTCTGTCATGACACCCCTGAAGTTTCGTATCCAATGGATACGTGTCGGGTGCGGTTGGACACGCGCACTGGTCGCCCGACCTGTGACAGCCCCGTGCTTGAGTGCGTGTGATGTTTTTGGACACGTTCGTGTCATGTTTTGGACACTATTTTAGATGTACATCACGTGCACATATAGTAGGTTAAATACCAACTCTTATTTCAATATATTAATGTGTTTTTAATAGTCGATTTTGAAGTTTCCATGTAGGACTGATACATGTTTCAGTTTCTGATATTCCTAAGTTTAATTCCATTTTTTAACTGTTAATTTAATGATTAAATGGTAACATTGGATATGAACATATGTATTAATACCTGCTAGGTCAGTTTTACATGATTAGATTAGGTTGTTTGATCTAGAATGAGATTTCGAGCATTGAATTGGATTATGACTGATACGTTCAGTTTCATGAATTCTGAGATTTTGATTCCCTGTTTTAAACTTATTTTTCCTGTTTAAATTCCATATTAAATCATCTACACATGGTATTAGTATCTGCTAGTTTGATTGTTTACTGATTTTGTTAGGTTTTAGATTCGAATTGGATTTCGATGTTAAATGGGACTGTTTTTGACTAATACAGTGGTGAATGATTCATTTCCTGATTAAATAGTCAAATTGATTTCCTTTCCTTTTTGAAAACATATTTTTAGCTCTAATGTGTGGTTCCAGTTAATTTCTGAGATCCCAGTAATTTTGCTATAATAAACATCACATATTAGCATTGTTGAATGGGAAATGGATTCGAGATTGGTATTGGGTTTTATTAATTAATTGTCAATTAGTATTCCTGGATGCTTAAAACTAAAATCTGAGATTAACTCCTAGTTCCTCACATGCCTACACATTCCTGAAACCAATGTCACTCTCTCACATATATACACATACTGTTTCCTCTATTTCTAATTCCTGAGAATGTCCCTACTGCACAGTTTGGTTCCTGAACCTGGTTTAACCCTTATTTTCCTGTCCACTGAAACCAAATTACTGAGACACTATGACACCTTGTTTTCCTACATGACACTGTCACCATGTTTACTGTCATTATATAACCTGGACATGTTTTTCCCTATTTCACATGTAAATGATAGGTTTTGATTCCCTAATTTTGAATGGGTAAAGCCTGAGATGAGAGGAATTGAGTTTCGAGTTTTGATTAAGTGTGTTAACTGGATTTTCAATGTGAATTTTGATTCACTATTAAATGAACCAGGGAAAAACATTTCAAACCTGAGAGCCTTTAAACCCTGGGAATTGATTCATCAAATCCTGTTTGTATTTGTACACACTCACATGCTATTATATTTCACTCACACACCCTCTTCCGTCATGCTTCCTGTCACTTTGAACCCGAGACACCCTCACTTGACACCATGCTATCCAGAGATGTTGTGGGCTGTTACATTGAATTGGGTTCCCAGTTTAAACTAGAAATTGAATGATTGATTCCTTTCCTTAACTGAGAATTGGTTTCCTTTTTCCTTCTTTATTAAAACTGAAATTAATGATCATTTAATGTGAATCCTCTTACTTGTATTAGTGTTTCTTTGTTGAATTCAAATGTGGGATTTGGGATTACTGCTCACTGTTTTTTTTCATTTTCCTAATTGCACTCCACACACATTGCCTAACACTACACATTTCCTCATACCCTTCACTGTTATTCCTATACCTATGTTACTTCACTGTTTTCTGTTTTCAAGATAACACACTGACACACTCTTTGTCACACATTGTCTCTCATTCACACACAGCTACACACACATTCTAAACTGTTTTCATCACTCACCTACACACACACACACACTCTATTTTCCTGTCACACTCTAGTATACACATCTCACTAATACACACACACATTCATATGGAAATGGACTCTCTATCACATTAGTCACTCTCGTTATTACCCCACTCTTCTAACTTTCAATCTTCCTATATATATATATTTTTTTTTTTCACTCTCCTTATTACCCCACTCTTCTAACTTTCAATCTTCCTATATATATATATTTTTTTTTTTTTTTTTTATACATAACTTTCAATCTTCCTATATATATATATATATATATATATATATATATATATATATATATATATATATATATATATATATATATATATATATATATAATGTAATGTATCAATTTGTATGTGTATCTAATATATAGAGTATATTATAATATGTGTGTGTACTATTATATATATTAGATATATATGTATGTGTGATATGTATATGGGTAACCTATATGCAATATTTATTTCTATATTAGAGTGTATTATATATTAGATATATTTTGATTTTTAGGCATGGTATTGCCTAATAGTCTATAGCCTAGGCTCTTAGCCTATGGGTGTATCTGTGAGTCAGTATAGAGTTTAGTCGGACTTGTATAGCCTTGTTAGACCTAGAATAGACTAGTATGGACTAGTTAGACCTAGTTTAGACTTGTTGGACCTAGTTTGACCATAGTTGACCTAGTTTGACTTCTAGGGTTGACCAGAGTTGACCAAGAGTTGACTTTGGCCTAGATTGACCTAGATTCATTTAGAATGCATTGAATTGCATCTTGTTATCATTTTAGATTTGTTGTGACTTGTGCTGTTCTGATTAGGAGCCAGACACCTCTCCTCGGACAGTACATTTCCTCCGGACACTCAGATACCAGGCGAGGACATTCTCTGACTGTTTCATACTTGCTAGAACGTCAATTCTTGCCATAGATTAATTTACTTGATGCTGACACATTGGTAACACGGATTGGTACTATATGGATCTTCTTTTGCGATGTTATCTCCTTGTGTTCACTAAATACATATTATGATGTGCGTTTCACTAACATATTGTATTTATTGAATACCCTTATCATTGTACACTCATTGTGCATATTGTACTCTCATTATCACATTGAGCTCTATTGTACAAGCTATTGTACAAGCCATTGTACAAGCCATTGTATAAGGTAACGTAACTGAATTGGATCCTTGTGTATTGATTGGGGAGGGAGAGTAGAAATGGTTATGTGATCAATCCTATTGTATAAGAAATTGTATATGTCCATTGTACACCCACGTACAAAGGAGTCCCATTCTATTGTATAACCTAACCCGTTTACATAACCATATTGTACTCTAAATCACATACTGCTTACAGTTCTTACTTATCATATATAGATATTTCCTATTATCACATCCTTTTTTTTCATATACATCTTCTTTCAGTGTTTCATGTATCTTACTCTATTGCACGTTATATTTTCTAACCTGTTATGATCGGCGTGAGATGTATTGTGCTCGCTCCCGTCCTGACTAGACCTGTTGAAAATTTTACAGAGGATGATGAGGAACCCTGCACCCCTTACTTGGAGCTTGCCTAGATGACACTCGCGACTTGGACCCCAGGGGAGGTTCAGGCAGTTGCTGAGGATGATACCTTGCATCATGTAGATAGCTTAGACTGTTCTTTCTTTTTCATGTTTAGTTGTTGTCCTTATTTCAGAGTTGTATATTTGGAGATATTGAGACTTGTTATTCTTTCTGCTGTACCTTAGTCGAGGATTTCTTTATCTATTTCCATCGTGTTCATTCTACCTTAGATTGTGATTGAGTTGTACCTCTGTGTTGGACTCCTTTTGGAGAGTATTCATATTATGCTAGTTTTAGTTCATGACCTAGAACAGCATTCTACCGCCGACACTGCGGCGTAGGCTGGGCGCTTTTACGTACTCGTACCCTCACAGTGGGTGCGGGTCGTGACATGAAGATCTGCTAATAACTCTGGTTGTGCTGTTAGAAAATAGACTCCGGCTCTTCTGCTCAATACATCTGCAACAACATTGGCGTTCCCAGGATGATACTGCAGGATGATGTCATAATCGACAAGTAGCTCTAGCCATCTTCGCTGACGCATGTTAAGATCCTTCTGGGTAAACACATACTTAAGACTCTTGTGGTCGGTGAAAATCTCCACCCGATCTCCATACAAATAATGCCTCCACAACTTGAGTGCGAAAACCACAGCTGCTAATTCCAAGTCATGGGTTGGGTAATTCCTCTCATGATCACGAAGCTGATGTGACACATAAGCTACTACCTTACCATGCTGCATCAAGACGCATCCCAATCCTCTGCCGGAAGCATCACAATAAACTGAAAATCCTCCAGTCCCATCTGGAAGCGTGAGAATGGGAGCCGTCATCAATCTCCGCTTCAACTTCTCGAAGGAACTCTGACACTCTACTGTCCAAGCAAATTGTACATCCTTACGGGTCAGCTGCGTCAGTGGTGCTGAAATCCGAGCAAAGTCTGATACAAACCACCGGTAGTAGCCAGCCAATTCTAGGAAACTCTGAACTTCTGCGACGGTGCTAGGTGTTGGCCACGTCTCTATGGCTAATATCTTCTAGGGGTCAACTTCTACTCCACCTCTGGTGATGATGTGACCTAAGTACGAAATACGATCAAGCCAAAATTTGCACTTACTGAATTTCGTGTACAACTGGTGCTCTCTGAGAATCTGCAGAACTACACGAAGATACTGCTTATGCTCTGCCTTATTCTTGCTATAGACCAAGATGTCGTCTATAAACACTATCACAAACTGATCCGAATAAGGCATGAAGATACGATTCATGAGATCCATGAATACCGCTGGCGTATTGGTCGCTCCAAATGGCATAACAAGGAACTCCCAATGTCCATATCTAGATTTGAATGCTGTCTTCGGGATGTCTTGCTCTCTGACTCTGATCTGATGGTACCCTGACCGTAAGTCAATCTTCGAGAATACTGC
Organism: Iris pallida; assembly: GCA_029216955.1. Lineage (NCBI taxonomy): Eukaryota > Viridiplantae > Streptophyta > Magnoliopsida > Asparagales > Iridaceae > Iris > Iris pallida. Next base: position 32,098,345 of record JANAVB010027598.1, read on the forward strand.
TACCCTACTGAGCTGATCAAATAAATCATCTATCCTTGGTAAAGGATATCTGTTCTTTATTGTCACAGAATTCAAGGTACTATAATTAATATATAATCTTGACGTACCATCCTTCTTTTTTATAAGAAGCATCGGGGCTCCCCAAGGCGATCCACTAGCACGAATGAATCCCTTGGTTCTGAGTTCTTCAATCATCTTGTATAAGATCTCCAACTCTGATGGTGCCATTCTATAGACTCTCTCTGACACTAGTGCCGTCCCTAGAAGCAAATCGATATTGAACTCTATCTCTCTCTCCGGTGGCATACCTGGAAGCTCTTCGAGAAACACATCAGGGAACTCTTCTACTATTCTGGGAAATTGAACTGCTTCTTCTACTGCCATCCACAATACTGGTGGAGAAGGTTCTACTTCGCCTCTGAAAAATAAAAACTCTGGTTCGCCGGGAATACCAAAAATAATCTTGCCAATATGGCAATCTATTCTTGCGTATTGATCCTTCAACCAATCCATTCCTAGGACCACATCATAGTCGGCCATCGAAAATTCTATCAATCTAGCGGAAAACTCTCTACCGCTAACTACGATTCGACACGAGGAATAGACTCTATCTACCCCCACAAGACCGTTACCAGTAAGTATATTGAGCCTTACAGATAATGACTCGGGCTCCAGTCCTACCCGTGTTGCGAATCGTGCAGACATGAATGAATACGATGCACCCGAATCAAATAATACTGATGCCGGAAAAGAGTTGACGAGAATGGTACCTGCCACCACCTCACCTGAAGCTAACTCTTCTGCTACGGTCAGAGCTATAGCCTGACCTTGTCCTTTTGGTGCTGGTCCCCTCTGCTGGTGACCTCTCTGCGTGTTCTGAATCTGAGCTTGGGCATACTGCTGATCCTGAGACGGCAATGGCCTCGGAGGCTGGTACTGCTGTTGCACTAGTGCTGGACCCATAACCGATGGACTGGTTAGGTTTGGCGATGATGAACTGGCTCTATTCGGACAGGACCCTATCTTGTGATCCGGTGCCCCACAAGCCAAGCACAATCCCTGTGCCCTGCGACACTCTGAGACTACATGTCCTGGCTTCCCACAATGAGTACAGCCCATTGTGGAAGACTGCTTCTGCTTCTGCTGCTGAGGATACGCCAGCGTCGAGTGCTGAACCGACGAAACTGTGGTCGTCCTCCTAGGAGCTCTAATAGTCAAGGCCCTAGCTGCGGGACTGGTGCGGAAGACTGGGACATCTGCCCATGAGACCTCTTTCATCCTCCGCTTCTATCTACAATCCTTTGCGAAGTATACTCATGCCTCTTTGCTGCTCGCAGGACGGCATCAAACGTCTGGTGCTCAAACTGCTCCACTGATATGATAATCTTTAAGTGGAGCCCCTGCAGGAATCGCTGGGCTCGATCCAATTCGGTTGCCACCAAGGTAGGAACAAACCGACTAAGTCTAGAAAACTAAGCCGCATATCCATCGACCGTCCTTTCCATCTGCTTAAGATTGGTGAATCTCGTCTGCAGATCATACCGAGCTACTGCATCGAAGTACTTGGTCTGAAACTTGTTGCTGAATACCGTCCATGATACAGGCATCGGTAATCCAACTTCTAGCATCGCCCACCAGCTGCGGGCTAAGTCTAATAGCTGCAGGCGCACAACGGCCACCTTCTCATTCTCAGGAATCCTAGCTACTTCCAGGATAACCTCCGTGTCCTGAAGCCATGCATCAGCAGCAATAGCATCTTCAGTACCGTCAAAGAAGGGAGGGTTCAGATGCTTGAAGCTGTTGGCCGCGTTGTTCCCTTGGTAACCAGCTCTGTCCATGGCATCTTGTACTGTCTGGTGCAGGGCATCGTCCCGACGATCTTGAGATGCAAGCAATTCCCTGATGAGACCCACTAGGGTTCCATTATCAGGCTCTGCAGGCTGGACGGGTTGAACTGGGGGCTATGGATCCCCGGAATGCATAACTCGGAAGGCCGCTCCAGAGTGCTGGGCTTGGTCTCCAGGTTGCTGCTGGTCCACTGGAGGTGCTCCGCCTTGCTGATCGGTAGGACCAAGAGCAATACCGCTGAAGAAACGATATGGGGAACAATAAGGAAGGACCATGATAGATCGAGGATATAAACATGTGATCAGGTCAAGATTTCAGAAAGATTAGAAGACACGAGTAGAGATCAAGGGCGAGTGCTGATTGAGACATCTATTCAGTGAAACCCTCGCACATCTTGATTTACAAGACCTGCATGGGCCACCACTTAAACCGTGTCATGCCCCAGAACCAGAATACTGGAGAGCGGAGGACAGACACAGCCAGCTACGTATATTAAAGTGATTCCCACCTCGCAATACGATCACGGCTGTCTAGATGCACGAGGGTTTACTACAAGCCATCAGTCTCTTATGGTCATGAACAAGCCTAGTGTCTCAATCTCAAGCAAGTAAGTAAATGTTACAAGATGTTAGGTCATCAGACATACAAAGTAAGGCATCCCAAATATTACATATTCAGATGATCATGAAGCTAGTCATATAAAATGTGAAGACTAGCAAGAGTTTCAGTCATACATGATCAACCCTAGGATTTGTCAATCATATTACAGCCCGTAGGCAGACAGTAAGTAAAGTTGCAAACGAGCTAACACTTACTCGATGGCTAAACGCCTCAAAAGAATATTTTTACAAGGGAGTGGGGGAGCAAAATAAGAACCCACTCGTTGCCAGGGTTGCACCTAGTGGTCACCATCTGGCTGGAAGACAGGGAGATCCTCGGAAGCTACTCCGAAATCTGGCCATACAAAACCAGCTGGGTCAGACCCCAGAAAGAGCAAGTGCCACAAGGGAGGCTTCACTTAAGAACTAAAACCAGCATATTAGTACATGATACATAAAGGATAACGAAAGACATGAGTTAGAGAAAGCAGGGTGATAAACGATAAGAGGACTAATGGACTATTCCGGTAACCAAGTTACAACCCGTAAACCAAACAAGGACCGGGGTTGTAACCCTTCACCTGAACAGAACTTAGTCTCTAACCAATTATCGATAAAGTAATGCATAAACAAGCATGTCCTGAGATAGCCATGTACTGGATCTAGGCAAGACTAGACAAGATAGGACTCTATCCATCATTCACGGCCAAGCAAAGAGTACGGCTTGATACTTTAACTAACTAGGGTTATCACATGCTTAGTTACTAACAAGATGCATCGAGATGTTCCAACAGCCACAAGTCCTGCAGTCTTAATCCAGGTTATCCAGTCACAAGTTGAGAGAGTTGGATTAGGTGACTTAGAGGTGCAACACATGACAGTGTGCTGAAATGTGCCATACTCGACGGCAGGCTACAAGTACAATTAAAAGCGCCCAGATAACGGGACTGCATGTAGCTGGAAAATCTCTTCATGAACTACTTGATCACTCTAGTCATTATCCTAGTCAGATTCAGTATAAATCCCTGACCGTAGAAATCAGAAATTTATTTCCTAGACATGATGCAAGACGAGACATGTAGCTTATACAAGCACAAACACCCACGGTGTCAAGACAAGATTTACTTAACAAGACATATCGAGATTATCATGTTAGGTTACTTTATCAAGTCAAGAGTGCGTCACAACGGACCACCATCAAAAATTATCATGTCAAGTTACTTGTCAAGAGTGCACCACGACGGGTCACTATCAAGAATTATCATGTTACTTGATACTTGTTATGAGTGCGCCTTAACAGGCCACTATCGTGTTCTATCCTTACATTATCATGAACGAGAGAAACTTGCATAAAATAACTAATAACATATTCTTGAAGCCAAGGAAAAGATCTACAACTTTCATGTTTTGAGTTTTTCAAGATTTTAGCTACAAAATAGCCCAAATGGGCAAAAACAGTCATTTGGAGTGACCTGCGCGCAAGTTGTGCGGACAAAATTGTACACGGCGCATGTTGCGCGCAAGCACGGTGAGCGGGCGCGCGGCCGCGCAAGTTGCGCATTGCGCGCGGGCAAAATCGCCCCACGACGCACGTTGCGCGCAAGCACGAAGCACGGGCGCGTGACAGAGAAGTGCGCGGGCGCGCGGCGCGCAAGTTGCACATTGCGTGCGGGCAAAATCGCCCACGGCGCACGTTGTGCGCAAGCGCGGCGCGCGGGCGCGTGGCAGAGAAGTGCGCGGGCGTGCGGCGCGCAAGTTGTGCATTGCGCACGGGCAAAATCGCCCACGGCGCATGTTGCGCGCAAGCGCGACGCGCGGGCGCGCGGCAGAGAAGTGCGCTGGCGCACGGCACGCGGCAGCGAAGACACTGCGTGCGGCACTGTTCATCGTCCCGACAACACCAAAAGGTGTGGGGAACCCATGAACTCAAAAATGGTATAACTTTCTCATACGAAGTCGAAATCAAGCGGTTCAAAAGCCAAAATTGGGTAGAATTGAATTTCCTACAACATGGAACCATTAGATTTCAAAAATAACCAAGTTTTAGAGATCAAAACCAAGAAAAACTGAAAAGTTACAAACTTAGATCTACAAGAATCCATCCATCAAATCCAAAAATGTCAAGTTCTAAAGAGGCTTAGAATCAAGTAAGGAAGAGAATGGAACAATAAAACTTGAGATCCATCATTAAGCAAGTTGCACTTGCCTAGGCTTGGTAGGTGGGAGGAGTAAAGGAAGAAGATGAAGAAGTAAATGCAAAATAATGGAGGAGAGAGAAGAAGTTGACTTATATAGCAACCCCTCTCATCTCAATCCAATATAAACCAAACCAAGCCAAGCCAAGTCATGTTGAACCAATTAAGTCAAGATTTAAACCAAGGCTAAGCTAAGCAAGATAAGTAAAATATGGGCCACCTGACAATTGTCAGAAATCCGTATACGTATCCTCAAAATACGTATAACGGGAAACGGCAGTGACATTACATTTCTTTCCAAAGAGTTCTAAAAAGCTTTCATTTTCAAATCCCAAGCCAGTTACAATTCTCTAGTCAATTTGCTGGTACGGTATGGTCTAGAAGATTTTAGAAAAATTGTAATTAAAGGCTTGATTGAAGAAAGACTCTTCAAAATTAAAGTTGGTCGAGTTCTTCGTATCAAAGCTCGCGTCTGTAGAAGTTACAAGGACTTCGTATGAAAACTTGCAGGATTTTCCAATAGTGGATTCAGCTGGAAGCTAGATTTCTTCCGACTGGACTAGTCCTCACAAGAGGAAAACCAGTATACATCGCTGTATTTGCGTTTGCCTTCTGATCTCATTTTTTTTACAGTTATTGTTTTGTGATTATTGATTTAATTCTATAATCTTACTGCTAACAAGTTTTTAATTATCAATATTCTACTGTCTACTCTATTCACCCCCCTCTAGAGTATTCTGTTTTACGACCTCGTTCCTACAATTGGTATCATAGCGAGTTATACAGGTAAAGCAAGGTAAAATTATAGTTATATTCAATTATTCTTAATTGCTATATAAAACACATGACAACTATGAAATTCACAAGTGAAGGCCAAGCCACAAACAGACCTCCACTGTTTGACGGCACAAACTACACTTATTGGAAAACATGGATGAGTTTCTTCTTAAAATCTCTTGATTTTGACTTATGGTCTATAGTTATTGATGGCTACAAAAAGCCTCATTGTATTACTGTTGAGGGAGTTTTAGTTGATAAATCCCATGATAAATATACTGAGAATGACAAAAAAAGGCCAGTCTTGACGAACGTGCTATTAACGCTTTATTTTGTACTTTAGACAGAACTGAGTTTAACAGGGTGTCAACTTCTACATCATCGAATGAAGTGTAAAAACTTCTCGAAGTAATCCACGAAGGAACAACACAAGTCAAGGAGTCAAAGATCAGCAAACTTACTCAAGAGTACGAGGCGTTCAAGATGAAGCCAAATGAATCCGTCACTCAGATATTTACGAGATTCCTAGATATTGTAAATCCTTTGTCTTTATTAGGCAAGAAATACAGAAATTGTGAGAAGATTCCCAAACTTCTACGAGCTCTCACGAAGAACTGGATTTCAAAGGCTATAACAATCATTGAAGGAAATAACCTCTCAATAATGTCTCTGGAAACACTCATAGGTAAGTTACTCACTCACGAGTTGGAACTTCAAGACTTTGAAGATGCTACACCAAAGGAGAAGTCAGAGAAGTCGATCGCTTTCAAGGCTCAACATAGAAGAACTGTCGAAGATGATTCTGAAGACAGCGACTCTGACTCTGAAGATCAAGCTCTTCTGGTAAGAAAATTTAAGAAGTTCATGAGATTCAACAGAAGAACAAAAGACAGCAACAACAACAACAACAACAACGAGGAAGATCCTACTTGCTACGGATGTAAGAAGAAAGGACATATAAAGAAAAATTGTCCAACAATATCATCATCAACAAGAAAAAGCAGCAAATATGACAAAGGCTACCTGATGAGATCTAAGAAGGTACTTAAAGAGTGCAAAGGTGAGATATGAAGACTTACCGACCAACTAGCTGATGTTAGAAATAATGTTTCTTCTATTGAGTCTGGTAAGCTTTCTTCTATTAAGCTGTTGTAACACAAGACTACCAAGTTATCCAAAGAAAAAGACCAAACTATCATCCAACTAAAGGAAGACCTATCTAAGGAGAGAAAGAGTCTCCAGTGTGCACAAGTCAGAATGGAAACACTTACATCTGACTATACTAGATTATATGTCACATCTAAAAAGTTGAAAATTAGTTTAGGAAAACGGCCTGAAGTTGCTGCTTCCTATTCTAATATGTGTCAATTACCGAATCATCGGAACACACCCAAACCAAACACTGTCAGACCAAACCATACCAAACCACTGCCCAAGAAGACTAATAGGCTACATTTTTCTATACTAGAAAACCCAAACCTACCAATCATGCACCTCACACAACTTTCAACACTCAACATGCAAAATGTCATTATTGTGGCCTCATTGGTCATATATTCTCTGCATGTAGAATCAGAAAGTTAGTAGATTTAAATGTTTATGCATGGATACCAAAGACTAACATGTCAGCACCCTACAAGAAATGGGTACCAAAAGTTTCATCTGCAAACTATTTTGTAGGTGGGATGCCCTTCACATGCTAGAAGCAAATTGATCCTCGACAGCGGTTGCTCACGGCACATGACCGGTTATGGATTATTATTCGTAACACTGTCGAAGAAGAATAAAGAAGGATACGTCTTCTTTGGTAATAATTTGAGAGGGTACATAATCGGTATCAGTGACATTGGTAAGGCTCTCTATCCTGTGATTAAAGATGTTTATCTAGTTACCGAGTTAAAACATAATCTGCTCAGCATAAGCCATTTAGCTGATCACGGTTATGGCATTAACTTCGTCAAAGACAAATGTACTATAGTTGATAGCTCAACTGGCAGTACTATCTTTGAAGGTATCAGGGAAGACAACATATATATTTTTTATCTGTTAGAAGATGCTAACAAAGCAGGTAGATGCTTGATGGTCAAGAGCATTGAGAGTCAATTATGACATATGAGACTCGGTCATGCAAACATGGACACAATTTTAAAACTATCCACAAAGAAGTTGGTACTCAGCTTACCGGACATATCTTTCAAGAAGGATACGGTATGTAGTGAATGTGAAAAGAAAAAAGCTACCCGATCCGTCTTTAAGTCCAAGAACGCTGTAAGTACCACTAGACCTCTATAATTATTGCATATGGATTTATTTGGACCTAGCAGAATTGCTAGTCTAGGTGGTAAGTTATATGCATTTGTCATTATAGATGATTTCTCTAGATACACATGGGTATATTTTTTTGTACGCAAGAACGATGCTTTGTCAGAATTCGTCACCTTTTGCAAGAAAGTACATAATGAAAAAGGTTTCATGATTACTCGCATTCGTAGTGATCATGGTGACGAATTTGAGAATACAGAGTTCAAGCAATTCTGTGACACACATGGTTATCTGCATGAGTTTTCCTGTCCTAGGACTCCACAACAAAATGGAGTTGTGGAACGTAAGAACAGGACTATATCTAAAATGGTTAGAGTAATGTTGAACCCGTTTAGTCTACCTAGATACTTTTAGGCTGAAGCTGTCAATACAACATGCTATATTCTCAATAGGGTTCTGATTCAACCTATATCGAAGAAGACTCCCTGTGAGTTATGGTTTGATAGAACAACCACTGTTTCATATTTCAATATATTTGGTTGAAATGTTTACTCTTAATACTAAAGACAACCTGAGTAAATTTGATGAAAAAGCCGATGATGGTATCTTTTTATGTTATGCGGCAAATATCAAAGGGTACAGAGTCTTCAATAAGAGAACCATGATCATCGAAGAATCAATTAATGTCAAGTTTGATGAACTAAATCAACATTCAGTCGATGATGATAATAAAGACGTAAGTACACCAAGTACAACTACTGCAAAACTTTCACACAAAGATACAGAACCTTCACACCAAGCACCAACTGAGTCTTCAAGCAAATCACATACAGAACCAGAAGTTGAAACCAGCAATCCTGAGGATATGCCAAAAGAGATGAGATTCTTGGCAGATCATCCAAAGGACTTGGTAATTGGTGAGATTACCAAGGGTGTAAGTACTCATTCCTCTAATATAGATATAGCTTCCTGTGTCGCTTTTATCTCACAGCTTGAACCCAAAAACATTGAAGAAGCATGTAGTGATAATTTTTGGTTAGATGCTATGCAAGAGGAACTAAACCATTTCGAACGAAATCAAGTTTGGGAACTTGTTCCCAAGCCTATTGATCATCTGGTCATTAGCACCCGTTGGGTATTTCGAAGCAAACTGGACGAGAATGGTTTAATGACTCGTAATAAGGCTCGACTCGTAGCTCAATGATACAATCAAGAAGAAGGTGTCAACTACGATGAGACTTATTCTCCAGTTGCGAGATTAGAATTCATTCGCATGTTATGTGCATTTGCATGTTTTCATAATTTTAAATTATTTCAAATGGATGTTAAAAGCGCATTTTTAAATAGTTTTATAAAAGAAGAAGTTTATGTAGCTCAACCTCCAGGTTTTACTGATTTCAAAAATCCTGATCATGTTTTCAAGTTGAAGAAAGCCTTATATGGTTTGAAACAAGTCCCTCATGCTTGGTACGATCGTCTAAGCTCTTTTCTACTTGACAACGGTTTCTCAAAGGAAAAGGTTGACACTACACTGTTTATAAAATCTTTGAATAACAATCTTCCTTTGACTCAAATCTATATAGATGATATTATTTTTGAATCCACTGATGAATCTCTTTGTCAAGAATTTTCAAAGTGTATGCAGAATGAGTTTGAGATGAGCATGATGAGAGAGCTAAAATTCTTTTTCGGACTGTAAATCAAATAAACCAACAATGGGACGTTCATAAATCAAGCAAAGTACACAAAAGATTTATTAAATAAGTTTGACCTGGAAGTAGTCAAACCACTTAGCACTCTAATGGCGACTTCAACCAAGCTTGATATTGATGAACAAGGCAAATCCGTCGACATACATAAGTATCGAGGTATGATCGGTAGCTTACTGTACTTAACTGCTAGTCGACCTGATATTATATTTAGTGTTTCCTTGTGTGCGCGTTTTCAAGCCAATCTAAAGGAATCACATCTATGCGCAGTTAAGCGTATCTTTTGATACCTTAGAGGCACTTCTTCTGTCGGCTTATGGTATCCTAAAACTACGTCGTTTGACCTAACCGGTTATTCTGATGCTGATTTTGCTGGATACAAAGTAGATAGAAAAAGTTCCAGCGGCACATGTCATTTCCTAGGAAAAGTCCTATTCTCTTGGTTTAGCAAGAAGTAAAATTCTGTCGCATTATCAACAAATGAGGCTGAGTATATCGCCGCAGGACGTTGTTGTGCACAAATTTTATGGATGAAGCAAACTTTAGAAGACTTTGGATTACATTTACACACATACCCATTTTCTGTGATAACACTAATTCTATTAATTTGACTAAGAATCCAGTATGTCATTTCGTACTAAGCATATCGAGATTCGACATCATTTTCTTAGAGATCATCAACAAAATGGAGATATAGACCATGTATACATAGACACACAGAATCAATTGGCTGACATTTTCATAGAACCTCTAGCGAAAGATCGTTTCAATTATTTACGTCGAAAATTAGGTATTTTAGATGTCAATAATATTTATTTATTTTATTTTATTAATTTTTTTTCAATACTCAATAACTGTTTTTGAGACAAGCCTACAAAGAGTTTGTCTGTCACCACGACTATGGTCGAAGCGAAACGGTACTTAATTTTTCCCTGGTGAACTCCCATTAGCTGGGACAGTACTCCTACAACTAATCTGAAATAGACGCTGAGTAACGAAAGTTAATTTATAAAATAATATTAATTATATTATTTGAAGTTTAAAATTACTAAACTTTGAATTAAATATTTGAAATGAGTTGATGAAAAGGATGTGGCCCACAAGTTTTTTTTATAAAAAAACTCAGGAGAACGCTAGGCAAATTCGGTCCGAATTCGGCCAGAGTTCTGTTGGTGTTATATACTTTTTAGTCAGAACCCGAGGCCCCCTTCTCTTCTTCTCTTCCAAACTTCATCAAAACAGCAGCAACAGCCGCCCGAAGTCCCCCAAAACCCTAGTTCTTCTCCACTTTGATGCTTCCAATCTACGTGGAGAAATCAATCCAAACTTTGGATTCGTGCGGAGAATTCATCCCTCTACAACATACTTGAATTTCAGAAGGTATAACTCCTTCTTCCCTCCACTTTCAATTTCGTAGGATTATCTAGTTTTGGGAAAGAATGCCTAAGGGATTTAATCCTTCAAAGAGGAAGAAGACTAATGCCAGTGAAGAGGCATCATCTTCAGATCCGAATATAGATTCCCTCTTTTCCTCGATCCAATCGGATGACGGTGTGTCGGATGAGTTTTACTTCAAAACTCATGACCAAGCTTTGCTATGGTATGCCGACTTTGCCATGCGTACAATATGCACAGGCACTCCGATCACATGGACTGTATTTCCAGATCATCGTCCTTTGTTTGAGGCATTACGGTTACACCGTCTTGTTACCCAAAAAATCCCTATAGCTACTAATGCCCTTCGACTATTTTACTGTAACTTCGTGTTAGACACTTTTACCGTAAGAACTCGTATTGGCGAGATCGATATCGAGTTCGATGATGTGTTGCTAGCAGAAATCCTTGGTATTCTAAACGAAGGTGCCCCGCTCGATGACATCACCAACTTCGACTTTTCCGAGGGCACAACTCTTGTTAGTTTCAAGAATGAGCTTTGTGCGCCAACAAGTGCTCGTCCTGGAAAGTTCAAGGCCAATAACGTGAACTTGTTTAACTATGAGTTACATCGCATCATCTATTCCACTATTCTTCTGAAATCTGCTTCGAAAGATGATGTCACTGCACTTGAGCTATCTGCCCTCTATCACATTCTTAAGGAGATTCCTTTTTTCTCCCCTAAGACTATCATCCATATGATGGAAAGATATCGCGGAAGAGACCGCAATCTCTCTTATTCGATGCTTATCCCTCGAATCTTTCAGCATTTTGAAATTGATTTATCTACTTGCGCTCTGGACCCTGAGCCCAAGTATCTTCAGCTTTCTCGTCGCAACACTACCGCTGCTCCTGCTCCTACTACCCATGTTCCTCCTCAGACCTACCATATGACTTTTAAGGATATCCATCAACACCTTTCGTATATGCAGACTTTCTTTGTTGACACTTCCAGAGAACATGAGTTCTGTAACGTGACTCGGTTCCATGCTATTGCCAACTCGTTTGTCGATCTCCGATTTGCTCAGACGGGTCATTCTGCCAGTTCTCTTCCTAGAGACCCTGCTGTATCTGGTTACCGCATTGAGGATGAGGCGGTCAATTCTCTATTCCAGCCAGGGAATACTTATGATTGGTACTGTGGTTTGGGTGCTACTCCATACACCTCTGGAGCGGGTACATCTGGAGCTGGTCCTTCTGGACATGGTGGTCGTGCTCGGACTACTACTACTGATGATGATGATAAGGATGAGATGTGATTTAGACTTTTTTGTCTAGTTTGTTGTACTATTGTGACTTTTTGTTGTCTTTGTTTACTTGGAAATGCTCCGACATTCCAAGCTAGTACCCGTACTTTTATTTGTGCTAGTTTTTAGAACTTTTTGTGAAATTTTCTGTGATGTTTGTCTATTAAACATCGTTTTCTATTTCTCTACTTTAGAGATTTATATCAGTTTAGTACTATTTAGCATATCTTGTTATAGCACTCTTTATCATGCTTCGATATTTTTTTATATATACCATGCCTGTGGACACTATAAATAATTCTTATATTTTTTTGTTTCTTTACTGATTATTGCTTATGCATATATTGCGGGGGAGCTTTCTCTTTTGCAATTATTTTGATTGACAACGGGGGAGAAAAAAGATCTAACATCTTAATATTTTCTTTGTAAGATTACATGAACAATTTTTTTTACCGAAATTCATTTTTGTCTTATCAAAGATACCAAAGATATTATATCAGTCAAGGTTTGTCAATTATCAAAATGGGGGAGAATGTTGGCCCATTGGTCATGGTCAAACCTGATTTTAATAATTGATCAAACTCTGTCTCGATATACGGAGCTACTCAGATGTTTACTCAAGACATTTTAGACACTTGGATACTGATCAAGATCGGATATCTACTCAGTTCAAGACCGAAGCTATGTTTGTCACTTGAGTCTGTATTTCTTTATGCAATATAATTTTTACTTTTATTGAGTCTAGGAATACATTGTACACTACTGGCAAATAGGCTATCCAAAATTATTTTTAAAAATGACCTATATTTTTGAAAAACATTCCTTATTTATAAAAGCTTCTGAAGGATTTCAAAAAACCCAAAAATCACTTTTGAAAAACCCTGACAGAACTCGGCTCGAGTTCCACCAGAGTTCGGTTAGTGACCATTTGATTTTTGAGCGTTTGAAAAACTTGGTCTCCCTTCAGTTGCAGATTTTTATATAGAGTTCTGTCCGAATTCTGTCCGAATTCTACCAGAGTTCTGCCTTTGGAAAAACTATAAATAGAGAAGAATTCTAATCATTTCAAATCACTCATTCACTTTCATCTCTTCTCTTCTAAGCTTACGTTTCTTTCCAAAGAGTTCTAAAAAGCTTTTATTTTCAAATCCCAAGCCAGTTACAATTCTCTAGTCAATTTGTCGGTACGGTGCGGTCTAGAAGATTTTAGAGAAATTGTAATCAGAGGCTTGATTGAGGAAAGACTTTTCAAAATTGAAGTTGGTCGAGTTCTTCATATCAAAGCTCGCGTCTGTAGAAGTTGCAAGGACTTCGTATGAAAACTTGCGAGATTTTCTAATAGTGGATTCAACTGGAGGCTAGAGTTCTTTCGACTGGACTAGTCCTCACAAGAGGAAAACCAGTATACATCGCTGTGTTTGTGTTTGCCTTCTGATCTTATTTCTTCTATAATTATTGTTTTGTGATTATTGATTTAATTCTGTGATCTTACTGCTAACAAGTTTTTAATTAGCAATATTCCGCTGCCAACTCTATTCACCCCCCTCTAGAGTATTCTGCTTTATGACTTCATTCCTATATATCCAACCATGACACGTTATGACATGGATTCTCTGAGAAGGTCGCGAGCCTTCACAAGAATCGTGTCTATACGGCACGAGAATAAGGACAAGGCTTGCACAAGATATACCAAGAAATACAAAGAATAACATCTCATAACGGGATCTAGACAATACCAATCCGTGTGACCAACATGTCAAGAGATCAAGGATATCTACACCAAATACACGAAACATAGAAAATAATATAAACGAAAAATTATCAGAGAATGTACTCGCCTCAATTTAGTTGGAGTCGACGTGCACGACACGAATGTGTCGGCACGGAATAGGTACCGATGCTATGCTCCACAATATGGTCCCAAATACTGACATAGACGGTTCCAATGAGTACAGAATAATACAAATAGTCCAGTTTAGAATGTAGAAGTCCAGGTTCAGAGTTGGCACAAATATCGAGATAGAAGAGAAGTCCATGATCATGAAATAGGAAACAACTATATTAGTCATGATTTATGATTTGAAGGGGGAGGCATAACTAATTACATATAACTATTTGGAAAATATTTAGAAGCTAATTTTTATTAAAAAAATATATTTGAAATAACATTTGAAGATATTTATTTGACTAATCCCTTAATTAGCAAATACGATTTATAGGTAATACATATATATATTCTAATTAGACAAATACTATATTAATATTTTAGATAATTATTTGAAAATCAAGATAATTAATTTAGGCCAAAATCCTTAACTTTGTCAAGTATAATTTTTAGGTTAAAAACCATATTGAAAATACCATAATAATAATATAATAAGATATATAGGCCTCGAGCCCCAATTTGAAATTACTTGTAGGCCCCATGGCCAAATATAATATTTTTGGTCACAATATAATATTTTGAAAATATTTACTATATATACATTAAAATAACTATACTAACATTTATAAAGATAATGCTAATAATAATACTAATAATAATAGCAATATATTATTAGCTAACAAAACATATATTAATATACTGATATTATATAAATCTCACTGATATTTTACTATTCTGGTATTGTATACATTATGTATATAAATACGTATATGCTATATTTATACTTATGCAAATTGTGCCTGGGCTAGGGGCCCATCCCACAATCACAGCCCCAAAGCCCAAAGAATATGTAACATTTGTTTCTTTTCTTTTTTTTCTTTTTTAACCCATTACCGGGTCTGGCCCATAGGGCGCACCCGGCCCAGTCCCTTCCCCCCCCCAAAGGCCTTTACGGGAAGAGAAAGAAGGTCATACGAAGAAAATGGGGAAAGGGAAGGAAAGGGGGTGACAAAGATGGAGACTCGAGAGAGAGAGAAGAAGTCTTACAGCGGAGAGGGGATCAGCCACCGCGTGGAAATCCAGACGCGACGACTCCCCACAATACCGCTCCGACATGGCGGTGTACGATGCAAAAAACCACAACGCTGCAGAGGATGGAAGTGTGCAGGAGGCTCTCGGCTATGGCACGACCAACATGGAGATCGAGGTTGCGGAGCTCGCCGACGGTCGAGTACGGCACAGGCGGCGAATGATGTCGACGGAGGCTCGCCAAAGCAGCGCACCATGGTGTCGAGGCAGCACGACTTTTCGAGGTGAGTGGCGTTTGGAGTTTTGTGGTTTTGGCCGGATTTAGGTGGTTGGACGGTGGCGTGTGTTGATGGAGATGATGGTGAGTGGGTGATGGCCGAGGAGGACAGATCTGTGGGCGGTGGAGAGAGGATGACGGCGATGGTGATGCCTGGCCATGGCGATGAGGTGGTGGTTGTAGAAGCATAAAAATTTCAGCAATGAAGCCTTATACGCCCAATTCATCCTGTGAAGCTCTATGCGCCCAAGCCACCCTGTGAAGCTCTATGTGCCCAAGCCAAGTTCCCCCAGAAGGAGGGCGCATTGCCTGAAACATGGCTATGCGCCCAAGCCTAACTCAGTCAAAGCTATGATCAAAACGTGCACCAAAGCGTACGGCCACGTCAGTCTCTACGAGCAATCGTACACCGAAGCATGCGGCCACATCAGCACCACGATCAACCTACGACTATGTAGCCTGCATGCTCCTATATCCTATGCGCCCAAAGCAGGACTATGCGCCCACATGAAAACCAGTGTGTTTCCTCATGTGGGCGCATAACATCATTCCAGCTTAGAAACTACTATAAAAAGGGGTCTCATCCCTCTTCAAAACACAGAACGGAGAGCATTTTCAAGAGCCAAATTGCTGCACTTCTTGCCAGTGAGCCGAGAGTTACCAATTTTCTTAGGTTTTCTTCCACTTTTGTAATCGGAGTGTCAATGGAGTAAAGGAGCAACTGCCGCTCGATCTCCATCGTCCCATTCCCCATAATTCTTTTTTTGTACTCGGGGATCCTCAGCGCAGGATCTCTCAGGCGTACTCGATTTGTGGTACCTTGCGCCAATAAAGAAAAGACAACATTTCTTCTTTTTTTGTGTATGTCCACAAAAATGGCGATATGCTGGGGACTACATTTTTCTCTGATGAGAAGGTGGTGACGCAATCTGATACCGAAAAAGTGGGAAGCCCTCAGAAGATGCTGATCATAAAGTTCGATCAGCAGGCGTTCAAAAAGATGCTCTCGAGGGATGGCTCTACTCCCTCAAAATCAGCGAAGCCAAACAAGTCTCGCAAGACTTGGCTTCCGAAGACTCGCTGTTCATATCCTGCTAGTGTCATAGCAGATATGCAACTGGAGGACTCTGTCACATGGGCGCATGACTCTGCCACAGAAGCTCCCCAAATGAAGAAGGCTTACACCGTTCCGGGCTCTACTAGCCCAGCGACTTCTTTCTTGTGCAACCAACAACAGAGTGTTCGACGCTCGAGACTTGGCAAAAAAAAGCAATACGATGCCAAGAATCGGAGTGTTCAACACTCTGGGCAAACCCAACGAGGCTCACAAATGAAGAAGGCAAAGCTGGGAGAAAGCAACGCTGCTCCACCAAGCATGCGTCCAAAGCTATGCACCCAAGGGGGTGTTTGGCGCATCACTCCAATCAGAATGCTTCTGTCTTCGACAGATTGGACATCCAAGGTCATACGCCTAGGCTCTACTGATCCATACTATGTGCCCACATCGAGGAAGCTCAAACATGCTGTCACGCCCCAGAACCAGAATACTGGAGAGCGGGGGAATGACTCAGCCAGCTACGTATTACGGTTAGATGAATACCGTATAATACGATCAATGCTGTCTAACCAGACGAGGGGGTGCATACTACATAAGAGTCTTGCTATGGTCACTTTACATCTATTGTCTCAATCATTCAAGCAAGAAAAAGTAATAGAGAACATGTAAGATAAAGCAGTAAGGCGTCCCAAAAACCAATCAAGACAGTCTCTTAGTTCCAACTAGGAATGCATGATCAATTTAGTCAAGATAACCATCGTCATAAATGGTGACAAGGCATGAAAGTCAATTAGCATTAATTGGGGTTGAGTCTATAACTCTCAAGGTCAAGTTCCAGTCTCACTGGATATCCATAAACCAATCAAGACACTTGGCACTAATACACAACCATATGTATTAAAATATTAACATGCTAAGATTATCGGGTTCATGCAAAAAGGCGTAAGGATATAATAGAAAATTATCATGTCAACATTAAATGAATAAAGTATAGAACAAATAAAAACACCCAAGTCAGGAAGTCACGCTAACAAGTCCATGCTAAGGCCAAAAGTCACGCGAGAATCGTGCGTGTAAAAAGCACGCCAAGTTTAGTAGGTAGAAGTGAGCGTGAAATGTGGTACACGCTGGCAAGCGTGAGCGTATGAGCGTGACAAGTAATACACGCACGCACGCACAGCGTGAATGTGAGGGAAAATTCACGCACGCACTCAAAGAAGTGTACGTAACTAAGATTCACGCATGCCTGCAAGGATGTGTGCGTGACTAAAAATAAACGCATGCACAGAGTGAGCGTGACTAAAAATACACGCACGCACAGAGTGAGCATGACTAAAAATACACGCACACACAGAGTGAGCGTGACTAAAAATACACGCACGCACAGAGTGAGCGTGACTAAAAATACACGCATGCATAGTATGAGCGTGACTAAAAATATACGCACGCACAGAGTGAGCGTGACTAAAAATACACGCACGCACGCACAGCGTAAATGTGAAAAGTCACGCACGCAAGTACAAAGACATGAGCGTGACTCAAAATTCACGCAAACAAGTAAAGACGTGTGCGTGACTGGGCTGATGTTTTACGCGAGCACGTAAGAACGTGTGCGTACAACATTTCCCGAACTCCAAGTCCTATGGAGCCTTCGCCCTAGTGTCAGAGAAATACACGCAAAGTTGGTGGACCAAGAACCCATGAACAGCCGAAATACTACAACTTAGATCTAGAGAAAACAAGCCATAGGAATCAAAAAATGCTAAGAACTAATCTCTCTCAGGATCATGAAAAGAAGCCAAATGAACCATAAAAAAATGGGTGAAGGAGAAACAAGTTTGCACTTGCCTACTGCTGCTGCTGGTTAGGTGGAGAAGTGATGAGGAAGGAGAAGAAGAAGTAAATGAGGAGAGAGAAGGGAGAGGGTGGCTTTAAATAGGGGGAGTGGTGGTAGGTGGGGTGTTGGGCCGGGTTGTCCACCATGAACCCGAGAACCCAATAAGACTAAAGCAGGGAATAAAATACAGAAAAAATAAAATACAGATAATTAGAATACAGAAATAAAATTGCAGGAAATTAATTAACATGAAAATTTAAAGAGCCGGTAATTAACTAACATAAAACTAAAGGAATTTAAATACAGAATAATACATGATAAATACTAAATAAATACACATGAGTTATACATGTATAAAAATACGCATTCTGGGAACGGGGAGTGACATCTCTACCCACCTTAGAAAAATTTCGTCCTCGGAATTTCAAATCCAAAGCAGGTAGAAATATCGGAGCTAACTAATACAAGCAATTCTAGTGAGCAAGCAATCGTTTTTACCATATCAAAAGTAAGTACTATATATGTAAATCCATCAATCTACGATATCAAGTAGTTCTATCCATAAGGCGATAAGCATGAGAAATCAAGACAATCAAGGTATACAGAAGGAGATATACCTTGTGAGTCAAACAGGTGTGGATACCGTGATCGGATATCATCCTCACGTTTCCACGTTGACTCTCCCAAGGAGTGATGACCCCAAGCAACACAGACAAGACTAATTGTTCGATTCTTGAGTATCTTCTCTCTTCGGTCCAAAATGGACACAGGCTGTTCCTCGTAAGACTGGTTGGTACCAACAACCAGCTCAGAATGATCGAGGACATGGCTTGGGTCCGATACATACCTACGTAATTGAGATACATGAAACACGTCATGCACCTCTCGTAACGAAGGTGGGAGTGATAAACGATAAGCAACATCGCCTATCCGATCAAGGATAACGAATGGGCCCACGTACCGCGGACTCAATTTCCCGCGAACGCCAAATCTAATGACCCTACGAGTAGGTGAGATCCGCAAGAATACGTGGTCCCCAACAGAGAACTCTAGCGGCCTACGATGCTGATCCGCCCAATGACGATGCCGATCCTGTGCAACTCTAAGTCGCTCTCTAATTCCTTTAACTACTTCAACCGTCTGAACAATCATTTCCGGGCCTAACATCTTTCTCTCTCCAATATCATCCCATGCTAGCGGTGACTTGCACTTCTTACCATATAATGCTTCGAATGGCGCCATCTGGATACTGGCTTGACAACTATTATTGTATGAGAACTCGACCAAGTGCAGGTGACTCTTCCAAGACCCTCCAAAATCTAGAGTGTAAGCTCGTAACATATCTTCTAAAGTCTGAATCGTTCTTTCTGATTGCCCATCCGTCTGCGGATGGTAAGCCGTGCTAAACCTTAACTTGGTACCCAGACTATGATGTAAGCTCTTCCAGAAATGTGATGTAAAGTGGGTATCTCGATCCGACACAATACTGACAGGGACTCCATGCTGCCTGACTATCTGTTGCATATATAATTCTGCCAACTTTTCTGTAGATTGCCCTACTCTGAAAGGAAGAAAGTATGCTACCTTTGTAAGTCGGTCCACTATTACCCAAATAGCGTCCTTACCACTTGGTGACCTCGGTAAACCGGTCACAAAGTCCATTGTAATATGCTCCCATTTCCATTCCGGGATAGGAAGCGGTTGCAATAGCCCAGCTGGCCTCTGCTGTTCTGCCTTCACTTGCTGACATACCAAGCAACGGGAAACAAATCTAGCTATCTCCCTCTTCATCCCGTTCCACCAGAAGTGCTGCTTGATATCTTGGTACATCTTGGTCCCTCCAGGATATATAGAATACTGGGAACTGTGAGCTTCTGCCATAACCTCCTATCTGATATCTCCACTAGGCACACATAAACGCGATCCAAACCTAAGTGTACCATCTTCATGAATCCTCATCTCCTTCCTGAGTCCTAACTCACATTCTGCCCTAAGCTTCTGAATCCTTGGGTCCTGTGCCTGAGCTGCCTTGATCCTGTCTACTAAGTCGGATTGAACTTGCAGACTTGTTAGGACTCCTACATCACTAGGAAGTATAACTTCGATGCCCATCTCCTGAAGGTCTTCTAAGATATGCCTCTGTGTTGTCAACATAAATGTGCCACCTCTCCTGCTGAGAGCGTCTGCTACCACATTAGCCTTGCCTTGATGATACTGAAGCTCCACGTCATAATCCTTAATCAACTCCAGCCATCTTCTCTGCCTCATGTTTAGTTCCTTCTGAGTAAAGATGTACTTTAGACTTTTATGGTCTGTGTACATCTCCACTCAGTCACCATATAAGTAATGCCTCCATAGCTTCAAAGCAAATACTACTGCCGCCAACTCCAAATCATGAGTTGGGTAATTCTTCTCGTGGTCCCGAAGTTGCCTAGATACGTACGCTATCACCTTCCCATGTTGCATAAGGACACATCCAATCCTTTACCTGACGCATCACAATATACTGTAAAACCTTCGGGTCCAACTGGCAATGTAAGAATAGGTGCTGATATCAACTTCTGCTTCAGAGTCTCGAATGATGCCTGACATTCTGCCGACCAATCAAATGGCACATCCTTCCGGGTCAAGCGGGTCATGGGCGCTGAAAGCCTTACAAAGTCTGACACAAACCTTCTGTAATATCCTGCCAATCCCAAGAAACTCCGCACATCTGCTACGGTCTTGGGTACTGGCCAACTCTCTACTGCTTCTACCTTCTTGGGATCTACTGCTACTCCAGCTCCTGATATGATATGACCCAAAAATGAAATGTGATTCGACCAAAACTCATACTTGCTGAGCTTGGCATACAACTGGTTCTCTTTCAGAACCTGCAACACTTTCCTGAGGTGGTCTTCATGCTCCTCTTCACTAGCAGAGTATACGGGAATGTCGTCAAGAAACACAACGACAAACTGGTCTAAATATGGCATAAAGATGCGGTTCATCAAATCCATGAATATTGCTGGAGTATTGGTCAAACCAAACGGCATTACTAAGAATTCATAATGCCCATACTTCGACCGGAATGCTGTCTTGGGGATATCTTCCTTTCGAACCCTCACCTGATGGTACCCTGAATGAAGATCTATCTTGGAGAAAACTCTAGCTTTGCTCAATTGATCAAATAAGTCATCGATCCTGGGTAATGGGTACTTGTTCTTCACTGTTGCCGCGTTAAGCTTCCTATAGTTAATGCACAATCTGGATGACCCATCCTTCTTCTCCACAAGTACTACTGGTGCTGCCCATGGTGACACGCTAGCTTGGATGAACTTCTTCTCCTTCAGTTCCTCTACGTGCTGATATACCTTGGCCTGCTCTGAATCCGCCATTCTGTAAACCTGATCTGATATCGGTTTAGTTCCTGGTGCCAATTCTATACTGAACTCAATAACTCTAACTGGTGGTAGACCTGGAAGTTCTTCAGGAAATATGTCCAAAAACTCTTCAACTACCTTCGGGATCTGAACTTCCTCCATTGCCGTTACTACTCCCTGCTCTTGTTGAGTTGCCTCTGATCTGACTAAGGTAAATCTCTTCATGCCTGGAATATCAAAAGATACACTCCCTCTACGATAATCTATTGTCGCATGACTGTCTTTCAGCCAGTCCATGCCTAAGATAACGTCGTAATTTCCAACAGGAAATTCTATCAACCGGGCGGGTAAGGAATGCCCGCAAACTACAATGCTACACGCTAAAATAACTCTACTAACTCCTACGAGCCCATTACCAGTTAGTATATTCAACCTCCCTGGCAATGACTCGAACTCCATTCCTAGTCGTGTCGTAAATCGTGCAGATATAAATGAATGGGATGCCCCCGAATCAAACAATGCTACTGTGGGATATGAGGCGACGAGAATGTTACCTACCACAACATCTCCCGATACTAATGCCTCTTCCACGGACAGAGTGAATGCCTGCCCTCGACCTCCTTGCTGATTTCCATACTGCGGCCTGGTCTGATGTTGCTGCTGGCCCCTGCCTTGATGATGCTGGGGTGGTCAATGCTGGTGTTGCTGCATCGGCGGTCCCTGCTGTCGAAACATCTGAGCCTGCTGCACTAACGGACGCTGCGCCAATGGCCTAACTGCTACCGCTGGTCCTCGATACTGGCCTGTCCCTGGTGCTGGCAGAGCAGAAAACTGCTGCCCTGGTCCTCCTGACCTCGAATTCATGGGACATGTGGTAACCCGATGGTCTGGATTTCCACATATCAGACACAGTCCATTCAATGTCCGACACACATCTCTAGTGTGTCCTATCTTTCCATAATAAGTGCAGCCCGCCGGAGGTTGCTGGTTCTTCTTCTGTTGCTGTTGCTGCTGCTGCCTGGGTGGTGCTGGTCCTCGTATCGCCATATCGTGGATACGAATGCCAGTGGATGGTGCTATTATTCGGGGCGCTGCTCCCCCTCCTCCTTCAATCTGACTGTGGGATCTCTTCTGACCCCCAGTCCTTGTCGCAAGCCTCTGAATGGTGAGCTCGTGCCTTCGAGTCACCGTCAATACTTCATCAAAAGTCTGGTAATTGTGCCCCTCTATCAATTGCAAGAGCTTGAGATGAAACCCTTGCTGAAACCTTATGGCCCTATGGCTCTCTGTTGCTACCATCTCTGGGGTAAATCTACTCAATCTGCAGAACTCTGCTGCATAAGCATCTACAGTCTTGTCGGCCTGCCTGAGGTTGATAAACTTCTGTTGTAGCTCAAACCGTGCCACAACTCTATAGTACTTGGTCTTGAATCTTGCTGTGAAATCGTCCCAAGCCACAGGACGTCTGATGCCCACTTCCTCTGATTCCCACCAATCACGTGCGAGATCCTGAAGTAACAACTTTACTAGATCCACACGCTCTTCTGCCGGTACCTTAGCCGCTGTCAGAATAGCCTCCATATCCTTAAGCCATGCATCTGCTGCGATGGCATCCTCCGTGCCCTCGAAACGGTAGGGGTTGTACTTGCAAAACCTGGCTGATGCTCTTGAATCAGTCCTCACTCCTCTTTCCAAAGCCGTCTGTAATCCTTGGTTGAGCAACACGTTCTGCTCTTGTAGCTGAGTGTGCATGCGCTGCTGGGCCAACATCTGATGTTGCTGAGCAGCCATTATTCCTCTCATGATCTCCAGAAGGGCTGGTGTGTCCACTTCCACAGGAGTAGGTGGAACTATGGGTGGGTTTGGAACTTCCGGATACTGCGGTCCAACTGCTGGTTCTACTATCACTTCTTCCTGGATAGTCTCCTGAGGTGAGACTGGCCCTTGTTGCTGACCAACCTGGTCAGGTTGCCCTTGTTGCCCTTGTTGTTGCTGTCCAGCTCTGACCGATGCGGACGAAGTGCCCCTAAGAAAAGGGACAAGAGAACAATCAAATGACCGAACATGAAGGATCAATGAAGTCAAAGGATACCGGAATGTCAAGCGAGAGTTGAGAATAACGAATCAGAAGATCAAGGGAAAACATGTGTGATTGAGACATCCTATAAATCAAAACACCCCACAAATCTGAAATCAGACCTGCATGGGCCACCACTAAAACCTTGTCACACCCCAGAACCAGAATACTAGAGAGCGGGGGAATGACTCAGCCAGCTACATATTACGGGTAGATGAATACCGTATAATACGATCAATGCTGTCTAACCAGACGAGGGGGTGCATACTACATAAGAGTCTTGCTATGGTCACTTTACATCTATTGTCTCAATCATTCAAGCAAGAAACAGTAATAGAGAACATGTAAGATAAAGCAGTAAGGCGTCCCAAATGCTCAGTCAAAATGTTCTTGAGATCTGGCTTTACAAAACATAGCCAGATGATATAGCAAGTATACATAATTATTATCAGCTGCAGTCTGACTTAATTACAATTATGTAAAAGTAAGTACAAGACAATCCGACTAACATGTCGGTGCCAAATGGCTAAGTATAAAGGTGAATAACAAAACGAGCGGTGAAGTAAGGAACCCACTCGAGTCCTCCTGCAATCATTCCTATAGTGTTGACCATCCTGGAGGTAGAAGTAAGCTGAGTCCTCGGGAACCGGCTCTAAATCTGGCCATGCAAAACCAGAGAGGTTAGACCTCTAATAGCAAGTACCACAAGGAAGGACGATATGAAGGACTAAACCAGTAAGTAAAAGAATATAATAATAGATCTCTGCTTGCTACTAGGATTCACATCACATCACGACACTTCGAACCAACCTCCCAACCAAACAAGGACAGAAGTTAGCCCGTCATGTCCTGACATTCTAATCATCCCAGTTAGGTAACAGAGTAGGTACAGTACACAAACAAATCATCTTGAACGGCCAATCAAATCCTACGGCTTGCTATTGTGAGTCCCAAGTTATCCTGTAATTATGTAATTAGGGATTCCTCAGTTCTTACTATGTGCGAGCAAGGCTAGTCTATCCAGTGAATCATGTGCGCCATGCATGAATTAGACGAGTCCTAGTAGGACGCCCATCATCAATATACAATATACAATAATAATAAAAGTAGGTACTGTTTCCTGCCCGTGTGGCAGATTTACAGTATCTGTGGGAACCAGCCGGCCCGTCGGGTACTACTCGTCCCAAGGGGGCTGCCATATAAGAACTCGGGAATCCATTCTCTCCATGCAATTATTATTTTATTTAACTTAATAGTCCCTACATTGAGTGAAATCCCATGCCGTGGATCATGGTCATTCAAATGAGTACTTCCGTACGGGGTACGATATGCGCAACTCTACAACGATACCTAGTACGGTTAGGTTGCAGGTTTTACATAGCGTAATGCAACAATCAAATCTAACCACGGTAATCATGCCTTGACCGTAAAGTACACATGCTTCTTTTGTAGAAAATAAATAAATAAATAATTAAATAAATAGATTGAAGCCTGCATGTGCATGTATGTCAATATTCGGGATCAGCCAGTCGATTACAATAGTTCATAACATGAACGTGTCTCATTCATTCATTTCAATAAGACGACTAGCCAGTCTCTTAGTTCCAACTAGGAACGCATGATCAATTTAGTCAAGATAACCATCGTCATAAATGGTGACAAGGCATGAAAGTCAATTAGCATTAATTGGGGTTGAGTCTACAACTCTCAAGGTCAAGTTCCAGTCTCACTGGATATCCATAAACCAATCAAGACACTTGGCACTAATACACAACCATATGTATTAAAATATTAACATGCTAAGATTATCGGGTTCATGCAAAAAGGCGTAAGGATATAATAGGGAATTATCATGTCAACATTAAATGAATAAAGTATAGAACAAATAAAAACACCCAAGTCAGGAAGTCACGCTAACAAGTCCATGCTAAGGCCAAAAGTCACGCGAGAATCGTGCGTGTAAAAAGCACGCCAAGTTTAGTAGGTAGAAGTGAGCGTGAAACGTGGTACACGCTGGCAAGCGTGAGCGTATGAGCGTGACAAGTAATACACGCACGCACGCACAGCGTGAATGTGAGGGGAAATTCACGCACGCACTCAAAGAAGTGTGCGTAACTAAGATTCACGCACGCCTGCAAGGATGTGTGCGTGTAAAAATACACGCACGCACAGAGTGAGCGTGACTAAAAATACACGCACACACAGAGTGAGCGTGACTAAAAATACACGCACGCACAGAGTGAGCGTGACTAAAAATACACGCACGCACAGAGTGAGCGTGACTAAAAATACACGCACGCGCGTGAATGTGAAAAGTCACGCATGCAAGTACAAAGATATGAGCGTGACTCAAAATTCACGTAAACACGTAAAGACGTGTGCGTGACTGGGCTGATGTTTTACGCGAGCACGTAAGAACGTGTGCGTACAATATTTCTCGAACTCCAAGTCCTATGGAGCCTTCGCCCCAGTGTCAGAGAAATACACGCAAAGTTGGTGGACCAAGAACCCATGAACAGCCGAAATACTACAACTTAGATCTAGAGAAAACAAGCCATAGGAATCAAAAAATGCTAAGAACTAATCTCTCTCAGGATCATGAGAGGAAGCCAAATGAACCATAAAAAATGGGTGAAGGAGAAGCAAGTTTGCACTTGCCTACTGCTGCTGCTGGTTAGGTGGAGAAGTGATGAGGAAGAAGAAGAAAAAGTAAATGAGGAGAGAGAAGGGAGAGGGTGGCTTTAAATAGGGGAAGTGGTGGTAGGTGGGGTGTTGGTCCGGGTTGTCCACCATGAACCCGAGAACCCAATAAGACTAAAGCAGGGAATAGAATGCAGAATAAATAAAATGCAGATAATTAGAATACAGAAATAAAATTGCAAAAAATTAATTAACATGAAAATTTAAAGAGCAGGTAATTAATTAACATGAAACTAAAGGAATTTAAATACAGAATAATACATGATAAATACTAAATAAATACATATAAGTTGTACATGTATAAAAATACGCATTCTGGGAATGGGGAGTGACACATGCTGGCATGAAACATGCACCCAAAGCCAGTCTCCAAGACCTATGCGCCCAAAGCAAAAAGGCAGGCCCCATCGCGTATAGTACGGGGCTGTCTTCAAGGACATCACAGAACTTAGGTGTGGGGGTTGCCCCTGCACGTGAACTAAGTCTGGATGCGCCAACTCTCCTTACAAACCCGCATGCAAAGCTCGACGATGCATACAACATGGGTTTTAAGGCAAAACTCCCTTCCGCTGACTTACGCGACATGATAAATCATAAGCGTAAAGTGAGGGAGGACATAACAATCCATAACGCACATCCGTGCACCAGTATTGTTATCAACTATTGTTGCTCCAAAGCAATAAGAGTGCCTCAGAGAAAGTCCGTGTTTCGACGGCTGTATTTCTCTGACAATAAAAAGCTGCTATGTGTCTCATCCAACATGGCTTCATGAGGTCCTCCTTATGGAAGCCCCAATCAAAGACGATGGACCATGAACCCAACTTTCTCTTTTAGTTCCACGATAAGAAGAAGACGAAGTCTACCAACAGATGGCCAGCAGGCTGTCACATCTGAAAGAGTCTATATGGGTACTCGATCAAAGGCGAGATTCCGTACAGATGACGAAGACTCCCAAGCTGGGGGTAGTATTACTTCATAGTCTGAAGCGGATGACCTTCACACGGGAGGTAGCCTTCCAGAGGACGACGATCTCTCCGAGTCTGATGGTGACTATCTACCTCCTCTACCTGAAGATGAGGGACTTGTCAACTCAGAGACAGACAGTATCAGCACCAGTTGTACTGTATCGTCTGTTCATCCTCCCATGTTGTCTACATACATGGCATACGGAGAAAGACCTGAAGAAGCTAGTGATCAGACCAACAAGCGGCTGGAGGGTCTTGAAACAGTATTCGCCAAGATCACTGATATGCCTACCAGTATCATGGCGGTCCAAGTTGCTGCGGCAGTTCCTCCATCTCAACAAAACATCTCGGCTCACGCTAGTTCGGCTCATAGTAACATCCCTCTTTCATTACAAAAGGAGTATCATTCCATTGCACCTCTCCTAAATCTTGTAAATACTGGGGGTGGTCCTTCGCCAACGACGCCTGACAACCGTTCAACAGCTATTTCCCAATACCTGCTTAATCAACAGGATGCAATTGATTCCCTGGTCGCCCATCTCGATACCATCTCACACAAAGACGAGCTCCAGAAGATGGGGATATCTCAACCTTATTCCCTTGAATGGGAGAATGCTACTTGTCCTCCTAACTATAAGTCACTGACGCTAAATTCATTTGACGAGCTGACTTCTCCTCGTCAACACATGACATACTTCAACACGCAGACCCTACACTTACCCAGGGACGATCCATTCTTGTCAAAGCTGTTTATTAGCACCTTGCAGGGGGTAGCTTTTGAATAGTTCTGCAGTCTGTCTGACGGTTGTATCAACTCTTTTAAAGACTTGGAGAGGTTGTTTCTCAACAGGTTTTATGAGAGTGGTATGCATGTTAGTATGTCCACCCTCTTCGAGACCAAGCAAAGGTGGACTGAGTCTGTCATTGCTTTCATCGAATGCTTCAGGCGGCTAGTACTGAAGATGCCCTTCGGCATACCAGACTCAGAGCTTATGGATACTTGCCGACATAACTTCCTTCCTACAGTGAAGTTCTGTCTGGGTATACATAAGTATGATACATGGCCCGCTTTTATTGGAGCCGCTGATGCTGCTGAAAACGATGTTCCTAATCTGGAACTACTAGGATTGAAAACACCCAGGTCCGAAAACAAGGGCAAGCATCCTCAAACTATCCCTGTCCGTGGGGGTAAAGGAAAAGAAGTCCTGAAGGTCGACACATCCAAAGGAGCTTCCAATTCTCAGGGTGCCTCCGACAAGCCTAAGGAGACCTTCTCCTTTGATGAAGACGATGTCATTACCATCTTTCACACATTTACAAAGGGTAATAAACTGACATTTCCTCCACCATGACGTCCTGTAGAGGCGAACCAGATCAACGATCCCAAGTACTATCTCTATTATTAGTACGTGCACCATTCCAGCAAGGACTGCATCGTCCTGAAGAAGAAGATACAACAGCCTATTGACAGCCAAGTGATCAACCTCGAAGCTGAAGACAAGGTCATATCTTCTAACATGATCTCTCTTCAGTTTGGTGACTTTTCTCCCACAGAAGTTCCAGACGGCGTAGTCCCGATTCCAAAGGCAATAATGGAAGTCGTCAACCTACCGCAAGCTCGTAACTCAACCTTGGTGCCACTCATAACTGAACGTGGTAAGATCATGTGTGTCCATCTGGACCTTGTGCAAGAAGTGACACCGGGGGTGGTACCTTCCAAAGCAAAAAGGGGCAAGAAATACAAGCCAGGCCATATGGTGTCTTCTCCCGTCTACGATGTTCTATCTGGTGAAACACGATCGGGAAAGGCTTATCTTCGAACGTACGATCCTGCACAAGAAGAAGCAGTACCTTCTCAAGCTCCTGCTGCCCCCACAAGATCAGAAGCCAGCCCGTCTAAGCCTTCAACTACGGACAAAGCCAAGCAGAAGAAGACGCGGTTTGACAAGTCTCTGAAGGCGCCAGCTCCCGAGGGCATGGATCGGCCCTACAACTTTGACATACTGGCATAGCTAGCCAATACACCTGCCAGGTTGTCTCTGTTCGATCTGTTGCGACTCTCCAAAGAAACACGGAAGGCCTTAAGTGAGGCATTACTACATGCCGACTCTTACCTCGCTGAAGTAAAAGCCTCCGCTGAAGACCCTGTCTCCTGTCCTCTCTGCCACAATACTATAAAAGTGGTGCCTAATATCACCTTTTTATCGGGGGACATACTACTCAAAAGTAATCGTCATGATAGACCCCTGTACTATACAGGGTATATCGGGACGATCGAGGTGCACCGTATGCACATCGATCCAGGATTCTCCCTCAGCATCATTCCTAGAAGTTTGCTTCAAATTTTGGAAATCCTTCTGCACAAGCTATCTGCAACCAACACAACTATCATGGCTTTCAATGCTGGTCAAAGCCACCCGCTGGGCAAGATCCGTCTCAAATGCCAGATCGGTGATCTCCGAACGGAGGTTTCCTGCTATGTGATCAATACCAATGTATCCTACAACGTCTTGTTGGGACGTCCATTGCTTCAAGTACGTCAACAGCGATGCCGTCATAAAGACGGAGTTTGTCGATGTCGATCCTTTTAAAGGCATTGAAGCCTACTATGGAGATTCGGTACTTTACCAATCTCAACCCTCCAAGGATGACGGCAACGAAGCTGACGATGAAGCTGAAGCGAGTTCATCCTCCAGTGATGGTCCCCTGATTATCCGAGTCAAAGGACGTACTACTCCAAAAAGTACTCCAAAGCCTCTCACAATCTGGGTGAAAAAGAAGTAAGGTCAAACCATTGACCATCACTCTCCGTAAGACACCTCGGGTGTAACCTACTGAAGTCCGTCCTCCCAATCCTGAAGAATTACCCTACGTGGTAAACCTGGCTAAGACTGTGGCTCCTCTTCCAAACGATGATCCTATCAATGAGTATATCAATACTCATAATAATATACCTTCAGCGGATGATGTTATCCCTGAAGAAGAACTTGTATATTTTTTTAGTAAAGGTTTATCTTTGAATTACTCCGATGTCTATCAGTCTGCAAACCACTACATAGATACGATATACGCTCTAGAGCACGGCATAGGACCACACCTCTACATGCCGGTCACGATGCCTCACCCGCGGGAACAAGTTTACCCAGAAGATATCCACTACTTCATCGTCCCAGCCAGAAAGAATGATGAAGAACTAATTATCTTCGGTCTAATAATTGGCGAAAGAAAGTTCGTTCCAGACTCTACTTCTCCCAAGTACAACACGGAAGCTGATTATGACTCTGGAAAAATACAACTTTTCTAATATAGTTGGCAGGCCAAGAATATCATCCAGAACATGGGATATGATATCAAAAGTGACCAGGGGCTAAATTACGGCCGAAGACGACGGTTGCAATACGACACTTTGCTTCTTCCGGCAAACCCAAGAACTACTATCAACGAAACTGTGTTGGTTTGGGTTATGTCACTCCTCCAACAACTCCCGAAAGATCAGATGATAAAGCAGATCGTTGTTCTCATTCATCTGACTCCTCCCTCTGGGACCCAGACTCCAGCATTGGCGACATGTTCAAAGCAACTCTGTCCGTCAACATGGTTTCCGTTGACCAAATTGCGGACGATGTACAATCTATCGAGCTTGAACAATGGGCTCAAAATATAGATACTAGGTGGGAGCTGCACTTCGAACAACGTGAACCACCTACCGAAGATGAAGTCATCCAAGTCAATTTAGGAGATGAATCATCTTTTAAACCAATCTTCATCAGTAAAATCCTATCTGGCGATAAACGCCAATCTTTTATACAGCTTATAAGAGAATACATCGACGTCTTCGCATGGAGCTATGAAGATATGCCAGGCCTGGACCCTAAAGTTGCCATATACTGCCTGAATATTTCGTCTAAAGCTAAGCCAGTGAAGCAGCAACAACGACGATTCCGACCAGATGTCATGGAGGCAATCAAAAATGAAGTCAAGAAGCTCATTGCCAGTGGATTCATTCATGAAGAACAACACCCTGACTAGGTTGCCAACATTGTTCCAGTCATGAAAAAGAACGGTAAAGTTCGAGTCTATATCGATTACTGTGATTTGAACTCTGTATGCCCGAAGGACGAGTTCCCTCTACTGATCACCGACATAATGATCGACAATACTTGTGGCTTCGAGCGGATGTACTTCATGGATGGGTTCTCAGGCTACAACCAAATCAAGATATTTCCCGACGATGAGAAGCATATATCTTTTCGAACATCGTTGGGGGTATACTGCTATACGGTGATGCCCTTCGGATTGAAAAATGCAGGGGTGACATACCAACGAGCCATGAACATAATTTTTTGCGATCATTTGCGCAAAACAGTAGAATGATACGTAGACAATATCGCAGTTAAAAGTCGTCCCAAGGGCAACCACCTCCAAGACTTGAGAACGGCGTTCGAATTAATGAGTGCACACCAACTCAAGATGAATCCAACCAAGTCTTTTCTGGAAGTCTCCAGCGACAAGTTCTTTGGTTTCGTCATCACTTCAAAGGGTATACATCTTGACCCAGAGAAAGTGAAGGCTATCCTCGATATGCATCCTCCAAGAAACCTCAAATAGCTACGCGAATTGCAAGGAAGGCTAGCCTACATCAGACGATTCATTTTAAACCTTTCTGGAAGGTGTCAACCATTCATTCAGCTCATGAAGAAAGGCGTATCTTTCATCTGGACTGAACAATGTCAACGCGCATTCGACGACATCAAGGAGTATCTCATAAGCCCTCCAGTATTGGTAGCTCCAATAATGGGGAACCCTTTCTTACTATATGTCCGTGCTATAGACCATTCTCTTGGTGCCCTATTAGCTCAGAAGAATGAAGGTGACCATGAACAGACAATCTACTACCTCAGCTGCACAATGGTGGGTGCCGAGCGCAGATACACACCTGTGAAAAAGGAATATCTTACACTGGTATTTGCCATCCAGAAGACACGCCACTATGTGTCTGGGCAGACTATCCACATCATATCTAAAGTCAATCCTCTTAGAATACTCATGACTAAACCGGGTTCTCTTAATTCCCGTTTAGCTACAAGGGCAATGCTATTGACTCCATACGATATGCTCTTCGTTCCTCAGAAGGCAGTAAAAGGCCAAGCATTAGCTAATTTCTTAGCAGATCATCCTGTGCCAGAATCTTCCAAACTCTACGACGAAATCTCCGATGAAGTAGTAGAGTCTAACACTGCAATTGAAGAAATTCCCATTTGACGAGTGTTCTTTGACGGTGCATCAAGAACAGGACCCAAAGGAAATATTGTGGCTGGAGTAGGCATCGTGGTCGTATTACCTGATCATCTAGTTATACATCGTGCATATTCTCTTATGGAACCATACACCAACAACGTGGCCGAATATAATACCCTATTAATCGGCCTACAACTGGTAAAAAAACTGGGAGTTGACTATCTAGAAGCTTACGGCGATTCCAAGCTAATAGTTAGTCAAGTCCGAGGGGATTATGAAGTTCGTCATGAAGATCTCATCCCCTATCACAGAGCAACAATCGAGTTGGCATCTACTTTCGCTGTGCACGTGCCTCGACTACAGAATATAGAAGCAGATGCTCTAGCCGGTCTCGCTTGTTCCTTGACCGTCCCTACCATTACTCATCAGTCGATCACAGTATCTGGTCGAGAACTATTCTGTGTGAAAAATACCTTACATATTCATCACAGTAACACAACGGAAAGAAACATCGATGTTAAAGACTGGAGATTTTCTTTCATAGACTACGCCATCTATGGAATCCTCCCCGAGGACCCGAAGGAAGCAGTGTCTATCCAAAGGCGATCCCTCAGATTTTACTACGATACAGCTACCAAGATGCTGTATCGGCGCTCTTACGACGGGCTACTGTTACGATGTTTATCAAACACAGAAGCCAAACATGCACTCCGGAAGGCTCACGATGGAGTTTGTGGTGCACATCAACCAGGCCCCAAATTACAAGATCGCCTCAAACGAATGGGTTATTATTGGCCCACGATGATATCAGATGCTGTTGAATATGTAAAAAAGTGTAGAGCTTGTCAGTTCCACACCGATTTCATTCATCAACCTTCGGAGTTTCTACACCCAACGGTAGCATCTTGGCCTTTTGAAGCCTGGGGCATGGATGTCATAGGAACAATCAGCCCGCCATCCTCCAAAGGACATCGGTTTATCCTAGCCATAACCAATTACTTCTCCAAATGGGCGAAAGCTATACCGCTCACCGAAGTAAAGGCGTCAAACGTGATCAATTTCATCAAATATCACGTTATTTACCGCTTTGGCCTACCTCGCAGGATCATCCATGATAATGGTCCACAATTCGTAAGCCATACATTCTATCGGTTCTACGATAGGAATCGAACCAAGAACGTAGCCTCTACTGCCTACAATCCAGCGGCTAACAGGCTAGCAGAAGCCTTCAATAAAACCATTATTAAACTTCTCAAGAAGTTCGTGTCTTCAAACAAGCACGATTGGAATGAGAAGCTCGGCGAATGTTTATGGGCCTATCGTACAACGGTCCGGACTCCAACAGGCAGTACGCCATTCTCTCTGATTTATGGGAGCGAAGCAGTTCTTTCCCTAGATATCCAGATTCCTTCTCTTCGAGTAGCCTTAGCCAGCGAGTTGACTACCGAAGAAAGCTACCATTTGCGTCTATAGGAGCTCGAAGCACTCGACGGAAAATGCTTGTTAGCTCAGCAGCGTATTGAGCTATACCAAGCACATCTTTCCAGAGCCTTCAATAAAAAAGGTGAAGGAGAGAATCTTCCAAGTCGGTGATCTAGTCTTAGAAGTGAGAAGACCAATGGTCATGACACACAAAACGAAATTTTTTTAGCCTAAATGGGAAGGTCCTTTCATCATAGAATCAGTGTATTCTAACGGTGCGTACTGACTAACCAAGCCTGATGGTGACTTGCTCATGATGTCTATTAACGACAAGTTCCTGAAGAAATACTATGTGCAACCTTTTTTTACATAATGTTCATATATGTTTAGTCATGTAAATGTACAGTGCGATGTTTATGTGATTCGAAAATTATCTAACTATTATCCGTATTTCAAGAGTCTTGAATACGCCTTGGATAATTGGTCCTCCAAAATATTTCTCCAGTGGAATCATTCCCGTTTTTTACTCTGTCCAAACTCGGTTTGACGAAAACAAGTCACGTCCCTATTACCTCTGAATTGTTTTTCGATAATTATTTCCCAAGTGAAATGATTATGTTTTGCCATGTCCATATAACCTCTGAGCAAAGCATTCATCAAGGATAATCACGTCCTTATTACCTTTGAATTATCCACTCCTACCTAACGTTATATATCTTTCTACGTCCATATTACGTCTGGTCAGATATAGAACATCTTCTGCTATTACGTCCATATTACCTCTATTAGCAGCCTCGTTCAACCTATTATCTATATTAAAAAAAAACTTGAATATAAAACGAATAATAGGTCAACATCAAATTCTCCACTGGAATACCCACCAAAAATATCCTTGCTACGTCCACATTACCTCTAGTCCCGATATTTCACAAAACCACATTCATTTTGAAAATATTCTTTATTCTTTACTTAAATGTCTATCAAGAGACGGAAAAAGGTACAAGAGCCGTGACGGCTAAAAAAAAGTTATAAAGAATTTAAGGGATACATAGACGATTGATGTTGTCCCTTAGAGCCGCGATTTCGGCTTCAGACTTCGCGGTAGCTCGACGGCGCGCCTCTTCTTGACAAGCAGCTTCATCCTTGAAAAGGATCAGACTCAGATGCTCTCCCTCCAACTTTGCCAGCTGTTCTTCTAAATAGGCAGAAGTGGTGACGGTCATGGCAGCTTGAGCCAAATAATCCTCCTGTTCAGATGTTGCCGCCCTCAAGTTGGCTTCCAGTTGGGCGATCTTGTTCTAGATCTGCACAATATGATTATACTTTTCGGTAATCTGCACAGCCAATTTATTCTTCGAGGCAGCACGCGCCTCACTTGCAGCGTTGAACTGGCCATACTGGTCAGCCAATTCGCCGATCTCTCGAACAAGGGCATCCTTCCTCGCCTGGAAAGTAGCCTTCTCCTCCGCAAGAGCCGTGATCAAAGCCTCGTCCTCTGCACAGAACAGCAACATCGGGCTCCGCTGTTTGGTATCCCGGAACTTGGACACTTGACCCTCCAGGTCATTCAGAACTTTCCTCAGAGTATTGGCCTGCTCTTCATAACCGGTAATGCTCTCGAGGGCCGCCACTTGGCATTCGATAACAGCCTTCACAGAACCAAAGGCAGCATTCCGATTCAGGACTCCAGGAAGCTTAACTTTCAGCACAGAGTAGAAAGCTTTGACGACTTCTTGGGCTATCTTGTCATCTTTAGTGGAGGTTGTCGGGGAGGAGGCTTGGAAAGTTTTTTCCACTCCAGAAAGGGATACCTGACAAAAAGCCGAACCTGACAAAAAAAACATCAGTAACCAAAAAAAGGGAGGAGGAAAATGCGAAATAGTTGTAATCTCGTACCTTCAGCTTGCTCAGCACCAGTTTGGACTATGCTATCAGTCTTGGCTTCAGGGAAACCAAGAACAGGCCCAGACTGCTCAAGAAGAACAATACCAAGGCCCCGAGCGGCATCAGGCCTGATTTCTTCCACAATCTCAGCCAAAATAGGAGCAGATTCAGCAACAGTCCCCTTAACAGGCTATTAAACCTCTCCTTCTGTAGCCGATACCGGCTCACTAATAGCTCCCTTCGCAGCAGTGAATTTGAAGGAGCCGGGAACAACTTTTGTCCCTTTCCTAATGCCTTGGGCTATCTTCGCGAGTGGTCCCTTCTTCTTGTCTACAAGGGAACATACAGTCGTGGTCAGCCTCACGAGGAGCATGTAAAATTGAAGTCAAAAAATCTCATCCGAAGAGAGGCGCAAAGATAACGTACCCGCAGGAGGATGAGCCGATTGGACTAGATTCTCATCCAACTATTTCATCGCAGCTCCTATTACAGACATATCCCCCAAAGATATTTCGTATGAGGGACTAATCTTTTGATCACCTTCATGACCTGGGCCTTCGCCCCGATCTTCCTGTCGCTCAAGTCTTACAGCTGAAGAAGATCCGCCCTCATCTATCGGGCGAGGACGAGCAAGGGACACTGTCGTCACGTCCACCTCCTCAGACAAGGAGGCACCTGCCTCAGCTGCAACTTTGGGGTCCTGTGCAAAGGACAAATGTAAGGGTGAGAAAGCTTCTAAAGGCTTGACCAGAACAGCTATGGAGTCTAGGAAGGGATCTACCTCCCGAATGGCAATGGCCTGTAACGTCGTTTGCCGAGAAGACCTTCTAGGATGAGGCAAGTTGGCACCCACGTCAGCAACCTTCTTCCTCCCCCGGGAAACAACCACCTTCTTCCTTTTTGGCCGTTGCACCAACTCGGTGGAAGCCTTCCTCTTATGAGGAATATCGGGAAGAGGTTCTTCAGTATCCTCTCTCCGTGGCGCTACAACGATAGGCTCCTTAGCGACAACTCTCTGTTGCGGCGCTGCAACAGGTTCAACTGTGGGCACAGCGCCTTTCTTTCTGCTACTCCCCATCGTACGCACTCGTCCTATATCAGCAAGGGTAGGGGCAAGTTTGGTCCTCGATATAAAACTATGCTCACAGTCATACCGAGAAGGAAGGGAATTGACCTGAATATAGAACTTAGCGGCAGCAAAGAGCATGTGGGTATAGGGTTTAACTTCGGGCAAGGTAAAAACTGCCCCCGTACAACCAGTATTGTAGTAGCCCCATGCACGCGCCCCGTCGATCAGACTCCCTATCGACGGGAGATGAGGACTGGGATTGCCCAAGAGAAGCTGACTGTAGCCGAATTGCCGTACAAAGCGGCTCGACAAATAAGGTTCCAGGAAAGTGTGATTCCTGTTCCTGAACACTAGATGGGAAGGCCTAATGGATTGGAGCCAACGAAATGCCCCGATAGGAAGGCTAGTAGTGAGTGCCCCCTCATCTACTAGGGTGTCTCCCACGCGACCACTACCAGGCGGAGGCGATACTCGGAAGAATTCATAATTCTGCAAAAAACTTAAAGCCCTCCTGTAAATATGCACCCCTATAATGGTCCAATCCGTGTCTCTGAACCTCCAAATAAAGGCATCTCCCGCCAAAGAATCTGCCATCAGCCCGACATTCATCAGTTTAGGATAATACAACACCAGCCATCCCATCAGATAGTGGAAGGGTAACTCAATCCTAGCAAAATCCTTCTTGCCTTCGGGTGTTATCGCGTTCACAATAAAATATCGCAAAACCCGTTGGATGGCACAGACCATCACTGGAAGCAGAGCAAGTGGGCGTCCAAAGGCCAGCCTTACAGCCGAAAGTATCATACCCCGGCTTATTCTCTCAACAGATCCTGAACCACCAGGGACTACGCAGTCACGAAGCCATATCATCAGGAAAGCGGCTAGCACCGCCTTTTCTGACATCTTGAACTCGGCTTGTCTGAAGAAATGATAAATCAGGGAATTTCCCTCAGGATCATCACTATCTTCGGCATCCACAGCTCCGTGATCTGTCATTAGCTGATCTATCTCAGAGATCGTTAAGGGCTTATGAGACGAGAAGGAGACTAGGCCATTCCTCCTTCTCTGGTGAAAACATAGTTGGTCCAGGCCCTCGTATACGGGAGGGACTCGTCGGTCTTACCCTTCTTCGTAATCTGGTGACAAATGAAAAAGTGACAAAGTAACTCTTTGTACACATTTATCATATCAGGGTTCTTCTTATCCAAATCCAAGATCTCTGCATAATTGGGGACATATTCTGCATATGGCTCCATCCCCCAGGGAAGTTTGGATACCGTCTGCATCTCGTGAAGAGCCAAACCCATCTCCCCGCTCGGAGAAAAGAAGGTGCACGTATGATGATTGTACAGCTCTGCCAAGGAGACGAACATCGGCCAGTTAAGCTTGATACCATACTGGGTGGCCCTGACGTCATAAAGAGGACCGACAGCTTTTAGGGTGGCCTCGTAAGTCGAGAGCACCCATCCAGTAAGGTCACTCCAGAATGGAACAAAATGTCTCCAGCCTTCCATCCGCATCTTCCCTTCCGGATATGACTCCGTCTTCGATAGCATCAAGTTGGAGAGAGTCTCAGCAGCATAGGGATGAAGATTAGTTGGGACATCGTTCAGTATAACACTCGGTTGTAGCCCTCTCATGGAGTAGGATGTGGAACCCTTGACACACTTGAACGTGTCCTTCTTCCGGTCACCAGAATTGAACTGGATCCTGCCAGAAACAACCCCAGGCAGTTCAGGGGTCAGGTCCCATTTCATTTGCCTCTGTACAGCCAGATCAGCAAACGCTGATAGAGGGTATTGGCGTTTCATCTTCTTGACATATCGTCGCGTCTTTCTCGAATCCTACGCTGTCACCGAACAGAAAGTACGGCTTCTTCCAACGGCATGTCCTTCCGAGCTCCTCATCATTGATTATTTGCTTCAGAAAGGTTTTGTCCTATTCAATTATGGCGATCATCCGTTTCGTAGGTTGGTTATGACTGATCTTGGCCTGAACATTGCTGACCATGTTAGTTATAAGACTCGTGCCGAGGACGCGGCAAGCAGAGCCAAAAGGGATACCGCCAAGCTCCGGAACAAACATATTTACTGCAAAGACAAAAGAGAAAGTCAAACTCAGAATCTGCAGGAAAAACTAAGTGCTGAAGGGCTCTTATGCGCCCAAAGGGCTATGCGCCCAAGCCAAACATGTGGGCGCATAACATACAGCAGTACGTGTCACACCCCGCTCCTGTAGGAGCGATCGTCCTCGCTAAGACGTGATGCCGTACGAGCCTAGATTACTTCGTACAAGGCGGGTTCCATAACGGTCGATTTTAGCGACTGCGACGGGATCGTCGCAGAGAAGTCCCACGCAGGGACATTGAAAAATAGCAGCAGAAATTTAGAACAAAATATAAGTCATTTAAAAGATGCATTTGTTTGCCATGAAATATAAAAGAGCAGAACAGTTTTATGGGAGGACTGGACTTTTACTTCATGTTACAAACTCGCTTGTACAAAAAAAGCCTAGAGACGAAAACCTAGGTACATCAATCTAAGTACAATTGTTTATTTTTGATTCTGGGAGGTAACGATAGAGGCTCGAAAAAGCGACGACAGCTCTGCCTTACTCCTTGGACGATCGGACGTAGCCTTGGATCCTGTGACGAGATGCTTGGTGTTGACGAAGAAATGCTCTTCTTGCTCTCCTCGTATTGCTCTTCTGGCTTCTCTCTCTGGATTGATCTCTGTGGATTTTTCTCTCTGATTATTGGGGGAGCGTCTTTCTGTATGTGCGTATATCTCTCTGTCCCCGTATATTTTGCAAGGGAATGGCATAATGCTATTTATAATAGTGGGGGGGCATCATTAGGGTTTGTAATGATTGCCCATTCTCAAAGTGGCGACGGCCTGATAAGTGATCAATCTGGGCCATTAATCTTGAGCATGAAGGATCTGGGCCATTAATGAGGATTATGCCAAATCATGTCAGTCATTAATATTGATTGCAATAAATCTCCATCATGATGATTTGCTAATATCCGCAAATCTAAATGAATCAATTTAATTTATTCTCTTGTCACGTGTCCCAAATCATTGGGATCTGACCCAAAATTTGATCATCTTTAGGACACGTGTCTTGTCATCATTGTTGAGCCGCATGAGGGCCGTTTGTCACCCCCAGTTTCCAGAAACAGGGGTATTTTTGTTATTTTTCATTTTTAAATTATTTTGGAATTATTTATTTATTTATTGTAATATTTTGGGGTTATTTGAGTCGGGTTCGAATTTCAACTCATTCCGACTTGTATCGGGGACCCGGGGTAGTTTTGACTCTAGCGGGCCCACACACTAGTTAGGCATGGCCCATATAATATTAATTTTAGTCCACATGATATTAATTTTAGTTAGTGACTAGACTAATTATTTTGGTTAGCATTAATATGGATTAGTGTTTTAGGATTGACCAAACTACCCCCGACTTAACCTCTTACCAATGTATTAGTAAATAGACTAAAAAAGGGGCTTTTGGACTTTTCCTAATAGGACAAAACCACCTTTATGGCCAGCCACAATAAGGATAGGGTTGAGCCTCCCATTTGTCATTATCCATCTATTTTTCTCTCTCTTGTTCTTCCCTAAATTCCTAGAGAGCAATCCCTAGCAATTTCTCTACCAAATCATTCCATTTCACCACCAAATCTTCTTCTTTCCTTCTCCATTCTAGCCAAGGAGGAAGCTACCCAAGTTTGGGAGGATTCGGAGCTCGTTCGTGTCCTTTTGGAATCTCTACGTGTCGGTGTCGCTCCGGGAAGGCTTTTCTTCGATTCGATCTACCGGGAGGTATAAATCCCTTCTCCTTTTTATTTCTTCATGCATATAGGTCTATTTTGAACCCATAGGAATGACCCCATAGTTGTATCTCCATTTGTGTCCATTTTGTGTCCATTTGGAAGTCATAGGAGTGTCCTTTGTGTTGTGGTTGTGTCCATGTGGAAAAATCCCAAATTTGGACACACTATGTGTTGTTGTTATGTATGAATGAATTATTACATGTTTAATCTCATATTTTTGTATTGGAGATGTGTTCTATAGTGTCTCATATATATATATTAGTGTAGAGAGTGAGTTCTTGATATATTATGTTATATACTTGTGTTCTTTTGTCTCAAACTACCTAAATCCGTCATGATTTTTATCCACGTTTTTAATTTTAGCCCTAACTTAGAAATGTCATAACTTCTAGCTCAAAGCTTGGTTTAATCTCCCATTTTTTTTAGAAAAAGCGTATTGAAGTTAGCTTTCCAAAAACATGTATTAATAGGCCTAATTCTTTCTGTAACTTTCTGGAGAATTATTTGAGTGTCAGCTGTACGAAAGACAAACGCGTTCTCGGTGTTTTCGCGATTCCGGGAGTTTTCGGAAACGAAAATGCAATCCGTTTAAAGTTTCGGAAAGCTAACACATAGATCTATAACATACTTTAATCCTAAATTTTAATTCATGCTGAGATGGTACAGTATTGATTATTAGTAGGAGTTACTATTCGATATATGCATTTTGTGCACCCGTGTGTAATATAATATTCTATTTGATTTTAACCCATGTTAATATATATACATTATGTAATTAAATAGAGAATACAAGCATGAGTAAATGGTTAAATAAATGATGTATGAGGTGTAAGTATCCTATCTAATGTAAGCATGCATAAGTATGGCTTGTAATGAATATGTAGGTTCCATAGTATGTAATGTATGGTGCATATAGTGGTGCAAGAGAATAATGAATGATGAATGAATGCAAGCTGTAATGTAATGTAATAATAGATGTAATGTATGCAATATACAAGTTAATGAGATGTAATGTTCTATGTTAACACAAATCCTATATTACCTCATGTACCCCCTTACACTATGTTGACACTATCACACTTGACACATTGTTCACTTACACTTTGACACTCTTTGATATGTTTACACTATGTATGCCCATTTAACCCTCACTTGCCCTTTGCCATGTTCACATACACACACATA
Source organism: Iris pallida (assembly GCA_029216955.1). Taxonomy (NCBI): domain Eukaryota; kingdom Viridiplantae; phylum Streptophyta; class Magnoliopsida; order Asparagales; family Iridaceae; genus Iris; species Iris pallida. Next base: position 32,140,241 of record JANAVB010027598.1, read on the forward strand.
GCCTCTTAAATAAGTATTTATGAATATAGTTAACTTAGCTATGTATGTATATTATATATATGTTAGCATATTGTGTTGTAATATATAAGTTTATATAACCATTTGAAATGCCATGATTATAGACCTAATATTGAATACCAATATATGTATGTGTATATATGTGTAGACATATATAGCTTAAAGTAATAGATTACCTAGTGTATATCCAATGTGAATTCTTGCCTATTTGAGTATTGAATAATTGCATGCTATATAGAGTTGGGTGTATGTTGGCTTGTATAGCCTTGTATTGATGTGTGCATGCTAGGATAGTCTTAGTTAGGCCTAGTAAGACTTACTGGGTTAGGACATGACCTAGTTTGACCTAATTTGACTAGTGTAGTTGACCAGAGTTGACCAAGGGTTGACTTTGGCCTAGTTTGACCTAGATTTATGTAGAATACATTGTAGTACTTTATATTACCCTTCTGGACATGTTGTGACTTGTGCTGTTCTAATTAGGAGCCAGACACCTTGTAACCTGTGTTGCTTTAAATAGGACTCTGTGGCTTCAGTTGGACCCCCTATACTTATCAGCTGTTCAGGTTATCGAGGTGAGTACATTCTCTGATCATTTCATATCATGCTTAGAATTATTTCTTGCAGTAGATTACTTTACTTGTACTGTCACGTTGGTCACACGGATTGGTACTATATGGATCCGTTTTTGAGATATTAACCTTAGGGAGCATCGGGTACTACATGTTCTGTACGTTTTACTTATATGGCGTATCATATGCTTCACTGGTTTTTTGATCACTTACGACATATACTCTTATGATCGTAGAGTCTTCCTAGAATCCTTATCCTATTTATGGGACTACTATGTATCACCTTCGGGGTCTATCACCTTCGGGATCTATCACCTTCGGGGTCTACTACCCTTCGGGGGCTGTTACATAGCATCATATAACATAACCTGGTTGGATCCTTGTGTATTAATTGGGGGTACGGGGGAGTATAAATAGCCATGTGAACAATTCCAAAGTAGAATAGTCATGTACGCCTCTTTAGTATAGCCATGTACAATCAAGCCGTTCACATGTCGACTTTGTGCTCTAAATCACTAGTCACTAGTAGCTCTTTACTTATAGTAGATATTTCTATTACAGCTTTCTCTTTCTGTTTACATACTGCACTTCTTTCAGTACTTGTATCTTACTTTACTGCATGAATATATTTTCTAACCTGCTATGAACTGTTGAGATGTATTGTGCTCGCTCCTATCCTGACTGGACCTGTTGATAAATTTTATAGGTGGCCTGGGATTGCCTGCTAGCCTAGAGGAGACACAGTAGAGGTTGTTTAGATAGTTATTTCATTTTGTCTGGAGTTGTATTTACTTTGTGGATTACTGTATTTGAGCTTTGAGATGTATTTCTGGGTTTATGTATCTTAGACACTTAGACTTCTATCTCCTATATTTATTTTGGATTTCATGTTTTATCTATCTTTATCATGCTCTACCGTAGATGTGATTGAGACTGTATCTGCTATGTCACCCCCATTCGGGGAGTATAAACTGTTTAGTCTTATACTGTTAGATGCATTGAGACCTAGGACAGCGTTCTACCACCGACACTGCGGCGTAGGCTGGACGTTGTTACGTTCTCGTGCCCTAACTCTAGGGTGCGGGTCGTGACACGTTTTTAGTGGTGGCCCATGCAGGTCGAGTTTGTGTAGTGGTATTCGAGCTAGAGTACCACTACAGCCTGCAGTAGGAATAGAATATATTTTTGAAGGTACTCAATCACAGTTAGAACCCTTGAGAGATTTTCGGGATGACCCTTGAGAATCTTATTTTAACTTCGATTTGAGAACTCTTTTTTCCCTTGATTTGATTTATTTTTATTTACTGTTGTTAAATTTGATTTTGATGGATTATGGTTGAATTTGAGTTGTATTCATTGATTTTGATGAATGATTGTCGAATTTTGAATCTTGATGATAGCTGTTGCATCCGAGTTGTATTTTGATAGATTTTTGTTCATTTTGAATTTTGAAGTTCGTTGATAAATTTGATTTGATTTATGGGTATTTATTGTTGATTTAATTTAATTTTTTTTGACAAAATGAAATTATATGGGCTAGGTCATCTATGTTATGGAATCTAGTCTTCTATAGTCACATTAGCCAGCATGGTGAGGACATATAGTCTGACTCTGGATATATTTCTCGGGTATGAGAATTTAAGGTTTTCGCAGCCAAGCTAGCGGCACCGCGAAAATGTTAAATACCACGATTCTAGAGGTATGTGCATAAGTCAAGGACTCTGTGATTATCGTAGCCTTGCTTACTAGTATGACGAAGATTTAGTGTACCATGATTTTGGACAGACGCATATGATTATCAGATTGTACCTTAAATGTTTTCGAAACATGTTTTCTATACTTTTGTTTATGTCCTTCAATTTTTTTTTAATTATTAATTGTTTTGTTTTGTTTGCTTCTCATTATTTAACTTAAGAGTAGGTTTGCCTGTTTTTATAAACCTTTGCGTAACTTCTTGCTATGAGTTTCTTCTTAATGCAATGAATCGATAATTTTGCTAGACTTTATCTTGGATTTGATAATTTAGCTCTGGATTTCAAAATGGTTCTTCTTTAAATAGATAAGCAAAACAGATTTTATCGTTATTTCTTCCTTGCTATTATTCTTGTATTAAATAATAATAATAAAACTGCCTTGATTACGTCAATCACCTGCTTGCAATCTTGGTAGTAATCTAAATGTTAGTCTTAACGTAGAAATAATTTTTTTTATATTAGGACATGAGAATATGTATATGAATATATATAGCAGACACTTTGCCTAACACGTATGCATGCTACACTTGATTTTTCCACCTATCTAAATACATATTAATATGTTGTTGATGTTTAAATTGTCAAAACCCCAATATTTTTGGTTCTCTGCTTTTCCATGTTTAAATTCGTAATTAAAGTATAAATTTTATATTATTAGTTATGTTTAAATCACTGCACATGTATGTTATACGTGGGATTTCAATTCAAAATTTTGGTTGAGTTTTGTGTTTAAATTTGTAAAATCTGAGATTGTGTGCATGTTAACCTTTGATGCGGGATTCCAAATGTTAGTTCAAATTGCCGTTTTATTTCTTAAATGTAATATTTGAGCTATATACCATGTGGGAAGTAGGGATATAAATTTATGTTTCATATTCTTACATGTTAGTTGTGATAAACATTGAGTTGGTTTTTAATGTTCAAATTTCTCCAAAACCCTGAAAACTAGTTACATGTTAACATTTTTACATTGATTTCCATGTTTAGTTAAATTTTAGATTTAACATGTAATATTGAACTGTGTGCATAGATAAATGTATGGATAGTATGTTAGGGTTTCATTTCTATCATGTTAGGATGTATTAGGACCATTGAGATGGGTTGCGATGTTTCAAAACCCTAAAATCTGAGACTGCATTATGTTAATATTTTACTGTTTTAAATGTTAGCTTATTTTCAGACTTTGCATGTAAATGCTGAACTAAAACTGGGTTTAACCTTTCAATACTAGGCTATAACCCTGTACAAGGACACACACACACACCCTCTTTATATATATATGTATAAGGTTAGCCATGCATGTTATGAGTAAATAAGTTGCGTATTGTAGATTGTTTAACCAATATGCCATGATTAGTGTAACTTGATAGCCGTTGTTTTGAAACCCAATTTCTCATATACAATTTTATGTATATTTCGTCTACACATATGCCTACTATCTTACCATATTAACCTGTTTACATACACCCATACACACACAAACCATATAACATTACATAATGCCAGCTTTTTTCTCTCTAACGCTCTATATATATATATTGTGATTGGATTTCAATGCAAGTGACTTTCAATTCTTTAACTTTGAAATTGATTTTTCTGTACCCTTTTAGATTATTGGAAGTTACCTTTCTTATTTTTATATATTTTTTTTGAGTACCAGCTTTCACATAGGATGGTAGACTGTCTTACAGTTTTGATGATTTGTTATTATGTATCTTTTCCAGTTTAGCACTCTAGATTTCTTGTGTGTTTGATACCCTATGACCGTCTTGGTTTAGCATGACTAGTATACCTAGATGAGACTTTCACTACCACCGTATGCAATGACCCTGTATGTCATCCTTTTGATCACATGATTTGTTTTAATCTGGGTCTTTGATTTGTGGGGGTTTGACCTAGAGGGAGTATGGACATTTTAATTTCGAGGATAAAATTTTTCTAAGGTGGGTAGACTTGTAACACCTAATTTTCTAAAATGAGAGTAATTTTAAAATTTTGTAATTTTAATCATGTATTGATTTGACATTTAAATCATGATATAATTTTGGTAATTTTTTAAATTATTTTAAAACTATTTAAAATCTTAACTTGTAATTTTGATGTTTTGCTAGTGAAACCCTAGAGACTGTTTGACCTAGAGCCTAACCATGTGATTAGGATATTTTAATGTTATTTTTGGCCTAAGGATATTTTGCATTAGACCTCCTTGAATTATTTTGATATTTATTGCGTTGGTGATGTTAATTTTGACCTTTGATAGGTGTGATGGTTTTGTGTCCGTATCGGATACGTATCAGTTTTTATTTATAAATGTTTGATGTGCCTCAAGGAGATTTTTTTTTTATTGCTGATTTTTTTGAAAAGTATTTGAATGAGATTGTTTTCTGCATGTGTTTCCTGTGATTGCTTTGTTTTAATTTCGAGGACGAAATTTTTTTAAGGTGGATAGATTTGTCACCCCCAGTTTCCAGAAACAGGAGTATTTTTGTTATTTTTCATTTTTAAATTATTTTGGAATTATTTATTTATTTATTGTAATATTTTGGGGTTATTTGAGTCGGGTTCGAATTTCAACTCATTCCGACTTATATCGTGGACCCGGGGTAGTTTTGACTCTAGCGGGCCCACACACTAGTTAGGCATGGCCCACATAATATTAATTTTAGTCCACATGATATTAATTTTAGTTAGTGACTAGACTAATTATTTTGGTTAGTATTAATATGGATTAGTGTTTTAGGATTGACCAAACTACCCCCGACTTAACCCCTTACCAATGTATTAGAAAATAGACTAGAAAAGGAGCTTTTGGACTTTTCCTAATAGGACAAAACCACCTTTATGGCCAGCCACAATAAGGATAGGGTTGAGCCTCCCATTTGTCATTATCCATCTATTTTTCTCTCTCTTGTTCTTCCCTAAATTCCTAGAGAGCAATCCCTAGCAATTTCTCCACCAAATCATTCTATTTTACCACCAAATCTTCTTCTTTCCTTCTCCATTCTAGCCAAGGAGGAAGCTACCCAAGTTTGGGAGGATTCGGAGCTCGTTCGTGTCCTTTTGGAATCTCTACGTGTCGGGGTCGCTCCGGGAAGGCTTTTCTTCGATTCGATCTACCGGGAGGTATAAATCCCTTCTCCTTTTCATTTCCTCATGCATATAGGTCTATTTTGAACCCATAGGAATGACCCCATAGTTGTATCTCCATTTGTGTCCATTTCGTGTCCATTTGGAGGTCATAGGAGTGTCCTTTGTGTTGTGGTTGTGTCCATATGGGAAAATCCCAAATTTGGACACACTATGTGTTGTTGTTATGTATGAATGAATTATTACATGTTTAATCTCATATTTTTGTATTGGAGATGTGTTCTATAGTGTCTCATATATACATATTAGTGTAGAGAGTGAGTTCTTGATATATTATGTTATATACTTGTGTTCTTTTGTCTCAAACTACCTAAATCCGTCATGATTTTTATCTACGTTTTTAATTTTAGCCCTAACTTAGAAATGTCATAACTTCTAGCTCAAAGCTTGGTTTAATCTCCCGTTTTTTTAAAAGAAGCGTATTGAAGTTAGCTTTCCAAAAACATGTATTAATAGGCCTAATTCTTTCTGTAACTTTCTGGAGAATTATTTGAGTGTCAGCTTTATGAAAGACAAACGCGTTCTCGGTGTTTTCGCGATTCCGGGAGTTTCCGGAAACGAAAACGCGATCCGTTTAAAGTTTCGAAAAGCTAACACATAGATCTATAACATACTTTAATCCTAAATTTTAATTCATGCTGAGATGGTACAGTATTGATTATTAGTAGGAGTTACTATTCGGCATATGCATTTTGTGCACCCGTGTGTAATATAATGTTCTATTTGATTTTAACCCATGTTAATATATATACATTATGTAATTAAATAGAGAATACAAGCATGAGTAAATGGTTAAATAAATGATGTATGAGGTGTAAGTATCCTATCTAATGTAAGCATGCATAAGTATGGCTTGTAATGAATATGTAGGTTCCATAGTATGTAATGTATGGTGCATATAGTGGTACAAGAGAATAATGAATGATGAATGAATGCAAGCATTAATGTAATATAATAATAGATGTAATGTATGCAATATACAAGTTAATGAGATGTAATGTTCTATGTTAACACAAATCCTATATTACCTCATGTACCCCCTTACACTATGTTGACACTATCACACTTAACACATTGTTCACTTACACTTTGACACTCTTTGATATGTATACACTATGTATGCCCATTTAACCCTCACTTGCCCCTTTGCCATGTTCACATACACACACATAGCCTCTTAAATAAGTATTTATGAATACAGTTAACTTAGCTATGTATGTATATTATATATATGTTAGCATATTGTGTTGTAATATATAAGTTTATATAACCATTAAAAATGCCATGATTATAGACCTAATGTTGAATACCAATATATGCATGTGTATATATGTGTAGACATATATAGCTTAAAGTAATAGATTACCTAGTGTATATCCAATGTGAATTCTTGCCTATTTGAGTATTGAATAATTACATGCTATATAGAGTTGGGTGTATGTTGGCTTGTATAGCCTTGTATTGATGTGTGCTTGCTAGGATAGTCTTGGTTAGGCCTAGTAAGACTTACTGGGTTAGGACATGACCTAGTTTGACCTAATTTGACTAGTGCAGTTGACCAGAGTTGACCAAGGGTTGACTTTGGCCTAGTTTGACCTAGATTCATGTAGAATGCATTGTAGTACTTTATATTACCCTTCTGGACATGTTGTGACTTGTGCTGTTCTAATTAGGAGCCAGACACCTTTTAACCTGTGTTGCTTTAAATAGGACTCTGTGGCTTCAGTTGGACCCCCTATACTTATCAGCTGTTCAGGTTATCGAGGCAAGTACATTCTCTGATCATTTCATATCATGCTTAGAATTATTTCCTGCAGTAGATTACTTTACTTGTACTGTCACGTTGGTCACACGGATTGGTACTATATGGATCCCTTCTTGAGATGTTATCCTTAGGGAGCATCGGGTACTACATGTTCTGTGCGTTTCACTTACATGGCGTATCATATGCTTCACTGGTTTTTTGATCACTTACAACATATACTCTTATGATCGTAGAGTCTTCCTACAATCCTTATCCCATTTATGGGACTACTATGTATCATCTTCGGGGTCTATCACCTTCGAGGTCTATCACCTTCGGGGTCTACTACCCTTCGGGGGCTGTTACATAGCATCATATAATATAACCTGATTGGATCCTTGTGTATTAATTGGGAGTACGGGGGAGTATAAATAGCCATATGAACAATTCCAAAGTAGAATAGTCATGTACGCCTCTTTAGTATAGCCATGTACAATCAAGCCGTTCACATGTCGACTTTGTGCTCTAAATCACTAGTCACTAGTAGCTCTTTACTTATAGTAGATATTTCTATTACAGCTTTCTCTCTCTGTTTACATACTGCACTTCTTTCAGTACTTGTATCTTACTTTACTCATGAATATATTTTCTAACCTGCTATGAACTGTTGAGATGTATTGTGCTCGCTCCTGTCCTGACTGGACCTGTTGATAAATTTTACAGATGGCCTGGGATTGCCTGCTAGCCTAGAGGAGACATAGTAGAGGTTGTTTAGATAGTTATTTCATTTTGTCTGGAGTTGTATTTACTTTGTGGATTACTGTATTTGAGCTTTGAGATGTATTTCTGGGTTTATGTATCTTAGACACTTAGACTTCTATCTCCTATATTTATTTTGGATTTCATGTTTTATCTATCTTTATCATGCTCTACCGTAGATGTGATTGAGACTGTATCTGCTATGTCACCCCCATTCGGGGAGTATAAACTGTTTAGTCTTATACTGTTAGATGCATTGAGACCTAGGACAGCGTTCTACCGCCGACACTACGGCGTAGGCTGGGCGTTGTTACGTTCTCGTGCCCTAACTCTAGGGTACGGGTCGTGACACCGTTCATATTTGGGCTGCATGAAGGTCGTCATGACCGAGCCGCATGAAAGATTTCATGACCGAGCCGTATGAATAGTCTCTATACTCGAACCGCATGAAGGTTGTCATGACCGAGCCGCATGAATATGTTCATGACCGAGCCGCATGGGGTCTTCATGGTTGTGCTATATGAGAGTCTTCATGGCCGGGCCGCATGGATTTCTTTCATGGCCGAGCCGCATGGGGGACCTTCATGATTGAACCGCATAGGTTTCTCTGCACTGGCCGCATGAACTCGTCTAGTCTGGCCGCATAAACTTGCCTCGAAGCTGTGAAGATTTTCTCCAGTTCCCTAGGAAGATAGTGCTTTTTGTGTCACCCATTATGACTACTTTACGTCAGGGCTGTCAGATGTCAGCTGTCAGCCGTCAGAGCATTAATTGTCAGCCGTCAGAGCATTAATTGCGTTTGAATGACGCTGGGTACAGCCGTTCTAAAAAGGCACGTGGCTTCCCTCTGCTGGCCGCATGGAGTCCACTCTGTGTTTGAGCCGCGTGGGACTCTTGAGCCGCATGTGACCCCTTGGCTGCATGGATCATTTTTCTCTTCTTTTTCATGCTTCTACAAGACCCCCTTCAAAGTTTTCAATTTGCAAAATTGAAATACTTTGAATAAGAAGCATGATTATGCCAGAGCCGCATGGATGTATTCTGTCCTAGCCGCATGGATTTGACCAGCCGCATGATTACCTCAACCGTATAGCTCTCTGAGACGTATGGGCTGTTTTGGCCGCATGAGCTTCTTGCCACGTCTTCCTGCCACGTGTGCAAATCTTCTGTGAATCTTCTGCATTTAATGCTCTTGATTTGCTGCAGATTTTAAGAGCCGCTTTCTTGGGCCAGGATCCCAAGAGTCAGGCTATTATTCAGCCGTTTTGCCTCGATGACCGAAGAGTCGGTCATCATATTGCACGCGGATCGAAGCGTTCCTTCTTTGTCTATAAATAAGAACACTTTCATTCTAGGGAATCTCTTTTGCTCTCTTCGATCTTTCTAACTTCTTTCTCTCCCAAGAACCTATGGCTCCCAAGAAGGCTGCTGCATCGAAGGCTGCGAAGGACAAAGCGGTTGCTTCTGCGACGACTGTGGCGACGAACGTGGCCACTCCTCCGCCGGCCGCTGTTCCCTCCGTTCATCCCGACGTTCATCCATCTATCGCTGGTAAGGGCGTTGCTCTAGAACCCTAACTGCCATGGCTCTGCTGCATAATTTATGCACAAGCCGCATGTGCAAGGTTCGTCGATATGACCGTATAAGCACTTCGCCTAGAAGGCCGCATGGGCTTGTCATACTCGATCTGAACCGCATATATATTTTCGGTTTGAGCCGTATGAACGTAGTTCACTTTTGAACCGCATAAGCTCATCTGCTTATAGCCGCATGAGTCTGTCTGTTCAGGGCCGCATGAGTCTGCGTGGACTTTGAACCGCATAGTCTCTCCTGAATCTGAGTCACATCAGCGCCTAGGTTTGTCTGTTGAGTCCATGTGAACCTTGAACCGCATAGGCCCTTTCGAACCCAAACCCCAGAAGCTTCATAAGCTCATCTGAACTTGATTTGTATGGACTCGTCTGACTCGGAGCCGCATAAGGCTGTGATGAACCGAACCGCGTGGATTCATATGGTTCTGAACCGCATGGGCTCAAATGATCTTTCAAACGCTTCTTTGTTTTGACTATCTTCTAATCTTATTTCTTTCGTCTCTCTTCAGTGAATCTGCCAGTAAATCCTGCGGGGAACTCCTAGTGGGCTCAAATCAGTTTGCCTTGGGCGTGCGTCTTGATGACTTAGTTAAGTACGTGCTGAATCAATTTCCTGCTAATAAGCCTTCGGGGAGGTTGAACGCCATCGATAATCAGACCCTCCATTATCTCCGTGCCATGATGAATTCTGGGAAGTTGGATGGATCATACCTGAAGCCCTCATTCCTCTTCGGAGACGCTTTAATCATAAAGAATTCCCGAGTATTAGAGATCTCTGAGAACTGGGATTTTACTTTGGATGGGATGGCGATCCATATTCCTTTCATGGAGCGTCATTATCCTCTGTCGTGGTTCAATATGGTATTGTTGGACAGGAAGATGGTGTGTAACCTAACTCCTACCCAATCAGGGATGTTGATGAGCGACATCCATTATAACCCGAACATTAGGTCAGCGTACGCGGGTAAGGATTCTGTCCTCCGATATATGATGGGACTGGCCCCAGGTTCTTTCATGAACGTATATGGTCCCAACTTCACATTCACTCAAGCTGATACATTTCTGAATCGGCTCGCTCGCAAAAAATCTTATCCCGTCGGCAGACTGGCATTGCTGAACTGGATAAATCCCACTTCTACATGGGCCCACTTGACCACTTGGGTTCTACAGACCTACAGGACATTTCTGCGGGAGGTGGGACTCTATCATGCCATCCGGGGCACCTGTCACGGGCTTCCTATCAATAAACCATTGTTCGTGGCGCTCCTAGAGATGTATAACTGGCAAACGGGGACGTTCTTTGCACCTGGAGGGGAGTTGGGGCTTGCTTTCCATGAGATGTATACTGTCTCCAAGCTTCCGTGGGGGAACGAGCCTTTCGAGGTGTACACCCCGTCGAACGAGGAGTTAGAGGACCTGAACCGACGACTCCCAAGTTTTGTTGCGGTGTACCAAGAGTTGCTATGCCATCATAGTGCTTGTCACCAGATGGCTATAAAAAAGGAGGATAGCTCAGAAGGGAACGCTCGCCACACCACATCCTGGGTCAATTATCTTTTTAAAGTTGGTCCTTCTGGCGAGGTTATTCTTCGAACCCCTCAAACCCGAGGAGAGATAAAAGACCTGATGTTGAGCGTCAAGAAGTCGCGGTCTAATAGCGACATATTCGGGAGTCAAGCTGACTCTCTCAGCTATTTTTACTACGGTACCAGGCAGATGTCAGAGAAGGCGCTCCTGGCTGGATTTTTGATGATATGGCTACAGAACTGCGTAGTCTCGGGGGGGGGGGACAGGTTCTATTGAGAGGATCAGCCGCCACTTCATTCTCCCTGCCGTTAAGCTGGTATTTGGAGTTAGACTGGTTTTTCTCCCGGCTATGGTGTGTAGCATACACCATGGTCTTCGAACATTCTCGTCCAAGGTTATTGCCCGCAAGAAGACGCTGTATTTTGAGTGCATAGAGCTACCTTTCCACTATTTGATGGGGTAGTTGTTGATGTACTACAAGTCTTTGATGGGATCTGGAATAGCAGAAGATGCTACAGACGAAGACGCTTTCCTTTTCCACGCCATCACCAACCTTGGGAATACAGTACTATGCCAGCTTGTCGGAGGGCACTGGCGAGGGTGGATGGGTGTGACTTTTTCGTGTCTGTTCCTCATTTTTCCGATGAGGAAGTGAGGGATGTGCACCTTGATGGTACCGAACCTCCTCACTTTCTGTCTCCGAAGATGCTCACCTGGTTGCACAACATCCGCCCCGCGTATCTGGTTTATCGTAACCGCGATAATGTGTACTTGGAGCCCTACCTGCCTAGTAGGTTTCCCGCCAATTCGGCTATAGCCAGTTATTCCTTGACTGTCCCAGCCCTTGCTTGGGCTTTGAAGGTAGCGTTCTTGACAGTGTCAGGGCGTAGAATTATTATGACGCTTATCATACTCGGGCCAGCTTCTCGGTCCCTGATGCTAAGGCACCGAGGGAAATTTTGTACGTGGCTACCTTGTATCATGTTATGGCGAACAAGCCTCCTGTCAATTTTGATCCGAGTACCAGTTTCATCGTAGGTACCGGCTTAGAGGAAAAGCCCAAGGGGGCTAAGGCTAGAAAGCAACTAGCGCTCCAGAGTCCCCTCCTTGAATCAGCATCTTTCGAGGCGGCTGAGGAGGATGATGATCATGATAGCGAAGACTCTCTTTCTTGTGGGGGTGAAGAAGTAGCGGATCAACCGCTTGCCACACCAGACGAACTGGCAGAGGATCCATCGCTTGCTACACAAGAGGAAGTAGTGAGGGAAGGACAGCCTCTCGCTGTGCCTGTTCCCTCACGCAAACGAGTCAGACGTGAGTCTTCTGACGGCAGAACGACCTTTTCTGTGAAAAGAGCCGCCGTTAGGTCTCGTGGATTGCTTATTACCGAGAGGGGTGAAAATGCTGACGATATTCCGGAGGTAAGACTGCGTTGGAGCTATCTTCCTGTTGTGGTTTTCTTTTTTTTTCTTGGAGATATGGCCTAATCATTTTTTCTTTGTAGGCGTCTGACGAACCAGGCTCTCCTGAACCGTCTGCTGCCCCTGGAGTTGGTCCGGCCCTTGCTGCTTTGATTAGCGGCGTGTGTGCCGCGGTCCTTTCTGCGGGGGCTCTCTCAGCGGCGGCTGAGGACTCCCAAGTTGCTGAGGCCCCGGCCCGGGGTGACGAAGATTTCCTCGGGCCTGTCTCCAAGATTGCTGAATTTCAGCAAGGTGACGCCGATCTAGTCGCATCCCCTCCCGAGGGTGCCGGGGCGAAGGAGTCTATTATATTCGACTCGGAGGCCACTGGTGGAGAGGTTGTGGTGGCCGTAGGCGAACCTCAGCCTCCACACTCTTTCGTTGGTAAGATAAGCCAAATATTGACTAGTGAGGGGGCTTATTTGCTCTAACAACATATCCTCCAGGTCAAATCGATTCATGGTTGTCTTGGCCCTACAGGTCCTGACCCTTTACTTCCCACAGCGGATGTTCTTGGGGAAGGCTCGACCTGCTGCGATCCGGGGGAAAGGAGCGTTTCTCCTCCTTCACCGACTCATGTCGAGGGGCCTCCCGCCAGCTCCGGGTAGATGGGAGTGGAGCTTATTCCGGGAGCGATGGTCTCCGCCTCATCCTCTGCCGCTTATACGGCTTCGGAGATTGACTTCTCGGCCCTGCCGAGCATTCAAGTTCTGTGGGCTATTGAAGAGGAGTTGGCCGCTGTTCAGGCGTCCTTCCGCACGGAGTTTGTTCCCCTCGTGACAGGAGCGGCAAATTCTGTCGCGTCTTCTTCAGTGTTGCCAGCTACACTCCCGTTGACGCCGGCTTCTTCGGAGGCTCTGGACGAGGTATCTCAGGATGTGGTTGACAGCTTCTATCGCCATTTAAAGAGGGGCGTAGATGCTGCCGTAGAACGGGGGACCCCTTTTTCTCTGTCCCTGCGGTGCGCTCGGGGTCAAATTGAAACTTTGAAGACTCTTCCTGGCGGGGTGGGGTTGGCTGCACTCCTGGAGCCCAAGTTGGCAGAGCCTGATCAGCTCGTGACCCGATTGCTGGTGTTACGGCATGCTGACTTGCCTGCTACGATTGAACGGGAGCGGGGCTTCCTTATTGCCGCTCGGGATAGGATAAAGCTCGCTCGAGACACTGCCGGGCCGGTTGTGAAGGGGGACCTTGACGAGCTTTCCGCTTCGTATGACAGGCTGGGTCGTCGAAGTCAAGCTTGTAGGGCTCGGGAAGAGACTGCTTCTCGTGGAATAGCTGACACGAAGGAGCGGATTCTCGCACTTCAGAAGGAATTGGCCTTCCTAGAGTCGGAGCTGAAGGCTGCTCATGCGGAACATGAGTCAATTGTTCGGGAGGCCGAGAAGGTTTCCCGATCTTCTGTTAACCTGGAGCGGGCTTTCAAGAAATTCGAGGACAACTGGCAAGCTCATGCTCATCTGGAGAACGAGGCGGTGCTGACCCAAGAGGCGGAGCGTCGAGCTAAACAGTGGTTTGAGCGGTCGGTTGCCTTGCTGACGGACCGTCTCACGGCGTTATGTGCCCCGGAGCAGTGATCGGTTTTCTATTTTCTTTCACTGTTTTCTTCTCTTCTTCTTCTTCTTTTTTTTGTCAAAGGACATGATCCCAGATGATGTAGTACTTTGAATTTTGAATAAATGACTATGTTTCAACTCATCTTCTCTTTCTTGTACTTGCGGTATTTGTGGAATTGGACTTGCTGGGGGATTATTTGTGGACCTGTTACCCTGGGCGTACCTTGGTTTTAGGTACGGATAACAAGTTTGGTCAGGATATCCGTAAAGTGGTCATGGGTGCTCTCGGTATTGGAAAAAAGAATACCGTAGAGCAGCTAGGCTCCCGGGGCATGATAAGATGGTGGGTTTATGCTAAGGAACTTAGCAGAGGATATTTGTGGGCCTATTATCCTTGGCGTACCCTGGTTTAGGATACGGATAATAGGATGAAAGGAAACCAACATATTTGCTCAGAGGTTATGAGGACATGACAAGCATGAGGATTTTATCGTGGAATCTTCCTGCTAAGAGGTAATGAGGACATGGCAGGAGTGGGCTCTCGGAGGATATTTGTGGTCAACAGAGGACATTTGTGGTCAATAGAGGACATTTGTGGTCAACAGAGGACGTTTGTGGTCAACAGAGGACGTTTGTGGTCAACAGAGGACATTTATGGTCAACAGAGGACATTTGTGGACCTATTATCCTTATCGTACTCCGGTTGTGGGTACAGATAATAGGTTGAAAGGGGATCGACATACTTACTCAGAGGTAATAAAGACATGGCAAGTATGAAGGTTTCTTCTACGGAGCCTTCCCACTCAGAGGTAATGAGGACATGGTAGGAGTGGGCTCAATGAAGAGGGGGTACATAAAACGACTCAGAGGTAATGAGGACATGGAAGTTCTATGTAGGGGGTGATTTATTTTTGGCGAAAGTGAAACGACTCAGAGGTAATGAGGACATGGCCGTTTCGGAAATTTGTGGATCGCTTACCCTTTTTTGTGCACTGGAAGTACGGGTAGTGGATCATGAAGGGGGATCTCTTCCAGGAAGAAAGTTCAGAGGTATGATCATACATGACTTACTATCTGAA
This sequence comes from Iris pallida, assembly GCA_029216955.1. Taxonomy (NCBI): domain Eukaryota; kingdom Viridiplantae; phylum Streptophyta; class Magnoliopsida; order Asparagales; family Iridaceae; genus Iris; species Iris pallida. Next base: position 32,155,449 of record JANAVB010027598.1, read on the forward strand.
AGAGTGACCGGAATGTGAGTTCAGAGGCACCAGCGGGTACATGACTCGATATTGTGAAAGTGTGAGTTCAGTGGCACCAGCGGGCACATGACTCGATAATCTGGAATGTTGAAAAAAATGAGTTCAGCGGTACCAGGGGGTACGTGACTCAAAAATTCGGAGAACTATGAGGGTGAGTTCAGCGGTACCAGCGGGTACATGACTCTATGTATGGAACCAGAATGTAAGCTCAGAGGTACAGGGAGGTATATAACTCTACACTCTGAGATGTCTCGAGAATTTTGTTTCAGACATAATACTTCTTCAGGAACTTGTCGTTGATGGGCAACGTGAGCAAGTCTCCATTTTGCTTTGCGAGGCGGTAGGCGCCGTTGGAGAATACGGCTTCGATGATGAACGGGCCTTCCCATTTTGGTTGGAATTTACCGACAGTTTTATGGGTCATAACCATCGGCCTCCGAACTGCCAGAACGAGATCGCCTACTTGGAATGTTCTGACCTTGACCTTCTTGTTGAAAGCTCCGGAGATTCTGGCCTGATACAGTTTAATTCGCTGTTGAGCTAACAGGCGTTTCTCGTCTAAGGCCTCCAATTCCTGTAGTCGACGATGGTGGTTTTCGTCTGCCGTCAACTGATGTGTAAGGGCGACGCGGAGTGAGGGGATCTGAGTCTCTAATGGGAGGACTGCCTCGCTCCCGTACACCAGGAAAAATGGTGTATTCCCGGTGGCTGTTCGAACTGTGGTGCGATACTCCCATAAGCATTCGCCGAGCTTCTCGTTCCAGTCGCGCTTGTTAGAGGACACGAATTTCTTGAGTAGCTTGATTATGGTTTTATTGAATGCTTCTGCTAACCCGTTGGCTGCTGGGTTGTAGGGTGTCGAAGCAATGTTCTGAATTCGGTGCTTGTCGCAGAACCGATAAAATGTGTGGCTTGCGAACTGTGGCCCATTGTCGTGAATGATCCTTCGGGGCAGTCCAAAGCGGTAGATGACATGATGTTTGAGGAAGCTGATCACGTTTGAAGTTTTCACCTCTGCCAATGGGATGGCTTCCGCCCATTTGGAGAAGTAATCGGTGATTGCGAGTATGAATCAGTGTCCTCTAGACGAAGGCGGGGTAATGGGGCCAACGATGTCCATACCCCATGCTTCGAATGGCCAGGAGGTCACAGTCGGATACAGGAATTCAGATGGCTGGTGGATGAAGTCGGCGTGGATTTGGCAGGCTTTGCACTTTCGTGCATAATCTATTGCGTCTACAACCATCGTGGGCCAGTAATAGCCCATTCGGCGAAGGCGATCCTGCAGTTTCGGGCCAGGTTGATGGGCTCCGCAGACACCATCATGGGCCTCGCGCACGGCTTCCTTGGCTTCTGTATTTGATAGACACCGTAGCAGCAACCCATCATAGGATCGGCGATACAGCATTTTTGTCTCCGTATCGTAGAAAAATCTGAGAGAACATCTTCTGATAGAAGTAGCTTCCTTCGGATTCTCTGGCAGAATGTCGTATACTACGAAGTCGATGAACGGCTGTCTCCAGTCTGGTGCTTCGTCGACCGAAAGGGCGGAGTAGCTTTCCATACATTGAACGTTATCCTTAGGACAAACCAGTTCACGGCCTATTATGTCGACCTGATGACGAGCGTAATTTGGCACAGCTAGGGAAGCGGCCAAACCAGCTAGGGCATCAGCCTCAATGTTCTGGAGTCTGGGAACATATTTTATGAAGAATCCTCCCAGAGACGAGATGATGTCGATTGCTATTCGATGATACGGGATCATGTCTTCGTGACGGACCTCGTACGACCTCCGAATCTGATTGACGATTAACTGTGAGTCGCCGTATGCTTCAAGATACTCTACCCCCAGCTTTTTTACAAGCTGGAGGCCAATGACCAACGCGTTGTACTCGGCCACATTATTTGAACAGGGCTCTGTGAATGAGTAGGCCCGGTTGATCACTAAGCCGGAGGGAGAAATCAGCACCACTCCAACTCCAGAGACGATGTTGCCTTTGGGTCCAGTTCTCGAAGCGCCGTCGAAGAACATTCGCCAGATGGCATCATGGGAGACTACATTTGAACTGGTGACCTCGTCCGGTATCTCTTTATATACCCTAGTCGTCTCCGAACCTGGATGGGCTGCTAGAAAGTCTGCCAGAGCCTGGCCTTTAACAGCCTTTTGCGGGACGAAGATCATGTGGTATGGTGATAGTAATATCGCCCAGGTAGCAAGGCGAGAGCTGAGTACCCCAGGTTTGGTCATGAGGAACCTGAGGGGGTTGATCTGTGATATCACGTGGATGGTTTGTCCCGTGACGTAGTGTCGCGTCTTCTGGATTGCGAACACGAGAGCAAGGCATTCCTTTTCTACGGCCGTGTATCGGTATTTTGGCCCAATCATCTTCCGACTGAGGTAGTATATAGCTTGTTCGTGGCCCGCATCATTGTTTTGTGCCAATAGAGCGCCGAGAGAATGTTCCATCGCTCGCACATAGGGCATGAATGGCTTCCCGACAACAGGAGCTACCAGGACTGGGGGATTTGATAAATATTCTTTGATGCTATCGAAAGCGCGCTGACATTCCTCATCCCATACGAAAGAGACTCCCTTCTTCATGAGATGGGTGAATGGTTGACATCGTCCAAAGAGATTAGAGATGAATCTCCTGATGTAAGCTAGCCTGCCTTGGAGGCCTCAGAGTTCGCAGAGATTTCTCGGGGGACCCATCTCTATGATTGCCTTTGTTTTCTCGGGGTCGATGTGAATGCCCTGAGAAGTGATGACGAAACCCAGGAATTTCCCGCTGGAGACACCCAAGAATGATTTCGTAGGGTTCATCTTTAAGTTGTGTGCTCGTATTAGGTCGAACACTGTCCTGAGATCTTGTAGATGATCTTCCTTCGAACGACTTTTGACAGTGATATTGTCGATGTAGCATTCCACTGTCTTACGCAAGTGGTCTCTAAAGATGATGCTCATAGCTCTCTGGTAAGTAGCGCCAGCATTCCTTAAACCGAAAGGCATAACGGTATAACAGTATGTACCAATCGGTGTTCGGAATGATGTGTGCTTCTCGTCGTCAGGGAACATCTTGATCTGGTTGTATCCTGAGAAGCCATCCATGAAGGACATACGTTCGAAGCCACAGGTGTTGTCGATCATAATATCTGTGATAGGGAGAGGGAATTCATCTTTCGGGTATGCTTCATTCAGATTTTGGAAGTCAATACATATTCGGATCTTTCCGTTCTTCTTGAGAACTGGTACTATGTTGGCTATCCAGTCTGGATGCTGTTCTTTGCGAATGAAGCCGCTGGCTATCAGTTTATTGACCTCGGCTTCAATAGCATTCATGACATCGAGGCGAAACCGTCGTTGCTGTTGCTTGACAGGTTTTGCATCCGGACGAATATTGAGTTTGTGGAGTACGATCTCGGGGTCCAATCTTGGCATATCTTCGTAGCTCCAGGCGAACACATCGATATACTCCTTGACGAGTCGGAGCAGCGATTCTCGCTTTTTATCTGTCAGACTCTGGCTGATAAAGATTGGTTTCGGGGAAGCTTCATCACCAAGATTAACTTGTATGACCTCATCTTCAGTGGGAGGTTCTCTTTGCTCGAAACGCTTCTCCCATTGTTCATCTAGCTGTTGTGCCCATGGTTCTAGCTCAAAAAGTTTGGGGATATCCTCGTCTTCTTTATAGGCGTCGGCAAACGCCATGTTGACTGACAGGACTTGTCTGAATACGTCTCCGATGCTGGTATCTGAGTCAGAAGTTGGTGACCCGGTCGAATGTGAATGCCAGTTGCATTCTTCATCTGTACTTTCAGGGGTCGTTGTGGGTGTTACATACCCTAATCCACATCGAGTCTTGCTATAGTAGTCCCGTGGTTTGCCAGCCGGGACCGGGGGCTTCAAAGGTAATCGTTGTCCAGTACCGTAGTTCAGACCCGGCGTCGTTTCCAGATCGTACCCCTGTTTCTGCATGAGATATTTAGATTGGGGGCTATAAAGATACAGAGGTAGTCTCCCGACATCCGATCCAAGGTCGACTTTTTCTATGGTGAAGGGATGCGGATCGTCCTTCCGGCCGAAGATGATTGGATGGTCCCCTCCTTCGATTATTCGGTAAGCGTCTTCGGCTGGAGTAAGCTGGATTGTGGTGTAGACATTTGTCACTTGTGTGTGTAGGTGAGTTCCTATACCGTGTTCTATAGCGTACATTGTACAAAGCTTATTAAGCTCGAGGTAGTTCAAAGATAACCCTTTATTGATAAAGTAAGGTATCTTTTCTAGGGGGATTACATCATCTGCGGAGGGAACATCAGTGTTCTATAGCGTACATTGTACAAAGCTTATTAAGCTCGAGGTAGTTCAAAGATAACCCTTTATTGATAAAGTAAGGTATCTTTTCTAGGGGGATTACATCATCTGCGGAGGGAACATCAGTGTGGGCGGCCACATACTTGGCTAACTCCGGTTCCTCTTCGGCTACCCCCTGTGTGAATGAAGACTAAGAGGACGACCTATGGAGCTTGATCGTCAGCGGTTCAGCTGATGGTGCTGAGCGCGGAGTTGTTGGCAGACTAGCAACCCCCAGTTTGGTACTCGATGTGGGGCGAGGAGTGGCTGGTTCGCTAGAAGTATCGGACCTCGCATCGGGGTGACGACCCTTCTTGGGAAGGCGTATCGTCAGTGGCTTGTCGGAGGGATTGAGCTTCTCTGTTTGGGGCTGGCCGACTCTCGGCAGTCTGATTGTTAGTGTCTCCATTGTGGATCTTGGCACTTGGCCAAACCATGGTAGCTGAATTATCATCTGCTCTTCTTGTGCCGAGAGGCTGATTGCGTCTTTATGCAGAGTGGCGATAAGGGGTGCAGACCTGCCCGGTTTAGAGCTTGGAGGTGGATCGTCAGAGGCTCTTCTGATCCTGTGGCTGTCTCGGTACTAGCCTGTTGTATATCTCTTTCACCAAGATGCTTCTTCGACTTTTTGTACAGGCAGAAGTCTGAGTAGTAAGATTCAACCCCTTTGAAGGGATCGATATCAGCAAATTCCGTCCTCACGAAGCCGTATTTGTCGACATATTTGAAGCACTGGTGCAGCGTGGAAGACACGATCATATAATCGTGTATCCATAGGCGCCCCAAGAGGATGTTGTAAGAAGTGTCTGCATCGATGACGTAGCAGGTGACTTCGGATTGGAGGTCGCCAATTTGACACTTCAGACGAATCTTTCCAATAGGGTAGCTCCTGCCCGAATTGAACCCGCTGATGGCGCTTGTAGGCGTCAGACGATGCATCGGGATACGGAGATGATGTAGTAGACCCTTCGGGATAATGCTTATGGAAGAGCCAGGATCAATGTGCATCCGATCCACCTTTACGTCGCCGATGTATCCAGTATAGTATAGCGGGCGATCGTGCAGATTAGTTTTGATGAGCATGTCCTGCGGAGTGAAGACGAAGTTTGGCATTGCGCCAGTGCAGGCACTATCCTGGAGATCCACAGGTGAGTCCTCCCCGGTGAGGTTGGATTGAGCCAGGTAGGCATCGGCATTTTGGAGTGCTTCGCTCAATGCAATACGAACGTCCTTGGAGAGCCTTAGGAGTTCGTACAGTGACAACTTGGCCGGTGTGTTAGCCAATTGTGCTAAGATGTCAAAGTTGTAGGGCCTCTCCAGCCCTTGAGCTGCCTCTTTTCGGAGGGATTTATCGAAGCGAGTCTCCCTCGGCCTAGGCTTGTCGGTCGTCGAAGGCTGAGCCGGTCCCGGAGCGTCAGTTGTAGTGGGTTGATGATTTTCATCTGGATTATCCTCCATAGGTTGGGATTGTGCCCCAGACCGCGTGACGACGGCTGTAGCTTCCTCGATGTCTGCCGCGATTATGCGGCAGGATCTGATTTTTCCATTCTTTTTCTTGCAGATAAAAGACGATGTGGGCCGAGTCACTTCTGATACCAAGTCTGGGTGGATCCACATGACCTCCCCTCGTGATGTGGTGAGGGGCACTAGACCAGCAGCCCGATCTCGGGGAGGTAGAAGATTGGTAATCTCTATTGTCGCCAGAGGGATGGGGACCACCCCGTCTTGAGTTTTCGTCGGAGGAAAGCTGCCGAATTGTACCGACACCATATTGGCTGCCACCGTTACCTCCTCGAAATCGATGGCCAAAGCGTTCGAATCGATGAGATTTTGGATATACCGTTTCAGCTGGTAGCAGTCGTGTGTAGCATAGTGGACGTAGCGATGATAATGGCAGTACTTTGGGTTCTTCATATCTGCCGGCCGCGGTTCCCGTCTTGGTGGAGGAAGCTTAATTCTGTCCCCTTGTATGAGCATGTCCAAGATGGGCTTGACGTGACCGTCTTCGAAGGAGTAAGTGATTTGCGGCCATTGTTTGTCTGCCGGCTTTGGCTCAGGTTTCTGTGCTGTGTCGGCCACCATATCCTGCTTTCCTTTGATGTCCCGATTGTTGGAGGGGCTACCCCCATTATCGTTGTTGGGACGCTTGCCCTTGTTTTCTCCTTCCGAGATGTGTAATCCCAGTTGGCGAGCCTTCTTCAGTCGCTCTTCGACGGTTGTGGCACTGATGATGAACATCTTCCAATCCTTGAATTGACTTTTGCCCATCCAGAGACTGATTGTTGGGAGGAGTCTCTTTTGGCAAATTTCAATCAAGGAGGAATCTGGATTTCCAGAGGGCAACTTCATGGCGGTTTGGCGGAACCGCTCGATGTAGTTCCTTATCAGCTCTTTCTCCCCTTGGACGACGTCCATGAGGGTGGACATGGTGATGTCCTGCCCTACTTCGTAGAATCTCTCCAAGAACATGCGCTTGAAGCCGACGAAGGAGTGGATGCAGTTGTCCGGCAGGTTGCGATACCAGTCGAAGACGACTCCTTCCAATGCCCCGATGAATAATCATGTGAGAATGGCATCGTCATGGGGCAGATGGTCGGTGGTGACCTCGAAGTAAGTGATATACCGACTTGCCGAGGTCTTGCCATTATAAGGATTGATATTGAATGGCTTATATCTTGGCGGAAATGGAACATCCCTCTATGCAGCAGGGTACGGTTGCCGTATTCTGAGGTCTTGAGAGTTTTTTCGAGCGTGGAACATGGCTCGGAGCTCCTGGACCTCTCTTCTTGCTTCGTGTGCTTCGTCCACGGCAGTGGGGGCCGTTGTTTTTGGGGGATTGTTGCCCGGGTTTGGTGCCACCGAATTCGAGTCCGCATTGACCGCAGGACCCGTGCTTGTTTGGCCAGGCGTCCCTCCTTGCAGAGTTGGAAGGGCCGCTTTGATCTCGTCTACAAACTTGACTAAAGCAAGCAATATGGCTTCGAGACTGTCGATGCTCTGACGATCACTGGAACCACCTTGGTTGCTGTCTGTCATAAATACCGTCTTCACATGCGGAGAGATAGACGAAGCGGTGGAGGAAGCGCCCTCTGAATCGTATCCCTGTAGCGAGAAATCATCGGGGTATGTGGGTATATTCTTTTCTGATTCAGACTCGGAAGGAATAGTACCCCCAATCTCCGAGTTTGTCTCGTCTTGGGAGTTGTGGATGTCATCGGGGACGTCGAGGTTTGCTGCATCCGATGGGAGAGTTGTCTCCCCCGGCTCGTCTTCTTCTAACATTGGGTTGCTATGGAGGCTCGGAGGGGTGCTACCCCCAGCCCCAGCAACCCCCTGCGTTATGGACGACGAATCTCCCACTGTAGCAGATTTCGTCTTAGAGCGAGTACCTTGGAAAACTCTGGTGGTGGGTACCCGCTTAGACGACAGTCTTTTAGTCGCAGTGGTTGAGATCTTCGGGCTAGGAACATTCATCTTTTTCCCCCTTCCATCAGCGGGGACTTTTCGAGCAGAGTTGCAGGAGACGACGGGTAGTGCCTCGTCTTCTGATGATGGCTGTTGCAGTCTTTGAAAGACAGACTACCGATTTTCTTACATCGTCGTGCTATTACAGCAGCAGTTGATGATGACTTGGGTGTAGTGGCGTCCGTGGGAGGACTCTTTGTACCTCGATGCATCTTCTCTTTCCTTATGTTTGTGGAGGATGACCTCACGCAAGTTACTTGCTTTGCTGGCTCGAGAATTCCAAGCACGCGAGTGTGTAGGCCTCCCGCCTGCCCCTGATTCGAAGGTGGCTCGTATACTTACCTTCGTTCGTTATTGGGAGATGCTTGATGGCTATCCTGCTCATTGGCCGCAGGGGGCATGGTACGAGTAGCCTTATACAACTTTCCATTAGAGGCCCGCGTGACAATCAGCGGGATGCTCCGATGGTCAGAGGTTGGGGCAGCTGACTGGGCTTGGTGAGCCCGCGCTGTCCTAGACTTCTTCCTTTTAGCACTTACAGGTGCGTAATAGGAAGAGTATCCAAGTTGGATACCACAGAGTCTGGCTTATCATCCAGAGAACCATCATTGTCAGGACCGCATGAGAGACGGTCGAAGACCGATCGAGAGAAGCGTGGAACAGATGCTATGCGGCTAGGATTGGAAGCCGTGCAGGCTGTCTGTATGCGGCTGTCTTTGGCTGACGAATGAATTGTTCTTATGCGACTAGGAGTCACGACCGTGCAGGCTGGCCGCATGCGGTTGGCAATTGTGGCCGTATGGGTTTTTTGCAAGCGATTGACTTCAGTAGCCGCATAAGCTTCGTCCATGCGGTTGGCAACTGTAGCCGCATAAGCTATGCGGCTGACAGATGTGGCCGCGTGGGTTTTCTTCCTGCGGCTGGCGGATGAAACCGCATAGGCTTTCTTCATGCGGCTAGAACCCTTATGCGGCTCGGATCGCATAGAGTTCCTCTTTGCCCTTGCAAGTCCAGCATCATAATGTTTTCTTCTGCCGGACTTGGGGACAGCAGAGTCGTCTATGATCTGAAGTGGGGCCACAGGAGAGTCTTTTTTGCCGTTTTGAGCGACAGAGGGTATCTCTGCAAAAGCTTCAGTAGGAACGAATGATCGGGGTCTCCACTCCTTGCGGGACTTCTTTGTGCGGGCTCGCTTCTGGACCGGGCCAGCGCTCTTGTCGGAGAGCATTTCTTCGAACGCCTGTTGGTCGAACCGGGCGACCATCTTCTGTTGCGTGGAGCCAAGCTTGGCTGCATCCGATTGCGTCACCAACTCCTCAGCCGTGGAGAAGTTTGTCCCTAGCAGAGTCGCCATCGTGTTTGCCATGAAATATAAAAGAGCAGAACAGTTTTATGGGAGGACTGGACTTTTACTTTACGTTACAAACTCGTTTGTACAAAGAAAGCCTAGGAACGAAAAACTAGGTACAGCAATCTAAGTATAATTGTTTATTTTTAATTCTGGAGGGTAACGATAGAGGCTCGGGAAAGCGACGGCAGCTCTGCCTTACTCCTTGGACGATCGGACGTAGCCTTAGCTCCTGTGACGAGATGCTTGGCGTTGACGAAGAAATGCTCTTCTTGCTCTCCTCGTATTGCTCTTCTGGCTTCTCTCTCTGGATTGATCTCTGTGGATTTTTCTCTCTGATTATTGGGGGAGCGTCTCTCTGTATATGCGTATATCTCTCTGTCCCCGTATATTTTGCAAGGGAATGGCACCCTGCTATTTATAATAGTAGGGGGTATCATTAGGGTTTGCAATGATTGCCCATTCTCAAAGTGGCGGCGGCCTGATAAGTGATCAATCTGGGCCATTAATCTTGAGCATGAAGGATCTGGGCCATTAATGGGGATTATGCCAAATCATGTCAGTCATTAATATTGATTGCAATAAATCCCCATCATGATGATTTGCTGATATTCGCAAATCTAAATGAATCAATTTAATTCATTCTCTTGCCACGTGTCCCAAATCATTGGGATCTGACCCAAAATTTGATCATCTTTAGGATACATGTCCTGTCATCATTGTTGAGCCGCATGAGGGGCGTTCATATTTGGGCCGCATGAAGGTCGTCATGACCGAGCCGCATGAAAGATTTCATGACCGAGCTGCATGAATAGTCTCTATACTCGAACCGCATGAAGGTTGTCATGACCGAGCCGCATGAATATGTTCATGATCGAGCCGCATGGGGGTCTTCATGGTTGTGCTGTATGAGAGTCTTCATGGCCGGGCCGCATGGATTTCTTTCATGGCCGAGCCGCATGGGGGACCTTCATGATTGAACCGCATAGGTTTCTCTGCACTGGCCGCATGAACTCGTCTAGTCTGGCCGCATAAACTTGTCTCGAAGCTGTGAAGATTTTCTCTAGTTCCCTAGGAAGATAGTGCTTTTTGTGTCAGCCATTATGACTACTTTACGTCAGGGCTGTCAGCTGTCAGCTGTCAGCCGTCAGAGCATTAATTGTCAGCCATCAGAGCATTAATTGCGTTTGAATGACGCTGGGTATAGCGTTCTAAAAAGGCACGTGGCTTCCCACTGCTGGCCGCATGGAGTCCACTCTGTGTTTGAGTCGTATGGGACTCTTGAGCCGCATATGACCCCTTGGCCGCATGGATCATTTTTCTCTTCTTTTTTATGCTTCTACAGCATTTTATTGATATTGAAACAAGGATTACAATGGGGCGCAAGGCCAAGTTTACAATCACTCCTCTCATATTACAAGTCACTCAGCTCTCTCTTCTCTTAATACATGTCTTGAGACAGCGGCTGCTTCGGAAGGCGACGTCCATACATTATGTCCCGTATAAATCTTGACTCCATGTGGCCGCATGATTCGAATCGCCAAGGAACTCCGTGCCTCGACGCATCCAAGCGATCTCTGTGCTATGAGCTTCTACCTGTGCCTGCACATGAAAACTATATTGGTGTCAGTACTCAACTGTACTGGTGGAATGAGCTCCTCGCCCACCCATACAAAACTGACACATTAATTTTCTTTGTACAACATAACCCTTTTGATTTTCTTTCTACACTTGCCTTAGGATTATTTTAGGACCGACGCCTTGGCCTATTTTGGGTCTCTAGACCATCCCGTGCTTGCAACAACAACGTCAACTAAACAACGTTAACCTATCAAGTCGTGCTTTCCTTTCGGCCAAAATTAGAGACGCAACTACGCGATAGTACCCAATTTTCTTGTGACCGTGCTACAAATCCTTGTGCCGTGCCTCGTAACTCAGTATGACTTAATCATATCGCCGCCTCGCGGCCCTAGCTACTTTGATCACCAACTGACCCAATCAAGACTTGTGGGCTAAGTGTTATTCGACCGACTTTGCCTTGTGGCATTTTCTGACTTAAACTCAAGACAACTCAAATTCAAACTATGCAACTTATATACCGACAACTTAAGACTCGACGCCATATCTCGTGCCGAAGCACGTCGTCTACGTTACAACCAAATCTTAGGCCCAAACTTGTGTTCCAAAACGTACACACATTCAACTCGACACATTCCAAAGGCATACACGTGGATATAGCCACTATTTTGCCGACATCTATATGAACCTAGTCACTAACATAACAAGCTATCCTGGATCTTTGCATACGGTGGCCATCCGAATGCGAGGTACGAGCTTCCATCGAATGACCTGTAGCCTATATTGTAACAGTTCACTTCAATTGAGTCACACCGTCGATAAAGGCCGTATAATATCTACAATTCCTCCTAGGCTGACAGGAACCCGGTGTCCCGAATTCGTTCGAGGAATTCGCAAGTTGTCCAATGACCATGCAAGAGTCGACTCAAACTGACGTCTCACACAGACATTCTTCTTCCAATGTTATCGTCCTTTCAGGACCAATCTCAAGGTTTCTAACATTTGAGATCCCTCGACGATCCACGGTCGCGAGCCTTCTCCCTTGTTGCTCTATCCTTATTACTCAACTCAGGAATGCCTATCGAAAGCCCTTTTTTTTCCAAACTCACCTTAAATCAACTGTGGCTCATGCCTTAAACACTAAGTCCATAACATCATGTCTTCGGCCAACTGTGTTCTATGTGACACTACCGTCCAAGTCATACTTTATATGAGGAGCCTTGAAATCGTGGGACCAAGTATTTTGACAACAGCAGAAAATAGGGGACAGTGCTTAGAACTCCCTCAATCGTCGAACATAACTTAGCCTAACTCAATCAAGCCTACAACTTAACCCATGGGACGAGCAAAGGCTATGCCAAGCCTTGCATCGTGGAAACGTGTATGCTTTATCGAGCATTTACGCGGGCGACACCTATGACTTAGGCTAACTTATAGTTTTGTGTCGAAGACCAACTTTCCTTCTCCCAAGCCACGGGATGAAGGACCGAGTGTCATTTTTAAAGCACGTCGTACACCAACTCTAAGCCGACCGTTGGACCTTTCCATATTCTAACTCGATTCGACCTGTCGAGATCATTCCCTTATCTATGTGGATTCGTCTCTTTTGTTATCAAGCCTACTTGTGCAAGTTGAAAACATGTAATTTATTATATGAAGGCTAAGATGAGGCGAGTTCACCGAAACTATCCCACCTGAGCGAGGAGTCGCCTCGACCGTGCGAGTCTTCGAGCAGCCGTTGCAAGGCTAAGTCCGATCGCCTTCGGCGTTCCGATTCCTCCGATTGACTGCACGGGACGGGGTACTACATCATACACCACTCAGAAAAAGTTTCACCCTCAAAACTAACTGAGTACACTTATCGACTTATAACTTGATTCCACATCCTATGTTTCTTGCATACATTTCTCCTATATATTTCTCAAATCCGAGCTACGCTCGTGGTATCCACAATCTTTTCTTCAAAACTTCATGATCTCAAAATCCTCGACACTTTTCCATTCCTCAAGTCTTATTTGAATTTAACGCATCACTTGGTTGGATCGTGCACATATTTTAGGCGTCCCTAAAATACATGCATTTCAGCCAAGCCTCGTGATAGCAAATTCCGCCATCACCATTCGAGTCGGATCGTGCACATATTTCAGCGTCCTTGATATACATGCATGTCAGTCGAGCTTCGTGAGCGGTGCCTCTACAATTCCTATCTCTTCGCGCCAGGACATCTGTCCAACCGCTTGGCTATGTCTTCAGGCTAAGGCCATCCGTTAGTATTGGAATCATAGTTCCCAAACAACAATATCGATACTGACCCCATCCTAAGGTCAAACCAAATTGATAGTACGTGATTTTTTACCCAAGCTCGCATCACTTCAATTTCTAAACTTTGAGCATAGATTTTCTATACACATCCCAACATTCGTCGCACGGGGTCTAATTCATTCAGCAAAGCCATCCTACGGTAACTCACATTTTAACCAAATCCTCGACATATTAATATCACTCGTTCAACAAACCATCTTGCATAGCCAATCCCTTTAAACACATTCGATACAGTTCACCTATCCATCCCTCTTAGATCTAGCACGCTATAACACAATTCGCCTCTAGCCAAAATTCCACATTCTATATTTCCTAAGTCATCTATTCTAATTCACGTAATCGATCACAAGATCGTCTGACTTAATAATAAGCCACGCTCCGATCTCACGCGAGTCCGATTACCCGCGGTGGGCATGAAATCACCATACAACGCTCCCATGGGATAATCATTCTCATCGGGGCATAACTCTTATTTTGAGTCTAGACAAATTCATTCTCGATGCACGGATTGGACCTACTCAATCCTCAAGTTTATTCAATCATCAATCACAAGTCCCAACATTCTCGAATTTACCTTCACACCAAGACAACAAGTCGAGACAATCAAAATTGCCGCATCCTGATTTTCTGAGTTCGATCATTCCCGCGACATGAATCACCATGTCAGCGCTCATGTGGAACGATCACCCCAAATTCGACGTGACCCATATACGAGGCTGGAGTTGCGCTTGTACAAGACAAGAATGTCGACGCGGTGGTTATCTGCGTAACAATCAAGACACAATCATTTTCATCCAACATTCATCTCAATCAAAATCCTAAATATAGCATCCAATCGAATAATAACACTTGCACGATCGTCATTCGCCGAGTCAGAGTACCCTCGAGTTATCGTATATCGATCTTTGATACGCCTCAATACCATCGACGATATGCGTAACCTGACGATCTTTCTTTGTAACCAATTTCGAGTCGTACGAATGATGCTATCATCCGACTGGATAATCTCCTCGACATTCAAATTCAAGTTCAATCATTATCCCTTGAATCATTCACAACATCAGTTTCCTCAAACCAATTTCACGTATTGTTCATCCGTTTATCTTAAGTCATCGACCAACATATTTCCTCAATTCACACCATTCCTTGCTAACTCAAATCATCGAGCAACATTCAATCCAATCCTTAGAGTCATTGCATAACTTCAAAATTCAGCTTTTTATGTACGCCATCTTCCCATCGTGCTAACTTTTTCTATACGATCTACCTATCGATTTCCTTTATCAAGTCATCCGTTCGCTACACCTTAACTTTTCCTCGATTTGATTTATCTACTCAATCATCTTTGCGTTTCATACTTGCGCAATCCTCAATCCCGTGCATGTTCCGTGCACATCAATTTCTAGGTTGTTCGAATTAACTCGTCATATCTCCGAGACTAAAACTTATTCAATGATACTTAATTTACGGCTTTGCATACGTGCAACACTTGCTGATAGACTCATTGACACCCCATATCCTCAATCAGTCGATCGACATCCCTGAATCTATCACATACACCACCGAGGGATGAAGTCAATTAACAAATCCTCAAAACTATCGTTCGAGTCAAAATCGTTTCTTCAAATCTTTCGTTCGAACCATTCCTCAATTTCCAAACACGCTCATCTATATCGTACCGACGTTATCGTCGCTCGATAGAACCCCTATTGATAGTCATCTCATTTACTCAATCGAGTTCAACTCGTTCTTGCTCGACACTATTTAATCTTCGCACTCGACTTTTCTAAGGTTGACGCAACTTTGGTGTATATGCCTAGCCCAACTTAGCCAACCGTGCTTATGCGAACCATCTTTTTATTTTGTCAAAAACTGTTCTCCTATGTTTTACAAAATAGATAGACTTATTGTATGGACATCCGTGGGACATTTGAAAGAGAGCGCACCAACGATAACAACTTGCAAAAGTAACAGAGTTAGCGAAAACGACAAAGTTAAAGAATTCAATCAAAAGTCCAAGGACGTAAAGCCATGCTCTGATACCATTATGTCACGCGTCGCTCCCGTAGGAGCGACCATCCTCGCTAAGGCGTGATGCCGCACGAGCCTAGATTGCGCTTGTGTAAGACAGGTTCCATAACGGTCGATTTCAGCGGCTGCGACGGGGTCGCCGCACAGAATTCCCAAGTAGGGATATTAAAGAATAGCAGCGGAAATTTAGAACAAAACACAAGTCAATCAAAAGATGCATTTTATTGATATTGAAACAAGGATTACAATGGGGCGCAAGGCCAAGATTACAATCACTCCTCTCATATTACAAGTCACACATCTCTCTCTTCTCTCAATACATGTCTTGAGCCAACGGATGCTTCAGAAGGCGACATCCGTATAAGTCTTGACTCTATGCGGCCGCACGCTTCAAATCGCCAAGGAACTCCGTGCCTCGACGCATCCAAGTGAGCTCCGCGCCACGAGCTTCTACCTGCGCCTGCATATAAAAACTATGTGGGTGTCAGTACTCAACTGTACTGGTGGAATGGGCTCCTCGCCCACCCATACAAAACTGACACGTTAATTTACTTTGTGCGACATAACCCTTTTAATTTTCTTTCTACTCTTGCCTTAGGATTATTTTAGGATTGATGCCTTGGCCTATTTTGTGTCTCTAGACCATCCCATGCTTGCAACAACAACGCCAACTCAACAACGTTAACCTATCAAGTCGTGCTTGCCTTTCGGCCAAAATCACAGACGTAACTATGCGATAGTACCCAATTTTCTTGTGACCGTGTTACAAATCCTTTGTGTCGTGCCTCGTAACTCAGTGTGACTTAACCATATTGTCGCCTCGCGGCCCTTGCTACTTTGATCACCAACTAACCCAATCAAGACTTGTGGGCTAAGTGTCACTCGACCGACTTTGCCTTGTGGCATTTTTTGACTTAAACTCAAGACAACCCAAACCCAAACTATACAACTTATATGCCGACAACTTAAGACTCGACGCCATATCTCGTGCCGAAGCATGTCGCCTATGTTGGAACCAAATCTTAGGCCCAAACTTGTGTTCCAAAATGTACACGCATTCAACTCGACACATTCCAAAGGCATACACGCGGATAGCCGCTATTTTGCCGACATCTATATGAACTTAGTCACTAGCATAACAATCTATCCTAGATATTTGCATACGGTTACCATCCGAGTGCGAGGTACGAGCTCCTATCGGATAACCCGTAGCCTATATTATAACGGTTTACTTCAATCGAGTCGCACCATCGATGAAGGCCATATAATATCTGTAATTCCTCCTAGGCCGAAAGAAACCCGATGCCCCGAATTCGTTCGAAGAATTCACCTTGCGCGTAAGTTGTCCAATGACCATGCAAGACTCGACTCAAACTGACGTCTCACACAGACATTCTTCTTCTAATGTTACTGTCCTTTCAGGACCAATCTCAAGGTTTCTAACATTTGAGATCCCTCGACGACCCACGGTCGCGAGCCTTCCCCCTTGTTGCTCTATCCTTATTACTCAACTCAGGAATGCCTATCGAAAGCCCCTTTTTTCCAAACTAACCTTAAATCAACCGTGGCTCGTGTCTTAAACACTAATTCCGTGACATCGTATCTTTGGCCAACTATGTTCTACGTGACACTACCATCTAAGTCATACTTTATACGATGGACCTTGAAATCGTGGGACCAAGTATTTTGACAACGACAGAAAATAGGGGACAGTGCTTAGAACTCCCTCAATCGTCGAGCATAACTTAGCCTAACTCAATCGAGCCTACAACTTAACCCATGGGACGAGCACAGGCTATGCCAAGCCTTGCATCATGGAAACGTGCATGCTTTATCGAGCATTTACGCGAGCGACGCCTATGACTTAGGCTAACTCATAGTTTTGTGTCGAAGACCAATTTCCTTCTCCCAAGCCACGGGATGAAGGACCGAGTGTCATTTTCAAAGCACGTCGTGCACCAACTCTAAGCCGACCGTTGGACCTTTCCATATTCTAACTCGATTCGACCTGTCGGGATCATTCCCTTATCTATGTGGGTTCGTCTCTTTTATTATCAAGCCTACTTGTGCAAGTTGAAAACATGTAATTCATTATGTGAGGGCTAAGATGAGGCGAGTTCATCGAAACTACCCCATCTGAGCGAGGAGTCGCCTCGACTGAGCGAGTCTTTGAGCAGCCGTTGCAAGGCTAAGTCCGAACGCCGTCGGCGTTCCGATTCCTCCGATTGACTGAGGAGGACGGGGTACTACAGTAAGTAGGCACATAACATGCCACAACATGTGGGCGCATAACATGGCAACATGTGGGCGCATAGCACACCACAGTGTTGGCGCATGAATCGGGTCCTGGACTGGCGAAGACGCTGCCGCGGGAGGAGAGCCACTCGGTGCAGCCCCCTTGCCCTTCGTAGATCTCTTGGCGACCTTGGAAGACCTGGTTCTTAAAAAAGAAGATGAAGAGTCTTTTGAAAGTTCTAAGAGAGGAGAATAACGAACTTTCTCTCTCCTTCAGAGCCTATTTATAGGCATGGGCCACTGCCTATGCGCCCACTATTCTCTATGCGCCTATGCGCCCATTGTACGCTATGCGCCCACCATAGCCTATGTGCCCACATGAAGACCCAGCCTCTTGCACACTATGCGACTGCCACTTGCTGACGTGGACGACGTATGAAGGGCGGACCTTTTCAAATTCTACCCCGACGAATCTGTCAGTTCAAATTTTCGAGGAAGATCTCAATAGTCGTATCCCTGACAGGCTGGCCAAATGCTATGCATCTAAAGATAGAGCTGTGCTATGCGCCCACTGAGTAGACGGTCCATGCTTCTTTCAAAGTATTTCGAACTCGTTCAAAGAATCGAAAACTGTGAAAGGGGTCTTGTAGAAGCATAAAAATTTTATCAATGAAGCCTTATGCGCCCAAGCCAATGAGAACATATACGTCCAAGCTAATGAGGACATATGCGCCCAAGTCATCCTGTGAAGCTCTATGTGCCCAAGCCACCCTGTGAAGCTCTATGTCCCCAAGCCAAGTTCCCCCAGAAGGAGGGCGCATAACCTGAAACAGGGCTATGCGCCCAAGCCTGACTCAGTCAAAGCCATGATTAAAACGTGCACCGAAGCGTACGGCCACGTCAGTCTCCATGAGCAATCGTGCACCGAAGCATGCGGCCACGTCAGCACCACGATCAATCCACGACTACGCAGCGTGCATGCGCCCAAAGCAGGACTATGCGCCTACATAAAAACTAGTGTGTTTCCTCATGTGGGCACATAACATAATTCCAGCTCAGAAACTACTATAAAAAGGGGTCTTATTCCTCTTCAAAACATAGAACGGAGAGCATTTTTAAGAGCCAAATTGATGCACTTCTTGCCAATGAGCCAAGAGTTAGCAATTTTCTTAGATTTTCCCCCACTTTTGTAATCGGAGTGTCAACAGAGTAAAGGAGCAACTGTCGCTCGATCTCTATCATCCCATTCTCCAGAAGTTTTTTTGTACTTGGGGATCCTCAGCGCAGGATCTCTCAGGCTTACTCGATTTGTGGTGCCTTGCGCCAATAAAAAAGACGGTATTTCTTCTTCTTTTTGTGTATGTCCACAGTGGTGGTTGGTGGTTGTCGGGATCCAGTGGAGAGGGTGGCTATGGTGTATGTGGGATGTTGGGGTGGCCAATGGTGGAAGCCGATGGTCGGGGAGACGACGGGACTGGTGGCCGATGGCGACGGCATTCCAGATCTGGTCGGTTGGCCAGATCTGGTCGGTTGTGGGAGGAGAATAGGGGATGATGGGTTAGTGGTTGGGTGCTGACCGTGGCGGCAAAGGACGTCGACGGATCGAGATAGATTAGGTAAAGTCGGAGGCAGCCATCTTTGGATAGTGGCTGGCTGGACGGGGAGTCGGGGACGAGGTGGTGATGCGGCAATGGGGATGACGGAATGTTGGTCGAAAACGAGCGCGACGACGAGGAGACAAGAAGGAGAGGAAGATGTGTGGACGTGTCCATGTCGGTTTGTCGACACGGCACATGGATTGATTTTGGACGTGTTCGATATGTGGACACAGAAAATTAATGTAAATGTAAATGAAATGGGTGGACACGGACACAATACAATTTAGAATGCATTAGGATTTGTGTAGATGAGGAATGTGGAGCCCCCATTAAATAATGGTGAGGCATGCTTCCGAACATGTGAGAGGAAGCTTCCAAGAAGCTCTCCCCAAAAGATCTTTCATGAATTGGACTAATAGCCCAACAAAAAACCAAATCTAAAGAAAATCCCTTCATATAAAATATATTAGCAACTAAAATTATTTTTATGTAAAATAAATTTTTGGCCCGTAATATATATAGAATAGTTTACTAAGCTCGAGCTCAAAACAAATAAGTGTTTTCAAATATAATAATTAAATATATTAATTACTATTTATTTGGCCTCTAGGCCGTAAACTAGTTGAAACCCAATAGGCCCAATGGCCAATACATATATATTTTTATGTAAATCAAATTTATAAAAAGTCCCAATATATTTTTCTTATATAAATTATGGTTCATACAAATTGCTTAGAATATTATATTAATGGATTCGATCCCATATTTTAAGTAAAAGAGTTCGAATCATAAATTTCTTTGTTTTTTAGGCTATAAGCCTGAAATATATATGAATCTCATAAAACTGTTTAGAGAAACCTATAACCCGATAATATAAAAAATCTCTAACATTTCGTGATCGAAAATATATATCATATAGATCATTATAAAAATCAAACTTTGTGATTTGAAGATTCAGGAAAATTTTAGAAAAAATATGAATTTTAAAAAATTTGGGAAATTTCTAGAATTCGGTTCAAGGAGGTTACAAATACCGAGTAGATATGTGGTCAAACCAGTCTAGTCCGAAGCATAGCTTGACATACACTGCATGTATGTCCAAGTCTGATCAGTCAGAATCTAAACCTTAGCCGGCCACATGTCAAAACAGTATTTTAAATTACATAGAATGCTAGTTGTGCATCCTTGACTCATTGTCCAATTCTATAACTAGTTATATTATTATATTTTATTATGATTCTCACAGTTTCTCATGTTGTTGATTGTATTTTATTATAATGATCATGCATTGTCTGGTTCAGTCTCTATTTACGTTTCATGCTTTATTTCTTATTATGTTACATGGTACGGGGATGTACTTTACTCCTTTCCTGACTGGATGGTTGTCTACCAGGTGTTAGCATGTTGGCTTGAGGATTGCTTTGGAAGAATTAGAATTAGTGTAGAATCATTTATGTACTATTTATTGTATAATATTTTGAGGATTTGGCCGAATTTATCTCCGGGATAAAATTGATATGTATATGTACCAAAAGAGATATAGTGGACTGTGGTCGTGTGTGTGTGCTTGATTGTTTTCCGTTTATTAGTCATATGATTGAGCATAGGTAAATATTGTATCACTTGAGGTTTCTCGAGGACTAGACAACTAACTACCGCTGTCAACGACAACGTAGGCTGGACGCGCTCACAACCCATACCCGATCATCCGGGCGCGAGACGTGACACTTTTTTATGGTGGCCCATGCAGGTCCATCTAATGGTGCTTAGGATTAGAGTACAATTGGGAGTTTACAAGATTAGGAATGCTCAATCATAGTTTAGGCCGTTCTTGTCATTATGTGACTATTTCTCTATTGCCTAGATTTTGATCGAAATTCTTATTGATTATATCTTCCTGCATTCCCTACTCTTTGATTTTGACTCTATTCCACTAGACCATACCTATACAGATTTTATTGACCATGCCTAAATGACTTTACATGCATAGGTGATTTTATTCTGATTCTATCCATGATCGTGCTTAATGATTTTGACTTTTACTATGCTTAGATGTCTTTGGTTAAGTGTTCGATCGGGCCTATACAATTTATTTAGCCGTGACTATATTCGTGCATGAATGATTTTGATCTTATTCGTGCCTAAATGAGTCGTATTCTTAATCGTGCTTGAATGCCTTTGATCATAATTAAATGATTCCTTTGATCGTATGATCGTATAATCGTGATTTTGATCGGTGTTTTGATCATGTCCTTGTTTAGATTTAGTTGTGACTATATCATTTCGACCCTACTTTCGATTGTACCAAATTACGACTTCCCTTAAATTCGATTCATAATCGTACCTGACCAATTTTGATCATTTTTTAATCGTGCCATTTTTATATTTTAATCGTGCCGAGTTGTGCCATTTGAAATTTCGAGTACAAAATTTTTCTAAGGTGGGTAGATTTGTAACTCTACTTCCCAAAAATAGAGAAATTGGTAATTTCTCATAATTTTATATTTTTAGTTAATATTTAACTATTTGTTGTTATTTAATGATTATCTTATCTGTTATTATCTTTAATTAATTTGTAACTATATTCTCTAATAGATTTATGGGACTAAGCTTTAAGGATTATTCAAACCATAGATTATTAGAGGCCAGCCCACCCTGATAGAGTCAGCCATCCCATTGATCAATCTTTATAAACTCCAGCCCATTGGATTAGTATCTACTAAACCAGTTAAGCCGTGACCCGTATCTATTGGTTAAGGTACAACCCACAACTCATATACCTATTAGAACCAACTAGTATTCGAGTTTATTGGGCCATAACCGACCCGATAAACAATTTTTTTAAACCCGATAAACTCAGCTGTAGCATCTAGGTCACCCGACCCATTCCCATTTCGTCTTCTTCTTCCTGTTATTAAAATTCGACGATCCGGTCGATGGACGATAGAGTAGAGGCCTCGACTGTGAGGACCCTGATTTTTAAAAATTATTATTTTTATTGTTTTAGATGATTTTTCTTTATTAAAATAGATATTTAGATTTAATTATGATTATAGATGTACTTTTTCGTGTGTTTGATTTTTGGAGCACAAGCCATGTCCATCTCTCGAAACGTCCTTCATGAGTTCTGTAGTAGACCGGATGACCTTCAATTTGGTATATCATGTCCCATCCATATTTGTCCCATAACATCCTTTTGACTTCGTGCAACTTCATGCCAATTTAGGCCATTCGACCGATTATCGTAATCCTAGACCTAACTTCTAACTTAAGTTCGAGAGTCGACATAGAACAAAACCATTTGACCCAATATATAATTTTGGCCCATTTTGAGTCTACGACGCGCATGCCAAGGGTGTGCCACTCAATCGAGTTCCCATGTGCTATTTATTTACGAATGGAACAAAAACTCATTAGTTGACTTTTCGAGTCCGATTTGATTAGAAAATATATTTGAACCCTAACCTAGCCAACCCCACTTGGTAAAGCCATGTTAGGTTGCCATGACTTAGTAAGAATTATTATGAATTTATTTTGAGCTAATAGATTTAAATACCATTTTGTATATATATATGATTATATTTATAATAGCCTAATATTTTATATAGATATGGCCTTAGTCATGGTTAAGTTTGAGATGCATATCGACTAAGAATTTTGGTACTGTTAGTGCAATTGTGTGCTTTGACTCGTGTATTAGCCATGCTAGGAAAGGCATATCCATAGCAGTGTCCCTACTAGGAAAACCAGTTAAAGTTGTGAATTGACTCCTATAAGTAATTTAATTAGTTATTAATTAGATTATTAACTTTTAGGATGTAGTGCCCCGTTCCGCTCAGTCAATCGGAGGAATCGAAACGCCGACGGCGTTCGGACTTAGTCTTGCAACGACGACTCGAAGATATCGCTCGGTCGAGGTGACTCCTCGCTCAGGTGGAATAGTTTCGATGAACTTGTCTCATCTTAGCCTTCATATAATAAATCACATGTTTTTAACTTGTACAAGTAGGCTTGATAATAAAAGAGACGAATCCACATAGCTAAGGGAATAATCCCGACGGGTCGTATTGAGTTAGAATATGGAAAGGTCCAACGGTCGGCTTAGAGTTGGTGCACGACGTGCTTTGAAAATGACACACGACCCTTCGTCCCGTGGCTTGGGAGAAGGAAAGTTGGTTGAGTAGGCGAAGTAATGAACGTAGCCTAAGTCATAGGCGTCGTCCGTATGAATGCTTGATAAAGAATGCACGATCCATGGTCCAAGGCTTGGCATAGCCTTGGCCCGCCCTATTAGTTAAGCTCCATTGCACAACTTGTGGCATAAGTCTAGGCAACCAAATAACTTGTTTGTTCAAGCCGGATACGTGCACGACAAATTCCATCAAGGCAAAGCTTGACGCAGCCTTTGCTCGTCAAGTTGTTGCAAAGTTAAGTTAGGCAAGTTATGTTAGGCTATCAGAGTAGTAACAAGCACGGTCCTATGAGTTCTACGGCGGAGTATAACCACATAGTCTTACAGTCTCAAGGCCCATCATGTAGAGTATGACTCGGGCGGTGGTGTCACATAGAGTTCAAGTTGGTTTAAGACACGATGTCACGGACTTAGTGTTTTAAGGCACGGGCCACGGTTGAATCATTAAGTTTGGAAAAGTGCTTCAAATAGTTGTTCTTGAGTTGAATAAAATGATAGGGCAAGAAAGAAGAATGCTTGCGACTGGGTCGTCGAGGCAAGGTCTCAAATGTGAGAAGTATTGAACTTGGCCCTGAAAGAGATGGTAACACTAGAAGTAGATTGACTGTGTGAGATGTCAGTTCGAGTCGAGTCTTGCATGGTCATTGGACAACTTGTATAAGGTAAAATAAACTGTTTCTCGAATGACGACCCATGCGGCCCATGGGAACCATTTCGATGGTAGACATTCGTAGCTGTGCTGGATGACCGTACGGGTTAGGCGGGGACTTGTAGCGGAGAACGCTACTAATACTGGCAAGGGGCGTCCGCCTAATCAAAAGCTACAAAAGGAGTCCATTATAGCGCTGGACGCTAGTGACTAGTTCATATAGCTGAATCGGCACGGGCGGCGATCCGCGTGTATGCCTTTGGATTTGAGTCGAGTATTGTGTTCACTATATCAATGAGTCGAGTCGAAAGCGTGCATGATCAGAAGACAATATTTGGGCCTAAGACTTGGCTGCAATGAAGACACCGTACTTCAGCACGAGATATGGCGTCGAGTCTTAGGTTGTCGGCATATAAGTTGCATAAGTTGGATTTGAGTCATCTTGAGTTTAAGTCAGGAAACGCTGCAAGACAAAGTCGGTCGAGTGACACTTAGCCCACAAGTCTTGATTTGGGTCAGTTGGTGATCAAAGTAGCAAAGGCCGCGAGGCAGCGATATGGTTAAGTCACATTTTTTGCGAGGCACGGCACGATGGATTTGTAGCATGGTCACATGGAAATAGAGTCTCACCGAGTAGTTGAGTCTTTGATTATGGGCCGAAAGCAAGCACGACTTGATAGGTTAACGTTGATACAAGCACGGGGTGGTCTTGAGACACAAAATTGACCAAGGCGTCTGTCCTAAAACTGATCCTAAGGCAAAAGTAGTAAGACAATCATAAAGGGACTATGTGGCACAAAGTAAATGAATGTGTCAGTTTTGTATGGGTGGACGAGGAGCTCATTCCACCAGTACAGTTGAGTACTGACACCCACATAGTTTTCATGTGCAGGTATAGGTAGAAGCTCGTGGCGCATAGCTCGTTTTGATGCGTCAAGGCACGGAGTTCCTTGGCGATTTGAAGCGTGCGGCTGCATGGAGTCAAGACTTATACGGGACATAATGTATGGACGTCGCATTCTGAAGCATCTGTTGGCTCAAGACTTGTATTTGAGAGATGAGAGAGAGCTGAGTGACTTGTAATTGAGAGAAGAGTGAGCTAGAAAGTGCTTGAGTGACTTATAATCTTGTCCTTGTACCCCATAGTAACCTTTGTTTCAATATCAATAAAGAGCTTCTTTTGAATAACTTGTGTTTTATTCTAATTTTTGCTGCTATTATTCAATGTCTTTGCTTGGGACTTCTGTGCGACAACCCCGTCGCAGCCGCTTTAATCGGCCGTTATGGAACCCACCTTGCACGAGCGCAATCTAGGCTCGTACGACATCACGCCTTAGCGAGGACGATCGCTCCTACGGAAGCGGGGCATGACATAATGGTATCAGAGCACGGCTTTACGTCCTTGGACTATCGATTGAATTCTTTAACTTCATTATTTTCACAAACTCTGTTGCTTCCTCAAGTTATTATCATTGGTGCACTCTCTCTCAAATGTCCCACGGGATGTCCATACAATAAGTCTAACTATTTTGCAAAACATAAGAGAACCGTTTTTGACAAAATAAAAAGAATGTTTGCGTAAGCACGGTTGGCTAAGTTGGGCTGGGCATGTACACCAGAGTTGCATCGACCTTAGAAAAGTCGAGTGCAGGAATTAAATAGTATCGTGTAAGAACGAGTTGAACTCGATTGAGTAAATGAGATGACTATCGATAGGGGTGCTATCGAGCGACGATAACGTCGGTACGATATAGATGAGCGTGCTTGGAAATTGAGGAATGATTCGAACGAAAGATTTGAAGAAGCAATTTTGACTCGAATGATAGTTTTGAGGATTTGTTAAATGACTTCATCCCTGAGTAGTGTATACGATAGCCTCAGGGATGTCGATCGATCGATTGAGGATTCGCGGTGTCAATGAGTCTATCAACGAGCGTCGTATGTATACAAAGCCGTAGATTGAGTATCGTTGAACAAGTTATAGTTTTAAGATTTGATGAATTGATTCAAACAACTTAGAAATTGACGTGCATGGGATTGAAGATTGCGCGAAGCATGAAACACGAAAATGATTGAGTATGTGAAATCAAATCGAAGAAAAGTTAAGTAGCGAACGGATGACTTGATCGAGGAAATTAATACGATCGTATATAAAAAGTTGGCACGATAGAGAGATAGCGCATGAAAAAGTTGAATTTTGAAGTTACGCAATGACTCTAAGGATTGGATTGAATGTTGCTCGATGACTTGAGTTAGCAAGGAATGATGCGAATTGAGAAAATACGTTGGTCGATGACTTAAGATAAACGGATGAACAATACGTGAAATTGGGTTGAGAAAATTGATATTATAAATGATTCGAGGGATAATGATTGAACTTGAATTTGAATGTCGAGGAGATTATCCAGTCGGATGATAGCATCATTCGCACGAATCAAAATTGGTTGCAAAGGAAGATCGTCAGGTTACACATATCGTCGATGGTATTGAGGCGTATTAAAGATCGATATATGATAACTCGGGGGTACTCTGACTCGACGAATGACGATCGCGCAAGTGTTATTGTTCGGTTGGATGCTATACTTAGGATCTTAATTGAGATGAATGTTGGATGAAAATGATTGTGTCTTGATGGTCGCGTTGAAAATCACAACGTCAAAAATCTTGTCTTGTACGAGCGCAACTCTAGCCTCGTACATGCGTTGCGTCGGGTTTGGGGTGATCGTTCCGCGTGAGCGCTGACATGGTGATTCATGTCGCGGGAATGATCGAACTCGAAAAATTAGGACGCAACAACTTTGATTGTCTCGACTTGTTGGTTTGATGCGAAAGAAAATTCGAGGATGTTTGGACTTGCGATTGATGAATGAAGTAAACTTGAGGATTGAGTAGGTCCAATCTATGCATCGAGAATGAATTAGTCTAGACTCAAAACAAGAGTTATGCTCCGATGAGAATGATTATTCCGCAGGAGCGTTATATGGTGATTTCATGCCCACCATGGGTAATAAGACTCGCGTGAGATCGGAACGTAGTATATTGTTAAGTCAGACGACCTTGTGATCGATTACGTGAATTGGAATAGATGACTTAGAAAATATGGAATATAAAATTTTGGTTAGCGACGAATTATGCCATAGCGTGTTTGATTTGAGAAGGATTGATAGGCGAACTATATCGAACGTGTTTGAAGGGATAGACTATGTAAGATGGTTTATTGGACGATGATATTGGTATATCGTAGAATTGGTTGAAACATGAGTTATCGTAGGATGGCTTTGCTGAATGACTCAGACCCCGTGCGACGAATGTCGGGATGTGTGTAGGAAATCTATGCTCGAAGTTTAGAAATCGGAGTGATGCGAGCTTGGGTTGAAAACCCCGTACTATCAACATGGTTTGACCTTAGGATGGGGTCAGTGTTGATATCGTTGTTTGGGAACTATGATTCCAATACTGATAATTAACTTTAGCCTAGAGTGATGGCCTAGAGGCTAGGCGAGATGTCCATGTTACGAGAGTTAGCATCGGTACGATTGATTTTCGGGATTGTGGATGAATCGGTAGGTGGGATTGGATTCGCTATCACAAGGCTTGGTTGAAATACATTTATTTCGGGGATGCCTGGAATGTGTGCACGATCCAACTAAGTGATACGTTGAATTCAAGTGAGTCTTGAAGAATAAAAAAGTGTCAAAGATTTTGAAATCGTATTGAATGAAAGATTGATAGTAGCACGAGCGTGGCTCAGATTTGGGAAATGCATAGGAGTAGTGTGTGCGAGAGTCCTTGAATATTGAATCAAGTTATAAGTCGATAAGTGTATTCAGTTAGTTTCGAGGACAAAACTTTTTCTGAGTGGTGTATGATGTAGTGCCCCGTCCCGCTCAGTCAATCGGAGGAATCGAAACGCCGATGGCGTTCGGACTTAGCCTTGCAACGGCGAATCAAAGACATCGCTCGGTCGAGACGACTCCTTGCACAGGTAGGGTAGTTTCGGTGAACTTGCCTCATCTTAGCCTTCACATAATAAATCACATGTTTTCAACTTGCACAAGTAGGCTTGATAATAAAAGAGACGAATCCATATAGCTAAGGGAATAATCCCGACGGGTCATATTGAGTTAGAATATAGAAAGGTCCAACGGTTGGCTTAGAGTTGGTGCACGACGTGCTTTAAAAATGACACACGACCGTTCGTCCCGTGGCTTGGGAGAAGGAAAGTTGGTTGAGTAGGGGAAGTAATGAACGTAGCCTAAGTCATAGGCGCCGCCCGCATGAATGCTTCATAAAGCATGCACGATCCATGGTCCAAGGCTTGGCATAGCGTTGGCCCGCCCCATTAGTTAAGCTGTATTGCACAACTTGTGGCATAAGTCTAGGCAACCAAATAACTTGTTTGTTCAAGCCGAATACGTGCATGACACATTCCATCAAGGCAAAGCTTGACGCAGCCTTTGTTCGTCAAGTTGTTGCAAAGTTAAGTTAGGCAAGTTATGTTAGGCTTTCAGAGTTGTAACAAGCACGATCCTATGAGTTCTACGACGGAGTATAACCACATAGTCTTACGGTCTCAAGGCAGGTCATATAGAGTATGACTCGGGCGGTGGTGTCGCTTAGAGTTCAAGCTGGTTTAAGACACGATGTCATGGACTTAGTGTTTTAAGGCACGGGCCACGGTTGAATCATTAAGTTTGGAAAAGTGCTTCAAATAGTTGTTCTTGTGTTGAATAAAATAATAGGGCAAGAAAGAAGAATGTTCGCGACTGGGTCGTCGAGGCAAGGTCTTAAATGTGAGAAGTATTAAACTTGGTCCTGAAAGAGATGGTAACACTAGAAGTAGATTAACTGTGCGAGACGTCAGTTTGAGTCGAGTCTTGCATGGTCATTGGACAACTTGTACAAGGTAAAATAAATAATTTCTCGAACGGCGACCCAGGCGGCCCATGGGAACCGTTTCGATGGTAGACATTCGTAGCTGTGCTGGATGATCGTACGGGTTAGGCAAGGACTTGCAGCGGAGCTCGCTACTCGCACTGGCAAGGGGCGTCCGCCTAATCAAAAGCTATAAAGGGAGTCTATTATAGCGCTGGACGCTAGTGACTAGTTCATATAGATGAGTCGGCATGGGCAGCAATCGCATGTATACCTTTAGATTTGAGTCGAGTATTGTGTTCACTATATCAATGAGTCGAGTCGAAAGCGTGCACGATCAGAAGACAATGTTTGGGCCTAAGACTTGGCTGCAACGAAGACACCGTGCTTCGGTACGAGATGTGGCGTCGAGTCTTAAGTTGTCGGCATATAAGTTGCATAAGTTGGATTTGAGTCATCTTGAGTTTAAGTCAGAAAATACCGCAAGGCAAGGTCGGTCGAGTGACACTTTGCCCACAAGTCTTGATTTGGGTTAGTTGGTGATCAAAGTAGCAAGGGCCGCGAGGCGGTGATATGGTTAAGTCATACTGAGTTACGAGGCACGGTACGATGGATTTGTAGCACGGTCACATGGAAATAGAGTCTCACGAGTAGTTGAGTCTTTGATTATGGGCCGAAAGGCAAGCACGACTTGATAGATTAACGTTGATGCAAGCACGGGATGGTCTTGAGACACAAAATAGGCCAAGGCGTCTGTCCTAAAACTGATCCTAAGACAAGAGTAGTAAGACAATCATAAAGGGACTATGTTGGACAAAGTAAATGAACGTGTTGATTTTGTATGGGTAGGCGAGGAGCTCATTCCACCAGTACAGTTGAGTAATGACACCCACATAGTTTTCATATACAGGCACAGGTAGAAGCTCATGGCGCGGAGCTCGCTTGGATGCATCAAGGCACGGAGTTCCTTGGTGATTCGAAGCGTGCGGCCGCATGGAGTCAAGACTTATATGGGATATAATGCATGGACGTGGCCTTCCGAAGTATCCGCTGGCTCAAGACATGTATTTGAGAGATGAGAGAGAGATGAGTGACTTGTAATTGAGAGAAGAGTGAGCTAGAGAGAGCTTGAGTGACTTGTAATCTTGGCCTTGCGCCCCATTGTAACCTTTGTTTCAATATCAATAAAGAGCTTCTTTTGAATAACTTGTGTTTTGTTCTAATTTCTGCTGCTATTACTCAATGTCTCAACTTGGGACTTCTGTGCGACGATCCCGTCACAGCCGCTGTAATCGACCGTTATGGAACCCGTCTTGCACGAGTGCAATGTAGGCTCGTGCGGCATCACGCCTTAGCGAGGACGATCGCTTCTACGGGAGCGGTGCATGACATAGGAGACCCGGTTGTACCAATTTAGCCCGAACTGGACCCATACCAAGCCCAAGCTATGTAGTGATGTAGTGTGACCAAAGACGTCCGTGTTGATAATATTTATATATGTATGCCATATTTTGTCTTATTGCTATACTAAATATATTTTAGAAATAATTGTTATATATATAGTAAAGACATCAAGATTATTTGATATAAGTAATAATTGTTTTAAAATAGGATATATAAATAAATAAATAAATAAATATATATATATATATATATATATATATATATATATATATATATATATATATAGGGGAGGGATATTGCACCAAACTTATTGCATCAATTATTGCACCAAACAATCTCAACCACACATTTATTTCTATCATGTGGTTATAAAGCATGCTGACGTGGCAACAACTTTATGGAATGCTTTATAACCACACGATAGAAATAAATGTGTGGTTGAGATTGTTTGGTGCAACAATTGATGCAATAAGTTTGGTGCAATATCCCTCCCCATATATATATATATATATATATATATATATATATATATATATATTATATATATATATATATATATATATATATATAAAATATATATATATATATATATATATATATATATATATTTAACAACCAACCACTTTATTCAAATCAAGCGACTAACTCCTCGGAGATTACAAGTAGTGAAAAAACAAAAGATCAAAACATAACTAACTGAATCCTGGCGGGATAGTCTTTAAATGCTTGCACCGAAGTAGGGCTTTGCGTACTTGTCTCTTGATCTCATTAACTGCTTGAACCCCTGAATATTTATAGGCTTCATATCTCCATTTGCTTCTGTTTTTCCAAATCACCCAAAATGTAGCCCCGACAACGACTTCCTTCAAGTGTATCATTGGTCGTCTCCACCATCGACGCAGATGACCCAACATTGTTCCCGAGCCCGTAAACGAGAATTCCAGTTGTAAAACTCTCCAGATATATTGGGCAAGTTCCCCCTTCCAGAATAGATGTTCAATAGTCTCTTGATCAGGACAAACACAACAATGGCATTGGGAAGCCATAAGATAACCCAAGCGCTGAACGTTGTCGTCTGTTGGTAACCTATTATGAAGGATACGCCAAGCAAGTACAGACCATTTAATCGAAATACAAGAATTCCAGACATGAGTGAAATCAGGGTATCGAGCATGCTGCACTCTAGTATGTCGATACGCTGAGGAGACCGAAAAAGAGCCACTACTTGAAGGACCCCATCGCCACCTATTGATATCTGCAGGATCTTGAATGATAAGATGATTTGCAAGATGTCTCCCATGCAACAACCTTTTCCAAATCCCTGAAGCATTAGAATTAGCCTGTACAGTATCTAAATCAGCATATTTGCAGTATTTGATGTTGAGAAAAGTAGTCCATAAGGAGTCCTGAGTTTTGAACTTCCACCATAACTTAGAGGAGAATGAATCAAAAACCTCTGTCAAACTTCGAATTCCCAATCCTGCTTCATCATAGGGCTTAGCCATCCTACCCCATCCTAGCCATGAGTGTTTGAACATCCCATCTTGTGATCCCCAGAAAAATCGGGAAAACATAATCTCCAGTTGATTAAGAACAGAGCGTGGAGGATTACAAGCGGCTAGAGTGTACATCAGAATCAAAGTTAGCACTGATTTGAGTAAAATAAGTTTACCACCATAAGATAGGAGTCTTTGTTGCCACCCTTCGACCCGTCGTCTGACTTTGGAAATCAACTCTTCAAACATTGCCGCATTCTTTCTCCCGGACATTAAGGGACACCCCAAATAAGAAAACGGAGGATTCGATGACTGAAAGCCAGTGATCTGCTGCAACTCTGCTTCTCTGTTACTAGGGAATGAAGGATGCACATATAAAGATGACTTGCAAGAATTAATAAGCTGTCCCGAAGCCTTCTCATATCTTGATAGCAATTGACGTAAAATTTGAATAGAACCCACATCCCCAGCAGCAAAAATCAGAACGTCATCAGCATAGGCTAAGTGAGTCACAGCCGGGCATCCGCTAGGAGAGTAGAAAT
This sequence comes from Iris pallida, assembly GCA_029216955.1. Taxonomy (NCBI): domain Eukaryota; kingdom Viridiplantae; phylum Streptophyta; class Magnoliopsida; order Asparagales; family Iridaceae; genus Iris; species Iris pallida. Next base: position 32,187,556 of record JANAVB010027598.1, read on the forward strand.
GGTGGAACGACGGGGTATCAGGCAAAGCCTTGAGATTTCTGGATAGAGCTTCCGCTGCAATTATGAACAAAGCAGGTGAAATAGGATCACCCTGCCGCACCCTTCGATAGCCATGAAAAAACCCAGATGATTCTCCATTGATCACAGTCGAGTACCAGACATTGCTAATTAATCGGAAAATCATGTTAATCCAATTTTCATTGAAGCCAAATTTCCGCATGACATGCATAAGAAATCCCCAGTCTAGACGATCGTAAGCCTTCGCCATATCTAGTTTGATCGCAACATTCCCTCCTCTGTTCTTAATCTTCATCATACTCATCATCTCCTGCGCCAAAATAACATTATCTACAATTTCCCTCCCCCTGACAAAACCACATTGCTCAGGGGAGATGATACGAGGGAGAATGAGGGCTAGTCGATTAGCCAACAATTTCGAAATAATTTTGTTCATCACAGTACATAAGCTAATTGGGCGGAAATCTGACCACTGAGTAGGTTGTTTTACCTTGGGGATAGGTATGAGAGATGTACTCGAGATAGCCCGAGGTAAAGCAAAACCAGCCATGAACAATTGAACTGCCTCCATGATGTCCTCTTCGATGATGGCCCATGCCTCCGTGAAAAATCTAGCCGTAAATCCATCCGGTCCGCCAGCACTTTTAGAATCAATCCCTTTAATAGTTTGATGCAGCTCCTCTTTTGAAGGGTCCGCCGTCAGCAGATGATTATCCTCATCATTGAGAAGCTGAGGAATATGAGACAGTAGCTCTTCGTCCTGTACCGTACTTGTATGCAAATATTGAGTCGCAAAATAATCATTTGCCGAATCTTGTAACTCCTTGAGCTCAGTGATAGAAGAACCATTCTCTTTCTTAATAGAATGAATACGAAGCTTCCGTCTTTTGCTATTGACACACTCATGAAAGTAAGCCGTGTTGCGATCACCCTCTAAGTCCCATTTCATTCTTGCCTTTTGTCTCCAGTAGGATTCTTCATAGGATAGTCGCAGCTTCAGTAGAGCCCTCGCCTTCTGGAGATTCTCCCTGTTGAGAACAGAGTCATCCTGTTCATATAAGACCTCGACAGCAAGAACCCCATCTTCAGCCGCCTTAACCTCTTGAAAGATATCTCCGAAAGTTGAATGACTCCATCGGGATAGCGCCTTTTTACATGCAATTAATCTCTCCGCCACCCGCGAAAGAGCATTCTCATGGTTCACAGAGAGCCAAGCCTGCTCCACAACCTGAGAAAAATCTTTATGAGCCACCCAAAAATCCAGGAATCTGAACGCACGTTTCCCGCCCGCGTTAGCAGATTTGAATTTGATAAGAAGCGGACAATGATCGGATTCGTTGCGATTAAGGTGCTCCTCAATCGTTAAAGGAACCAAATGCCACCATTCCTTGTCCAGAAGCAACCGGTCGAGCCTTGAACCTTGCTTCTCTCCGTCCGATTTAAACCAAGTATACTTGCTCCCCGAATAAGGCACCTCAGAAAGACCGGAGGCCATAATGAAATTATTAAAATCCTGCATGGATTGAGAATTAGGTCGAAGCCCCCCCCCCCCCCCGTCTTCTCCTCCGTGCTTCGTACAGCATTGAAGTCGCCGCCTACCGCCCACGGTACTGGAGTTAGAGATTGAATGTACTGAAGCCTCTCCCACAGCTCTGTTCTGCCTTCCTTAGTTCCGTGCCCATGAACAATCGACACCATAACATCCATAGGCAATAGATCATTCGAAAACTTGACCGTCACTGCTTGATCAAAAGAATCCACCTTAGTCATAGCAGAACCAAATCTCGTAAATAGCCAAATGTTCCCGCGATCATTCGAAAAGGATTGAGAGCATCCAAGTTTAATTTGAAAAGAAGTTAATTGATCCTTAGCAACCTTAGGCTCAATGATGGCAAGGAATTGAATCTTGTTGATCCTAAGAAGAGATTTGATCCTCTTAATAGTCATTTTATTCGTAACTCCGCGGACGTTCCAGATAAGGAAATTAAACATTAATGGCTTTAGTTCGGGTACCAGCTGGAGTGCATTGGCCTGATCGTAAGACTCTATCCGATGGTGGAGGCGGGGGCTTTTTCTTGCGCTTCTGCTGGGGTGGTCGGACCACCTCCTCTTCTTTTTCTTCATCTTCCTCCCCTGAGTCCTCTTCTTCAGCAATGTCAGCCCAAAATCGACCCACAAGTCTTTGTTCTCCTTCTCGACAAACCACTTCTCCCTCCTCAATCTTTGGAACAACTTCAGCAGCCACCTCCTCTTGTTCGGAGAAAGCCTCATCTGCCCGAGTGGAATCAACGGCGTGGACTGGAGTGGAAGTTGTCCCATCGTCCTGCATCCCGTTGTCATCAGGAGGTGACTCGGAATTAAGGACTGGCGGCCCGATTGGAGGGATATGAGTGGTATTAGCAGCATTGGACGTCGGGCTTCCCTGAGGTGACTCAGAATTAAGGACTGGCGGCACGATTGGAGGGATTTGAGCAGTATTAGCAGCATTGGACGTCGGGCTTCCCTGAAGGGAGTTATTATGGCGGCTTTCAGTATGCTGGGGGTCATTGATCAGGGCACGAGGCTCCTGAGTACCATTAATATCCACAGGGATATTTAATGTGGGATTAGATGGTGGATTAGATGGTTCCCCTGTCTCCAACCGAGACCCTCGCTGTAGGATTCGAGGAACAGGAACTTCCTTCTGCACTGGGACTTCTTTGCCTTTTTCTTTTGTTTTTGTTTTACATGCTTCTGTTGAGTGACCCTGGTGGTGGCAAAAAGAGCAGTAAAGGGGAGATGACTCATATTCCACATGCTGCCAGAAGCTTCTGTTCCGAGGCATATTAATGCGGAGTTTATGTTGTAGAGGTTTTGAAGCGTCCACTTCGATGAAAACCCGTGCAAGACTTGGACGGGAAAGATCTGCTGTGGCCTTGTCAATTTTGAGAGGGGTACCGATGGCACCGGCAATGGCAAATAACGCTTCTTTAGCATAAAGATGATGAGGAAGATTCGGTAGGTTAATCCAGACTGGAACAATAGGAGATTCATGGGATGGGGAGAAGTCTGGATCCCATTTAAAAATCCGCATAGGAGCTCTGGCAATGTACCAAGTATCTTTTGCGCGAAGACGAAGATAATCGGATTCACATGACGGCCGAATCAGGATGTGTTTAGAATCGATGAGCCCGGCGGAAATAAATCCATCAAAGGTGAACTCCGCTAGGGCTTTGCGAATCTTGTCGATAGTGGGTCGGTAGAGAGAGAACTTTCCCACTAACGCGAAACGCAAAGGAGAAGCCAGAGCAGCTTCTTCCTCCTCCGTAAAGGAGATCGATGGGGCGCCCTTAAAGGACGAAACCGTTCTAGGCGGAAGGAGAGACGCAGACTTGGGAGTCTGGCCTCCCACCACCTCAGCAAAAGAACGAGAGGTCATGAAAACCCGAGGCACCGAAACAGATCAATAGCAAGGGGAGGAGCTACCATCCAAATGGTATGGCAGCCCCAGAGGGACGCCGGCGCGGCCAACGGCCACTCCGGGGTCGAAGAAGAAGAAGAGGCGCCCTAGGGTTCCTGAGGAGGCGAGGATATCCTATATATATATATATATATATATATATATATATATATATATATATATATATATATACCTTCCTAGTTATCCTTATGTATGTTGGGACCCTTAGACTATACATATTTTGCATGTACACCTGTTATAGATTTTCTTATTGTTTATCATTATTATTGTTATTAATATGGTTATTAGATTTATACTAATAAAAATATACTCTTGAAATATTCTAAATATTTATGAAATAAATATTATTGGATGTACATAAATTGTATATGGCCCTACACTATTAAAAGTGTTGTGAGGATTTCTTAGGTTTTATGAGGCTTATACACATATAGATGTATACACACACACACACACACACACACACACACACACACACACACACACACACACACACACACACACACATATATGCATATATATTATATTCATCTATAAAGGATAAGAGAAAACAAAAAGAAAACAAAAAGAAAATAAAAACCATAAGTAAACCCAGCCCAGCCTAACCCCCACAGCAAGCCCAGCAACAGAACTCTTTTCCTCCACTCGAGCCAAAGAGGGAACCCAGCGAAACCACCCGACCCATACATATATATCGAGCAAAGCCAAAGCCCCAAACCCTAAACTCAAACCCCTGTCCCCGTGCGATATACCCAGGACCTCCTCTGACACTGGACGACCAACCCTGACCTCTGCCCGCTGCCACGGAGCCGTCGTCGGCCGGTCAAACCACCCCGCAGCAGCAGCAAGGTCGGTCGCGCGCGCGACACCCAACAGCAACAACGCACAAAGGTACCCTGTTTCGACCTAGATTTCTCCCTTATTGTTTCACGATTCTTCGAGCCGTAAATTTCTATGAGTAGTCTATATGACCACCTATCAACCCCTTCAATTAGATTTGGTTGATCTTCCCTGAATAAATTAAGGTAATTCTCGAAAGTTCACGAAAAACCTTCGAAAATAGAATACAAAAACACGGTTGGGGACTAGTTTTGGAAGGGTATGAACTGCCGAGTTTAAAGAGTTTTGGAAATCTAATTAAGCATGTTTGAAGGCAACCTATACACCTTCAAAACGGTGCTTACGATTTTCAATTTCATCTATTGGTTGTTGAAATAAACTAATTTGAAAATCAAGAAAAACTTGGTAAAACTGTTTTCAAACACATTAAAATCTCTCTGATACAACGTGTGTCCCACCAAATCGGGTGATGTGGTCGCGAACCAAAAGCATTAAAAGGTGCGTATCGAATTCGCGGACGTGTTGGCTTTGACGGAATTCAAATTGGTTGTGTGTTCGACGAATTTGATGTGTATCCATCAAAATTTACCGTATCAACCTCTTTACAAATTTCTCAATTACTTTGTGTAAGTTTGTTAAATCGAGACGAAACTTGCGCCAATAGGACGTATCATTTTTTGGTCATATACGTCAAGTTTGGTCTGATTCTGAAACAGTTGACTGGATCGTCGTTTTGCGGGCCCCACGATCCGACTCAACGGGCGAAATTATGCACGGCCCACCGGAATCCAACCTTGGACATACCATTGGATTCGTCTTATCAAAACGAGTCCGTAGACATATAATTTGATGACTTTAGAGACCATAGACTCTGGCACATTTTTCGGTACAAAGCGGATCCAACAGCGGATCATTTTGACCCTAGATTACCGTTTTGCTCCTGTGTCCAGAATTGGACTTATGGGTAGGCTATTCTAGCTATTTTGCTTATTTTGGGAATGTTGACAATATCTGTTTTAGCATCCAAGGAAAGTTGTAGGAGTTCAGCTTTTGCGGACATTTGATCTGCATGTTATTTAGACGTGGTAGAGTCTACACCAGGCAAGTACACCTTGCCAAAATTTACAGTATTTACATACTTTTCTATATTTCTATTCTTTCTTGCTTTGTTACATATTTCTCTTACTTCATGGTTACTTTCTAGTTTTACGTGCACATAGATTATTACTCTTTTTTCCACATTACTTGCTCTATTTTCTTATCCTGTTCATGTCTAGAGATAGTATTTCTTTGTCTATGCCATGATCCCCTGACCTGTTTGACTTGGACTACCAGTACTTGATAGACTTGACATGTTCGTGATTGTTTTTACTTGACCCTGACTTGTTATTAGACGTGACTATACCTAACCACCTCGTTCTTGAGCTCCCATCGAGTGTGAATTAGCCTTACTATAGTTAGGGATTCCCTATCGGCTACAGACTATAGGATTGTGAGCTCCCATCGGGTTGCGGTTACCCCGACTTACTATTAGTCACGCATGATAGCACTATCCTTGATGGCATGCCACTTACACTTATTCCTTAGTCTCATATTATTTTCTTGTACATTCTCTATCTTTCTTGCATGTTATTTATTGTACAGTAGGCATGTATATTATGTGTCTTGCTAGTCCCCTGAGGACCTGGTTATCTCTCTAGGTTATCGCCGAGCTGGTAGAATTGATGGATGGTTATGATTTGCGTCTGCAGGATTCAGGTATCATTTGTGCATAGTTTTATTTTATTATTCTCTCGTGCTGTATATTCTTATCTTAATATACTCTGCTTATTAGCCTACTTTATTAGACTCATATTTCCTTTCGAGTCTATTCGGACATGTATGCTAGTGGGCTGTAGACCATGAACTATATTGTTCATTCATAATTTTTATTATCATTATGTGGATTGAGATGTAGTAGATTCTAGAACAACCAGACAGCTTATACGTATTTGAGCAGGACTGGAGTCATCTCGATGCGTAGTTGGCATGTATATATGTTACTCCCATTTTTTGTTATACGTATTTCTATTATACGTGTACAGATTTCTGACGTTTGTTAGGTGACCCGTAGTTAGACTTGTCTTGCTTAGCCTGATCCTGGTTTAATCTTGCCTTGGTTTATTTTGGTTCATCTTGGTTCTGCTTGGCTTGGTTTGGTTTTGTGTCGTTTGAGATGAGAGTTGATGATATATAAGTCAACTCTCCTCTCTCTCTTCATTACTTACATTATTTCCTTCATCTTCTCCATTACTCCTCTCCACCCACCAAAGAAACCCTAGGCAAGTGCAACTTGCTTCACGATGGATCTCAAGATTTGTTGTTCCATTCTCTTTTTTACTTGATTCTAAGCCTCTTTAGAACTTGGAGTTTTTAGTTTCCATGGATAGACTTGTGTAGATCTAAGTTTGTAATTTTTCTAGCTTTTTCTTAGTTTTGATCTCTTAAATTATTATTTTTGAGATCTAATGGTCCTAGGTTGTAGGAAATTTGATTCTACCCAATTTAGGCACTTGAAAGTCCCGATTTTGACTTATTTTGAGATATTTATGGCCTTTCTAGTTTATGGGTTCTCATGAACATTTGGAAGCTGGTTGGAGAAGATGAGCAGTGCATGCTGATGCATGCATGCTGGCATATGCATGCTGGTGCACGCACCCTGGCACATGCTGTTATGGTGCATGCTCTAGATGGAGCCTTTTGGCCCATGGCGTATGCTGTCCCTGGCACATGTTGTTATGGCACATGCTGTGGCTGGTGCCTTTTAGCCCATGTGCATGCTGTCCCTGGCACATGCTGTCATAGCGCATGCTATCCTGGCACATGCTGTCCCTAGCGTATGCTGTCCTGGCACATGCTGTCCTGGAGCATGCTGTCCTGGCGCATGCATGCTGGCGCATGCTGTTCCTGGCGCATGCTGTTCCTGGCGCATGTTGTCCTTGGCACCCCTTTTGACATCTTGTGCCATTTCTTGCCATGATAATTCTTGTTACATTTATCCATGCTTGTCCCCTTGGTCCTTTGTGTAAGGTTCTAATCTTTGCTTGTACCCTTTATTTGACTTGCCCTATGACGACCTGACTTAATAACTTGTTGAGCATAATAAGGCTTGAACTTGATAAGATTTGACATGAATATGACATGATAACACTTGATAGTGACCTGTCGTAGTGCACTCTTGACAAGCAACTTGACATGATAATTCTTGATAGTGGTCCATCGTGACGCACTCATGACATGATAAGTAATCTTGATAAGTAACCTAACATGATAACCTTGATATGCTGTTGCGATGACTATCTTGACTTGACACCGTGGGTGATCGTTCTTGAATGTGCTCGTATAAGCTACCAGTCTCATCTCGTATCATGTCTAGGACTTGCATCCCTGGTTACCACGGTCAGGGATTCATATTGAATCTGACTAGGTTAATAACTAGATTGATCAAAGTAGTTCATATAGAGAGATGTTTCCAGTTACAGGCGATCCCGTTATCCCTGCCACATCCGATGGACTTGTAGCCTGCCGACGAGTAGGGTACATTTCCAGTCCGCTGTCATGTAGGGCACTTCTTGAAACAAGTACTATGAACATTGTCATGTGTTGCACTCCAAGTCACCTAATAATTCTTGATAACTCTTACATGAACCTCGTCTGGATAACATGGATAGCTGCAGGGCTTGTGACTGCTGGAACATCTTATTGTATCTTGTTAGAAACTAGGCTTGTGATAACCCTAGTTAGTTAAAGTATCAAGCCATACTCTTTGCTTGGCCGCGAATGTTGGATGGAGTCCAATCCTGTCTAGTCTTGTCTAGATCCAATATGGCTAATTCATGACATGCTTGTTCATGTTTTACTTTGGTAATAAATAATTAGGGACTTAGTTCTATTCAAGTGAAGGGTTACAACCCCGGTCCTTGTTTAGTTTACGGATTGTAACCCGGCTTTCGAAATAGTTCGTCGTCCTCTTGTTATTTATTGCCCTATTTATATTTCATGTCTTCTTGTCATTATTCTGTTCTATGATCTGACATGTTTGTTTTAGTTTTTAAGTGAAGCCTCCCTTGTGGCACTTGCTCTTTCTAGGGTCTGACCCACCTGGTTTTGTATGGCCAGATTTTGGAGTAGCTCCCGAGGTTCTTCCAGCCTTCCAGCCAGATGGTGAATACTAGGCGCAACCATGGCAGCGAATGTATTTTTATTTTGCTCTCCCACTCTGTTATAAATTATTCTTTTGAGACGTTTAGCCGCCGAGCAAGTGTTAGCTCGTATTGAATTTACATTCCTGTCTGCCTAAGGGCTGTAACATGATTGACAAATCCTAGGATTGATCATGTATGACTGAAACTCTTGCTAGTCCTCGCATTTTGTATGACTAGCTTCATGATCATCTGAATATGTGATGTATGGAACGCCTTACCTTGTATGTCTGATGATCTACCATCTTGTTACATGTACTTACTTGCTTGAGATTGAGACACTAGGCTTGTTCTTGACCATAAGAGACTGATGGCTTGTAGTTAAACCGTCATACATCTAGACAGCAATGACCGTATGCCAAAGTGGATTACACTTCTATATACGTAGCTGGCTGTGTCTGTCCCCCGCTCTCCAGTATTCTGATTCTGGGGTGTGATACAGTTTAAGTGGTAGCCCATGCAGGTCTTGTAAATCAAGAACGTGTGAGGGTTTTACTGAATAAATGTCTCAATCAGCACTTGCCTTTGATCTCTACTCGTGTCTTCTAATCTTCCTGAAATCTAGACCTGATAACATATTTAAAATCCTTGATCTATCTTGGTCCTTCTTTATTGTTTCCCATGTCATTGCTTCAATGGCATTGTTTCTACCGATTAGCCGGGAGGAGCTCAACCAGCACCCCAGCAGCAACAAGAAGACCAAGCCCAACACTCGGGAGCAGCATCCCGAGCCATGCACCCTGATGACCCAAAGCCCCCAGTTCAGCCAGTCCAGCCTGTAGAGTCCGACAACAGGGTTTTGATTGACTCATCAGGGAATTGCTTGCATTGCAGGATCATCGAGGTGATGTCCTGCACCAGATAGTTGAGTTAGCCATGGGCAGAGTGGGTTACCAAGGTAACAGTGCAGCCAACAATTTTAAGCACCTGAACCCTCCCTTATTTGACGGTAGCGAGGACACGATTGCAGCTGATGCTTGGCTCCAGGACATCGAGATTATCTTGGAAGCAACTAAGACACTAGAGGAAGAGAAGGTGGCCGTAGTGCGCCTACAGTTATTGGACTTAGCCCGCACCTGGTGGGCGATGTTAGCAGTTGGATTGGCGACGCCTATCCCATAGGCGATATTCAGTGACAAGTTTCAGACCAAGTACTTTGATGCAGTTGCTCGATATGATCTGCAGACAAGATTCACCAATTTGAAGCAGATGAGCAGGACGGTCGATGGATATGCGGCCGAGTTTTCAAGACTGAGTCGGTTTGCTCCCACCTTAGTGGCAACTGGGTTGAATCGAGCACATCAATTTCAGCAGGGAATCCACTAGAGATTATTCTAGCTATAGAGCAGTTCGAGCATCATACTTTTGATGCTATCTTGAGAGAAGCCATGAGGCATAAGTATACCTCTCAGAGGATAGTAGATAGAACCGGAAGCAGGAAGAGGTCCCATGGGCAGATGAGTCTGTCATCAGCACCAGTCCCGATAGCTAGGGCTTTGTCGATTGGAGTTCTCCAAAGGGTGAATTTAGTTACGTCGGTTCAGCATTCAACACCGACGTACCCTCAGCAACAGAAGTAGAAGCAGTTTTCTGCAATGGGCTTCTCTCATTGTGGAAAGCTAGGACACGTTATTTCGGAGTACCGTAGAGCACAGAGATTGTGCTTGGCTTGTGGGGCACCGGACCACAAGGTAGGGTTCTGTCCGAATAGAGCCAGTTCATCGTCATTAAACCTAACTAGTCCCTCGGTTAGGGGACCAGCCCCAGCACCCGCCCCAGTGCAGCAATAGTACCAATTTTTGAGGCCATTGCCACCTAAGGCTCAAGTTTTCCCGCAGCAAAGGTCACAGCAGTATGCTCATGCCCAAGCTCAGATGCAGAACAGGCAGAGAGGTTTCCAGCACCACGAGGACAGGCTATGGCTCTGACCATGGCAAAAGAATTAGTATCAGGTGAGGTGGTGATAGGTACCATTCTCGTCAACTCTTTTCCAGCATCAGTCTTATTTGATTCGGGTGCATCGCATTCATTTATGATTACACGATTCGCAACAAGGATAGGACTAGAGCCCGAGTCATTATCAGTAAGGCTCAATATACTTACTGGTAACGATCTTGTGGGAGTAGATAGAGTCTTTTCCTCATGTCGAATCGTAGTTAGCGGTAGAGAGTTTTCTGCTAGATTGATAGAATTTTCGATGGCCGACTATGATGTGGTCCTAGGAATGAATTGGTTGAAGGATCAATACGCAAGAATAGACTGCCATATTGGCAGGATTATTTTTGGTATCCCCGATGAGCCAGAGTTTTTATTTTCCAGAGGCAAAGTAGAACCTTCTCTACTAGTATTACGGATGGCAGTAGTAGAGGCAATTCAGTTTCCCAGAGTCATTGAAGAATTCCATGATGTATTTTCCAAAGAACTTCCAGGAATGCCCCCAGAGAGAGAGATAGAGTTCACCATTGATTTACTTCCAGGGACGACACCGATATCAGAGAGAGTCTACAGGATGGCACCTTCAGAGTTGGAGATTTTGTACAAGATGATTGAAGAACTGAGAACCAAAAAATTTATTCGTGCTAGCAGATCGCCTTGGGAAGCCCCGATGCTTCTTGTAAAAAAGAAGGATGGTACATCAAGATTATATGTTGATTATCATACTTTGAACTCTGTAACAATCAAGAACAGATATCCTCTACCAAGGATAGATGACTTATTTGATCAGCTCAGGGGAGCGACAGTATTCTCGAAGATTGACTTGCGATCAAGGTACCATCAGATCAGAGTTAGAGAGCAAGACATCCAGAAGACAACCTTCAGATCAAGATATAGGCATTGGGAGTTCCTCGTTATGCCATTTGGAGCGACCAATGCATCAGCGGTATTCATGGACCTCATGAATCGTATCTTCATGCCTTATTTGGATCAGTTTGTGATAGTGTTTATAGACGACATCTTGGTCTATAGCAAGAGTGAAGTGGAGCATGAGCAGCATCTCCAAGTGGTCCTTCAGATTCTCAGAGAGCACCAGTTGTGCGCAAAGTTCAGTAAGTGCAAATTTTGGCTTGACTGCATAGCGTACTTGTATCACATCATCACCAGAGGTGGAGTAAAAGTGGACCCCCAGAAGATAGTGGCTATAGAGTCATGGCCAGTACCCAGTACAGTCGCCGAGGTTCACAGTTTCCTTGGATTGGCCGGCTATTACCGGCAATTTATTTCAGACTTTGCTCGAATTTCAGCACCAATAACTCAGTTGACCCGCAAAGATGTACAGTTTGCTTGGACAGCAGAGTGTCAGAGTTCATTTGAGAAGTTAAAGCGAGGATTGATGAGGGCACCCATTCTCACGCTTTCAGATAGGAATGGAGGATTTTTAGTCTATTGTGATGCTTCCGGCAAGGGATTAGGATGTGTCTTGATGCAGCATGGTAAGTTAGTAGCTTATGCATCACGTCAGCTTCGTGATCATGAGATGAATTACTCAACCCATGACTTGGAGTTAGCAGTGGTGGTTTTCGCACTCAAGTTGTGGAGGCATTATTTGTATGGAGATCGGATAGAGATTTTCATCGACCATAAGAGTCTTAAGTATGTGTTTACTCAGAAGGATCTTAACATGCATCAGAGGAGATGGCTAGAGCTACTTGTGGATTATGACATCAACATGCAGTATCATCCTGGAAAGGCCAACGTTGTTGCAGATGCATTGAGCAGAAGGGCCAGAATTTATTTTTTAGCAACATAACCAGAGTTGTTAACAGATCTTCAGAAGATGGGTATTAAAGTTATTCTTCCTACCAAGGTGACATTGATGGCCAGTATGCAAGTTTAGTCTAGTATAGTTGAGAAGATTAAGTTAGCTCAGTCAACGAATTCTAAGCTTCAGCAGCTTAGGACAGAATATGTAGCAGGACGGAGAGCAGAGTTATGTATTCATGAGGACGGTACACTTCGATATGGAAGGCATCTTTGTGCACCTGGTGGTGATATCAGACAAGAGATCATAGCAGAAGTTCACAGTTCACAGTATTCAATTCACTCCGGCCGTACGAAGATGTATCGTGATATCCGTCAGCATTTTTGGTAGAATATCATGAAGAGGAAGATAGCCCGGTTTGTCACTCGTTGTTTAGTTTGACAACAAGTTAAGGCTGAACATCAGAGACCAGCTGGACTTCTTCAACCTTTACCAATCCCAGAATAGAAATAGGAGCACATTATCATGGATTTTATAACTGGGTTACCTAAATCCCCAGTTAGAAGAGATGCTATCTGGGTTAAAGTTGACAGACTCACCAAGGTAGCTCATTTTCTTCCTTTCAGGATTGGTCAATCGACGGATCAGCTTACAGAGATGTACCCCAGGCAGATAGTCAGATTACATGGAGTACCAGTCAGTATTGTATCTGACAGAGATTTGAAATTTATATCATACTTTTGGCGGAGTCTTCAGAAGAGCTTAGGGACTCGTCTCAAGTTCAGTTCAGCTTATCATCCACAGACAGATAGTTAGTCAGAACACACAATACAAACTCTCAAAGATATGTTACGATCATGTACACTTGACTTTGATGGTTAGTGGAAAGATTACTTGCATCTCGTGGAGTTCTCCTATAATAATATTTTCCAGGCCAGTATCAGATGGCGCCATTTGAGGCCTTGTACGGCAGAAAGTGTAGATCCTCGTTAGCATAGGATGATGTTGATGAGAGACAGATGCTTGGTCCAGAGATGAGTACGCAGACTATTGAGGTGGTCAGACAAGTCAAAGATCATCTTCGAGTTGTCCAAGATCGCCAACGCCGTTGGGCCGATTCTCATCGGCGTTCCCTTGAATTTTTTATAGGGACCACCTATTCTTTAGGATCTTGCCTACCCGTGGCGTCACTTGATTCGGCGTGCAGGGGAAGCTTAGTCCTAGGTACATAGGGCCGTTCGATATTCTTGAGCGAGTAGGTGATGTGTCCTATCGTCTTGCTCTTCCGCCGTCGTTATGTGAGGTACACGATGTCTTCCATGTATCCAAATTACGGCGATACATTTTGGATCCGAGCCATATCCTTGATCATTCGGAATTAGTTGTTGGTACCAACCTGTCGTATGAGAAAAGGCCCGTATCTATATTGAACCGAAGGGAGAAGATACTCAAGAACAAGACTATTAAGTTTGTCCTTATTGCATGGGGTCATCACTCTTTGGGCGAGTCAACGTGGGAACGTGAGGAGGATATCCGATCGCAATATCCACACCTATTTGACTCATAAGGTATAATGTCTTCCTTATGCCTTATGCTTTTACTTTCTTGCTTGCATGAATGATTATTTGATTGGCTGTTAGACGTAGATTGCCAGTATTAGTATAATTTGTCTTGATACCTCTAGCCTCTTGATTAAATTTCGAGGACATAATTCTTTTAAGGTGGGTAGAGTTGTCACTCCCATTTTTCGTTATACGTATTTTCAATATACGTGTACGGATTTCTGACGTTTGTCAGGTGACCCGTTGTTAGAATTGTCTTTCTTAGCCTGATCCTGGTTTAATCTTGTCTTGGTTTATTTTGGTTCATCTTGGTTCGACTTGGCTTGGTTTAGTTTTGTGTGGTTTGAGATGAGAGGGGTTGATATATAAGTCAACTCTCCTCTCTCTCTCTCTCTCTCTTCATTACTTTCATTATTTCCTTCATCTTCTCCATTACTCATCTCCATCCACCAAAGAAACCCTAGGCAAGTGCAACTTGCTTCATGATAGATCTCAAGATTTGTTGTTCCATTCTCTTCTTCACCTGATTCTAAGCCTCTTTAGAACTTGGAGTTTTTAGTTTCCATGGATAGATTTGTGTAGATCTAAGTTTGTAATTTTTTTTGGTTTTTCTTTGTTTTGATCTCTTAACTTTATTATTTTCGAGATCTAATGGTCCTAGGTTGTAGGAAATTTGATTCTACCCAATTTAGACCCTTGAAAGTCCCGATTTTGACTTATTTTGAGAGATTTATGGCCTTTCTTGTTCATGGGTTCTCATGAACATTTGGAGGCTGGTTGGAGAAGATGAGCAGTGCATGCTGATGTATGCTGGCACATGTACCCTGGCACATGCTGTTATGGCGCATGTTGTGGATGGAGCCTTTTGGCCCACGACGCATGTTATCCCTGGCACATGCTGTTATGGCGCATGTTGTAGATGGTGCATTTTGGCCCATGGCGCATGCTGTCCTGGCGCATGCTATCCCTGGCACATGCTGTTATGGCGCATGCTGTGGATGGTACCTTTTGGCCTATGGCGCATGCTATCCCTTGCATATGCTGTCATGGCGCATGTTATTATGGCACATGCTGTCCCTGGCACATGTTATCCTGGCGCATGCTGTCCTGGAGCATGCTGTCCCTGGCGCATGCTGTCTTGGCGTATGCTATCCTAGCACATGCTGTCCTGGCGCATACTGTTCCTGGCGCATGCTGTCCTAGCGCATGCTGTCCCTGGCACCCCTTTTGACCTCTTGCGCCATTTCTTGCCATGATAATTCTTGTTACATTTATCCATGCTTGTCCCTTTAGTCCTTAGTGTAAGGTTGTGATATTTGCTTGTACCTTTTATTTGACTCGCCCTGTGACGACCTGACTTAATAACTTGTTGAGCATAATAATCCTTGAACTTGATAAAATTTGACATGAACACAACATGATAACTCTTGATAGTGACCTGTCGTAGTGCACTCTTGACAAGCAACTTGACATGATAATTCTTGATAGTGGTCCATCGTGACGCACTCATGAAAAGATAAGTAATCATGATAAGTAACCTAACATGATAACCTTGATATGCTGTTGCGACGACTATCTTGACTTGACACCGTGGGTGATCGTTCTTGAATATGCTCTTATAAGCTACCAGTCTCGTCTCGTATCATGTTTAGGACTTGCATCCCTGGTTACCACAGTCAGGAATTCATATTGAATCTGACTAGGTTAATAACTAGATTGATCAAAGTAGTTCATATAAAGAGATGTTTCCAATTACAGGCGATCCCGTTATCCCGGCCACACCCGATGGATTTGTAGCCTGCCGACGAGTATGACACATTTCTAGCCCACTGTCATGTGGGGCACTTCTTGAAACAAGTACTATACACATTGTCATGTGTTGCATTCCGAGTCACCTAATAATTCTTGATAACTCTTACATGAACCTCGCCTGGATAACCTGGATAGCTGCAGGGCTTGTGACTGCTGGAACATCTCATTGCATCTTGTTAGTAACTAGGCTTCTGATAACCCTAGTTAGTTAAAGTATCAAGCCGTACTCTTTGCTTGGCTGTAAATGTTGGATGGAGTCAAATCCTATCTAGTCTTATCTAGATCCAGTATATGGCTAATTCAGGACTTGCTTGTTCATGCTTTACTTTGGTAATAAATGATTAGGGACTTAGTTCTGTTCAGGTGAAGGGTTACAACCCCGGTCATTGTTTGGTTTACGGGTTGTAACTTGGCTTTCGAAATAGTTCTTCGTCCTCTCGTCATTTATTGCCCTATTTATATTTCATGTCTTTTTATCATTATTTTGTTCTATGATCTGACATGTTGGTTTTAGTTCTTAAGTGAAGCCTCCCTTGTGGCACTTGCTCTTTCTGGGGTCGGACCCACCTAGTTTTGTATGGCCAGATTTTGGAGTAGCTCCCGAGGATCTCCCAGCCTTCTAGCCAGATGGTGAACACTAGGCGCAACCATGGCAGCGAATGGGTTTTTATTTTGCTTTCCACTCTGTTGTAAATTATTCTTTTGAGGCGTTAGCCGTCGAGCAAGTGTTAGCTCGTGTTGAATTTATATTCCTATCTGCCTAAGGGTTGTAACATGATTGACAAATCCTAGGGTTGATCATGTATGACTGAAACTCTTGCTAGTCCTCGCATTTTATATGACTAGCTTCATGATCATCTGAATATGTGATGTATGGGATGCCTTACCTTGTATGTCTGATGATCTACCATCTTGTTACATGTACTTGCTTGAGATTGAGACACTAGGCTTGTTCTTGACCATAAGAGACTGATGGCTTTTAGTTAAACCCTCATGCATCTAGACAGCCGTGACCGTATGTCGAAGTGGATTACACTTCTATATACGTAGCTGGCTGTGTTTGTCCCCCTCTCTTCAGTATTCTGGTTCTGGGGCGTGGCAATACGTATCCTAATCCTATATATTTTGGGACTGGGAATATAAGGACCCTAATTTTTGGGAATTATTTTTTAATTTATTTTATAGTATTTCTAATTATTAGGTTATATTGTATATTTAATTATGATTAATTATGTTCTTTTTTGTGTCTTTGATTTTTGGAGCACAAGACATGCCCATCTCTCGAAACGTCCTTGATGTCCCATCCAAACTTGTCCCTTAGCATTCTTTTGACTCGCACAACTTTGGGTCAGTTTTAGGCAATTTGATTATTACCGTAATTCTAGACCTAACTTCCAACTTGAGTTCATAACTCGACATTGATCAAAACCATTTGACCCAATATGTGGTTTTAACCCATTTTGAGTCTACGATGTACATGCCAAGGGTGTGCCACTCAATCGAGTCCCCATGTGCTATTTAATTACAAATGGCACAAGAGACTCATGGGTTGACTTTTCGATTTCGATTTGATTAGGAAATATATTTGGACCCTAACCTAGCCAACCCTACTTGGTAGATCCATGATTAGGTTGTCATGACTTAGTAGAATTATTATGGATTATTTTCAGGATTTATTACAGCCAGATAGGATTAAGTACAATTTTGTATATATTTGATTATATTTATGATAGCCTAATATTATATAAATATATGGCCTTAGTCATAGTTAAGTTTTGAGATACATAACGGCTAGGAATTTGGGTATGTCAAGCGTAGTTGTGTGCTTTGACTAGTGTTTTAGCCACGGTAGGGAAGGACGAGCCATAAGTGTCCCAACTAGAAAAACCATTCAAAGTTGCGACTTGACCTCTATAAATAATTTTATTTATTAATATTAAGACTTTTAGAAAACTCGGTTGTACCAACTTAGCCCGGACTTGCCCAAGCCAAGCCTAAAGCCATGTAGTCATATAGTGCATCCCAAGACGTCCTTGTAGACATGCATTGTGTAGTTGTATTTTAATTTAATGACCTAGTAGACAATTTTATAGATAAATAATGGTTATATAAATATTAACTATGTTATTGCTATTAAAAGATATTTTATTTTGAACATAGAATGTATATATATATATATATATATATATATATATATATATATATATATATATATATATATATATATATATATATATATGTGTGTGTGTGTGTGTGTGTGTGTGTGTGTGTGTGTACATACAAAGCCCTATAATAGAAGTAACTAATGTTAAGATTTTGATTTTATTGCCTATTTATTCACATATAGGTATATATAGAGAAATACATAAATTAATACACATATAGATATTTATTTGGTTGTGTATATACATAGAAACCCAATTCTGCACAGTTCACCAACTCATTCTTTCAAACCCGAACCCAGCAGGTCACCCCCAAATCGACCCAAAAGGAAGGCAAACCCGAACTCCCTATATATATATATATATATATATATATATATATATATATATAAATATATATAACCGAGAAAGAGAGAGGGAGACAAAAACGAAACCCTAACCCCATCCTTGCCAATACCACCACCCCACGACCTCCAACCTCGCCCCCAGGCGACCTCCCCACGCTGCCGTGGGAGGCTGTCGGCTGGCCAAAGCCGCCACAGGCTGCGCGGATGCAGCTGCAGACAGCAGCAATGCAACTTTAGCAGTTGTAACAACACAAATTTGCAGGTGTAGATCTCCTTCACCTCTTATTCAATTTCTGATCTTATTGATTCAATAGATTTACAATATAACCGAGATTAGATCCCAGTAATTAGGTTTTGCAATAGTCGAACTATCTTCCCATAACATTGATACAAAATCGACGAAAAACAGTCCCAAACAGGACAATAAACCAAGTCGAAAACCTTATATTAGAAGGGGGATTTTGGACATAATATTAGGAAATTCAGAAATCTGTTTAAACAAATTTATGGACAACCTATACGAGATTAAAACCTAGTTTATAGATCATGATTTCATTAAGTATTTGCTGAGTTATTGGTTACCCAAAATCAAGAAAAAAAATTTATTTTCGAAAACATAAAACTTTTAAAACTCCCTGATACGACATGCGTCCTGCTAAACCGGGCGACGTGGTCGCGAACCGAAAGCATCGAAAGGTGCGTATCGACTTCGTGCACTTGTAGGCTTTGACAAAACTCGAATTGGTTGCGTGTACGCGACGAATTTGAGGCGTATCCGTAAAAAATTATCGTATCGGCCCCTTTACAAAAACGCTAATTACTTTGTGCACGTTCATCATCTCTAGACGAAACTTGTGCCAACATGACCGTATTATTTTTCTGGTCCTGTATGCCAAGTTTGGTCTGATTCTGAGAAGGTCGACCAGAACGCTATTTTGGCGGGCCTGCGACCCGATCCAACGGGTGAATTTGTGCATGGCCTACCGAAAACCAATTTTGGACATACGGTTGGGTTTGTCTCGTCAAACCAGACCCGTAGACATATAATTTGATAACTTTAGATACCAAAATTACCGTTTTGCTCCTGTGTCCAAAATTGGACTTTTGGGCAGTCAAACTTTGACATTTCTTTTACGTCAATCACGATGGTGATGTTTGTTTCAGAATCTGGAGTCAGTTGCAGGAGTTGGACTTTTTGTGGCTTATTGATTGGTTAGTTATTTTTCGTTCTACGTGCTACACCAGGCAAGTACACCTTGCCAAACTTTACAGTATTTACTTGCTTTCTATATTGCTATTCTTTTATGTGTTACTTTGTTACCTATTTCTCCTGCTCCTCATGGTTATATCTAGTTTTCCGTGCACGTAGATTGTTACTCTTTTCCATATTACTTGTCATATTTTTCTGATCCTGTTCATGTCTAGTGATAGTATTGCTTTTCCTATACCATGATTCCCTGACCTATTTGAGTTGAGCTTGACCTTATCTTGATCATATTACCTATCCTGGATTGACTTGACCTAATCGTGATTGTTTTCACTTGACCCTGACTTGTTATTAGACGTGACTATACCTGACCACCTCGTTCGTGAGCTGCCATTGAGTGCGAGTGAGCCTTACTACAGTTAGGGATTCCCCATCGGCTACTGACTGTAGGACTGTGAACTCCCATCGGGCTGCAGTTACCCCGACTTACTATTAGTCACGCTTGATAGCACTATCTTTGACGGCATGCCACTTACACTTATTCCTTAGTCTCATATTATTTCCTTGTACCATTTCCTATCTTTCTCGCATGTTATTTATTGTACAGTAGGCATGTATATTATGCGTCTTGCTACTCCCCTGAGGACCTGGTTATCTCTCCAGGTTATAGCCGAGCTGATAGAATTGATGGATGGTTATGATTTGCGTCTGCATGATTCATGTATCGTTTGTGCATGATTTCATTTTATTATTCTCTCGTGCTGCATATTCTTATCTTAATATATTCTGCTTATTAGCCTACTTTATTAGACTCATATTTCCTTTCGAGTCTATTCGGACATGTATGCTAGTGGGCTGCAGACCATGAACCATATTGTTCATTCATGATGTTTTTTATTATTATGTGGATTGAGATGCAGTAGATTCTAGAACAACCAGACAGCTTATACGTATTCGAGTTGGGCTGGAGTCCTCTCGATGTGTAGCTGGCATGTATGCGTATCCTAGTCCTATGTATTTTGGGACTGGGGCGTTACATCAGCTCCTTCACAACAATGAGTTTCCTGACCACTCTAGGGGATTCTTAAACATTCACCTCCACCGACCAACTTTCGATCATCTCGTCCGTCCATCGCCTACGACCTAAATCTCCTTCGATCATCACTGTTCGTCCGTAACGGCCCACATCCTCTCTGCCCCTATAAATAAGAACCCCGACTTCCTATTTCTTTATTCCAGTCTTGAGTGGAGAAGCCCTGCTCGAATTAATATCAGACCTTCTCCTTCCTCCTCAAAATTCTCGGCCATGGAGACATGTGGCGTTGTTCTTTGGCGAACTTCCTTGACGACGATGAAGATTCCAGAGAACCCTGTGTATTTTCCTCTTATTCGTCCCTCGTGGTCATCGAGAGATACATTCTGTCTTCATCGCTGTGTGGAATCGACTCCTGCCGTTCCTTTGGATCGTAAGCTTTTGTCAGTCGTCTTCTCGGTCAAGCTTCGCCCATTAGTAAGTAGTTCATATCTCATTGCTTCTAGATTGAGTTGATCGATTTGGTTAGCATTGTCTATCTGATCTTCTTCCTGTTCTTGATAGTTCATTTTAGGCCTGTTCTGTTAAAAAAAGGATCAGTCGATTCAGAACGTGTCAAGCTAGAATTTGGTAAGAGTTGAACTCTTGGGTTTGAATCTATTCTTAGGAACCCTGCCTTTGTATTCCTTGAGTTTTTCTAATTAAGCAAACAAGAGAATCCTCCTGAAGTATTTATTTGATCTTGCACATGTCATGTTCGAAGAAATGACTGAACCATTCCTATTGTCGGGCTTGGACACAGGAACAGCTGTGTATGAACATAGGACGTGAGAGGGAACTAGTGTAGAATTGTGTCGGGTCGACACTGATAGACACGAGTGCTCTCGACACTGAAAGAGGCTAGCTGACCATCTAGTGTCCAGGAAACACTGACTCTATTTGAACAAGGGCAGAGTTTGAATCAGGTGACTGTTGAGTATGACTATGTTTGAGTCAGTTGGGTTGGACAAGTGCTCTGTTGACACTAGATTAAGTATTGTACAGGTTTGAATAACTTAGCTGTTGGTTAGGGTTGATCAGTTAATATGAGTTATGGGCTTCATATTCAGTGTTTGTAGGCTTATGGGCCTGGACCAGTAGAGGGGGTTGTAGCAACATGTGAAATAAAGTTTTGGGCCAGTTTTAGCCTAGTATGTTAGTTGGTTGTAACGTTATCTAAGGTTCAGTAGTAAGTTAGCATAGGGCTTAGGTCTTTGGGTTGCTTTATTCATTAAGAGTAAGGATAATTGGATGAGTCATAGAATTGGTAAAGAGTGTTATTAAAAGAGTGAGTTTGGACATTTGGATTAAATAGGAAAAACCTAATAAAATTCTTTAGGATGATTCCTAATTCTATTTTTCTTTTCTTAGGTGACTTAGAGGGCATTGACAAATCTCGAGAAAAAGGCAAGTACAGTATTTTGTTTCTCATTATTAAATAAATGTGATTTACTTTATTTTCTAAATTAGCATAAATCATATTGTGACACTGTTGGCACAGTTTATTTTGATAACATTAACAGCGTCTTCGTAGTCTAGTTTTCTTCATATTTCAGATAGATATTCTTTCAAAAGCTCCACTACATGAAGTCTGTTCATTCAAGCCAAGTCATCAAATCTTTAAAGAATGAAGAAAAGACCAGCGATCCTTAAAGACGACTCTCAACATATTCAAGATATTGAGTCTGTACAAGGTCTAGGTCTTTCTGTAAACACCTAAGGTTGGATGACAAAAACGTAAAGCTCTTCTATTTTTTCAGTCAAAAATCAATGTCCAAAAGAACGGCATACCGATGGTATACTACGGCATACCGACGGTATACCGTTTTATGAGCCACAGAATGTTCTGTGACAAACATCGGCGTACCGACGGTATACTATGGCATACCGACGGTATACCATTTTATTAGCCACAAAAATATTCTGTGACGAACTTTGACATACCGACGGTATACCGTTTTGTTAGCCACAAAAATGTTCTGTGACGAACTTCGGCATACCGACGGTATACTATGGCATACCGACGGTATACCATTTTGTTAGTCACAAAATGTTCTGTGACCAACATCGGTATACCGACGGCATACCGCGGCATACCGACGGTATACTGGTTTATCTAATTTGATTTTTGAATAGATAAATACTAGCATTAATTGCTAGCATTAAATGCTCTCCAACGGATATAATTATTACTGTTACTGTTCAGAATGGTATACCGACGACATGTCGGTCCATACCGACGGTATGCCGTCTGGGCTATATTCAGGAGCATTAAATGCTACATACTCTTGGTTTTCTTATAAATGGATGCATTCTCTCTTGAAGGCTCATCCACTTAAGCCATAAATTTCTCAACAACCAAGAGCTCCACCATTACTACTCTACCCAAGCTTTTAATTGTCATCCATTCCAAAAGTGCTAGAGTATTTCAAGAGTTGTACTTTTCGATCTTCCAGTGTTATAAGATCAACAGTTCTCTTTCTTTCCTTTTGAAGTTGGCGAGCCTTTGTAAGAAAACTCGTGTGTAAGAAGTTGGCGAGTTCTTCGGATCCAAACTCGTATTGAAGTTGGCGAGTTCTTCAGATCCAAACTCGTGTGTACTATTTTACAAAATAGTGGATTTAAGCTGGAGAGAGTTTCGGGACTGGATTGCCTCTAGGGAGGATACCAGGATACATCGCGTATTTGATTTTCTTACTCTCTCCCTTTTTAATTAAGTAATATAGCTTCTTATGTTTAAATTATTTTATTTCCCTATTCAACCCCCCTCTAGGGCTCTACAATTGGTATTAGAGCTTTGTTCTCTTGATTTGGATTTACACCCTTAGAGTGATCCATGGCCACTAACCCTAGTATCAACACATTCCATAATGAGGGACACTCCACAAATAGACCTCCTATATTTGATGGAACCAACTATAACTATTGGAAGATTAGGATGAGCATTTATCTAAAGTCCATAGATTTCGATTTATGGGATTGTGTGATAAATAGTCTCCCTACTCCTTCCGAAGTTATTGAGGATGTTGTGTCTGACACCCTTAGGGACAAACTCAAGGAGAATGTCAAGAAGCTTGCTAGTCGAAATGCTAAGGCTATGAACGCTCTTTACTGTGCTCTCGATAGCAGTGAATTCAATAGGATCTCTACTCGCAAGACTTCTAATGAGATTTAGAAGTTGCTTGAAGTCACACACGAGGGAACATCATAAGTAAAAGAATCAAATATTAGTAGACTCACACAAGAATATGAATCTTTTAAGATGAAACAAGATGAGTCTATTACTTGCATGTTTACTCGTTTCGGTGATATTATTAACCCTCTTTCTTCTCTTGATAAGGAATATCCTGCTCAGGAAAAGATCAGGAAAATTCTCAGAGGATTGACTAAAGGATGGAGTCCTAAAGCTACCGCCATCATTGAAGGGAACGACCTAACAATCATGAACCTTGAGACCCTCATGGGGAAGCTTATGACTCATGAACTTGACATGAAAGATCAATAAGAATCTTCCATGCAAGTTGTAGTGCCCCGTCCCGCTCAGTCAATCGGAGGAATCGAAATGCCGACGGCGTTCGGACTTAGCATTGCAACGGCTGCTCGAAGACGTCGCTCGGTTGAGGCGACCGCTCGCTCAGGTGGGATAGTTTCGGTAAACTTGCCTCATCTTAGCCTTCACATAATAAATCGCATGTTTTCAACTTGCACAAGTAGGCTTAATAATAAAAGAGATGAATCCACATAGCTAAAGGGAGAAATCCCGACGGGTCGAATTGAGATAGAATATGGAAAAGTCCAACGGACGGCTTAGAGTTGGTGCACGGCGTGCTTTGAAAATGACACTCGATCCTTCGTCCCGTGGCTTGGAAGAAGGAAAGTTGGTTGAGTAGGCAAAGTTATGAACGTAGCCTAAGTCATAGGCGTCGCCCGCGTAAATGCTCGATAATGCATGCACGCTTCCACGACGCAAGGCTTGGCATAGCCTTTGCTCGTCCCTCGGGTTAAGTTGTAGGCTTGAGTAAGTTAGGCAAAGTTATGCCGGTCGACCTAAGTCATTCCAAGTGCTGTCCCGCTTATTCTGCGGTTGTCAAGTTAAGTAGCCCTATGATCTCAAGGTCCGTCGACTTGGGCATGAGTGTTGCGTAGAACACGGTTGGCTTAAGGCACAGTGCACAAACTTAGTGTTTAAGGCACGAGATACGATGGGTTTTCAAGTCGAGTTTAGAAAAAGGGGGCCATCAAGGAGTCATTTCTAAGTTGAGTAAAAAGGATATTGCATTAAGGTAGAAGGCTCGCGACCATGGGTCGTCGAGGGATCTCAATGAGTATCAAGGGAGAAGGCTCGCGTCCGTGGGTCGTCGAGGGATCTCAAGGATAGAAGTTTTGAACATGGTTTTGAAAGAGAGAGTAACACTGAAAGAATAATGACTGTGTAAGACGTCTGTTTGAGTCGAGTCTTGCATGGTCATGGACAACTTGTCGACAAGGGCGATGTTTCCTCGAGCGGCAACCCTGGGCCATGGGACCGACTCGGCCTAGGAGGAAACAGGGTATAGTGGTGCATAAGATTTGAGCACAGGGTTAAAGCGGGGGCTTACAATGGATGCTAGCTATTTGCGTTGGAAGGTCCCCGATTTAACAAAAAGCTATACGTCTCAGGATAACTTGTGATGCTAGTGTCCAAGTTCATATAGATGTCGGCAAATAGCGGCTATCCGCGTGTATGCCTTTGGATTGAGTCGAGTTGAATGTGTGTACAAGTTGGAACACAAAGTTTGGGCCTAAGATTTGGCTTCAACATAGGCGTAGTGCTTCGGCACGTGATGTAGCATCGAGTCTCAAGTGTGTATATGTGAGTTGCACAAGTTGGATTGAGTCGTCTCGGGTTTAAGTCAGGAAATCGCCGCAAGGCAAGTTGGTTAAGTTTCATTGAGTTGGGAGGCACGGCCTCAACAAGGGTTTATAGCACGGTCACACGAAAATAGAGTCTTATCGCATAGTTGCATCTCTGATTTGAAGCCGTAAGGCAAACACGACTTGATAGGATAACGTTGTTTAACATTGATGTTGCAAGCACGGAATGGCCTAAAGACACAAAATAGGCAAGGCGTTGGTCCTAAAATTGATCCTAAGGCAAGAGTAGAAAGATAATTGATAAGAAGGGACTATGTTGCACAAAGTAATTCAAACGTGTTGGTTTTGTATGGGTGGGCGAGGAGCTCATTCTACTAGTAAAGTTGAGTACTGACAACCATATAGTTTTCATGTGCAGGCACAGGTAGAAGCTCGTGGCGCGGAGCTCGCTTGGATGCGTCGAGGCACGGAGTTCCTTGGCGATTCGAAGCGTGCGGCCGCATGGAGTAAAGACTTATACGGGACATAATGTATGGACGTCGTCTTCCGAAGCATCCGCTGGTTCGAGACATGTATTGAGAGTTGAGAGAGAGCATAGTGACTTATAACGTGAGATGAGTGAGCTAGAGAGAGTTGTAATCTTGGCCTTATGCCCCAATGTAATCGTTGTTTCAATATCAATAAAGAGCTTCTTTGTATAACTTGTGTTTTTTTCTAAAATTTCTGCTGCTATTATTCAACGTCTCTGCAGGGACTTCTGTACGACGACCTTGTCGCAGCCGCTGAAATCGACCGTTATGGAACCCGCCTTACACGAGCGCAATCTAGGCTCGTGCGGCATCACGCCTTAGCGAGGACGATCGCTCCTACGGGAGTGGGGCATGACATAATGGTATCAGAGCACGGCTTTACGTCCTTGGACTATCGATTGAATTCTTTAACTCCGTTATTTCCGCAAACTCTGAATTATGCTTTCGCAAGTTGATATCGTTGGTGCGCTCTCTCTCAAATGTCCCACGGGATGTCCATACAATAAGACTAACTATTTTATAAAAATATAGGAGAACTGTTTTTGACAAAAAAAAGATGGTTCGCGTAAGCACGGTTGGCTAAGTCGGGCTGGACATATACACCAAGTTGCGTCGACCTTAGAAAAGTCGAGTACGGAATTCGTAATATTGCGAGCATGAAACGGGTTGAGCTTGATTGAGTAAATGAAATGACTATCGATAGGGGTGCTATCGAACGACGATGTTATGGTCGGTGCGATATAGGTGAGCATACTTGGAATTCGAGGAATGGTTCGAACGGAAAACTTGATGAAGTCAATTGTGAATCGAATGATAGTTTTGAGGATTTGATAAATAATTTTATCCCTGAGTGGTGTATGCGATAGCCTCAGGGATGTCGATCGATCGATTGAGGATGTGGAGTGTCGGTGAGTCTATCAGCAAGCGTCGCGTGTATGCAAAGCCTTAGATTGAGTGTCGTTGAACAAGTTATAGTCTTAAAGATTTGATGATGTGTGATTCAAACAACTTAGAGTTGACGCGCACGGAACGTGCACGAGATTGAGGATTTTGCAAGTATAAAACGTGAAAATGAGCGACTAGATGAAATCGAATCGAGGAAAAGTTAAGGTGTAGCGAATGGATAACTTGATCGAGGAAATTGATATGGATCGTATACAAAAAGTTAGCACGACAGATAGATAGCGTGCATGAAAAGTTGAATTTTGAAGTTACGCAATGACTCTAAGGATTGGATTGAATGTTGCTCGATGATTTGAGTTAGCAAGGAATCATACGAATTGAGAAAATACGTTGGTCGATGACTTAAGATGGACGGATGAACGATACGTAAATTTGGTTTGAGGAAATTGATGTTGTGAATGAATCGAGGGATAATGATCGAACTTAAATTTGAATGTCAAGGAGATTATACAGTCGGACGATAGCATCATTCGTACGACTCGAAATTGGTTGCAAAGGAAGATCGTCAGGTTACGCATGTCATCGATGGTATTGAGGCGTATCAAAGATCGATATGCGATAACTCGGGGGTACTCTGACTCGGCGAAGGACGATCGTGCAAGTGTTATTATTCGGTTGGATGCTATACCCAGGATTTTGATCGAGTTAAATGTTTGATGAAAATGATTGTGTCTTACAGGTTACGTGGATAACCACAACGTCGACGATCTTGTCTTGCGCGAGTGCAACTCTAGCCTCGCACATACGTCGCGTCGGATTTGGGGCGATTGTTCCGCGTGAGCGCTGACATGGTGATTCATGTTGCAGGAATGATCGAACTCGAAAAATCTGGATGCGGCAACTTTGATTGTTTCGATTTGTCGGTTTGATGTGAAGAAAAATTTGAAGATGTTAGATAAACTTGAGGATTGAGTAGATCCAATCCGCGCATTGAGAATGAATTAGTCTAGAAGCAAAACAAAAGTTACGTCCCGATGAGGATAATTATCCCGTGGGAGCGTGCATGGTGATTCAAGTCCATCGTGGATAATCTGACTCGCGTGAGATCGGGGCACAACATATTATTAAGCTAGACGACCTCACGATCGATTACGTGAATTAGAATAGATGACTTAGGAAATATGGAATGTGAAATTTGGTTAGCGACTAAATTTTGTCATAGCGTGCTTGAAATGAGAAGAATTGATAGGCGAACTATATCGAACGTGTTTGAAGGGATAGACTATACAAGATAAATATTGAATGAGCGATTTGGATACGTCGTGAAATTAGTTGAACGTGAGTTGTCGTAGGATGGCTTTGCTGAATGACTCGGACCCCGTGCGATAAAATATTGGGATGTGTGTAGGCAATCTATGCTCGAAGTTTAGAAATTGGAGTGATGTAAGCTTGGGTAGAAAGACCCCTTACTATCAATTTGGTTTGACCTTAGGATGGGGTCAGTGTTGATATTGTTGTTTGGGAACTATGATTCTAATACTGACGAAAAGACATAGCCTAGTAGTTAGGCAGACGTCCAAGTGCGAAGTGGTAGGAATTGTGGAGGCACCACTCGTGAGTATCGGTTGACTTGCATGTATATCAGGGATGCTTGAATATGTGCACGATCCGACTCGAGTGGTGATGGCGGGATTCACTATCACGAGGCTTGGTTGAAATACATGTATTTTGGGGACGCCTAAGATATGTGCACGATCCATACTAAGTGATACGTTGAATTCAAATGAGGCTTGAGGAACAGGAAAGTGTCGAGGATTTTGAGATCGTAAGTTTTGAAGAAAGGATTAAGGGTAGCATGAGCGTGGCTCGAATTTGAGAAATGCTTAGGAGAAATGTGTGCGAGAAACATAGGATGTTGAATAAGTGATAAGTCGATAAGTGTACTTAATTAGTTTCGAGGACGAAACTTTTTCTGAGTGGTGTAGGATGTAGTGCCCCGTCCCGCTCAGTCAATCGGAGGAATCGAAATGCCGACGACGTTCGGACTTAGCCTTGCAACGGCTGCTCGAAGATGTTGCTCGGTCGAGGCGACCGCTCGCTCAGGTAGGATAGTTTCGGTGAACTTGCCTCATCTTAGCCTTCACATAATAAATCGCATGTTTTCAACTTGCACAAGTAGGCTTAATAATAAAAGAGATGAATCCACATAGCTAAAGGGAGAAATCCCGACGGGTCGAATTGAGATAGAATATGGAAAGGTCCAACGGTCGACTTAAAGTTGGTGCACGGCGTGCTTTAAAAATGACACTCGATCCTTCGTCCCGTGGATTGGAAGAAGGAAAGTTGGTTGAGTTAGCGAAGTTATGAACGTAGCCTAAGTCATAGGCGTCGCCCGCGTAAATGCTCGATAAAGCATGCACGCTTCCACGACGCAAGGCTTGGTATAGCCTTTGCTCGTTCCTCGGGTTAAGTTGTAGGCTTGAGTAAGTTAGGCAAAGTTATGCCGGTCGAACTAAGTCATTCCAAGTGTTGTCCCGCTTATTCTGCGGTTGTCAAGTTAAGTAGCCCCATGATCTCAAGGTCCGTCGACTTGGGCATGAGTGTTGCGTAGAACACGGTTGGCTTAAGGCACAGACTTAGTATTTAAGGCACGAGATACGATGGGTTTTCAAGTCGAGTTTAGAAAAAAGAGGCCATCAAGGAGTCATTTCTAAGTTGAGTAAAAAGGATATTGCATTAAGGGAGAAGGCTCGCGACCATGGGTCGTCGAGGGATCTCAATGAGTATCAAGGGAGAAGGCTCGCGACCGTGGGTCGTCGAGGGATCTCAAGGATAGAAGTCTTGAACATGGTTTTGAAAGAGAATGTAATACTGAAAGAATGATGACTGTGTGAGACGTCAGTTTGAGTCGAGTCTTGCATGGTCATGGACAACTTGTCGACAAGGGCGATGTTTCCTCGAGCAGCAACCCTGGGCCATGGGACCGACTCGGCCTAGGAGAAAATAGGGTATAGTGGTGCATAAGGTTTGAGCACAGGGTTAAAGCGGGGGCTTACAACGGATGCTAGCTATTTGCATTGGAAGGTCCTCGATTTAACAAAAAGCTATATGTCTCAGGATAGCTTGTGATGTTAGTGGCCAAGTTCATATAGATGTCGGCAAATAGCGGCTATCCGCGTGTATGCCTTTGGATTGAGTCGAGTTGAATGTGTGTACAAGTTGTAACACAAAGTTTGGGCCTAAGATTTGGCTTCAATATAGGCGTCGTGCTTTGGCACGTGATGTAGCGTCGAGTCTCAAGTGTGTATATGAGCTGCACAAGTTGGATTGAGTCGTCTCGGGTTTAAGTCAGGAAATCGCCGCAAGGCAAGTTGGTTAAGTTTCATTGAGTTGCGAGGCATGGCCTCAGCAAGGGTTTGTAGCACGGTCATACGAAAATAGAGTCTTATCGCATAGTTGTGTCTCTGATTTGAAGCCGTAAGGCAAACACGACTTGATAGGTTAACGTTGTTGAGTTAACATTGATGTTGCAAGCACGGTATGGCCTAAAGACACAAAATAGGCAAGGCGTCGGTCCTAAAACTGATCCTAAGGCAAGAGTAAAAAGACAATTGATAAGAAGGGACTATGTTGCACAAAGTAAATTAAACGTGTTGGTTTTGTATGGATGGACGAGGAGCTCATTCCACCAGTACAGTTGAGTACTGAAAACCATATAGTTTTCATGTGCAGGCACAGGTAGAAGCTCGTGGCGCGGAGCTCGCTTGGATGCGTCGAGGCACGGAGTTCCTTGGCAATTCGAAGCGTACGACCGCATGGAGTAAAGACTTATACGGGACATAATGTATGGACGTCGCCTTCCGAAGCATCCGCTGGTTCGAGACATGTATTGAGAGTTGAGAGAGAGCAGAGTGACTTGTAATGTGAGATGAGTGAGCTTGAGAGACTTGTAATCTTGGCCTTGCGCTCCATTGTAATCGTTGTTTCAATATCAATAAAGAGCTTCTTTGTATAACTTATGTTTTGTTTTAAAATTTCTGCTGCTATTATTCAACGTCTCTGCATGGGACTTCTGTGCGACGACCTCGTCGCAGCCGCTGAAATCGGCCGTTATGGAACCTGCCTTGTACGAGCACAATCTAGGCTCGTGTGGCATCACGCCTTAGCGAGGACGATCGCTCCTACGGGAGCGGGGCATGACATAAGTGAAGGAGAAGGAGAAGGCCAAAGAGAAGGAGAAGTCTCTGGCTCTCAAAGTTACAAAATCCTACTCAAAGGATAGCTCCGACGACAACGAGTCGGATGATGATGAAGAAATAGCTCTCACAGCTAAGTACTTTCGAAAGTTCTTCAAGTTCAACAAAGTCAACCGCTTTCGACGGGACAATGATGAAGATCCAGTGTGCTACCAATGCAGAAGAACCGATCACATCAATAGAGATTGCCCCATGACAAGAAAAGACTCAAGTAAGTACGAGAAGCCTAGCAAAGGAAGCTCCTCCTCCACAAAATTCACCAACACCAGCATTTGGTGTGAGAGCGATGCTAGTGATTCAGACAACGACAAAGAGTGCAAACACAATGCAAATGTTTGTCTCATGGCAACCAATGAGGTACTCGATGATCTCTCTCTAAATACTCTTACTTATGATGACTTGGAAAATGCTATTCTTGAACTACACGAGGAACACAAAGGTATTAGAAATAAATACAAAAAATCTCTAAAAGAAGTTGATGCACTTCAACTTGAAGTAGAAAGACTCTCTAACATCATTATTGATGTAAAAGAGAAATCTCCTGCTTCCGACACGGATGAGATAGAGCCCATGCGACTCAAGTTACAAGAATCTCAAGATATCATTAAGAAAAAGGATGATGAGATTCAATCCCTCAGAAGGGCTTATGACTTTGCTATGCATAAAGTTCAAACTGCAAATAGAAGAGAATGTGATACTTCTACTAAGTATAATGATCTTCTTGTGCAGAGTAAGAAGCTAGGTGATAAGAACACTACTCTTACACATGCTCCAAGACACGCCTACACTCATCACAATACTAGTCACTACTCTTACATGAACAAGAACACTATACACAAGTCCTATCTAACACAAGGAAAGGGCCCTTTCTTAAGAAGGACACCTCACACCATGCCTTTTATTATTATCATCATAACACTCATGATAGAACTCCTTGCACCAAAGCTTCACATGTGCATAACACTCACACATTCTCTTCTAAATCTTTTATGATGTACAACTATTGTGGCTTGCTTGGACATACTTCTAATTATTGTCTGACGAGGAAACAAGTTGATATGAAAGTTTATAAATGGGTTCCTAAGACTAACAATCAAGGACCCAAACAATCATGGGTACCAAAATGTTCATCTTCAACTTATGTTGTAGGTGAAGAATCCTTCTCATGCTAGAAGCAAGTGGATCCTCGATAGCAGTTGTTCACGGAATATGACCGGTGATGCTTCACTTTTTACAACGCTATCGATGAAGAAGGAAGGACATGTATCCTTTGGTAACAATCTAAAAGGCCATATCATAGGAAATGGTAATATCGGTTTCCCTCCTTATCCTTGTATTAAGAATGCTTGTCTTGTTACAAATCTCAAACACAATCTTCTCAGTATTAGTCATCTTACGGATAATGGTTATGATATTAAGTTTGTTAAACTCAAATGCTTTATTACCGATAGCTCTAGTGGATCTACAGTATATGAAGGCATTAGAGAAAATAATATCTATGTTCTATATCTTGTCGAAGGTACTAACAATGGCAGGTGCTTATTTAAAAAGAACGATGAAAGTTGGATTTGGCACATGAGGTTCGGACATGCCAACATGGATACCATTTCCCGTCTCGTAACCAAGAAGCTCATATGAGGACTTCCAAGTATCCCCTTCAAAAAGGATATGGTATGTGAAGAATGTGAGAAAAGTAAGTTGACCAAGTCATCCTTCAAATCCATCAACTCTGTGAGTACCACTAGACCACTTCAACTTAATCATATGGATTTATTTGGTCCTAGTAGAGTAGCTAGTCTTGGAGGCAAACTTTATACTTTTGTTTTGGTAGATGATTTTTCGAGATTTACTTGGGTCATTTTTCTTGCTTGTAAAAGTGATACTTTTCGTGAATTTGTTGCCTTTTGTAAACGTATTCAAAATGAGAGACATTTCTATTAACAAGATTAGAAGTGATCATGGAGGAGAATTTGACAATGTCGATTTTAAAAGATTTTGTGAAAAAATAGTTTTGGTCATGATTTTGCTTGCCCTCGAACTCCTCAACAAAATGGTGTTGTGGAGAGAAAGAATAGAACTCTTGGCGATATGGCCCGGGTTATGTTAAACCAATATAAGCTCCCCCAATACTTTTGGGCGGAAGCCGTTAATACGGCATGTCATGTTATAAATAGGGTCTTGATTAGACCTATTTCCAAAAAGACTCCTTATGAGCTTTGGTTTGACAAAATTCCTTCTATTTAGTATTTTAAAGTTTTTTGGATGCAAATGTTTTATTTTGAATAACAAGGATAACCAAGGCAAGTTTGAAGAAAAAGCTTATGAAGGTATTTTTCTTGGCTACTCAATACATAGTAAAGGTTTTCGTGTCTTTAATAAAAGAAGTCTCGTTGTCGAAGAGTCAATTAATGTCTCTTTTGATGGACTTAAACACTTTTACATCCTCCTCATCCGATGATATTGATGACATCTCTTTTGGTTTAGAGAACTCTTCTATTGGAGATCCTCATCCTTCTTCATCTAACAATAAAATTGTGACCCCTCCAACAAAAGATTCTCCACCACTCGAGCCTCTTCAAGAGGATATCCCAATGGAATAGAGATTTGTCCCTAATCATCCTAAGGAGCTTATCATTGGGGATCCTTCACCCCGTGTAAGCACTAGATCCTCCACTCGTGATCTTTGTGCAAACGTGGCTTTTATTTCTCAAATAGAGCCTAAAAATATTACTGATGCTTTTTATGATAAATTTTGGATGATAGCGATGCAAGAAGAGCTAAATCAATTTGAACGAAACAAGGTTTCAGAACATATCCCTAAACCTAACAACCACCCCATTATTGGGACTAAATGGGTGTTTCGCAATAAACTTAATGAAGATGGGTTAGTGACTCGTAACAAAGCTCGATTGGTTGCTCAAGACTATAACCAAGAGAAAAGCATTGACTACGATGAAACCTATGCTCTGGTTGCTCGTCTTGAATCCATTCGAATGCTTTGTGCTTTTGCTTGTGTCACGCCCCAGAACCAGAATACTGGAGAGCGGGGGCAGACACAGCCAGCTACGTATCTTGAAATAGAATACATCTCAACAATACGGTCACGGCTGTCTAGATATGAGGGTTTACTACAAGCCAGCAGTCTCTTAAGGTCAAGCCGATTGTCTCAATCTCAAGCAATTAACAGAGTTACAAGATGTTAGAGCATCAAATATATATATATAAGGCGTCCCAAATATTACATATTGGATGATCATGAAGCTAGTCGTACAAAATGATAGGACTAGCAAGAGTTCAGTCATACATGATCAACCCTAGGATTTGTTAATCATGTTTACAGCCCGTAGGCAGACAGTAAGTAAATGTGCATCGAGCTAACAGGTGCTCGTCGGCTAAACGCCTTAAAAGAATAAATTTACATATAAGTGGGTGAATCAAAAGGAAAACCCACTCTTGGCCCGGGTTCCGTCTAGTTGTCACCATTGGGCTGGAAGCTTGGTAGATCCTCGGGAGCTGCTCCGAAATCTGGCCACACAAAACCAGCTGGGTCAAACCCCAGAAAGAGCAAGTGCCACAAAGGAGGCCACAAATAAGAACAAAAGCCAGCATATCAGATCATAAGAATAAAAGAAGGTACAAGTAATAAAAGTACGCAGAGCGATAAACGACTAGGGACGTGGAACCATTCCGGGAGCCAGGTTACAATCCTTAAACCAAACAAGGACCGGGATTGTACCCCTTCGCCTGAATAGTTCACTGTCTCTACCCATTTATCGTTAGAGATAAGTAAAACAATCATGATCAAGAGTTCCAGGTACAAGGGCTAGAGAAGACTTAGACAGAGCTGGACACCATTCATTCACAATCGGCCAAGCAAGTACTACGGCTTACTACTTTAACTAACTAGGGTTATCACAAGCCTAATTACTAACAAGATGCAAGTGAGAAACTCCCAATCCCAAGCCCTGCAGACCATCCAGTTATCCTTCCGCGGGTTGAGAGTTATAGGTGGGTACATCGCCCGGGAGATAAATGTACCCTTAGGTGACTTAGAGGGTGCAACACATGACAGTGTGCTGGAAATGTGCTCTACTCGTCGGCAAGCTACAAGTCCATTAAAGCGCCCAGATAACGAGATTGCCTGTGACCGGGAATTCTCCATGTTCTAGTTTGATCTAATCATTAGCCTAGTCCAATTTAGCGCGAGTCCCTGGCCGTGGTACCCAGGAAGTCACGTCCTAGACATGATGTAAGACAAGACAAGTGGATTGTACAAGCAAGCAAGCAGGAACACCCACGGTGTCAAGGCAAGTCAAGTTAAGTTATCAAGTCAAGTCAAGTTAAGAGTGCGCCGCCACGGCCACTATCAAGTTATCAGGTTATCAGTTACAAGTCAAGTCAAGAGTGCGCCACCACGGGCCACTATCAAGTCAGGTTAGTCAGGTCAGAAGTGTACCACCATGGGTCACTTATCAAGTCATGCTAGTTCCTTGCCATACCAGGCCATATACAATAGTTATTCCAAATATACAAGTAAAATCAAGTTCATGACAAAAGGCGTAAGGATATAAAATGGGCGTAAAATACCTGATACAATACCAATATATATAGGATCATAAAAGAGCCAAGACCAAGAAATAACAAATTCATCATAAACAAGTAGGTAGCACAAGGGGGTCAAAGGTTGGGCTACGCAGGGTATAGACTGCGCACACAAGGCTGCGCAAGAGTTGTCTTGCGCAAGGGTTATATTGCGCAAGGGTTACATTGCGCAAGGTGAGCAGTACGCAAGCAATACGCAATGCACAGTACGCAAGCCACTACGCAATGCACAGTACGCAGGTCGGCATACGCAGGGGCTACGCAAGTCACTACGCAATGCACAGTACGCAGGCCAGCATACGCAGGGGCTACGCAAGCCACTACGCAAGCAATACGCAATGCACACTACGCAAGCAATACGCAATGCACAGTACGCAGGCCAGCATACGCAGGGTGCAATACGCAGGGTGCAATACGCAGGGTGCAATACGCAGGGTGCAATACGCAGGGTGCAATACGCAGGGGGCAATACGCAGGGTGCAATACGCAGAAGACCCTAAGCAAGGGTTCTACGCAAGCAACACTACGCAGGAGCTCTACGCAGAGGCCGTACGCGGGAGCCGCGTGGCCAACAAGAGGGAAAGGCTATGTTCTTCTCCTACCTCTGTCCGAGAGGAAGAACACCCAACCCAAAAACTTCAATTCTTCATAACTTTGCCAAATCAAAACCAAATTTAGATTTTCAAGGTTCTAACTTGAGTAAAATTGAATTCTCTTCCATATGGAAGCATCAAAAACCCATAAAATCCAACTAAAATAGATCAAAACCATGTAAATCCGAAAATAATTAAAACCTAGATCTAGAACAATGGAGACTCCAAATCACAAAATTCCAAGTTCTAATGTTGTTCTCCATGTCCTAATCTAGCTAATGAACAAATAAAAAGAGGTGCTTATTTAATGGCAAGATGCACTTGCCTATGGGTGTTGGTGGAGGAAGAAGAAGAAGAAGAAGAAGAAATTAATGGAGAAATTATGGAGGAGAGAGAAAGTAGGTGGGTTATAATGAGGGTGTTGTGGTGTAATGGAGGTGGTGTGTAGGCTATGGTGTTCCATCATGACAAACCAAACCAAACCAATCTCCAAAATAAAACCAAGCCGTGGTTTAAAACCCAACTACAAGAATTCAAAAATCCGCAAGTCGAGAATAATAAAATACGTGCCAAAATCCAAATACGAGCATAATACAAAATACGGAAAATGAGGGTGACAGCTTGCTTTAATGACTTCAAACTCTTTCAAATGGATGTTAAAAGTGCTTTTCTAAATGGTATTATTATAGAGGAAGTTTATGTTAAGCAACCTCCTGGTTTTGAAGATTTTCAATTTTCTCATCACGTTTTCAAAATACACAAAGCCCTTTATGGCCTCAACCAAGTCCCTCGTACTTGGTATGAGCGCCTTAGTTCCTTTCTTATTTCATACAATTTTTCTAAGGGCAAAGTTGACACCACAATTTACATCAAATCCCTTAATGACACTCTTTTATTAGTCCAAATTTATGTCGATGACATTATCTTTGGTTCTACTAACAATGCACTTTGTGTAGAATTTGCTAAAGTAATGTAGGATGAGTTTGAAATGAGCATGATGGACGAACTATCATTCTTTTTGGGCTTGTAAATCAAACAAGGACCCAAAGGAACCTTCATCAATCAAGCAAAATATACCAAGGACCTCCTCAAATGCTTCGAACTTGACTCATCCAAATCAATGAGGACTCCTATGGCAACAACGACAAAGCTTGACAATGATGAAGATGGTACTTCGGTCGACATTCGTAAGTATCGAGGTATGATCGATAGCTTACTCTATCTAACTGCTAGCCGACCTGATATCATATTTAGTGTATGTCTTTGTGCACGATACCAAGCAAATCCAAATGAATCATACTTATGTGCCGTAAAGCGTATTTTTTGATATCTCAAAGGCACCATTAATATGGGACTTTGGTATCCGAAATCTTCATCCTTTGAGCTTTACGGCTTCTCGGATGCAGATTTTGTTGGATGCAAAATTGACCGAAAAAGCACTAGTGGCACATGTCAATTCCTTGGGAAATCCTTGGTATCGTGGTTTAGTAAGAAATAAAACTCTGTTGCTCTTTCAACCATTGAGGCCGAGTATATAGCGGCCGGATGCTGTTGTGCACAAATTCTTTGGATATCACAAACACTTGTAGAATATGGCATTTCTTCTACTTGCACCTCTATTAAATGTGATAATACTAGCTCGATTAATCTCACAGAAAACCCGATTTGTCACTCCCGTACGAAGCACATTGAAATTAGACACCATTTACTTCGTAACCATCAAAAAAATGGGGATATCCGCCTTAATTTTATTGACACTACTTATTAGTTAGCCGATATTTTCACCAAACCACTCCCAGAGGATCGTTTCATTTTTCTCTGCCAAGAATTAGGCATCATTTATTTGGACACTTAGCTCATCTCCAATGGCATACCGACGGTATACGTCGGCATACCGACGGCATGCCGATTTGCATTCAGAATTAGGTTCTGCGTCCAAAATCGGCATACCGCCGGTATACGTCTGTATACCGATGGCATGCCGTTTGAGGCGAACAGCTGCTGTCAAATCTGCATCGGGCCCCACCATCTTTTCTACTATCCTTTTTCCTCCTCTCTCATTAACTACCCATCAAATCTCTTTCTATCTCATTAACTACCCATCTAATCTTCTTCTCTTCCCTATAACTTCCCATCCCATCCCACCCCTTCCACTACTCTCATTAACTACATTCATCATCATTTTTTTCAAAACTCCCCCCATTTAATCCCTCCATCACTCTTCATCATTTTTTAGAAACCCCTTCCTCTTTCCACTCTTCCTTTATAAACTCAACCTTCTTCTTCTTCCTCCTCTTCACTCTTCATCTCTTCTCCTTCGCACCTCTCCATCTACCTATGGCAACCCACAAATGTCCTCGTTCCTCCTCCACCACTGTAAACCCGTACACCCCCGTGCCTCTCCCTCATGGCTATGATCCGAAAATCTTCACCTCCGCCATGGCTGCCGACGCTTGGTTCCAGTATTTTGCCAACCACAACGTCTTCAAGGGCAAAGCCATCAACTGGAATCTTTTCTCCGGCCATCTCTCTCTCTTTGAGTCGGTCGTTCTCTCATCTCTTCTTCGGTGTTAGGTGCCCGTCTACCCTGCAGCGGTGTGCCTGTTCTACTGCAATCTCATTCCCGACATCCAGAACAACGCCATCGAGACCATGGTGAACGATCGACACTTTCGCCTGACGGCTCGAGATATTACTGGAATTCTTGAAGTCCCTGACAAAGGAGATGCTCTGCCGACCTTAGCTACTCTCTACCCTTCTGTCGAAGTCTTCTTTGACGAGTTCTGCGCTATCATTTGCAATGGAACCAATCCTTCGGCCATTCTGGCCCTTTCCTCGCAGTTGGAGCCGTTCTACTACGAGCTCCATCGGATCGTCTGCCACACCATCTACCCCAAGGGCGGTAACTACGATGTGATCACCAATGACGCACTCGTATGCATGTACTATCTCTACTCTAAGAAGACTTGGTCCTTTCCCAAGACTCTTCTCAATACCTTCTTCGGTGTCCTGCCCGCGGGGAAGCAATCACTTTATTATGGGGCCTTCATCACCCTTATCATGGAGGCAAAGAATGTGGATCTCTCATTCTGCCAGTCGGATGGCGTACCTTCCTACCTTGCCATCTCTCATTTTATCCTTGGTGCATCCACGTCTCATGCATCTTCCTTCCAAGAATCGTCGGCCGCTACTCCTGCTGCGCCCTCTTCTACCCCTCATACATCCGGACATTTCATGTCGCTGACCCAACATCATTTTAACATGCGCATGGCTCAGGCGGAGGAGCAGATGAGGGCCAACACTCGCGACCTTGGAAACCTTATCCAGAGCCGCTTCCATGACCATGTCTATTTTATCCAGCGCACTCTCCATGACCGGAATGCCTATCTAGATCTCAACCTTCAGGATCCCATGTACCAAGGCTCCCGCTTCTCTGACCCCAACGCCTACGGATTCATGTACCCGGACGGCGTGGATCCTTTCGGTGCATTTTACCGTGCTCAGGGTGGGAACAACGATGATCCAGCAGATGAGTAGTTTGCGGCCTCCGGTTGATGATGGTAGAATAAATGGTTGTCATTTTAGTGTGTGTCCTTTGAGGTCCTTCGGGGGCCAGTAGTTTGTTGTTATGTTGTGTGAAGTCCTACGGGGAATATTTCTTATGTTTTGAATGTTGTCTTGATCACTCTCATGGAGGAGAGTTTTATCTTTATTTGATATAGTATCTAGCATGAACCGTATTTCCAATTCTAATATTTGTATGCTTTTGTCCATCATAGTGCTTTCCCTATTTATTGCTCTATTTTTTATTTTTTCTTATCTTTGACTAAGTGACAAAAGGGAAGAAAACATATTGAGGGGGAGTTGTCTACCTACGGGGGAGTCACTCCCTGAAGATGCTATCTCTCTGGTTTGTCAATTATCAAAATGGGGAAGATTGTTGGCACAATTTATTTTGATAACATTAACAGCATCTTCGTAGTCTAGTTTTCTCCATATTTCAGATTGATATTCTTTCAAAAGCTCTTCTACATGAAGTCTGTCCATTCAAGCCAAGTCGTCAAAGCCTTAAGGACTGAAGAAAAGACCAGCGATCCTTAAAGACGGCTCTCAACGTATTCAAGATATCGAGTCTGTACAAGGTCTAGGTCTTTCTGTAAACACCTAAGGTTGGATGACAAAAACGTAAAGCTCTTCTATTTTTCAGTCAAAAATCAATGTCCAAAAGAACGGCATACCGACGGTATAATACGGCATACCGACGATATACCATTTTGTGAGCCACAGAATGTTCTGTGACAAACATCGACGTACCGACGGTATACTACGGCAAATCGACGGTATACCGTTTTGTTAACCACAAAAATGTTCTGTGACGAACTTCGGCATACCGACGGTATACCGTTTTGTTAGCCACAAAAATGTTATATGACGAACTTCGGCATACCGACGGTATACTACGACATACCAACGGTATACCGTTTTGTTAGTCACAAAATGTTCTGTGACCAACATCGGTATACCGACGACATACCGCGGCATACCGACGGTATACCAGTTTATCTAATTTGATTTTTGAATGGACAAATACTAGCATTAATTGCTAGCATTAAATGCTCCCCAACAGATATAATTATTACCATTACTGTTCAGAATGGTATACCGACGGCATGCCGGTCCATACCGACGGTATGCCGTCTGGGCTATATTCAGGAGCATTAAATGCTACCTACTCTTGGTTTTCTTATAAATGGATGCCTTCTTTCTCTTGAAGGCTCATCCACTTAAGCCATAAATTTCTCAACAACCAAGAGCTCCACCATTACTACTCTACCCAAGCTTTTAATTGTCATCTATTCTAAAAGTGCTAGAGTATTTCAAGGGTTGTACTTTTCGATCTTCAAGTGTTAGAAGATCAACAGTTCTCTTCCTTTCCTTTTGAAGTTGGCGAGCCTTCGTAAGAAAATTCGTGTGTAAGAAGTTGGCGAGTTCTTCAGATCCAAACTCGTGTTGAAGTTGGCGAGTTCTTCGGATCCAAACTCATGTATACTATTTTACCAAATAGTGGATTTAAGCCGGAGAGAGTTCCGGGACTGGATTGCCTCTAGGGAGGATACCAGGATACATCGCGTGTTTGATTTTCTTACTCTCTCTCTTTTTAATTAAGTAATATAGCTTCTTGTGTTTAAATTATTTTATTTCCCTATTTACCCCCCCTCTAGGGTTCTACAGACACGACTTTCGATACGAATCATGACTCATGACTCTTGTATCGCATGATTTATTTCTAAGACATTTTTGAATCCTGTTTACTATGAATTTCTGAATCATGAATCTAAGTAATCAAGTTCTGAATCTTACTTGATAAGAATCTAAGTAATCATGTTTCGAATCTTGCTTGATTATGATTTTTCGAATCATGGGAAAAGGAAAAATACCGAGTAGATGTGTGGTCAAACCAGTCTAGTCCGAAGTATAGCTTGACATACACTGCACGTATGTCCAAGCCTGATCAGTCTGAATCTAAACCTTAGTCGGCCACATGTCAAAATAGTATTTTAAATTACATAGAATGCTAGTTGTGCATCTTTGACTCATTGTCCAATTCTGTGACTAGTTATATTATTATATTTTGTTATGATTCTCACAGTTTCTCATATTGTAGATTGCATTTTATTACAGTGATCATGCATTTTCTAGTTCAATCTCTATTTATGTTTCATGCTTTATTTCTTATTGTGTTACATTATACGGGGATGTACTTTGCTCCTTTCCTGACTAGATGATTGTATACCAGGTGTTAGCAGGTTGGCTTGAGGATTGCTTTGGAAGAATTAGAATTAGTGTATAATCATTTATGTACTATTCATTGTATAAATTTCGAGGATTTAGCCAAATTTATCGCCGGGATGAAATTGATATGTATATGTACCAAAAGAGATATAATGGATTGTGGTCATGTGTATGTGCTTGATTGTTTTTTGTTTATTAGTCATGTGATTGAGCATAGATAAATATTGTATCACATGAGGTTTCTTGAGGACTAGACGGCTGACTACCGCTGTCAACGACAGTGTAGGCTGGACACGCTCACAACCCGTATGCGATCATACAGGCACGGGGCATGACACAGTCGCTGACGAGGAGGAGGATGGTAGGGACGGTGGCCGTTATGGGCGCAGGTGCGACGTGCGTCGAGTTTGCCGATGGGAAGTCAAGGTCGACGAGGAGCACGGGTGCTCCCGCGAGATATGTGTTGGTGGTGTGGAGGGTGGTTAGGTTGGCCATAATCGGTGGTCGTGTGTGATGTTTTGGCGGTGGTTTGTGGTGGCTGGGTCGATTTGGGGTCACGGCAGATGGCCGAACACGATGGTGGAGTTGGTTGCTACTGGCAGTGAACTGGTAGAGAAGCACTCGATGGTGTTGGCAGTGGTTGGCCGAGGAAAGACGCGGCCGGAGGATGGCTGTGCGGTGTGGCAATGGTGGAGGAGGCGAGGTCGAGGCGGTGGTGGTGTTGCTGTTCTGGCCGGAGACGGGGGAATACAGGCGACGGTGGACGACAACAGCACACGGTGGTGCCGAGACAACGACGGAATAGGGCTTAGGGTTAGATTTGGGCTTGAATTGTGTCAGGTGTATCCGACACGGGTAGATTATATTTTTGTTTTTGACACGTGTCCGGTGTGTCGGATACGAAGGGGATGAATTGGATGTATATATAAAAATTCAATGTAGTGGAAAGATACCTGGGGTTGGACCCGAGGCCGCCACGACTGACACGGAGGAAGTGGACACCGACACGGTGCACACACATTGGTGGAGAAAAAACTTATAGAAAAACAATGTGAAGGCTCCCATATAAATAGGGTGGAAGAATCCTAATTAGATAAGGACTAGGCCCGTTTAAAACTCCACTAAATAAATCCCCATTCAATTTAAAACCGCTTAAAATCAAATTCAATAAAATTTAATCCCAATTTAAATCACCGTAATATTTAAACATTAAATCAAATAAATTTAAAAATACTTTTTATAAAATAAAAATAATTCAAATAGTTTTTAAAAATCAAAATTTTCAACGATACACGAATTTATTTTCATGTACATCACATGCAAAATAGTAAATATTATTTTTAAAAAAACAATTTTTTCTAAATTATTACCTATACTTTTACAACAAATAAAATAGTCTTTATATAATAATAAAATAAAATCAAGTTATATATATATATATATATATATATAATAGGAAAAGAGCTATGTCCCTGCAGAAGCTTCGTTCCCCCCTCCTTCCCATGGGGAGTCCCTAGGGACTTCCCCCGCCTGATCCAGCCCGGCCTCGGCCTCCAGCAGGCGTCCGATGCAGCCCCCTTGGCCCGCCGACGCCCTCGCTCTGGTGGGACACCCACCCCTCGCGGGTCCCCACTCATTTTCTCGGCTCGCTCGGCCGCCCCCGTCTTCCCTATCTCTCGGCCCCTCCTCGTCCATCTCCGGTGTCGTAGCCTCGGCAATCGGCGGCCCCCAGCTCTTCACCACTCCCCCACTCCCAGCTTGGTCCGACTCCCTGTCTTGCCCACCGGTCGCAGCGCCTTCCAGTCCTCGGACCTCGACCACCTGGACTGGGAGCTCAGCGATGCTCAGTCACCGGCAGCGTCTTCCCCTTTCTCCCGCCCTCGTTCGAAATTCGAACTGGTCTTCTGACCCCTCGGGTGGTGAGCCCCCCTGCGATGCAGGTGTCGGGCATCCCATCGACAGACACCTCGGGTACGCCGCTCTTGGCGCCCAACTCGAGGTAGTCCCAACTGAGTACGCGCGGTCGGTAGGACGGAACTTAGGTCTTTACGCTGCTTATGGCCCTTGTTAGCAATCACCCGAATAAAACTCGTATTATACGCGAATTTTTCCGTTTTTTTCATAAACGTATAATACTTGCGTACTTTTGACAGATCTAAATCAGTACATAAATTTTAAGCATACGAAGTTTTAAACGTGTTTTGTAAAAATTATTAAAAAAATTGGCAAAAAAATGTGTTGAAAATCTGTTTAATTAATCAAATTTGACAACACATTTAAGAATGTGAAGTTTATATCCTCAATATTTTCATTTTTAGAATATTTGACCAAATTTTTGAACATATTTTATTTGCATTTGGACGATTTATACTCGTACATTTGTCGTTCCGAATTTTTTCGTTTGCCGAATTGCTAACAAGGCTTATGGCAACGCATATTACCTCCCCAACGTATTGGCTAGTGGGTCCCACCCAGCTGGGGGTCATTTTTATGCTGGCGGGCCCCACCATTCTTTGGATCAACGTTACGCTGTTCTTGCTTCACCCGCTGCTGCGTACAGCGCCTCTTTTGATCCCCTGCATATTGATGGAGCACCCCCTTTCAATGGTCATTATGTGTGGGGGGCCCCACCCCTCTTTGGATCAGGTTTACGCTGGCCATGCTGCTGCGTACAGCTCCGCTTTGCGTGGCCACTACGCTCAGCCCCCGAGTAGGGCCCGCCCCAACCTTGGCATTTTCGTGCCCATCTCCTCCAACGGACTTTACGCGCCAGGCACGCTGTCCGAGGGATCCCATTCAGGAGGGACAGGTCCTTCTTTGGGATTCTCACACCAATCCCCCTCAAGCGGGCCCACCCCATTTCCTACCTCCCAAGCACAGCTATCTCCTTTCGCCTATCGTCACCCCACTTCCTCCGAGCACTTTGCCCCAACCCCCTCTACCGATCCTCCTCACGCCCCTTCCTCGGCGCTCACCACCACCTCCTTTCAACCCCTCCCCAGT
Source organism: Iris pallida (assembly GCA_029216955.1). Classification (NCBI taxonomy): domain Eukaryota; kingdom Viridiplantae; phylum Streptophyta; class Magnoliopsida; order Asparagales; family Iridaceae; genus Iris; species Iris pallida. Next base: position 32,232,511 of record JANAVB010027598.1, read on the forward strand.
CAACCCGCCCAGGACCTCACCATCCCCATCCCACCAGCTTGCCCCCTCATCGGGGTCCCAACCCCAGGCTTTCCCTCCGGGACCCTCGGTCCCCCTCCAGTGCCGCCCACCTCCCCGTCCGTTGCACCCGACCTCCCTCCTCATTCCACTTCCAATGCTCCCTCCGTCGCTCTGGCGTCTGCGGGTGACCCCCCGGATCGCCCCCTAGCCACTCCGTCTGGGGTACCTTCCTCTGCGAGCGGAGCGAACACTGTGCCCGGGCAGACCATTCCGGCCATCTCTCTTCCAGAGTGCATCTCCCTGGCAGCGCCGGCAGTCGACTCCCATCGTCCCGTGCATATCTCCTCCTCGTCCACAATCCCACCTTCCAGTATCTCCCCCTTGAGTCTTCCCTCAGCCGACGCACCCCCACCAACATTCGCAGCAAGCTTCGTCCAGACCTGGTTCCCGCCAAATCGCCTCTCGTCCCAGACGTCAACCTTCCGGAAATTGAGTACTCCCAGGAGTCCAGCGTACCCTCGGTACCATTTACCGGCGAGGAGATGTCCTCACTATTGACATCTTTCCCCCACACATTCATCCTCAAATTTTTATCCGGGTGTCCCAAGCTCCATAGGGTGCAGGAGACGATTGCCAGCTGAAAACTCACAACGGTTTACCGTGTTGTCCCCCTTGATCCCAAACACATTCTGCTTCACCTCTCATCCAACTTTGACCATAAAGCGGTATGGTCCAAAGGCACGTGCAGGATTGACACCCATCAGATGAAGATCATCAAGTGGTCAGCTAGCTTTAGCACTAAAGAAGACTCATCGACAGTTGCCGCCTGGATCACTCTTCTAAACCTGTCCCTCATCTGCTTCGTTCCAGCGGCTCTCAGGCGTATCGCCAACTCTTTCGGTACGTATGTGGCCTCAGCCCCTGAGATCAGCAACCTCACCAAACCCATTACGCCAAAATTTGTGTGGAACTTGATCTCACCACCGAACCACCCAACTTCATCAACATCGAACTGGGCAACCGAACCCACACCCAACAAATCCTCTACGACAACCACATCATGTTCTGTAACCACTGCCACTTAAGAGGTCACCTCATGAAGCACTGCCACCGACATCATCCGGAACTAAAGAAGAAACAACCCAGAAAAGACAGCGAGCCTACTGAGGAGAGGACACCCATGACATCGCTCCTACAACGCCCGAATTCGCACACTCGATTCGGCTCCGGAGACGACCTGCCCGACAGGAGCGAATCGCCCAGCACAGTATTGATCCCCCACTGCACCCAACCTCTCACCCTATTCAACCAATTCGACGCCCTAGATTCAGGGGACACGGAAGATCCAGAGGAGACAGCCTCCCCCGTCGCCGCACGTGCGCTCATCGAGCTTTTACCCAATCCTGTTGGTGTAGAACAGTTCACCGATACCTCCGAAGCCAACCAACAGTTCACCAATGAAGATCCAGTGGTAGAGGCACTAGCTATTCTAGGGCCAGATATTGTTCACAGAGGGCTACAGGTCCTTGCTGCGGGCTTCCCCCTTCAGCAATCTAATCTCTTGACAGGGAGCACCAGTGACTCCATAATCATCCCACCAGAGAATCCTATCCTGGACTCAGCAGTGGAATCGGTCAATCAGCAACAGACCTTGCAGGAGCAATCATGCAATGACCCCCCTCTCAACAGAGGCAGGACTTACTACCTCGAGTGAGGCCAATACTAACCACGGACCCACTATAACCACTATCATCCAAACCAGATCCGCCGCTAAGCGGAACAAAAAAAAAACCCCCATAATTTCCTTAATGTTTAACATCCTATCATAGAATGTCCGCGGTCTGGCGAACAAACCGACGTTAAGGAGAATTTTCAATCTGCAAAAAATCCACAAGATCGACATCCTCATCATTCTTGAACCCAAAATTCCCTCCAAAAGATTAAAATCCATCCAACTACAACCGGGCCTTCCTACGGCCATAGCCGGCAGACATGATATCTGGATCCTCTGCACGAAGGACGTCAAATTAGGAGTCATCCACGACTCCCGGCAGGCCCTCTCCTGTTGGTTAGATCACCCAAGACTCCCCAACTGTGCTATCCTTTCAGCGGTCCATGGCAGCTGCGATGTTGCGGAGATGAAGCTTCTCTGGGACAACCTCCTTGACATCCATCACAACCACGCCAACTCCTCATGGCTTTGCATAGGGGACATCAACGCTATCACCTGCAGCGCGGAGAAAACAGGTGGGCGCCCCCCACCTGTTCAGGCCATGCTTGACTTCAACAACTTCATCTTCAACGCCCACTTAACCACTCTCCAGTTCACTGGTAATGCATTCACCTGGTGCAACATGCAGGATGGTGACCGTCGTCAATACTCAAGGCTAGACAGAGCCCTTACGAACACATTATGGCACGGAATGGGGATCCCCACCTATCTGTCCTACCTCAATTCTACGGAATCAGACCACAACCCCCTTTTGATTGAGATCAACAACAAGACTAACTCATCCAAAAAAAACTTCCAATTCCTCGACTTCTGGGCCGGGCACCCCCAGTTCCTGGACATCGTCGCGGAAGCATGGAACCGCGAGGATTCCCCCAACCCCCTTATTCGGGTGAGCAACAAGATTAACGCCACCAGGAAAGCCTTGTCCGTCTGGAGCAAGCTCGCCTACAGAGATATTTTTTAAGCTGTTCGCGTCGCCGAGGACGACGTCACCCGTGCCGAAGCCCTGGTCATCACGGATAGCTCCCCGGAGGCCAGGAGAGCCCTTAACCTCACTAAGGCTATGCTCAAATTCAGGATCAAAGTGGAGACCGATTTCTGGAAACAGAAAGCGAGGTTGAAATGGGACATCGAGGGGGACAAAAACTCGAAGTACTTCCACGCCTGCGTTTTCGGGCACAGATAGAAGCTCTCGATTCACAGGACGGCAGATGACAATGGGAACATTATCACCGACCATAAGAGCATCCACGAGGCAGCCACGGACTTCTATTCCAAACTATTCTCCAAAGATACGGTTCACAAAGACAGATCATTCCTTGAACAAATCCCCCTCCTCATTAACGACACTGACAACGCCCAGTTGAACCGTCCACTCTCAGTTCAGGAAGTGAGGGACGCAGTGTGGGCTCTGAACGAGCACAGTGCGCCAGGATCGGACGGGCTTTCGGGGGTATTTTTTTGCACATGCTGGGATATTATCAAGCTAGACATTACTGAAGCAGCGACCGCCTTCTTCGAAGGCGCTATATACCCTAAAGCCATTTCTAGTGCCAACATGATCCTCATCCCTAAAAAAGACAATCCGGAGTTATTCCGTGACTTTAGACCTATCAGTCTTCGCAACTTCATCAACAAGATCATATCTAAGGTCATCGCGACTAGAATGGCCGGCATTCTTCCTAAAATTATTTTGGAGGAGCAAAGCGGTTTTGTTCGTGGGAGAAATATCCAAGACAACATTATGCTGGCCTAAGAGCTCATAACCTGCATGACATTTCCAGTGAGGGGAGGCAACATTGCCATCAAAATTGACATGGAGAAAGCATATGACAGACTGGATTGGCAATTTATGATCTGGATTTTCAGAGCCTTCGGATTTTCGGAGACCTGGACCAATATCGTCTGGAGATCCATCAGTAACTCGTGGTTCTCCACGATCATTAATGGCCGCGCCGAGGGATTTTTTAAATCCTATCGCGGGGTGAGACAGGGCGACCCTCTATCCTCCACAGTCTTCATCATAGCTGCCGACGCTCTGAGTAGGAACCTTAACAATATGGTCAACACCCCTAACTTCCAACACAATCATACATCCTGTGGCTGCCCTATCATCACCCATCTGGCATTTGCATATGACCTCCTCATCTTTTTCTCCGGGGATGAAGGCGCTGTGGCGGTGGTACACAATACTCTGACGAGATACGCCAGATGCTCCAGGCAGAAAATCAATCAGTCCAAGAGCGTCATCTATGCACACCACAACACCAATAGAGAACACGCCACCAACCTCACCAAACTAACATCCTTCTCAGTTGCGAAGCCCCCGTTCAACTATCTCGGCTGCCCGCTAGTGTACGGGAAATACAACGTCGACATATTCAAGGATTTAATCACCAGAATTAGGAAGAAGATGGAAGGGTGGCACAATGCCACCTTATCCCAAGGTGGCAAGATGATCCTCATCAACCACGTGCTATCATCCATTCCCATCTACACACTGGCGGCGTGCTCGCCGCCCATCAAGGTTCTCTCTACGATCGAATAGATCTTCTGCAACTTCTTTTGGGGGCATAGTAACGGCCAGGATAAGCATCACTGGGCCAGCTGGGATTCTATGGCCCACCCCACTGACGAGGGAGGATTGGGATTCACCAAACTCACTCACATTGTTAAAGCGTTCTCGATAAAACTGTGGTAGAATCTTCGCACGAGCAACAACTTATGTAGCAGGTTTTTGAATGCCAGATACTTCAAACACATCCACCCCTCTATGGCCAGATCCAACTGTAGATCCTCTGCGGCTTGGCGCCGCATCCTTATCGGCCGCAACCTTGCCGAGCCTGCGATTAGGCTACAGCTGGGTGCGGGCGAATCGAACCCATTCCTTGAGAGATGGGTGGGAGACTGCATGATCCCGAATCTTTCAGAGACCCCGAAAGATTGTAGGATCAGTGACTTGTGGAACCCCTCGACCGATGACTGGATCTGGGATCAGGTTCGGGAGTGGTTCGACAACGACGCGGCTGATGGCATCCGCGCTAGAGGGTTACGCATCAGTGGTTAGGCGGATGCGTTGAGATGGTCCCTCGAGGCTTCAGGGGCATTCTCGGTGAGGTCGGCGAGAATCACTATCCAAGGCACGGGTCGACAGTATCTCCCCATTGCACACTATTGGCATTCCTGCATCCCCAAGAAATGGTCTTTCCTTGTGTGGAGAGTCATCAAAAAGAAACTGCCTACAGATGACATTCTCAACACCATCGGGATCAGCTTAGCGTCAGCTTGTTCCTACTGCTCCGAGCGTCAGACGGAGACTATCGATCACATCTTTCGCCAAGGGTCGCTGCCTAATCGGACTTGGACCACCCTGAACCCGCTTTTCAACTTTGAGCACGGCGGGGAGCAGGGCGGCGGACGCTTCCACGATCTTCTAGCTACCTGGGGTTCAGCATCCCACGGCCACCAGATCGTCGCAGCGGCCGCCATTTGGGTCATCTGGAGGAATCGCAACAAGGCGAGATTCGAAGGTCTCCCTTACTCGGCAGATCGGCTCTTGCGGGAAGTTGCTCGCCAATGCCGTAAATGGAGCACCCTGTGTGTCCACATCTCGAGAGCATTCTGGTTGAAGCTTCCCCCTAGCCCCCGGCAATTGTTTCGCCTTCTCCCCTACCTCTTTTGTGGATCTCCTGTATAGGCTTCAGCATTTTGCGCCTTGTATACGGTTTTAGTCCGCGGTTTTCTTGCCGCCTTTAATAAATTGGGGGTTTTTTCCAAATATATATATATATATATATATATATATATATATATATATATATATATATATATATTCCATATTTATTAAAATATATTATAAAAATTTTGTTTATAAATAAATAAATACTTCGTATTTACGTATTCTTACTTAACGTATAATACCAAAATAAAATAAATAATAAAAAATTAAAAAATATATAGTAAAATTTTAGGGGGTTTACATGTTGTGTTTATTAGTGAAGAGCTGAACCTTAAGTCACAACTGCTAATCATGGGAATTGAACCATGGACCACCATGTAGTTAGGTTCATGCATGTAATAAGATTTATTACAACCCTAACAGTGAATGCAGGGACGGAACGTAAGTTTTATTCATATATGCAAATTATGCTAATTTTTGTTATATGTAGGGATGAATCGACGACCGTGGATAAGAAATCACCATATACGTGACACCTTCACAGTTATGTTTCTTTATAAATTGCTTAAAATGAACCTAGACAAGTAGAAAGATCAATAATAATAGATGCTAGCTTCACATATTGATTTAGTGTTGATTTTAGTGAGTTCGGCCACGGCCGCTCACTAGTACGTAATTTGTACTGTCCCACGTTGTGGGCAACATTTTAGATAACAAGAGACATGAGGATATTGAGAGGCGTTATAAGCTACAGCGGAGCATTGTTCGATTGCCTCGAAACTTTTCAGTACAAGTCTAGTAGTTTTCAATTGAAGGTGTCTTTACATTTTATTTTAGTAAAGGGATATGATGTAAGGACATTGTGACTATTTTTAAACATTCCAAAAAAATGATGTAAGCGAATTATAGTATTTGAGTCGCAAGCAAAAGTACTTTGTATTTTCTATCAAGTTTATCAATAAAGAAGTTATTTATGTTCAATATCTGTGTGTTGTGCAAGTTCTGCTTGTGTTGTTGTGGTTTAGTCTAGTTTATCGTTGTGCAAGTTCTGGCCTTGTGCAAATGCAACTTAGGCTTGCACGATATCACGCCTAATCGAGGACGATCGTTCCACAGAGATGACGGTCGAGGAGATCGACGCTGCAGGTGACGGGATAACAGGTCTGTCTTTTTGTCCTTCTTTTCCATCTTGTTGTGTGATTCCATTAGCACCTGTCAGGATGTATTATGCTGTGATAAATAGTGTTGTGACCCTGTTTGAGACGGTGAAATCACGACCAGTAGGACCATGATTTGCATGTTATTGAATAGAATTTTCTTGACTTTGATTGTTGGGGGTTTGACCTAGAAGGAGTACGACCGTCTTAAATTTCGAGGACAAAATTTTTCTAGGGGGTAGATTTGTCAACACCACATTCTAGAACAAAGGTATTTTGGTAATTGATATTTTTTTGATTATTTTAATATTATTTAATTAATGATTTGTATTAGTGTCTTTAATTGGTGAAATCTTAGAACTACATTGTGTAGATGTTAGCCATGATCGTAGAAACTTAGTTAGAGGGATTAGGCAACTTAAGTTAGACTCTAATCTAGCTAGAGTGTCATTTAGAAACCATTTAGTGACTTAAAACATAAGCCACATTGGGCCTTTTCCTTAAAGGGCCTTAAAATGACAAATAGGAAGCCTTTTAGACATTTGCACCCAACCAAACCCTAGCCACATCACCTTGGCTGGGCACTAGAGTTCCTTCCTCCCTATTAATAGCCTACATAACCTCCTTCTTCCCTCTTTCATTACAAACCCTAACCCTAATTTGTGTTCTTCCCCAAATTGCTTCCAACATCCAAATTGAGTTCAAATTCTCTCAAACGAATTGCAATCTCTTTTTCTTGGAGAGAGGAAGCCTCTATTGCCTAGCTTGGGAGCATTTGGAGCAATTTGACCTGTAGAAGCATGGAAAAGAATAGAAGAAGTTCATACGGCTCAAAACAGAAGAAGCCTATGCAACTCAGAGCAGAAGGAGCCTCATGCGGCTCAGGAATCTATCAGAGCCTCATGCGGCTCAGAAGCTCTTCAATAGCCTCATGCGACTCAGGCAAGAACCACGTGACCCTATGCAGCTTTACAGCTGGCCATAAAGTGACTGCTCCTATTAAATGCTCTGACATAAAGTAATAACTCGGACACTAAAGCTGAAATGATGAACTTTGATATGACGGCGTATTTCTCGGGAAACAGAGAAAATCTCCTCTGTAGCTGGCACGATCCACCAACTACAAAGCCCCCTATGCGGCTGCCACCACCCCATGCGGCTGATGCTCGCATGCGGCTCGGAGCGTGAAGACCCTTGTCACGCGGCTCAAATTATGAACAGTCACCCTATACGGCCGACTGTTCTCATGCGGCTCGGATCATGAGGATCATCTCTATGCGGCTCACGTCCATGCAGCCTTGACACATGGCAAGTCCTATGCGGCTCAATTGAAAACCACCCCCATGCGGCTCAGATTTCAGAGGCTTCACCTATGCGGCTGCCACCTTCATGCAGTCCAAAACCTAAGAAGCTACCCTCATGCGGCTGTGGCTCGTGATTATGACACGTGGCATAAGATCAGTTTTCCACGTGGCACTAAATCAATCAAGAGTTATCAACAAATCCCAATAACCTGATTTAGTGCAATCATCATAATTACCCGAATCAAAACAGATTTATGGCAATCACATGGACTAAACACGTGGCAGAAGATCTGAGCTTCCCAAGATTCATGACAATCAATATTGATTGCCCATACAGATTTTACACAATCAGCATTAATTGTCCAGATTTGTTACAATCAAGATTAGTGGTCCAGATCAATTGCCCACAAAATAGGATCAAGAAAAATGGCAATTAAGTCCCCAAGTCGCCGACTTTTTTAGGATGATCATTGCAAACCTAATGTTCACACCCCCACTTCTATAAATAGCAAGATGTCATTCCCTTGTAAACCCTGGAGAATTCAGGAGAAAAGAGGAGGATAGATCGGATCCAGAGAAATAAAAAAATATAGCAAGGTTCCATTTCCTTGTAAGAGAGATCCTCTCCACCCGGCTGGACACACAGAGAGACAAAGGCGCGCACAGAAGAGTCTTCCCATCTTGGGAGCAGTTCTACACCGGAGCCAAGGCTACGTCTGATCGTTCAAGGAGTAAGGCAGAGCGGCCGTCGCTTTTCCGAGTCTCTACCGTCACCCCCAGAATCAAAAATAAACAATCGTACTTAGACTGCTGTACCTAGATTTTCGTCCCTAGGCTTTCTTTGTACGAGCGAGTTTGTATTGTGAGTCTAAGTCTAGTCCTGCTATATAATTGTTCTGTACTTTTATAATCAATGGCAAACACGATGGCGACCCTGCTGGGGACTAACTTTTCCACGGCTGAGGAGTTGGTGACGCAATCAGACACAGCCAAACTTGGCTCCACTCAACAAATGCTGGTCGCCCGGTTCGACCAACAGGCGTTTGAAGAAATGCTCTCCGACGGGAGCGCTGGCCCGGTCCAGCGACGAGCTCGCACAAAGAAGGCCCGCAGGGAGTGGGGACCCAAAAATTTTGCTCCTCCCTAAGCTCTCAAAGATGTACTCTCTGTTGCCCGAGACAGCAGAGAAGTCTCGCTTGCGGCCCCACTCCAGACCACAGAGGACTCTGCTGTCCCCAAGTCCGGCAGAAGAAAATACTATGATGCTGGACTTGCAGGGGCAAAGAGGAACTCTGTGCAATCTAAGCCGCATAAGGGCACCAACCGCATGGGAAAAGCTCATGCGGTCGCAACTGTCAACCGCATAGGGAAAGTTCATGCGGCCACAAAGGATAGCCGCATGCAGACAGCCTGCACGGCTACACATACCAGCTGCTTGCAGATAGCCTGTACGGCCACCGATCCTAGCCGTATACCATCTACTCCATGCGGCTCGCAGTCAGTCCTTGACCGCCTCTTATACGGTCCTGACCATGAAGGCTCCCAGGAGCATATACCAGACTCTGTTGTGACCAGCTTGGACTCTTCCTACTACGCAGTCTCAGGTGCTAGGAGGAAGAAGTCTCGGGCAGTGCGGGCTCGACGAGCTCAGTCGGCTGCCCCAACTTCTGACTACCAGGGCGTCCCGATGACTATTACTCGGGCCCCTGATGGGAAGTTGTACAGAACTACCCGTGTCCAGCCCCCAGCGACCAACGAACGGGATAGTTATCAAGAATCTCCTAACAAGGATCGGGGGCGACTACTCACGCTACCCCCATATCAAGGAGCAGGTATGAGGCCAACGCACTCGCCCACAAAGCAGGTGACCCGCACAACGTGATTCTTCCAAAACGTAAGGAAAGAGACGAAGATTTGACGCGTAAAGAGTCCTGTTAAGGACATCAATGCACCCAAGTCATAGTCAACTATTGCTGCAACAAAGCAGCAGCACAAAAAGACCGGCGGTCCGTCTTCCAAAGGCTGCAACACCCAAACCCAGAAGATGAGGCGCTTTTCGTCGCCTCTTGCAATTCTGCTCTGAAGATTCCTGGCAGCGGAAGATGGAAGAAAACAAATGTCTCCAGCCCGAAAATTTCAACCGACGTAACCAAGAAAATTTCTTCTAAACGGCTGTCTACCGCCGTTGCAGGAGGAGTTTACCAAGGTACCCGCTCAAAGACGAAATCTGCCACACTGGGAGATTCGTCCATATCTATGGAAGAACTGGAGCCGGGGGTAGCATTCTGCCAAATATCCACAATAACCCGGTGTTCCAAGAAGATAGTCCGGAGGAAATGGTTCACCCAACAGATGCAACAGATCCCGACGTCCCCGAGGACGTCTACAATTCCCAAGACGAGACAAGCTCTGAAGCTGGGGTTACCAGTCTTTCTGAGTCAGAACCAGAGGAGGGCATTCCCACATACCCGGACGACTTCTCTGTATAAGGGTATGACTCAAAGGGCACGTCCTCTACCGTTCCTTCCATCTCTCCTCATGTGAGGACAGTATTCATGACAGACATTAACCAAGAATGTTCCAGTGATCGCCAACGCATCGACACTCTGGAGGCCATACTACATGCTTTGGTCAAGTCCGTGGACGAGATCAAAGCAGCCCTTCCAACTCTGCAAAGAAGAACGCCTGGCCAAACAAGCTTGGGTCCCACGGTCAATGTGGACTCGAACTCAGCTGCACCAAACCCGGGCGATAGTCCTACTGAAATATTGGCTCCTACCACTGCAGACGAGGCCAGGAAGGCAAGAAGAGAGGTCCAGGAGCTCCGGGCCATGTTCTATGCCCGAAAAAACTGCCAAGACCTCAGGATACGACAACCGTATCCCGCTGCGTGGAGAGATGTTCCCTTCCAACCAAAATATAAACCATTCCACATCAATCTATAAGATGGCAAGACATCTGCAAGCAGGTACATCACCTACTTCGAAGTCACAATCGACCATCTGCCTCATGACGATGCCATCCTTACGCGGTTGTTCATCGGAGCCTTGGAAGGGGTCGCCTTCGACTGGTACCGTAACTTGCCGGACAATTGCATCCACTTCTTCACCGACTTCAAACGTATGTTCCTAGAGAGGTTCTATGAAGTAGGACAAGACGTGACAATGTCCACTCTCATGGACGTTGTTCAGAGAGAAAAGGAGCTAACAAGAAATTATATCGAGCGATTTCGCCAAACCGCGATGAAGCTGCCCTCTGGCAACCCTGATTCCTCCTTGATTGAAATTTTCCAAAAGAGACTGCTTCCCGCAATTAGCCTATGGATGGGCGAAAGTCAATTCAAGGATTGGAAGACGTTCATCATCAGTGCCACTAGTGCAGAAGACAAGGTGAAAAAAGCTCGCCAACTGGGATTGTACATCTCGGAAGGGGAAGACAGAGGCAAACGCCCTAACGTCAACAACAACAACGGTGGTAATTCCTCCAGCAACCGAGACAACAAGGGCAAGTAGGCTATGGTGACCGACACAGCCCCAAAGCCCGAATCAACACCGGCAGAAAAGCAGTGGCCTCAGATGACCTACTCCTTCAAGGATGGCCATGTTAAACCCATCTTAGACATACTCATCTAAGGAGGACAAATTCAGCTCCCTCCTCCCAGGCGTGAGCCTCGTCCTGCAGATATGGAGAGCCCTAAGTACTGCCATTACCATCGCTATGTTCTCTATGCTACACAAGACTGCTATCAGCTGAAGCGATACATCCAACATCTCATCGATTCTAAGGCCCTGGCCATTGATTTCGAAGAGGTAACCGTAGTAGCCAACATGGTGTCAGTATAATTCGGCAACTTCCCTCCGACAAAGACTCAAGACAGAGTAGTACCTATCCCCCGAGCAAGGATAGAGGTCGGTAACCTTCCACCTCCCCAAGACCAAGCTGCTGGTCTAGTACCCCTTACCACATCACGAGGGGAGATCATGTGGGTCCATTTGGACTTGGTACCTTAGGTGAATCAGCCCACGTCTCCCTCCAAGAAGAAGAATGGGAAAGTGAAATCATGCCGCACGATCTCGACAGAGGTCGAAGAAGCTGCTGCTGTTATTACCCGTTCCGACGCACAAACCCAACCTCCACCGGGTAACTCGGCTGAAGATCAGTAGCCGACAGCTGCTGATGCTCTAGGACCTCCGTAGCCTTCGACGACCAACAAGTCTAGGCCGAAGGAGACTCGCTTCGACAAACCACTCCGAAGAGAGACGCCTCATGGGCTAGAGACGCCATACAACTTTGACATCCTGGCACAATTGGCCAACACATCGGCCAAATTGTCACTATATGAGCTCCTGAGACTCTTCAAGGATGTCCGTATCGCACTAAGCGAAGCACTCCAGAATGCCGACGCATACCTGGCTCAGTCCAATCTCACTGGGGAGGACTCGCCGGCAGACCTCTAGGACAGTGCTTGCACAGGGTCAATACTAAATATTATCTTCACTCCGCAGGATATGCTTATCAAAACTAACCTGCACGATCGCCCTCTGTATTATACTGGGTACATTAGCGATATCAAGGTCGATCGGATGCATATTGACCCCGGGTCCTCCATAAGCATCATCCCGAAGAGCCTACTACACCATCTACGCATCTCGATGTATCGTCTGACGCCGACAAGCATCGTCATCAGCGGTTTCAATTCGGGCAGGAGCTACCCGATCGGAAAGATTCGCTTAAAGTGCCAAATCGGCGACCTTCAGTCAGAAATAACATGTTATGTCATAGATGCGGACACTTCCTACAATATTCTCCTGGGGTATCCTTGGATACATGATTACATGATCGTGCCCTCCACACTATACCAGTGCTTCAAGTACGTCGACAAATACGGCCTCGTGAGAACAGAATTTGCCGACATCGATTCCTTCAAAGGGGTCGAGTCTTACTACTCAGACTCGTGCTTGTATGAGAAGTCGAAGAAGCATCTCGCCGAAGGAGATACCCAAGCTCAAACTGAAGCAGCATCTGGATCAGAAGAACCTCTGACGATCCACCTCTAAGCCTGCAAGCCTGGCATAACTGTGCCCCTTACAGCCACTCTGCGTAAGGACGCAGTTAGCCTCTCTGCACAGGAGGAACATATGATAATCCGACTGCCAAAGTCTGGCCAAGCGCCAAGACCCACGACAGAGCCACTGACAATCAGGCTGTCTAAAGCTAGCCGGCCACAAGCAGAGGAGCTCAATCCCTCTGTCAAACCGATGACAATTCGTCTTTCCAGAATGAATCGGCAACCGAGCACTAAGCCAGGGACTGCTAGCCAACCAACAACTCCCTGTCCAGCACCGAGCACCAAACTGGGGGTAGCTAGTATGCCAACAACTCCACATCCTGCTCCACCCATGGAGCCCCTGATAATCAAGTTGCCCAAGTCATCCTCTCAGTCTGCATCTACACAGGGGGTGGCTGAAAAAGAGTCAGAGCTGGCCAAGTATATGGCTGCTTACACTGATGTTCCATCCGCAGACGATGTAATTCTACTGGAAAAGATACCTTATTTTATCAATAAAGGACTATCTTTGAATTACCTCGAGCTTAATAAGCTTTGTACAATGTATGCTATAGAACACGGAATATGCGCTCACTTGCACACACAAGTGACAAATGTCTACACCGCAAACCAACTTACTCCAGTAGAAGACGCTTACCGCATAATCGAGGGAGGGGATCACCCAATCATCTTCGGCCAGAAGAATGATCTACGGCCCTTCAAGATAGAAGAAGTTGAGCTCGAACCCGACATCGGGAGATTGCCCCTTTATCTGTATAGTCCCCAATCCAAGTACCTTATGCAAAAACAAGGGTATGATCTGGAAACTACACCAGGCTTGAACTACGGCACTGGACGGCGATTACCATAGCAATCGTCGGTCTCGGCTGGGAAACCACGAGACTACTACACTAAAATCAGATGTGGGCTAGGTTATGTCACACCCGCTACGACACCTGAGAGCTCAGACGAAGAATACGACTGGCACTCACACTCAACCGGATCACCTACTTCCGATTTAGATATCAGCATTGGGGATATGCTCAGGCAAGTCTGGTCCGTCAATATGGCACTTGCCGATGCCTACGAAGAAGATGAAGACATTCTCGAACTTCTTAAGCTAGAGCCATGGGAACAACAACTAGATGTGCAGTGGGAGAAGCGGTTCGAACAAAGAGAGCCTTCCACCGAGGATGAGGTTGTACAAGTCGATCTAGGTGATGAATCCTCTCCAAAGCCCATCTTCGTCAGTAAGAATATGACCGACGAAGAGCGAGAATCACTACTATAACTCGTCAGAGAATATATCGACGTATTCGCCTGGAGCTACGAAGATATGCCGGGACTAAACCCCGAGATTGTACTTCATAAACTCAATATCCGTCCAGACGCAAAACCAGTCAAGCAACAGCAACGTCGGTTCCGTCCTGACGTCATGAATGCTATTGAAGCCGAGGTAAACAAACTCATAGCCATCGGCTTCATCCGTGAGGAACAGCATCCTGACTGGGTCGCCAACATAGTTTCAGTCTTCAAGAAGAGTGGAAAGATTCGAATCTGTATCGACTTTCGCAATCTGAATGAGGCTTGTCCTAAGGATGAGTTCCCTCTCCCTATTACGGATATTATGATTGACAACACTTGCGGCTTCGAGCGTATGTCATTCATGGATGGTTTTTCGGGATACAACCAAATCAAGATGTCTCCCGACGACGAGAAGCACACATCATTCCGAACACCGATTGGCACATACTGTTACACAGTCATGCCTTTCGATTTAAAGAATGCTGGCGCCACCTATGAAAGAGCTATGAGCATCATCTTTAGAGACCACTTGCGTAAAATAGTAGAATGCTACGTTGATGACATCGCCGTCAAAAGCCACTCAAAGGAAGATCATCTGCATGATCTAAGGACAGTGTTCGACCTGATACGAACGCACAATTTGAAAATAAACCCCACAAAATCCTTCTTGGGCGTATCCAGCGGGAAGTTCTTAGGTTTCATCATTACCTCCCAGGGTATCCACGTAGACCCTGAGAAGACGAAGGCGATCATGGAGATGGGTCCCCCGAGAAATCTCCGTGAACTCCGAGGCCTTAAAGGGAGACTAGCCTACAGTAGGAGGTTTATCTCCAACCTCTCCGGACGATGTCAGCCATTCACTCACCTTATGAAGAAGGACGTCTCATTCATATGGGATGAAGAATGCCAACGTGCCTTCGACAGCATCAAAGAATATCTGACGAACCCTCCAGTTCTGGTAGCCCCGATTGCTGGAAGACCATTCTTGCTCTATGTACGAGCGATAGAACATTCTTTCGGTGCTCTGCTAGCACAAAACAATGATGCAGGCCACGAATAGGCTATATATTACCTCAGCCGAATGATGATGGGGCCGGAACATCGATACACTGCCGTAGAAAAAGAGTGCCTAGCTCTGGTTTTCGCCATTCAGAAGATGCGACACTACGTCACAGGACAAACCATCTACGTCATATCAAGAGTCAACCCCCTCAGGGTCCTCATGACTAAACCAGGCGCACTCAGCTCTCGTCTTGCTACCTGGGCGATATTATTGTCCCCCTACCACATGATCTTCGTTCCGCAAAAGGCTGTTAAAGGTCAAGCTCTGGCAGCCTTTTTAGCAGCTCATCCAGGTTCGGAGTCAACCAAAATAGACGAAGAGATTCCAGACGAGGTCGCTAATTCAAATATGGCCTCCCATGGTACCATATGGCGAATGTTCTTCGACAACGCTTCTAGAACTGGGCCCAAGGGCAACATCGTCGCTGGAGTCGGAATAGTGCTAATTTTCCCTACCGGATTGGTGATCAATCGGGCTTATTCTCTCACGGATCCCTGTTCAAATAACGTGGACGAGTACAACACTTTGGTCATTGGCCTTCGACTTACAAAAGAGCTGGGGGTAGAGTACCTTGAAGCATACGGCGATTCACAGCTAATCGTCAATCAGATCTGAGGTTTATACGAAGTTCGTCATGAAGATATGATCCCCTATCACCAAATAGCAGTTGACATTATCTCGTCCCTAGAGTGGTTCTTCATAGAGCACGTTCCCAGGCTCCAGAACATTGAAGCCGATGCCCTAGCCGGCCTTGCCGCTTCCTTAGCAGTTCCGAATCATGCTCATCATCTGGTTGACATCATAGGCCGTGAGTTGGTCTGTCCCAGGAATAGGTTCAGTATGCCGAGAGCTACTCCGCCCTGACAGTCGACGAAGAACCAGACTGGAGACAACCATTCATCGACTTCGTAGTCTACGACATCCTGCCAGAGAATCCGAAGGAAGCCACTTCTATTAGAAGACGTTCCCTCAGATTCTTCTACGATACGGAAACAAAAATGCTGTATCGACGATCATACGATGGATTACTGCTTCGATGTCTGTCAAACACAGAAGCCAAAGAAGTCGTGCGTGAAGCTCATAATGGCATCTGTGGGGCCCATCAGCCTGGCCCAAAACTACAAGATCGCCTCCGTCGAATGGGTTACTACTGGCCCACAATGGTTGCAGACGCAATAGACTATGTACGAAAATGCAAAGCCTGTCAAGTCCATACAGATTTCATCCACCAGCCATCCGAGTTTTTACACCCGATGGTGGCATCTTGGCCCTTCGAAGAGTGGGGAATGGACATCATCGGTCCGATCACTCCGCCTTCGTCCCGATGACATCGCTTCATACTCGCAATCACAAATTACTTCTCCAAATGGGCGGAGGCTGTTCCGCTTGCAGAAGTAAAGACGTCAAACGTGATCAGTTTCCTCAAGCATCACGTTATCTATCGCTTTGGACTGCCCCGAAGGATCATCCATGATAATGGTCCACAGTTCGTAAGCCATGCCTTCTATCGGTTCTGCGACAAGCACCGCATCCAGAATATTGCTTCAACACCATACAACCCAGCGGCTAATGGTCTGGCTGAAGCATTCAACAAAATAATCATCAAGCTTCTTAAGAAGTTCGTGTCATCAAACAAGTACGACTGGAGTGAGAAGCTTGGCGAATGCTTATGGGCGCACCGTACCACTGCACGGACTGCCACCGGGAACACACCATTCTCTCTAGTATACGGGAGTGAGGCAGTTCTCCCACTGGAGACTCAAATCCCCTCACTCCGCGTAGCTCTCACATATAGATTGGCGATGGATGATAATCACTATCGCAGACTACAAGAATTGGAGGCTCTAGATGAGAAGCGCCTACTAGCTCAACAACGAATCGAGCTATACCAGGCACGTATCTCCAGAGCCTTCAACAAGAAGGTTAAAACTAGAACATTCCAAGTGGACGACCTCGTTCTGGCAGTTCGAAGGCCGATGGTTATGACTCACAAAACCGCCGACAAGTTCCAGCCAAAGTGGGAAGGCCCATTAATCATTGATGCTGTATTCTCCAATAGAGCTTACCGCCTCGCAAAACAAAATGGAGACTTGCTCATGTTGCCCATCAACGGCAAGTTCCTAATGAAGTATTACGTCTAAAATGACATCCTCCAAGATGACGAGTCATGTACTCTCTCGTACCGCTAAACTCACATCCCGCCTACAAATTGCCAAGATGACGAGTCATGTACTCTCTCGTACCGCTGAACTCACATCCCGTCTACAAATTGCCAAGATGACGAGTCATGTACTCTCTCGTACTGCTGAACTCACATCCCTACTACAAATCTTCCAAGATGACGATTCATGTACTCTTTCGTACCGCTGAACTCACATCCCTACTACAAATCTTCCAGAATGACGAGTCATGTACTCTTTCGTACCACTGAACTCACATGCCGACTCCAACTCTCCCAGATTATCGAGTTATGTACCCGAAGGTACCGCTAAAATTATACTCTGGTCACTACTAATAAATCTATATCGCCTCTCCTAGGTAGTAAGTCATGTATGATCATACCTCTGAACTTTCCTCCTAAAAGAGCTTCCTCATTATGATCTAATACCCGCACTTTCAATGCACAAAAAGGGTAACAGCTCCACAATTTTCTGAAACAACCACGTCGATGTTACCTCTGAGTTATTTTTCTTCCATCAAAAACAAACTGCCCCTCACATAAAACCGCCATGACCTCATTACCTCTGAGTTGTTCTATATTCCCTTCATGGAGCCCACTCCTGCCATGTCCTCATTACCTCTGAGTGGGAAGGCTCCATCGAAGAAACCCTCATATTTGCCATGTCCTCATTACCTCTGAGTAAGTATGTTGGTTCTCTCTCGACTTATTATTTGTACAAAAAAAAACCCCAGGGTACGCCAAAGATAATAGGTCCACAAATGTCTTCCGACGACCACAAATGTCCTCTGTTGACCGCTAATGTCCTCTGTTGACCACAAATGTCCGCAGTCGACCACAAATGCTATACTAAATTTCCTAGTACATACCACTCTTTTCTTATCATGTCTTGGGAGCCCAGCTGCTCCCTGGCATTCTTTCAATACCAAGAACTTCCACAAATCGCAAAGTTGTTCTAGGTATCCCTCTTAAACTTGTTGTCCGTACCTAAAACCAAGGTATGCCCAGGGTAACAGGTCCACAAATAGTCCCCCGGTGGGACAAAATGCCACAAATACGACAAATACCAGAAATGAAGGATGAGTCGAGACATACTCATTTATTCAGAATCCAAGGTACTACATTATCTGGGACTATGTCCCTATTACAAGATGAAAAGAGAAAGGAAAAAAGCACAAACAAAAGAAGAAAAAAGCCGACTATTGTTCGGCGATACATAGTGCCCTGAGACGATCCCTCAACAAGGCAGTCGACCGCTCAAACCTTTGTTTGGCCCGACGTTCAGCCTCCTGAGTCAGCAGTGCCGTATCTTCCAAGGGCGCGTGAGCCCGCCAGCCCTTCTCAAACTTCTTTAGAGCACGTTCCAGATTAGCGGAAGCTCTGGAAATCCTTTCGACATCCTGAATAATCAGCTCTTTATCCGTACGAGAAGCTTCAAGCTCAGAGTCCAAGAAGGCCAGCTCCTTCTGAAGTTCGAGAATCTGCTTCCTTGTATCAATTACTCCCTGGGAGGCAGCTGCTTCCCGAGCCCTGCAAACCTCGCTCCGGTGGCTCAGTTGGTCGTACACGAGAGACAGGTCGCCGAGGTCCTTTATTATAACCGGCTTAGATGTATCCCGTACGAGCCTTATCTTCTCCAAGGCGGTGGTGAGGAACCTCCACTCCTGATCAATTGCTGTGGACAGATCAGCTTGTCGTAGCACTTGAAACTGGACCACAAGCTGATCAGCCTCCACCAGTTTGGGCTCCAGAAGTGCAGCTATCCCTACCCCGCCGGGGAGGGTTTTGAGAATGCCAATTTGGCCTTAGGCGCATTGTCGGGCCAAGGCGAAAGGGGTTCCCCGCTCCACAGCAGCTTCTACTCCTCTCTTCAAGTGGCGGTAGAAACTATCAACCATATCCTGCGACACCTCATCCAGAACTTCCGTAGAGGACGGTGTCAAAGGGATTGTGGCTGGCAGTGTCGAAGAAGACGCAGCAAAACTTGCCGCCCCTGCCACAAGGGAAATAAATTTGGAGCGAAATGACGCTTGAACATCGGCCAATTCTTCCTCCGCGGCCCGAACAACCTGGATACTCGGTAAAGCCGAGAGGTCAACCCCCAAAGTCATACGAGCAGAGAAAGATGGAAGGACCATTGCTCCCTGTCCTGGCTGTGCCGCCATATGACCTCCCAAACTCGATCCGATGGGAGGCCCCTCAAGATAAGTCGGAAGAGGAGGGGGCACACTCCCTTCCACCAAATCCCCGCTAGCAGAGCCTACCTTAACAATGTCCGTCATCGGTACTGAAAGGGCAGGACCTGTATGTCCAGAGCAACCATCAATCAACGTAACCCGAAGGATGTGATAATAGAGCGAATAGGCCTCCTCATTAGTCAAAATTTGGCTCATATTACCAAGGGAGGATTGTGGAGGCTGAGGTTCGCTTGCAGCTGCCATGGTACCCTCCCCGGCGACCTCCAAGTTGAGTTCAGCTGGTTCTTCTGCCCCAGCCACTCCGGAAGGGGATACAACTGGTTCAGCATCACCCTACTGAAGTTCAACTGTCTCAAGGATAGGTGAAGTAGAGCCCCCGTCACCATGGGTTGAGCCCTCAGCAACGTGGGACTCCTCGACCGCCTCCGGAAGAACCCCAGCAGAAATAATAGCGGTACATATGTCACTGACCAAAGTGGTCAGGGCCGGATCAACCTCAGCGGCCGGTTCTCGAGAAACCGACTCCTCCGACGCCTATAAGAGCAAAGGAAAACGATTAGGCCAAAATACGGGAAAAAGAAGGAGAAGATAGTTATAATTCAAGTCACCTCATAAATAGCGTTAACTTCCTCGATAAGTAGCCGACGGGATCTGACAGCAGCCCATTTTATAGAATAAGTCATACCGATATCAGCAGACTCACCCATGCTTCGCTTACGCAAAGGACCAGGCACATCAGGTTGCTGATCTGCCACTACTTCATCAAACGCAATGGGCGGTTGGTCCGCCACCACCTCGTCTAGAGGTGGAAGTGAATCATCGACACCTTGCTCGCCATCTTCTTCATCCGCGGTGGTGGACTCCAAATCCGGCACGGGAACCGCGTTTGCCCTCTGCTTCCTCGTTTTTGACCCTTGGGGCTTCTCTGCCAAGCCGGTAACAACAATAAAACTGGTACGCGGGTCAAAGTTAACAGGAAGTTTGCTCACAGTAACGTGGTAGAGAGCCGCTAAATACAAAATCTTCCCTTGCGTCTCAGGGTCAGGGACCGAGAAACTAGCACTGGTACGAGCAGTATCATAGTAGAGCCAGGCCCTGATGCCATCCAGAACGTTGCCTTCAAAGCCCAGGCAAGAGCTGGGACTCTCTAGGAATAGCTGGCCATACCTAAACTGGCGGGAGAACCGGCTGGGCAAGTAGGGTTCTAGGTAGACAGTATTGCGGTTGCGATATACTAAATGTGAGGGACGGATGTTATGCAACCAAAGAATCATCCTCCCAGGTAAGTGGAGAGGAGGCCCGGTACCGTCAATATGTACACTCCCCACCTCCTTAGCAAAAAAATAGGGAACATACACGAAGAAGTTATATCCATCCACCCTCGCCAACGCCCTCCGACAGGCGGGCATAGTGTTGTACTCCCAGGGCATCCAACGGTACTGGAAGATAAAAGCATCGTCGTCAGTTACACCATCTTCTGGGCCAGGTCTCATCAAAGACCGACAGTACATTAACAGCCACCCTATCAAATAGTGGTAGGGCAACTCGATTCGCTCAAAGTTCATCGCCGTGTCACGTACAATAACTTTGGACAAAAAAGTACGGAGGCCACGGAGTATACTGCACACCATGGCCGAAAGAAGAGCCAGTCTGACCCCGAAGGCCAGCTTCACGGCAGGAAGGATGAAATTTTGGCTGATCCTCTCAATGGAACCAACTCCTTCGGAGACCATGCAATTCCGTAGCCATACCATCAGGAACCCTGCCAGGATTGCTTTCTCCGAAAGCGGCTGGGTATCCTGATAAAAGTAATCAAAGGAATCAGTTTGACTCCCAAACGTGTCGCTCAAGGCCCTCGATTTCTTGGCAGTTAATACCAGATCATGTACTTGCTCTCGGGTCAGAAGATTCCGGGGAGTGACCCGGCCTGAGGCACCTTGCTGAAAAAGGTGGGAGATCCAAGCTCTAGTATGCAAAAGGTTCCCTTCCGAGCTACTATCTTTCTTGGTCGTCAGCTGACAGTAACTGTGGTGACACAGTAACTCCTGATAGACAGCAACGAAACCCGGATGACGTTGCTCCAAATCTTCGAACTCTTCGTTCGTTGGAGTATATACTTCAAATACTTCATTGCCCCAGGTCATCCTAGAGACTACGTGCATCTCATGAAGAGCAAGACCAATCTCCCCACCAGGCGCAAAGAAAGTTCCCGTCTGCCGGTTGTACATCTCCAAGAGAGCCATGAACAACTCCTTGTTGATGGACAGTCCGTGACATGTGCCCCGGATGGCGTGGTAGAGACCAACCTCATGCAGAAAAGTCCCATATTCACGCAGAATCCACCTGGTCAAATTAGCCCATGAAGGGATGGGCGTATCCAGTTCAAAAGCGAGAGTCGACCAATGGAATAAGACCCTTTCCGAGCAAGTTGATTCAGAAAAGTGTCGGCTTGAGAGAAGAAGAAATTGGGACCTTGCGTATTTAAAAAGGCACCCGGGGCTAGCCCCATCACGTGGCAGCTGACTGGTTTCCTGCCCGCGTACGCTGATCTAACGTGCTTATTGTAGTGGATTTTACCCACAATCATTCGTGACCGGCTCGGGGTCAAGGATTCCTGTATCTTTCTGTCCACCGGCAATATATTGAACCACGCTAATGGGAAATGATGCTCCATCTGGGGGATGTGGATCGCCCTCCCAGTAGAAATAAAATTTCCATTCTCAGATATATCCAATACCTGGGAGTTCTTCACGGTCAGGGCATCCCCGAAGAAGAACGTCGACTTCAGGTACTTTTCTTCCAATTGCCCTGAGTTCAGCATGGCACAAAGAAAGCGAAAGGGCTGGTTCTTGATAGGATTCAGCCTCTCCTCGGGCTCGTTCAGGGGCAGTTGCTCTACCACCTGCCGGACTAGATGGTCAAACCGAACTCCTATGGCAGATTGGGCCTGACCCACCAGGGGTTCTTCTGCAGCATTGATTGGCAGATTTACTGAAAAGAGATAAAAGAAACAAAGTCAGGAGATGGCCAGAAATTTAGAGTTCATGCGACTCTGACTAAACGAGTTCTTATGCGGCTCGATTTCTACAGAGCATATGCGGCTCTGGTTAGATGAGTATTTATGTGGTGCGGTGTTTTCACAAAGTTCATGCGGCTCTATTTAGGTAGGTTCATATGCGGTTCTGATTCGTGGAACGTTATGTGGCATAGTCCAAAAAGGAGCTCATGCGATTCTGTTCAGAGGGGCTTCATGCGGTTCAGTCCTCAAGGCGTTTATGCGGCCCAAATGATCTCATGTGGCTCAAACATATGGTATACCTCATGCGGCTTGAATATGAGAAGTTCATGCGGCTCATACAGCATATGCGACGTCATAATGATGAAGAACGCATTGAATGCTGAGAAAAAGAAGGCTTGTGCATAAAAACATGCAACAGAGCCATGGTTTCAGGGTTTGAAGTGTTCGATCTTCCATATGGTCCTTACCCTGGATGGTAGGGTGAACGTCAGGATGGACTGGAGGCGTTACAGTCAGCGAGGGAGCCGCCGCCTTCTTGTCTTTCGCTACAGCAGAGGTCTTGGAAGCTTTAGAAGCTTTCGAAGCTTTGGAAGCTTTCGGGGCCATTGGAGATGATGATCGGAGAAAGAAGAACAACAGCTTAGGGTAAGAGAAGAGGAACACAAAAGAAGGCAAAGAAGTCTCTCTATCCTAACAACACCCTATTTATAGGCCGACATAGGGGAGGGGGCACGTGGACCGCTAAATCGCTTCGGGACGTGTGCTGCAGGCAAAACCGACTCCTCGGATTTTGCTCCCTCTCTCATAAAGAAGATTCATCAAAGCACGAAATCCAAAAATTTAATGAACCGACTCTTGGGATTTTCCCCTAAAGACGGCTCCAAATCATAACGAATCAAGAGCAATTAATGTCGCCTACGTGGCAGAGAGAACAGCATGCGGCCAGAAGCGATCCATGCGGCCAGAGCAGTCCATGCGGCTAAGGAGTCTATGCGGCCAGACAAACCATGCGGCCAGACAAACCATGCAGCCAGACAAGCCATGCGGCCAAGAATATCGTATGCGGCCAGCGGAGATCATATAGCCATGCTTCGTATTCAAAGTGTTCCAATTTTTTAAATTGAAAACTTTGAAGGCGGTCTTGTAGAAGCATGGAAAAGAACAGAAGAAGTCCATGCGGCTCAAAACAGAAGAAGCCTATACGGCTCAAAGCAGAAGGAGCCTCATGCGGCTCAGGAATCTATCAGAGCCTCATGCGGCTCAGAAGCTCTTCAATAGCCTCATGCGACTCAGGCAAGAATCATGTGACCCTATGCAGCTTTACAGCTGGCCATAAAGTGACTGCTCCCATTAAATGCTCTGACATAATGTAATAACTTGGACACTAAAGCTGAAATGATGAACTTCGATATGATGACGTATTTCTCGAAAAATAGAGAAAATCTCCTCTGCAGCTGGCACGATCCACCAACTACAAAGCCCCATATGCGGCTGCCACCATCCCATGCGGCTGATGCTCGCATGCGGCTCGGAGCGTGAAGACCCTTGTCATGCGGCTCAAATTATAAAAAGTCACCCTATGCGGCCGACTGTTCTCATACGGCTCGGATCATGAGGATCATCTCCATGCGGCTCACGCCCATGCAGCCTTGACACGTGGCAAGTCCTATGCGGCTCAATTGAAAACCACCCCCATGCGGCTCAGATTTCGGAGGCTTCACCTGTGCTGCTGCCACCTTCATGCAGTCCAAAACCTAAGAAGCTACCCTCATGCGGCTATGGCTCGCGATTATGACACGTGGCAGAAGATCAGTTTCCTATATGGCAGTAAATCAATCAAGAGTTATCAACAAATCCCAACAACCTGATTTAGTGCAATCATCATAATTACCCGAATCAAAACAGATTTATGGCAATCACATGGACTAAACACGTGGCAGAAGATCTGAGCTTCCCAAGATTCATGACAATCAATATTGATTGCCCATACGGATTTTACACAATCATCATTAATTGCCCCGATTCGTTGCAATCAAGATTAGTGGTCCAGATCAATTGCCCACAAAATAGGATCAAGGAAAATGGAAATTAAGTCCCCAAGCCGTCGACTTTTTTAGGGTGATCATTGCAAACCCTAATGATCACACCCCCACTTCTATAAATAGCAAGGTGTCATTCCCTCGCAAACCCTGGAGATTTTAGGAGAAAAGAGGAGGAGAGATCGGATCTAGAGAAACAAAAAAATATAGCAAGGTGCCATTCCCTTGCAAGAGAGATCCCCTCAACCCGGCTGGACACACAGAGAGACAAAGGCGCACACAGAAGAGGCTTCCCATCTTGAGAGCAGTTCTACACCGGAGCCAAGGCTACGCCTGATAGTCCAAGGAGTAAGGCAGAGCGGCCGTCGCTTTCCCGAGCCTCTACCGTCACCCCCAATAATCAAAAATAAACAATCGTACTTAGACTGCTGTACCTAGGTTTTCATCCCTAGGCTTTCTTTGTACGAGCGAGTTTGTATTGTGAGTCTAAGTCCAGTCCTCCTATATAATTGTTTTGTACTTTTACAATCAATGGCAAACATGACCATTGGAGCTTGGTGGAGATCTAGATCTAGAAGTTTTTATTGAGATTCCAACTCTCAATTGGTAAGAGCCCTCTAAACCTTCAAATTTTCTTTCCTCTAGTGTAGATGCATTCATTTAGGGTCCCCATGGCATTAGGAAGAATTTGGGTCAAGTTCGGATTCATTTGAGGTGCGTATCACGAGAGTATCGGATACGCACATCATATGTTTGGTGAAATGACTCTTAGGGTGTTGGATGTTTAATTTTCAGTTGTAACTTGGTTTTTCTACTGTTCATGGGTGAGTTATCACTGTGGATTAGTGTCTAGGGATTTAGATAAGATTTTGGTAAGATATTGATGAAGGGGAGGCTCAGGTTTACATTAGATGTTCCCAGTTTGACTTTATATGATGTGCAGTCTTGACTTTAGGATTTGTATGATGTGTTAATTGATTTGAGGGATATAGTTGAGCCATGGATATGTATAGAGTGTTACCTATTGGATATTATGCCTATTATTCAGTATATGATACCATTACATCTCTGTCCTGCATACTGTAGGTAAGTTCCATGTCTTGTCCACAATAATTGATACCCCACTGGTTAGGTTTGAACACTTATATCATGTCTGCCCTTACCTCAGTAGAAACCTTATATGTTCAGTCATTCATTTCATCTGTACTAACAAATTGCCCTTCATTATAGTTAGTATACTGCTTTACCATTCAACCCTACTAAACTATTCTCATGATCTATCCACTTGTAATCCATTCAGTCGAGCCATTGGCTCAGTTCCATGTTCAAAACTCTTTTGATGTCCTGCATATTAATTGATTTGTCCTATATTCTTCATAACATGTAACATCATGCATTCATATTACTCTTGCAATCTGTCCATTTGTATCTGTCCCTTACTTGTATATAAACCATCTACCTGGGTGTCAATCCACATAGTATAAAATTCCCTTGCTTTGATATTTCAGTCTTTATTTTTGTTCTGTCTAAGTTATCGTATCATTCTAGTTAGGAGGTTCTAGTTAGGAGGGAGATATGAACCTTTGTTCACTGCATTACCAAGTGATCACTGCTGTCCTTAAATTGCAGGAGCTAAGTTCACTACTTTCTCTTGGTGAATTGCCATCCATTATTTGGTCCAACTGTTCTGTCCCTTTCAAATCCTATTTGTTCAGATATGCAGGTAATGACCTGTACTGGGTTTAACTCTTAGGCATGTTGTTCAGTCATTGAACAACCTAATGTTGGCCCTTTATGATCAGGCAACAAAATTGATACCTGTTCTGATGCAGTGTACCATGGCCCATGCTTGAGTAAGCCATCTTCTATACTGGTACCTACTTAGTATCAATTTTGTATTTTTTTCCTTTTGTGTCCAAGTGATGCCCTACATCACTTCAAACCATTTTGCATGTCCTGACCTGATAGACCATTGTTTTGTTCTCCCCTTCACCATTTGATGTTATGTCCAGGTTTGGATGGGTTTTATGTTCTGACCATAACCTTATTTACATGTTGTCCTACACTTTTGAAACTTTCCATGCCTATGTGATATTGTGCAGCCACTGAACCAACCATCTGTCCAATCCTCTTGTGTTGCTTTGTTCACTGCATTTATAAAGTTCAGTTGAGGGTTGCATGCTTGCTACCTTGTGTGTCTTGATATTGGTATTAATGTGTAAATAAAGAAAGAGTATCTGTATCAGTTTGGGGGTTTCCTCTAGTGGCTCAGCGTATATGAGTGTAGAGAGGAAATGAGAAGAAAGGCTTGGGTTAATATAAGGGTAGCTCTACATTCCTGTGTGGATATAGAGGGAAGGAAACTTTCCTCTTTTCTTTGTTCTTGGCACAGTTGTTAGAGGAGGCTTTGTCAGTAAAGGAGGAACAGAGCAGTAGCAGCAACTTGCTGCCTAGATAGATAGCAGTACTAGAATCTTAAGAGAAGATATGAAGGGTATCTTGATAAGGATTGCTCTAGTCCACCTTGGTTCATTTTCAAATTGCCCAATTCCTATCATTATAGGATTTCAGTCCCTCCTATTAGCTCATTTGTTTCCTTGTATTAGTTCAATATATCTTGTTGAGTTGGGATATATATATATATATATATATATATATATATATATATATATATATATAACACTGATTCAGGAAACTTTGAGTAGGTACGAGGATGCATCAGGGCAAAAAGTTAATGTAGCTAAGACTTCCCTATATGTCTCGATAAAGACACCACCTGAACGGGTTGCTGAGTTAGCTGATCGCACGGGGTTTTCTGTTAGCTCACCTCCTTTCACATATTTGGGATATCCTATGGCTGCAGGGCATCAGAACTCAGGTATGTATGAAGAACTTATCAACAAAATCCGGGCAAGAGTAGAAGGCTGGTATAAGAAGCTCTTGTCGCCTGGGAGAAAGCTGGTGTTAATTAAATCGGTGCTTACTTCAATACCGGTATACACACTAGCTGCCTGTAATCCTTCTCTCTCGGTATTGAAACGAATTGAAGCAATTTTCAGTAATTTCTTCTGGGGATCGATCCAGGGGGGCCCCAAACGCAGATGGCTGGGGTGGGAGTCCATTGCGAGAATGAAGTCGGAGGGAGGACTTGGCATTAAGCGATTAGAAGACATTATTGTTTGCCATGAAATATAAAAGAGCAGAACAATTATCGGAGGACTGGACTTTTACTTCACAATACAAACTCGCTTGTACAAAGAAAGCCTAGGGACGAAAACCTAGGTACAGCAATCTAAGTACAATTGTTTATTTTAGATTCTGGGGGGTGATGATAGAGGCTCAGGAAAGCGACGGCCGTACTGCCTTACTCCTTGGACGATCGGGTGCAGCTTTTTGGCTCTGTGGAAGAACTGCTTAGCGTTGATAAAGAAATGCTCTCTCTTTAGGCTTTCTGTCTCTCTGTGTCTCTATGTGCGTCTGTCTCTATATCTCTCTATCTCTGTGTGTCTTTTTGTAAGGTAATGGCACCCTGCTATTTATAAGAGTGGGGGGCCTCATTAGGGTTTACAATGATTGCCCATTCTTGGAAGTCGGCGGCTAAGGATCATTAAATCTGGGCCGTTCGTTGAGATTTGAGCAATAAATGTGATTGCATCAAATCTTTTGTGGGTAATTAATGTTGATTAACATAAATCCTCCTAATTTGTCATGCCAACCTCGGATTCCTCGATACGTGTCTTTAATTAGCATATTTGCAAATGATCTGATTTGATCCCATTGTTTCATTGGGATTTGTTGAGAGATTTTGATCAATCTGATGCCATGTGCCCTGCTATCATGCTACGTGTCATAACAGCAGAAATCTGAACTGCAGGAAAGTTGAGCCGCATAAGGCCAGCCACGTGTCCAGGCTGCCTAAGAGTGGCCCCCCTTGAATATTTGGGCCGCATGGTAATGATTTGAGCCGCATGAGTATGAGTAAACCGCATGGAGATAGTCTTTGCGAGCCGCATGGGGATGGTCTTCGTGAGCAGCATGGGGCTAGTCTTCGTGAGCCGCATGGAGCTAGTCTTCGTGAGCCGCATGGGGCTGGTCTTCATGAGCCGCATGGGGGAGTCTCCGCTTGGGCCGCATACGATTGTCCACGTGTCAAGGCCGCATGACAGTTTCTGACTCTCGGAGGATCGTGTCAGAGATTTTCTTTGCTTCCCAAGGAGTTCGTCATTATGAGGGAGTCATAATGATATCTTTGTGTCAGAACTGTCACCTTGTCCAAGCTGTCAGCCGTCAATGCCTTTAATGCAGTAAAGGACAAACGAGAAAGCTGTTTGCAGGCCACATGGCTCCTCTTTGAGCCGCATAGGACTTTTTTGAGCCGCATAGATCCTTGATCCGTATGGATTCTTAAGCCGCATGACTTCTCTGAGCCGCATGGGGCTCTCTAGCCGCATGGATCTTTCTTTATTATTTTCTATGCTTCTACAAAACCCCTTCAAAGTTTTCAATTTGTAAAATTGAAACACTTTGAATAAGAAGCATGGCCATGTATTCTTCTGGCCGTATATGATGTCTCGGCCGCATGGATGTCTCGGCCGCATGGATGACTCGGCCGCATGGATGACTAGGCCGTAGGGGTTATCGGGACGCATAAGTGTCTCAGCCGCAAGGACTTTCTGCCACGTCATCTTGCCACATATGGAGATCTTTTGCATTAAATGTTGTTGATTTGCTGTCAGTTTTGAGGTCACTTTTCGGGGCGGGATCCTAGGAGTCTGGCCTTCATTTTAGGTGGCTCGCCTCGATAACCGAAGAGTTGGTTTTCGTTCTGCACGAGAATCGAAGCGCCTTAATTTTGTTTATAAATATGGATGGGTTCAGTCGGAGGGATTTTTTTACTTTCTCCATCGTCTCCAATTGTTGACGTCTTTCCTTTCTTTCCCTATTTTCATTCTTCGACTGTCAAAAATGGCCCCCAAATCTTCTAAGGTCGTCTTCACTGTCGCAAAAGGCAAGAAGGCGGCTTCCTCGTCAGCCGTCGTGCCCGAAGTGCATCCTGATGCTCGCCCCGCTTTCAAGGGTAAGAAATGGATTTGAATACTTTGAACCCTAAGAACCCATGGCAACGTTGCTTGATTTATGCACAAGCCTTCATCGTTTGGATGGCTCAAGCTCGATCATGATGGAGCCGCATGCATTGTATGGGCCGCATGACCCTCTCGCATCCGAGCCGCATAGGACATTCCCTATGTATGAGCCGTATGAGAAGGATTTTGAGTCGCAAGATTACTTCTGGATATGAACCGCATAAAGTCTCCGTTGACCGGAGCCGCATATGTTTCTGACAACCTGGCCCGTAGAGAATTTTGCTGAGTCGTGCCGCATAAACTCCTCTGCGAGATAGAACCGCATAAGTTTTTAATCCGAGCCGCATAAGCTATCGAATCAGTGTCACATGGAACTCCTAACTGAATTGGGTCGCATGAAGTTGTGCTGACCCGAGCCGCATAGGCTCTGTTGAAGCCGTACCGCATGAAACTCAGCTGAACTGGGCCGCATAAGGTTTCGTCGATCCGAGCCGCATAGGCTCATAGAAACGTTTTTGAGAAACTCTAAGTGGTTTCATTTTAATCTATTTTTAATCCTGTTTCTTTCGTCCTTTTCCAGTGAACCTCCCAACCAACCCGGCTGGACAGCTTCTAGTGGGTTCGGCTCAGTTTGCCATGGGGTGCGGCTTGATGATCTATTTCGACATATGACAGATCAACTTCCCTCTAATGAGCCTTTGGAGAGGGTGGCTGCCATCAACAACCAGCCTTTCCATTTTCTGTGCACTATGATAAATTCGGGGAAACTGGATGGAGAATATCTGAAACCAGCTTTTCTCTTTGGGGATGCATTCTCCGTAAAGAACTCCCGAATACTGGACATTTCTGAGAACTGGGACTTCACTATGGACGGGGTGGATATCTACGTTCCCGAGATAAAGTGGCATTTTCCCCTTTCGTGGTTTAACATGGTGCCTTTGGGCAGGAAAATGGCAGGTTCTCTGACTCCTACCCAACAGGGGATGTTTGTGGGCAACATCCACTATAATATGAGTATTAGGTCAGCATGTGCAAGTAGGGAGTCGGTCAGCCGGACTGTGATGGGGCTGATTCTGGGTACTTTTATCAATGTGTCTGGTCCTAACTTCACTTTTACCCGAGCTGACACCTTCCTGAACCAACTCGCTCGCAAGGGGTCCTATCCCGTGGGCAGGTTGTCGCTGCTAAATTGGATAAACCCCATTCCCACATGGGCCAATCTTTCCTCATGGATCTTGAGGAACTACGAGGAACTCCTTCGGGAGATTGACCTTTACTACGCCATCCGGGGCACCTGTTACGGATTGCCCATTAACAAGCCGCTGTTCATAGCCCTTTTGGAGATGTATAGCCGGCGTACGGGGACTTTCTTCGTGCCTGGAGGAGAGTTGGGACTTGCTCTCCAAGAAATGCATGTTGTTTCTAAGCTGCCGTGGGGAGGGGAGGCCTTTGAAGTATATACCCCGACGAACGAGGAATTCGGTGACCTGGATCGACGATTTCCTGGTTTCGTCGCTGTGTACCGAGAACTGTTGTGCCACCATAGCATCTGCCACCATACTGCTATCAAGAAAGAAAATAGCTCAGAAGGGAACGCCCCCCATACCACGGCCTGGGTCGCGTATCTTTTCAAGTTACATCCTTCCGGTCGGGTTTCGTTTCGAGGTCCTCAAACCCCGGAGGAGGTAAAGGACATGATGTTGAAGGCCAAAAGGTCGAGGTCCACCCGTGACAGGTTTGGGAGTCGCACCTACTCCTTCAGTTATTTCCACTACGGTACCCAGTAAATGTCTGATAAAGCAATTTTGGCCGGGTTCTTGATGATATGGCTACGAAATTGCGTAGTCTCGGAAGGGGCGGGTTCTACTGAAAGGATCAGCCGCCATTTTATTCTCTCGACTGTGAAGCTGGTCTTCAAAGTAAGACTGGCCCTTCTTCCGGCTATGGTGTGTAGCATACACCACGGCCTCCGTGCCTTTACATCTAAAGTCATTGCTCGTGAGACGACGCTGGACTTCGAGCGGATAGAGCTACCATACCACTATCTCATGGGGTAGTTATTGATGGATTATCGGTCATTGATGAGGGCCGGGACAGAGGATGATGTCACCGCTGATGACGCCTTCCTTTTCCGATATCACCATCAATCTTGGGAGTATGACACCATGCCGGCTTGTCGGAGGGCGTTGGCAAGAGTTGACAGGCCCGACTTCTTTGTGTCTCTTCCTCAGTTTACCCCTAGAGAAGTGAGGAGGGTACACGTTGATGGTATTGAACCTCCCCAGCTCTTATCTGAGAAGATGCTTCTATGGCTGCGCAACATTCGCCCTGCGCACCTAGTATATCTTTACCGAAATAACGTATACTTGGAGCCTTATTTGCCTAGTAGGTTTTTTCGTCAATTCGGGTATAGTTAGCTGTTCCTTGACTGCCCCAGTGCTTGCCTGGGCTTCGAGGACAGTGTCCTTGACGACATCCGGGTGTGGCATTATTACAATGCTGTTCATACCAGGGCTAGCTTCTCAGTCCCTGACGCTAATATGCAAGGGAATATTCTGTACATGGCGGCTCTTTATCATGTTACGGCGAGCAAATCTCCCATGAACTTTGACATGAACACCAGCTTCATTGTCGGGACCGGCTTGGCAGAAAAATCAGAGGGTTCTAGGAAGAGAAAGAGAGGGGCGAATAGGGTTCCCGTGCCAGACTTGGAGTCCTCTGCGGCGGACGAAGAGGATGACGAGCAGGCCGCCGATGACTCGTCGCATTCTTCGGACGAGGAGGTGGGGAACCATCCTCCTATTGTGCCGGACGAAGAGGTGGAGGATTATCCATATGTTGTGCCTGGTGCTTCGCTCCCACGAGGCAGGCGTCTGTCTACTGACGATGTCAGGACCTACTCCACAAAGCGGGCTGCGGTAAGACGTCGCAGGCTGTTTATTGATGTTGACGCTATTTCTGAGGTGATTGGAATTTCAACCGCCTTTTCTTTCTTTTTCTAAATTGTGGCCTAATCATTTTTTGCTCTTTGTAGGCGTCCGGGGAGTCTGCTTCTCGGGACTCGACTACTGAAGTCGATCCAGCCTTGTCCACTTTGATCAATGATATGTGCACAACCATCACTTCCGCTGGGGCTCTTCCGGAGGCGGCCGGGGGGTCTCATCTTGCTGAGACCTCAACTCATGGAGATGGGAGCTCTATTGCCCCTGTCCCTGAGACAGCTAAATTCCAACAGGATAACGCTGACCCGGCTGACTCCCCTTCAGGGGTGGACGGGACAGAGAAGCCAGTTGAATTTAAGTTGGGAGCTACGGGTGGGGAGTCCATGCTAGTTTCGAATGAGCTACAGCCTCCGAGCTCTTCCCCTAGTAAGATAAACCAGCTTTTTAACTTATGAGGAGGCCTATTTGCTCTATCACCCTGTCCTTCGTGGATTAATGATTGCTTTGGATGTGCAGGTACCACCCCTTTATTGTCGGTGATGGATGTTGCCAGGGCGGACTCTACCGGGGGAATCTGATGGAAGCATGTGTGCCTCCTTCTTTTCCAACCTATACTGAGGAGCTTCCAGCTGGGTCAAGTTCGGGAGCCTTGGTGGTAGCACAGCTGGAGCAAGGGACGACGCTTTCCGCGCCATCCTCTGCGAATAGGGTTTCGGGAGTTAACCTTTTCGCTCTCCCGAGTATCCAGGCTCTTCGGACGGCGGAAGAGGAGCTAGCTGCCATCCTTGCCTCTTTTCGTACAGGATTCGTTTCCTTGGTGACAGGGACGGCCAGTTCTGAGGCTACTCCTTCGTTACTGCCTGCCACACTCCCTTTGACACCGTCCTCTACGAAATTTTTGGACGAAGTGTCCCAGGATGTGGTCGACAGTTTCCACCGCCACCTGAAGAGGGGGATTGAGGCAGCTGTGGAGAGGGGAACTCCCTTTTCTATGGCCCGTCAATGCACCGGTGGCCAGATTAATATCTTTAGAACACTCTCCGGTGGAGCGGGACTGGCTGCGCTTCTGGAGCCTAAGCTGTTAGAGGCCGATCGTCTTGTGGCCCAGTTTCGCGTGCTGCAATAAGCCGATTTACCTGCGATAATAAACCAAGAGCGTAATTTCCTTATGACCGTGGTGGAGAAGGTTAGGCTTGCTCGGGAATCGATCAAGCCAACTATATTGAAGGATCGCCAGGATCTGACTCAGTTGTATGATCAATGGAATCGTCGGACTGAAGATTGTGCGGCTCGGGAAGCGGCGGCCTCCCGGGGTAGCTGACACCAAGGAGCAAATCCTCGAGCTTCAGAGAAAGCTGGCTTTCTTGGAGTTCGAGCTCAAAGCTGCTCGTGCTGAGAAAGGGATTGCCATTCAGGAGGCTGACAAGTTTAGTAGGGCTTCTGCCAATCTAGAACTTGCCCTAAAGAAGATGGAGAACAACTGGCAGGCATATATGTATTTGAATGATGCAGAGCAGTTGTCCTAGGAGGCCGAGTGCCGAG
This sequence comes from Iris pallida, assembly GCA_029216955.1. NCBI lineage: Eukaryota > Viridiplantae > Streptophyta > Magnoliopsida > Asparagales > Iridaceae > Iris > Iris pallida. Next base: position 32,266,801 of record JANAVB010027598.1, read on the forward strand.
CTAAACAGAGGCTTGAGCGGGGGACTGTCTTGGTAAGAAACCGCCTCTTGGAGTTGTGTAATACCGAACTATAGTCGGCCTTTTCTTCTTGTTTTGTTCCTGTTTTTTCTTTTTCTTTTCTTTTTGAGAGGGACGTGGTCCCAAAACATGTAATGTTTTTTTCGTCCTTCAAATAAAGAGTACTTTCCTTTCTACCCTTTATTTGCATTGCTTGTTGTGCCTATTGTAGTGATGTTTGCCCCGCATGGGGGACTTGTTTGTGGACCTGTTACCCATGGCATACCTTGGTTTTAGGTACAGGTAACAAGTTTGACTGGGGATACTTAGAACAGTTCCACGGTAAGGTGGTCGTGGACGTTCCCAGTATCGGGATATAGAATGCCATGGAGCAGCTGGGCTCCCGGGGCATGATGAGGAATAGTGGGCCTGTACTAAGAGACTTAGCAAAGGATATTTGTGGGCCTATTACCTTTGGCATACCCTGACTTAGGATATGGATAATAGGATGGGGGGAAACCAACATACTTACTCAGAGGTAATGAGGACATGGCAAGTATGAAGGTTTTAACCGTAGAGTCTTCCTACTTAGAGGTAATGAGGACATGGCAGGAGTGGACTCAACGGAGGATATTTGTGGTTAACAGAGGACATTTGTGGGCCTATTACCCTTGGCGTACCCTGGTTCAGGGTACGGGTAATAAGGCGAGAGAGGACCGACATACTTACTCAGAGGTAATGAGGACATGGTAAGTACGGAGGTTTTATCGAGGAGTCTTCCTGCTCAGAGGTAATGAGGACATGGCTGGAGCGGACTCAGCAGAAAATATTTGTGGACCTATTATCCTTGGCGTACTCCGGTTGTAGGTACAGATAATAAGTTGAAAGAGAATCATCATACTTACTCAGAGGTAATGAGGATATGGCAAGCATGAAGGTTTCTTCGACGGAGCCTTCCCATTCAGAGGTAGTGAGGACATGACAGGAGTAGGCTCAATGAAGGAGGGTACATAGAATGACTCAGAGGTAATGAGGATATGAAAGTTCTATGTAAGGGGTGATTTGTTTTTGGCGAAAGTGAAACGACTCAGAGGTAATGAGGACATGGCTGTTTTGGGAATTTGTGGATCGGTTACCCTTTTTGTGCACTAGGAGTACGGGTAGTAGATCATGAGGGAGGATCTCTTCCAGGAAGAAAGTTCAGATGTATGGTCATACATGACTTACTATCTGAGAGAGTGACCGGAATGTGAGTTCAGAGGCACCAGCGGGTACTTGACTCGATAATCTGGAATGTTGAAATGTGAGTTTAGCGGCACCAGCGGGTACATGACTCGATAATCTGGGATACTATGAAAGTGAGTTCAGCGGCACCAGCGGGTACATGACTCAATGATCTGGAAACTTGCGGATGTGAGTTCAGCGGCACCAACGGGTACATGACTCGATAATCTGGAATGAGTGGTTGTGAGTTCAGCGGCACCAACGGGTACATGACTCAGCAATCTGGGATACTGTGAAAGTGAGTTCAGCGGTACCAGCGGATACATGACTCAATGATCTGGAAAATGTCGTTTAGACATAATATTTCTTCAGGAACTTGCCGTTGACGGGCAACTTGAGCAAGTCTCCATTTTGTTTTGCGAGACGATAAGCACCGTTGGAGAATACAGCCTCGATGATAAATGGACCTTTCCATTTTGGCTAGAACTTGTCGGTGGTCTTGTGAGTCATGACCATCGGCCTCCGGACTACCAGAACAAGATCGCCCACTTGGAATGTTCTGATTTTAACCTTCTTGTTGAAGGCTCCAGAGATGCGTGCCTGGTATAGCTCGATCCTCTGCTGAGCCAGGAGGCGCTTTTCATCTAAGGCCTCTAACTCTTGTAGTCGACGTCGGTAGTTATTATCCATCGTCAATTGATAAGTGAGGGTGACACAAAGTGAGGATATTTGAGTCTCCAATGGAAGAACTGCCTCGCTTTCGTACACCAGGGAGAATGGTGTGTTCCCTGTGGCCGTTCGGACTGTGGTACGGTACGCCCACAGGCATTCACCAAGCTTCTCGTTCCAGTCGCGTTTATTAGACGACATGAACTTCTTGAGTAATTTGATGATGGTTTTATTGAATGCTTCTGCCAACCCATTTGCCGCTGGATTGTATGGTATCGAAGCAATGTTCTGGATGCGGTGCTAGTCATAAAACCGATAGAAGGCGTGGCTTGCAAACTGCGGACCATTATCGTGGATGATCTTCCGGGGCAGTCCAAAGCGATAGATGACGTGATGCTTAAGGAAGCTGATCACGTTTAAAGTTTTTACTTTTGCGAGCGGGACAGCTTTCGTCCATTTGGAGAAGTAATCTGTGATTGCGAGTATGAAGCGATGTCCTCGAGAGGAAGGTGGAGTGATTGGACCAATGATATCCATCCCCCATGCTTCGAATGGCCAGGACGCCACTGTCGGATGTAGAAATTCGGATGGTTGGTAGATGAAGTCCGCGTGGACTTGGCAGGCTTTGCACTTTCTAGTCTATCACATTTGCTACCATCGTGGGCCAGTAGTAGCCCATTCGGCGAAGACGGTCCTGCAATTTAGGGCTAGGCTGATGGGCCCCGCAAATACCGTCATGAGCTTCTCGTATGGCTTCTTTGGCTTCCGTGTTTGACAGACACCGAAGCAATAATCCATCGTAGGATCGGCGATACAGCATTTTCGTCTCTATATCGTAGAAGAATCTGAGAGAATGCCGTCTGATGGAGGTGGCTTCCTTTGGGTTCTTAGGGAGGATATTGTAGACGACGAAGTCAATGAATGGTTGTCTCCAGTCTGGGACGTCGTCGATCGCCTGAGCGGAATAACTCGCCACAAATTGAACATTTTTCTTGGGGCAGACCAGTTCGTGGCCTATCACGTCCACCGATTGATGAGTATGATTTGGCACTGCTAGGGAAGCCGCCAGACCTGCTAAGGCATCGGCTTCGATATATCGGAGTCTGGGAACATACTCAATGAAGAACCCCTCGAATGATGAGATAATGTCGATAGCTATTTGGTGATAGGGGATCATGTCTTCGTGGCGAACTTCGTATGATCCCCGGATTTGATTGACGATTAACTGAGAATCGCCGTATGCTTCAAGATATTCTACTTCCAGCTCTCTTGCAAGTTGGAGGCCAATGACCAGAGCGTTGTACTCGGCCACATTGTTAGAGCAGGGTTCTGTGAGAGAGTAAGCACAGTTAATAACCAATCCGGAAGGGGAGACCAGCACCACCCCGACTCCGACGACGATATTGCCCTTGGGTCCAGTTCTCGAAGCGCCGTCGAAGAACATTTGCCATATATCATCGTGAGAGGTTGTATACGAATCGGCGACCTCATCTGGGATTTCCTCATATATTCTGGACGACTTCGAGCCTGGATGTGCTGCCAAAAAGTCTGCCAGGGCTTGACCTTTGACAGCCTTTTGCGGAAAGAAGATCATATGATAAGGGGACAGCAATATTGCCCATGTAGCGAGGCGAGAGCTGAGTGCCCCTGGTTTAGTCATGAGGACCCTGAGAGGGTTGACTCATGAGATCACATGTATCGTTTGTCCCATGACATAGTGCCGCGTCTTCTGAATAACGAACACAAGGGCAAGGCATTCCTTCTCCACAGCGGTGTATCGGTGCTCTGGCCCAATCATCATTCGACTGAGGTAGTATATGGCTTGCTCATGGTCTGCATCATTGTTTTGTGCCAGCAGAGCCCCGAAGGAATGTTCTATTGCTCGTACGTAGAGCAGGAATGGTTTTCCAGCAACCGAGGCCACCAGGACTGGAGGATTCGACAAATATTCTTTGATGCTGTTGAAGGCTCGCTAGCATTCTTCATCCCATACGAATGAGACGCCTTTCTTCATGAGATGGGTGAATGGTCGACATCGTCCGGAGAGGTTGGAAATGAACCTCCTGATGTAAGCTAGCCTCCCTTGGAGGCCTCTGAGTTCGCAAAGATTTCTCGGGGGACCCATCTCCATAATTACCTTTGTCTTCTCAGGGTCTACATGGATACCCTGGGCGGTGATGATGAATCCCAAGAACTTCCTGCTGGATACGCCCAGGAAGGATTTTGTTGGATTCATCTTCAGATTGTGCGCTCGCATCAGGTCGAATACCGTCCTCAGATCCTGTAGATGGTCTCCCTTACAGCGACTCTTGACGGCGATGTCATCGACGTAGCATTCTACCGTCTTGCGTAAGTGGTCTCTGAAGATAATACTCATGGCTCTTTGATATGTGGCGCCGGCATTCTTCAAACCGAAAGGCATGACTGTGTAGCAGTACGTGCCAATCGGTGTTCGGAATGACGTATGCTTTTCGTCGTCAGGAGACATCTTGATTTGGTTGTACGCCGAGAAGCCATCCATGAATGACATACGTTCGAAGCCGCAGGTGTTGTCAATCATGATGTCTGTGATAGGGAGGGGGAATTCATCTTTGGGGCATGCCTCGTTCAAATTGTGGAAGTCGATGCAGATTCAAATCTTTCCATTCTTCGTGAGGACTGGTACTATATTGGCGACCCAGTCAGGATGTTGCTGCTTACGAATGAAACCGCTGGCTATCAGTTTATTGACTTCGACTTCGATCGCATCCATGATGCCCGGGCGAAAGCGTCGCTGTTGTTGCTTGACTGGCTTTGCATCCGGCCGAATGTTGAGTTTGCGAAGAGCGATATCGGGATTTAACCCCGGCATGTCTTCATAGCTCCAGACGAACACATCAATGTATTCTTTGACAAGTTCCAGCAGCGATTCTCGCTCTTCGTCTGTTAGGCTTCTACTGACGAAGATTAGTTTTGGAGAAGATTCGCTGCCGGGGTCGACCTGTATAACCTCATCTTCAGTAGGAGGTTCTCTTAGTTCGAACCGCTTTTTCCATTGTGCATCCAACTGTTGGGCCCAGGGCTCGAGCTCGAGAATTTTAGGGATGTCTTCGTCTTCTTCATAAGCGTCGACGAATGCCATGTTGACTGACAAGACTTGTCTGAATACATCTTCGATGCTGGTATCAGAGTCAGAAGTTGGTGACCCGATCGAATGTGAATGCCAGTCACATTTTTCATCTGAACTCTCAGGGGTCGTCGTGGTACACATACCCTAACCCACATCGAGTCTTGCTATAGTAGTCCCGTGGTTTGCCAGCCGGGACCGGTGGCTTCAAAGGCAATCGTCGTCCAGTACCGTCGTTCAAGCCTGGCGTCGTCTCCAGATCATACCCTTATTTTTGCATGAGGTATTTGGATTGGGGGCTATATAGATACAGAGGCAGTCTCCCGGCATCTGGCCCGAGGTCGACTTCTTCTACGGTGAAGGGATGCGAATCGTCCTTCCGACCGAAGATGATTGGATGGTCCCCTCCCTCGATTATGCGGTAAGCATCTTCTACTGGAGTAAGCTGGATCGCGGTGTACACATTTGTCACTTGTGTGTGTAGGTGAGTGCCTATACCGTATTCCATAGCATACATTGTACAAAGCTTATTAAGCTCGAGGTAGTTCAAAGATAGCCCTTTATTGATGAAGTAAGGTATCTTTTCTAGGAGGATTACATCATCTGCGGAGGGAACATCAGTGTGGGCAGCCACATACTTGGCTAGCTCCGGTTCTTCTTCGGCTTCCCCCTGCGTAAATGAAGACTGAGAGGACGACCTGGGCAACTTGATCGTCAGGGGTTCAGCTGGTGGAGCAGAACGGGAAGTTGTTGGCAGACTAGCGACCCCCCAGTCTGGTGCTCGATGCTGGGCGGGGAGTGGTTGGTTCGCTAGAAGTTCCAGGTCTTACATCGGGGTGACGACCCTTCTTGGGAAGGCGTATCGTCATTGGCTTGTCGGAGGGATTGAGCTTCTCCGTCTGCGGCCGGCCGACTCTCGGTTGCCTGATCGTCAGTGGCTCCGTTGTGGGTCTTGGCAATTGGCCAGACCTTGGCAGCCGAATTATCATCTGCTCTTCTTGTGCCGAGAGGCTGATTGCGTCCTTACGCAGAGTGGCTGTAAGGGGTACGGACTTGCCAGGTTTGCGAGCTTGGAGGTGGATCGTCAGAGGTTCTTCTGATCCTGTGGCTGTCTCGGTACGAGCTTACACATCTCCTTCATCAAGGTGCCTCTTTAAATTTTTATATAGGCAGGAGTCTGAGTAGTAGGATTCGACCCCTTTGAAGGGATCGATATCAGCAAATTCTGTCCTCACGAAGCCGTATTTATCGACATATTTGAAGCACTGGTGCAGCATGAAAGGCACGACCATATAATCGTGTATCCATGGGCGCCCTAAGAGGATGTTGTAAGAAGTGTCTGCATCTATGACGTAGCAGGTGACTTCTGATTGGAGATCGCCAATCTGACACTTCAGACGAATCTTCCCAATTGGGTAGCTCCTACCCGAATTAAAACCGCTGATGGCGGTGCTTGTAGGCGTCAAGCGATGCATTGGGATAGGGAGATGATGTAGCAGACCCTTCGGGATAATGCTTATGGAAGAGCCAGGGTCGATGTGCATCCGATCCACCTTTACGTCGCCGATATATCCAGTGTAGTATAATAGACGATCGTGAAGGTTGGTTTTGATGAGCATGTCCTGCGGAGTGAAGACAATGTTGGGCATTGCTCCCGTGCAAGCGCTGTCTTGGAGATCTGCAGGCGGGCTCTCTCCTGTGAGGTTGACCCGAGCCAGATAGGCGTCGGCATTCTGGAGTGCATCGCTCAAAGCCGCTCGCACATCCTTTGAGAGTCTCAGAAGCTCGTATAATGACAACTTGGCCGGTGTGTTGGCCAATTGCGCCAAGATGTCGAAGTTGTAGGGCCTCTCCAGCCCCTGTGGTGTCTCTTTTCGGAGGGATTTGTCAAAGCGAGTCTCCTTCGGCCTAGGCTTGTCGGTCGTCGAAGGCTGAGCCAGTCCCGGAGCGTCGGCTGTAGCGGGCTGATGATCTTCAGCCGAGTTGTCAGCCACAGGTTGGGATTGTGCCCAAGACCGTGTGACGACGGCTGTAGCTTCTTCGATATCTGCTGAGATTGTGCGGCAGGACTTGACTTTTCCACTCTTGTTCTTGCGAATGGAGGATGGTGTGGACTGAGTCACTTCAGATACTAAGTCTGGATGGACCCACATGACCTCCCCTCGTGATGTGGTGAGGGGCACTAGACCGGCAGCCTGATCTCGGGGAGGTGGAAGATTCGCAATCTCTATTGTCGCCAGAGGGATGGGGACCACACCGTCTTGAGTTACCGTCGGAGGGAAACTGCTAAATTGTACTAATACCATATTGTCTGCCACGGTTACCTTTTCGAAATCGATGGCCAGAGCGTTCGAATCGATGAGGTTTTAGATGTACCGTTTTAGCTGGTAACAGTCGTGTGTAGCATGGTGGACGTAGCAGTGGTAATGGCAGTACTTCGGGTTCTCTATCTCTGCCAGCCGCGGTTCCCGTCTTGGTGGAGGAAGCTGAATTCTGTCTCCTTGTATGAGCATGTCCAAGATGGGCTTGACGTGACCGTCTTCGAAGGAGTAAGTGATTTGCGGCCATTGTTTGTCTGCCGGCTTTGGCTCAGGTTTTTGTGCAGTGTCAGCCACCATAGCCTGCTTACCCCTGTTGTCCCGATTGTTGGAGGGACTACCCCCATTGTCGTTGTTGGTGTTTGGACGCTTGCCCTTGTTCTCTCCGTCCGAGATGTGCAATCCCAATTGGCGAGCCTTCTTCAATCGTTCTTCGGTGCTTGTGGCACTGATGATGAACGTCTTCCAGTCCTTGAATTAACTTTCTCCCATCCAGAGACTGATTGTTAGGAGCAATATCTTTTGGCAAATTTCAATCAAAGAGGAATCCGGATTTCCGGACGGCAACTTCATTGCGGTTTGCCGAAACTGCTCGATATAGTTCCTTGTCAGCTCTTTCTCCCCTTGGACGACGTCCATAAGGGTGGACATTATGATGTCCTGTCCTACTTCGTAGAATCTCTCCAAGAACATGCACTTGAAGCTGGCGAAGGAGTGGATGCAGTTGTCTGGCAGGTTACGGTACCAGTCGAAGGCGACCCCTTCCAATACCCCGATGAATAATCGTGTGAGAATGGCATTGTCATGGAACAGATGGTCGGTGGTGACCTCGAAGTAAGTGATGTACCGACTTGCTGAGGTCTTGCCATCATAAGGATTGATATTGAACGGCTTATATCTTGGCGGGAAGGGGACATCCCTCCATACAGCAGAGTACGGTTGTCGTATTCTGAGGTCTGGAGAATTTTTTTCGAGCATGAAACATGGCTCGGAGCTCCTGGACCTCTCTTCTCGCCTTACGGGCCTCATCCATGGTGGTAGGGGCCGTTACTTCAGGAGGATTGTTGCCCGGGTTCGGTGCTGCTGAATTCGAGTCCGCATTGGCCGCGGGACCTGCGCTTGTTTGGCCAGGTGTCCCTCTTTACAGAGTTGGAAGGGCCGCTTTGATCTCGTCTACAGACTTGACCAAGGCAAGCAATATGGCTTCGAGTGTGTCGATGCGTTGGCGATCACTGGAACCACCTTGGCTGCTATCTGTCATGAATACCATCTTTACATGAGGAGAGATGGACGGAGCGGAGGAGGAAACGCCCTCCGAGTCATACCCTTGTAGAGAGAAGTCATCGGGATATGTGGGAATGTTCTCCTCTGGTTCGGACTCAGAAGGAAAAGTACCCCCAGTCTCCGAGTTCGCCTCGTCTTGGGAGTTGTGGACGTCCTCGGGGACGTCGGGGTTTGCTGCATCTGATGGGAGAGTTGCCTCCCCTGACTCGTCTTCTTGGAACATCGGATTGTTGTGGAGGTTCGGAGGAGTGCTACCCCCAGTCCCAGCAACCCCCTGTGTTGTGGACGACGAATCTCCCACTGTAGCAGAGTTTGTCTTAGAACGGGTACCTTGGAAAACTTCGGTGGTGGGTACCCACTTAGACGACAGTCTCTTGGTCAAAGTAGTTGAAATCTTCGGGCTGGGAATATTTGTCTTCTTCCCTCTCCCATCGGCGGGGACTTTCTGGACAGAGTTGCAGGAGACGACGGAAAGTGCCTCGTCTTCTGAAGATGGCTGTTGCAGTCTTTGAAAGACGGACTGCCGGTCTTTTCGTACTGTCGCATTATTGCAGCAGCAGTTGACGATGACTTGGGTGTAGTGACGTCCATGGGAGGACTCTTTGCACCCCGATGCATCTTCTCTTTCCTTGCGTTTGTGGAGGATGGCCTCACGCAAGTCAGATGGGTCTGGATCGACCATGTTTGCTCCCTGGATTTTGGGAGACTTTTGCAAACCTCTCTGTCTGTTTGCCGCCGGGGGCTGGACCCGAGTGGTTCTGTACAACTTTCTATCTGAGGCCCGCATAACGGTATGCGGGATGCTCGAATGGTCCGAGATCGGATCAGCGGACCGAGCTCGCCAAGCTCGCGCTGCCCTAGACTTCTTTGCTCTAGTGCGTAAGGGCACATAGTACGAAGAGTCTAGGTGATACTGGAGAGAGTCAGACATATCTTTTTGGGAGCACAAGAGATCAGGACCATAAGGTAGGCGGTCGAAGACAGAGCCACGCGGTGTGGGTGTCATACGGCTGTCATCAGTAATCTTCATGCGGCTGGCAGATGTAGCCGCATAGGCCTTCTTCATGCGGCTGGGAGTCTCAGCCGCATGAGTTTTCTTCATGCGACTGGATGATCTGACCGCATAGACTTTCTTTATACGGCTGGCAGATTCACCCGCATGAGTTTCCTGCATGTGGTTGGTAGAATTGGCCGCAGGAGTGTTCGGCTTCTTCTTGGGGCGCATAGAACCACTCTTTGTCCCTGCAAGTCCAGCATCGTAGTGCTTTCCTCTGCCGGACTTGGGGACAGCAGAGTCCTCTACGGCTCGAAGTGGAGCCGTATGATAATCGCCTTCGCCGTCTTGGGTAGCAGAGAGTACCCCGTCCAGAGCTTGTGGAGGAGCAAATGACTTTGGCCTCCACTCGCAGCGAGCTTTCTTTGTACGGGTTCACTTCTGGATCGGGCCAGCACTTCCTTCAGAGAGCATTTCTTCAAACGCCTGTTGGTCGAAGCGGACGACCATCTTCTGTTGCGTGGAGCCAAGTTTGGTTGCATCCGATTGTGTCACCAACTCATCAGCCGTGGAGAAGTTTGTCCCCAGCAGAGTCGCCATCGTGTTTGCCATGAAATATAAAATAACAGAACAATTATCGGAAGACTGGACTTTTACTTCACAATACAAACTCGCTTGTACAAAGAAAGCCTAGGAACGAAAACTTAGGTACAGCAATCTAAGTACAATTATTTATTTTAGATTCTGGGGGGTGACGATAGAGGCTCGGGAAAGCGACGGCCGCTCTGCCTTACTCCTTGGACGATCGGGTACAGCTTTTTGACTCTGTGGAAGAACTGCTTGGCGTTGATGAAGAAATGCTCTCTCTCTTTAGGCTTTCTGGCTCTCTGTGTCTCTATGTGCGTCTGTCTCTATATCTCTCTATCTCTGTGTGTCTTTTTGCAAGGGAATGGCACCCTGCTATTTATAAGAGTGGGGGGCCTCATTAGGGTTTATAATGATTGCCTATTCTTGGAAGTCGGCGGCTAAGGATCATTAAATCTGGGCCGTTCGTTGAGATTTAAGCAGTAAATGTGATTGCATCAAATCTTTTCTGGGTAATTAATGCTGATTGACATAAATCCTCCTGATTTGTCATGCCAACCTCGGATTCCTCGACACGTGTCTTTAATTAGCTTATTTGCAAATGATCTGATTTGATCCCAATGTTTCATTGGAATATGTTGAGAGATTTCGATCAATATGATGCCACGTGCCCTGCTATCATGCCACGTGTCATAACAGCAAAAATCTGAACCGCAGGAAAGTTGAGCCGCATAAGGCCGGCCACGTGTCCAGGCTGCCTAAGAGTGGCCCCCCTGAATATTTGGGCCGCATGGTAATGATTTGAGCCACATGAGTATGAGTAAACCGCATGGAGATAGTCTTTGCGAGCCGCATGGGGATGGTCTTCGTGAGCAGCATGGGGCTGGTCTTCATAAGCCGCATGGGGGAGTCTCCGCTTAGGCCGCATACGATTGTCCACGTGTCAAGGCCGCATGACAGTTTCTGACTCTCAGGGGATCGTGTCAGAGATTTTCTTTGCTTCCCAAGGAGTCCGTCATTATGAGGAAGTCATAATGATATCTTTGTGTCAGAACTGTCACCTCGTCCAAGCTGTCAGCCGTCAATGCCTTTAATGCAGTAAAGGACAAACGAGAAAGCTGTTTGCAGGCCACGTAGCTCCTCTTTGAGCCGTATAGGACTTTTTTGAGCGGCACAGATCCTTGATCCGCATGGATTCTTGAGCCGCATGACTTCTCTGAGCCACATGGGGCTCTCTAGCCGTATGAATCTTTCTTTATTATTTTCAATGCTTCTACAATTATGAAGGCCTTCTCTATCAAGTTATGGTGGAAATTTTGAACTCAAGAGAGCCTCTGGGTGCAATTCTTCATAAGGAAATACTGCTCTTAGCAACACCCGAGTGCGGTACGGATCACATCGAACTCGTCTCATGTTTGGAAAAGACTTCTGGCAGAGAGGGAGATGGCAGATCAGTATATACTTCAGGATGCTGCGGGCTTATATTGGCGTCGATCATCAGGTAGATTTACCCTTGCTTCGGCATGGGATGTTTCAAGAACACAGTGGCCTATAGCTCCTTCATTCATCCATATTTGGGGGATTTGCATTCCGTATAAATGGTCAATTTTGTTATGGCGCGTATTGCATAACAAAATTCCAACTGATGAGCAGATAATGAAGATTGGTTTTAGCATGGCTTCTCAGTGTCATTGCTGCATGAACAGTTCGGTTGAAACTACAGAGCACATTCTAAATTCTGGAGAATTAGCTACGAAAGTTTGGGCTGTTATGCAAGGTGTGTTCTACATACAGGGAGGTGGTCGAACATTGGTTCAGAGGATGAGGAGGTGGTGGCGCGGAGGAAAGCTGCATCAAAAATAGATTGGAGTAGGGGCTATTATATGGGTATTGTAGAAAAATCGGAACAAATGGCGATATGAAGGGTATAAGTTCTCATCTCATATGCTCGTGAAGGAGATTCATAGGCAGATTGCTAAAGCTATTGTCAAGTGTTCGCATTAGTTTTACTATGATGTTTTGTTTTTTGGATTATCGCCATATATATATCTGTATATGTGGTGACTTATATTGTAACCTGAGTTGGTACTCATCTATTATTCAATAAATTCCTAGTTATATATATATATATATATATATATATATATATATGGACTTGGGTTAAGAAGGGGAATGACTTAACTAAATGCTAATGTAAATCAATATATGGAATCATATGTATCAATCCCATTCAAATGTTGTCTTGTTATCCTTGTATCAGTCCTAATAGGTGGGGATTTCAGTCCTATTTTAGTTTGGGATTAGTGATGTAATGTTAAGTCCTAGTATTGAGTTCACTCTTCATTTCTTAATATAGGTACCAGTCCTCTTGGGACTTAGATTTAAGTAGTGAGAGTTGTGGGAAGAGCCATTGTATGAGGGTGTGTCTATATGTATATATGAGTGAAGTAGTGAAGGGAAGTTAAGAGTATAGGAAATAGTGTATGTTGGGATGGGTGTGTTGATGTTAGTAGATGTTAATATAGGATACCAGTTAGAATGTTAATTAGGGGTATAGGTTGGCGTCATGTATGTGATTAGTTAGTGTCTAGAGATTAGTAGATATAGGTACCTGATATGTTAGTTTAGGATGAGTGTAAGGGGCAATAAAGGTAATGGTTAGGATAAATTCAAATACCACTTTTGGCCTAATCATTCAATAACTATATTAGCAAAACCCTAGATTTGACCAAGATTGACTAATTAGCTAGTTTGACTCAGGTTGACTAGTTGACCTGGTTCTTGACCTAGAATTGAATATTTGACCAAGATTGACCAAATTGACTCCTTGACCTAGAAAGAGGTCTAGCAGCATATAGTTAACTCATTTAGATTCATTGTTCACTCTAGAACATTAAATACCCATGTACATCTCCCATATAGGTTTGTGTGACACCACTTTGGGCATCAGTCCTCATTCATTGCTCTAGACGACAGGCGAGTAAATTCTTTGATAGTTATTTCATTTATTTGATGATTACTGTGATTTAGCTTCTAGTATAGTTCTATTTGATTCTCTGTCATAACATGAATTGGTATTCTAGATTCATTCACTCGCAATACATGTATTTGACTAGTCTAGCCTCTATTACTTGAATCACTCACAAGAACCACCTACTCGAAACACCTACAAGTACTAATTATTCCAATCATACAAGAACTATCACTACAAGCAAGATAGCCAATGCCGCTGGGCCCAGCGTGCGACGTGTCGTATTCAACAAGAACCATCATTACATGAAAGATAGCCATCGCCGCTTGGCCAAGTGTGTGATGTGCCGTATTTACAAGAAAGATAGCCGTCACCGCTTGACCAAGCGTACGATATGTCGTATTACTCGTCTAATCGTGAAAGATAGCTATCGTACGCTTTTCAAGTATGCGATGTGCCATATTTACTCGTTACCCGTTCACATGTCGAAAATAGTATTTCAAATACACTGGATTAGTGTCTTGTACTAGATTCACATTGTCTCATATTTTACAGATTGGACTGGTCTCACATTGTTCTAGTTAGTTATCTCTAGTTACAGTCTTCATTGCCATGCTCTCATATTTCTTTGTATTTACTTACCTTGTTCTAAACTGCCTATTTCATTACCTGTCTTAATTTTCATGATTCATCAAGTATAACTGTCTATAACTGCTTTGTAGTCTTTGTCATTTATTTGGGATTGCTAGAGGAGATGTGCTCATTTTATCCTGACTGGATATATTTTTCAGATGATTGCTCTGAGGATACATGTCCTACCTTCTATGGATCTAAGGAGGGGAAAGCTACCATGGGTCCCGATTCTCAGGAGTGACCGAGACACTAGTTTAGTGGACTTATTCTAGATTCCTTATTTTGAACTTGAATTATAATAATTGAAGATTTTGACATTGTATTTGAGATTGTTTCAAATATTATTTTAGTTGTTGTTTGTTGAGTCTTTATAGTTATTTAGACTTCTTTGGTATCTTCTCGTGCTTTATACTGTGACTGAGTATTACCACATCTTTATACTTATCCTTCATTCGGAGTTGAGATCTATGACAGGTACATTATATCATTGTGTTAGTTATTAGTTAGCGACCTAGAACAACGTTCTACCGTCGATTCTGTGCATAGGCTGGGTACTGTTACGCACTCGTGCCTCTATATCGGGTGCGGGTCGTGACAAACACCAAGCACAGATAAAGACTAGTATATAGACAAATCCCAATCTATATAAATCAGAAAAAATTACAAGATTGACACAAAACTAATATTGAACCCTTTGCCCTAATAGGTTCAACCCTCTCACTGCATTCAAGAAGAAGCGACAAAGATTACATGAAATCACTCACAACCCGTAGCAATTTTCATATCCGAAGTTGACGACACTTCGATCAGATCTCCTCCTTCCTTCCATCTTGTATAGCGAAGTCCTAAGAGCAAAATACAGACTTTCTTTTAGATCTTCTATGGATAAGCACCTAGAATATTAACTTTGTGCTATATTTTGTGCCTCCACCCTCACCTTATATATATAATAAGAAAATTCGATTCTTGGTCATAATAGAATTTCCTAGATAGGAAACCCCGAGATAAGAATCCTATTACACCTAAAATATCCCATCAACATCCTATCTTAGATCATAATATGATTTCCTAAATAGGAAACCCTAAAATAAGAATCCTATTATATCTAAATTAGTCAAGCACTAATTATGTACATCCAAATCTAATCAAACCAAATATTTAACCAGTTTTGGATTCCACAAATATGCTGTTACCAAATCCAGATTGGACTCCAACGACAAGTACGTAGTATGTGCAGCCTAAGATGCGGTATCGATGGTAGTACGTTATTTAAACCTTAATATATGTCATTACAACAATATAGGTATAATAATTATGATTCTACTTAATCACAGAAAATACTATAGGAAGATAAGAATGAAAAGAACATAATCTCATATCATAAACTCCACAATATCCCAAATCCACAAGTCTAAATTCTCAATTATTAGTACATGCCAATAAATTTTTCGGAGACAAATCTGGTCAAATGAGTAATGGAAAGTAAAAGGTAAGGTATGAAATTAAATAGAAAATGTCGCTAAGCCTAGACAACTCTAGGGATCATCTCATGGTCCATAGGTGCATCGGAACCAACCTCACCTATATCATCATCATAGGGTTCATATTAAGTAGGATGTAGATCCCCTTCATCGCCTAATATGTCAACGTATATAGTTAAAAAATGAACAAAGTACAACAACACAATAATGCTACACGATATAAAATAAAGCTATAGAATCATAATGCAATAAGAATATATTTACTGAGATACAATAAAGAAATAGAAATACTAACTAAGCATGGTACAAGAATAATCATGTGACAACTATAATCAAGTACAAGCAAGACTAATCATCTAAGTGTGTATGAAATACCATTTTCGATATGTGGTCGGATAGGGTAATACGATAATCGAATGTGAGGTGTATGACGACTATCCACAATGTGAGGTATAGACAGCTTACTACCGTTGCTTATAACAATATAGGATTGGCGTATCTGACTCGTATCCAGAAAACTGGAAGCAGGTCGTGACACATATCCCATCTATGATTAGTTTTCTCTACAACATTAACTTTATTGATGATTACAATCAATATACTTTGGTCTATCTTATGCGTCATCGTTGAGAACTCCCTACCATTTATAGGACATTTACTACTATGGTTTATAGTCAATTCAATGCTAGGATTAAAACTTTCTGCTTTGATTATGCTCGTGAGTATCTCTCTACTATAATGAGTTCTATCTTGCAATCTCACGACACTCTTTTTCAGCAGTCATGTCCTTACGCTCATGAATATAATAGGGTAGCCGAGTGCAAACATCGTCATATTATTGAGATTGCTCGTGCTCTCTTGTTATCCTCTTTTGTTCCTCAAAAGTTATGGGCAAAGGCCAATCTTACCTCTGTTAAGCTTATCAATATCACTCATTCCTCTGTTTTGTCTGGTCGGACACCTCATAAGAGTCTTTTTTGTGTCCTGATTACAGTATGCTTTACACTTTTGGGTGTACTTAATTTTTTCTTCTTACTGAGATTGGACATACGAAGCTGACAGCTCGATCAACCAAATGTGTCTTGCCCAATTTTAGTTTCGAGCACAAGCGATAGTTTTTATCGTAGTCTTTTATTAGTTCCAACCAACATCTTTGTCGTAAATTTAAATCTTTTTGAGTAAAAATGTACTTCGGGCTCTTATGATCGGTGAAGATCTCGCAAGCCACCCCGTACAAGTAATACCGCCATAATTTTAATACAAATACTATCACTGCCAATTTCAAATCATACGTTGGATAATTTTTTTTGTGCGACTTAAGCTTTCACGAGGCATACGATATCACTTTCCCTCTCTGAGTCAATACACATTGCAAACCCAATTCGGACGTATCACTGTATATCTGGAATCCTTTGATGCCGCCTGGAAGGGTAAGGATTAGAGCTGACACGAGACGTTGCTTCAGATTTTGAAAGCTAGCCTCGCACTCATCAGTCCAATCAAATGCAACTTCCTTCTGGGTTAGCCGAGTTAAAGGCGCTGCCACTTTCGAAAAATCCTTGACAAACTTCCTGTAGTAGCCTGTCAAGCCTAGGAAACTTCATATCTCGCTCGTCGACGTGGGTTCCTTCCAACCCACCACGGCTTCAATTTTCTTTGGGTCAATGGACATACCTTCCGCCGAGATAACGTGCCCTAGAAACGACATGCTACTCATCCAAAATTCACATTTGCTCAACTTAGCATAGAGCTGATTTTCACGTAGAGTCTGTAACACTGTTATCAAATGTTGGGCATGGTCTTCTCTGCTTTTCAAGTAGATTAGGATATCATCGATGAACACGACCGTAAATTTATCCAAGAAGGGTCGAAAGACTATGTTCATCATATCCATGAAAGCGGCAGGGGTATTGGTCAGTCCGAAGGACATGACCAAGAATTCATAGTGTCCATATCTGGTTCGGAATGCGGACTTTTGAACGTCATCTGGTTTGATATTCAACTGATGATAGCCTGAGCGAAGATCAATCTTTGAAAATACAGAAGCCCCTTGCAATTGATCGAAGAGGTCATCTATTCGAGGCAACGGGTACTTGTTCTGAATAGTAACTTTATTTAGCTCGCGATAGTCGATGCACAGCCACATCGATCCATCTTTCTTCTTTATAAATAGCACCAGAGTACCCCACGGAGAAACACTAGGTCTGATATATCCCCTGTCTAACAATTCTTATAACTACACCTTGAGTTCCTTTAATTTAGCAGGCGCCATCCTGTACGGGGCCCTTAAGATCGGACGAGCATCTGGAAATGTATCGATAGTGAATTCAATCTCTCGGTCCAGAGGCATTTCGGGTATTTCGTCAGGAAATACATCAGAAAATTCTGCCATGACTTCAGTGTTAGCTGAGTCTGCACCATTCTTACGTGTGTCTCATACAGAAGCAAGGTACCCTTCGCAGCCAAAATGTAACATTCGTTGGGCCGTAGTAGCTAAAATAACCATCTATGTCTTCGCCGATGAACCGACCAAGTAAGAGAATTATATTTCTCCAGGTAGACGAAACACAACTCGCTTATTCGTACAGTCAATCGTCGCACAACATGCACTTAACCAATCCATTCCCAGAATGATATCATATTTCTTGATATCAAGTACGATTACATCCAACGATAGCTTTCTGTCTCCGATACATATGTAACCATCCCTATATATCATGTTAGTAGGCATCTCCACTCCTGATGGAGTATTAACACTAAGATATACATTCAGCATTGACATTTTGATTTTATGTTCCCTAGCATAATCTTCATATATGAAACTATGCGTAGCACCAGAATCAAATAATGTACATGCAGGAATGCCATTAAATAACAATATACCTGTCACAACAGTATCTAATGTAGGTGCTTTGTACTGCCCTGTCCCTACATCGTCTCCATTTTTGTCCATGGGGTGCGCGACGAAGGAACACTGTCGCTGCCGATTGAATCGCAACCGATAGATCGGGATCGGTTGAATCGGTCAAACGGGAACGATTGAATTAAGATCATTTTTTCGTTATGGAAAGGCTTCTTCGAAATCAAGTCCCATATTCAGTAGGTTACGCCTCAAGGATAGACTCTGCGGCTGAGTCGGAAGAGATCTTCCGTTGCTCTGTTTTTTATACCATACTTGCCCTTTGGCTTTGGTTTTCTGAATGCATTTTCGTGAATATTTTCAATGGTTTTCATGGCTTGTGTTTTCGAACACGCATTTACATATCAAACTCCTTGAATTGTGCAGTATTCTAATCAGTTGCTTATGCGATTTTAGGTGATCGTGTAGGTGCCGTCTAGCTCAACCAACGGGTCTTTTGCCTCAAACAAACAATCAAAGTGAGTGGCTGGACCCTTCTTTTCCTTGACCTTCTTCAATCTCAAATCAATCAATAGAATGCTAGTTGGTTATGTAAGTGCATGAAAGCTTAGATTTCAATAAACCATTGCACGATTCATCACGTATGCACGCTATAGAACAATTATGCCAAGAAAATATCGCATGCCTAATACCTTATGCCTGTTATAAAATTGAGATAAAATAAGTTTTGAATCATTGAATAACTGTCGCCATAATACGGCAAAGCAACGATGACAATGGTTATATTACTAACGAACTAAAGATTTTACTTGAATAACTAATCTAACCTTGCACGGTCATTGGACAACTCGTGCATGAGGAACAGCTTCCTTGAGCGATACCCCGAGATACGGGATCGTTTTGGCCTAGGAGGAAGCAAAAGATAGCTGAGCTCGACAAAAGCAAAACATGATTATTCGGGAAACTTGCAGCGGGGCTCGCAACCCGCGCTGAAAGGGTCATCGTCTAACCCAGCTATAGTCCAAAATGGCTTGTGGTGCCAGTGACCTTCACATATACAAACTGCACACGTAAATTGATAACAATTGACAGTGAAGAACATGGTAAGTCTCACACTGCATGGCACGTTCTACCATGGGTAAGTTCTAGTGTAAATTACATTATGCCGATCATTGCTTGTCTAAAATTTATTAGGATGGCTAGAAAGATCACAAAATTAAGTCATAACGTTTCTTGAACCAAATGAGAGTGTGGTATATAAATTAGCTACTTGCCAGTACAAAGTGTAATGTACTGATCCTCGCTCTCTACAGGTCTTCCGAACCAAGAAGGACGTACCACTTAAGCTCAAGGCGACGTTTGTACATTTGAAGCCTCGTCCGTGTGTTGAAGGCTTATTTTGATCCTTTTGAAGACTCCACATTCAGTCCAGAAGAAATGACATTTTGACTCCCCACGATTCCAGGTCTTTGGAAATGTTTTGTTGTAAATGGAGATGTAATGTATGGAACGACTATCTCATCAGAGTTCATTTTGTAATCGAGTCATGTTGTAGCCTGCGAGGCAAATAAATGTAGCAAAGTCATGTAAATGATGTTTATTATAAATAAAACAAAAGTTCCTTCTATTTTCAAATGGTTCGTTCAATTTCTCTGCGTACTCTACTTAATGTAGTATTTTGGATAACCTTATGACTATGCCTTGTGCGATCGCGACTTAGGTTCGCACGACATCACGCCCGGGAGACGACTATCAATTCCACAGAATCGGGGCGTGCCATAATGGTATCAGAGGACGGCTTTACATCCTTTGGCCTTCCGTCTAGAGTCTCAAACCTTTGACCTCGTATCGACGGGATAAGTTTTTCCATACAATGACTCCGTAATATCTTGAGACTAATGTTTGTGTCTACGTATTGCAGAAGTGAGGAAACCTGTGGCGGAAACCGCGGTCGAGCAAGAACAAAGCGCTCCGAGCGGCTCGAGCAGCTCGCGGGCCGGACCTTTTAACAATGCCATTGAGAGGATGTTGTGCATGATGGAGGTACAGTAGAAACAATCTGAGAATCGATATCAGCAGATGGAGGCACAACAGGCCCAATTTGAAGCTCGCTTCGATACCGAAACAAAGATGCAACAAAAGCAGCTTGATACTCTACAACAGATCGTCCAAATGATGGTGGCCAACGGAAACTCTGCAACTGTGCCTACTGTCACCGAGCCGATGGATCAACCCATCGAAGTTGATCGAGAGGAGCCCAAGTGTCAACCTACGGCACCGAGACGTTACAACTTTGAAGTGTCAGAATTCAAGAAAGTGTGCCGTCCCTCCTTCAGCGGCACCGAAGGCCCTTCTATGGCAATCGACTGGTTGGAAGAGCTGGAAGATCACTTCGAGCTCCTCGGTATTGAAGAATATAAGCAAGTTGCCTGCACACAACTTCAACTACGTTTGAACACGCACGACTGGTGGACCGTGCACAAAAGAGCGATCAGACGCAATAACAGCTCAGCACCGATCTCTTAGGCCACGTTCTGCAAAGCCTTTAAAGTCGAGTACCTTTTTTCAGCTATTCATCAAGAGAAGGAAAATGAATTCATGCAGTTGAAGCAAGAGAACTGGACAGTACAACAGTATACGACAAATTTTCAACAGATTGTCCAAATTTGCTAGTACGTTTCTTCCTATAAAGGAGTGTCGTGTGTGACGATTCGAAGTGGGTATGCGGCCCTCTATTGCTGCTCATGTGGCAGTATCGGAGTACAAAACCACGGGCGATGCTCTAAATCATGCTCTGTGTCTTGAGAGCCAGTACCCTCCCGTCGCTGCCAATATTGTGCATTATTCCAATCACAAACGTCCTAGCTATACGGAATGCGACAATCACGCTGCAAAGCGTCCAAACAATGGAGGCAACCAAGGACAGAACACTAGGCCTCATTGCACAAAATATAATATATCGGACACAATGCCAGCGAGTGCCATACCTTGAACATAGATTGTCACTTTTGCAGAAAAATGGGACACTACGCTAGAGATTATCTTTTTCGACTGCGAAGACAAGACACTTCGCCACAACCAAATCATCAAAATCGAGGCCCAACTCCTCGAGATCCTCAACATGTACAACAGAATGGCCAGGATCGTTGTCCTAATGCTCATGGGCGCATCTACGCCATGACTCGAGACGAGACATTCGCTTCAGATACAGTCGTGACAGGTATACTACTTTTTAATAATAAACCCGCTCGTGTACTGTTTGATTCAGGTGCCATGCATAGTTTTATATAGGCAGACTTTACCATCGAGCACAAATTTCCCGTGACATCGTTAGGCCTTGATCTTAGCGTTCACATACCTTCGGGCACGTCACTACTCGTAAACTTAGCCTGTAAAGACGTAATCATCTGTATAGGGGGAAAAGGTCTATCTTGATGCGATAGTTCTAGACATTAAGGACTACGACATCATTCTAGGAATGGATTGGCTCGGCCCTTGCAATGCCACCATTGACTACGCAGGAAAGAAGGTCACCTTTTGTATACCTGGAGTGCCAGAATTCTGCTACTCATATGGTGAAGCATCGTCGACCTGTATGGTGATCTCGATAATTTCTGCTCGAAGGATGCTGCATTCAGGATGCGAAGGCTACTTGGCGTCCGTTCGAGACATACGATGGGATGGTACAAATACGGATCAGATCGATGTTGTGGCAGAATTTTCTGACGTGTTCCCTGACGAGCTACCCGGAATACCATCCAACCGAGAAATCGAGTTCAACATTGACACATTCTTCGATACCCGACCGATTTCTAAGGCCCTGTACAGAATGGCACCTGTAGAACTAAAAGAGCTCAAGGTCCAATTACAAAAGTTGCTCGACAGGGGATTCAGTCATCCTAGCGTCTCGCCATAGGGACCATCCGTATTGTTTGTGAAGAAAAAGGATGGGTCATTGCGTCTGTACGTCGACTACCGAGAGCTGAATAAAGCCACCGTCCGAAATAAGTACCTATTGTCCCGCATAGATGATTTATTCGATCAGTTGCAAGGTGCTTCGATATTTTCGAAGATCGACCTCCGCTCAGGCTATCATCAACTCAAGATCAAGTCAGACGACGTGCAAAAGTCATCCTTTCGCACTCGTTAAGGCTACTATGAGTTCTTAGTAATGTCATTCGGCCTAACAAATGCTCATGCCGCCTTCATGGATCTAATGAATCGGGTGTTTCGTCCGTTCTTCGACAAGTTCGTGGTAGTCTTCATAGACGATATCCTCGTCTACTCGAAGGATCGAGCGCAACACGCAGAACACATGCGGACCATACTCCAGACCCTCTAAGATAATCAGTTGTTTACGAAGAGGAGCAAGTGCAAATTTTGGTTGAGCAGCGTATCTTTTCTTGGATACATCATTTCATTCGAAGGTATCACAGTCGATCCGAAGAAAGTTGAAGTCGTTGCTGGTTGGAGGCGGCCTGCATCAGCTAGTGAAATTCGAAGTTTTCTTGGTTTAGCGGGATACTACAGATGCTTCATGAAAGATTTTACGAAGATTGCATCGCCATTGACTCACCTCACTCAAAACGGAGTCGTGTATGAGTGGTCGGACGACTGTGAAGCTTCCTTTCAGGAGTTGAAGCAGCTGTTCATTTCGGCCCCTATACTCGCACTTTCGGATGGGGTAGAGGGTTTTCAAATATTTAGCGATGCTTCAGGCCAGGATGTCAGATGTGTGCTTATGCAGCGAGACAAGGTGATCTCTTTCGCCTCCAGACAGTTGAAGCCACACGAGAAGAACAATCCTACGTATAACTTGGAGTTAGCGGCGATTGTGTTTGCATTAAAATTGTGGTTCCACTATCTTTACGGCATGGCATACGCGATCTATACCGACCACAAGAGCCTCAAGTATCTCTTCACTCAGAAGGAGCTAAACTTACGATAGCGGCGTTGGCTAGAACTGATCAAGGACTATGACTTGACGATTGACTATACGCCGGGAAAGGGAAATATTGTGGCAGATGCTCTGAGTCATAAATATCTTGCCTCATTATGCATCAACAGCAGACTACTACGGGACCTTGAAGAGATGGGCATCGACCTTCGAGTTTGATTCAGAGATGTGCAGTTGGCACAATAACAGTTAGAGCGAACTTGCAAGAAAAGATCAAGACCGCTCAGAAGGACGATCCATACCTGAAGAAGATGCGAAACTGATTTCAACAGTAAAGGTGACCAACTTTGCGGAAGATGATACTGGCGTACTACGATTAAAAGATCGACTATGTGTTCCGGATGACTTAGAACTTATAAAGGAGATATTGACGGAGGCTTATTATACGAAATATACCTTGCATCATGGCAGCACTAAGATGTACAAGGACCTCCGTACGACCTTCTGGTGGCACAGAATGAAGATAGACGTGGTGCTCTTCGTGTCGCAATGCATGGCCTGTCAGCAGGTGAAAGCTGAGCATCAGAGACCGAGCGGAAAGATGTAGAACCTTGCCATTCCAGAATGGAAATGGGATCACATCACTATGGACTTTATTGTTGGCCTATAAAAGATGCCACGGGGAACAATGCCGTCTGGATTACGTCGATCGGTTAACTAAGCCAGCGCACTTCACTGCCATTAAAGTTACTTGGAGCGTCGATCGTCTTGCTCAGATCTACCTTGATAAAATAGTTCGGCTATACGAGATACCAGTATCCATCGTTTCAGATCGGGATGGACGGTTCGTATCACGCTTCTGGTGTAGTCTTCAGTCAGCAATAGGGACCAAGTTGAAGTTCCTCAGACCGATAGACAAACAGAACGGGTGAACCAGATTCTCGAAGACATGTTATGCCTCTGTGCAATCGACTTAAATTCGAGCTGGGACGTTCATCTACCATTGTCCAAATTTGCATATAATAATAGCTATTAGTCCAGCATCCAAATGGTGCCGTATGAAGCCTTGTACGATCGGAAGTATAAATTACCCATTTGCTGGGATAAAGTCGGAGAACGACAGATACTCGGCCCAGAGCTGCTGGAATAGACCGTGGAGAAGGTAAAGCTCATTCAAAAAAGACTAAAGGTTGCACAGAGTCGACAGAAGAGCTATGTCGACACCCACCGAAGATCCCTCGAGTTCTTGGAAGGCGACCATATGTTTCTGAAAGTAATGTCCATGCGAGGAGTCACCAGCTTTGGAGCAAAGGGGAAGTTGAGTCCAAGATTTGTTGGTCCCTTCGAGATACTGAAGCGAGTTGCCCCAGTAGCTTATCAAATTGTATTATCGCCAATATTATCAGATGTGCACGATATCTTTCATGTCTCGCAACTACGGAAGTGTACATGATCTGAGCCATGTGGTAGATTTAGGACAGCTACATCTGAAGGCAGACTTATCATATGTGGAAGAGCCGGTGCATATCTTGGAGCACAAGGACAAACTGCTTTAAAATTGTACCATTCCTCTCGTTCGTATACTCTGGAAGAACCATGCAGTCGAAGAGTCGACCTGGGAGGTCGAATCTGAGATGAAGAAGAAGTTTCCTTCGTTGTTTCCTAGCGGTAGGTTCTCCTCTTAAGTTTCAAGGATGAAAATTTTTCTTAGTTGGTTATGAGGTAGTGCCCCATCCCTACATTGTCCCCGTTTTTATCCACGGGGTGCGCAAGAAAGGAACACTGTCGCTACCAATTGAATCGAAACCGAGATACGGGATCGTTTCGGCCTAGGAGGAAGCAAAACATTGCTGAGCTCGACGAAAGCAAAACATGGTTATTCGGGGAACTTGTAGCGAGGCTCGCTACCCGCGCTGAAAGGGTCACCGTCTAACCCAGCTATAGTCCAAAATGGCTTGTGGTGCCAGTGACCTTCACATATACAAACAGCACACGTAAATTGATAACGATTGGCCGGAAAGAACATGGTAAGTCTCACATTGCATGACATGCTCCGCCGTAGGTAAGTTCTAGCGTAAATTATATTATGCCGATCATTGCTTATCTAAAATATATTAGGATGGCTAAAAAGATCACAAAATTAAGTCATAACATTTCTTGAACCAAATGAGAGTGTGGTATATAAATTAGCTACTCGCCAGTATAAAATGTAATATACAGATCCTCGCTCTCCACAGGTACCCCGAACCAAGAAGGGCGTACCACTTAAGCTCAAGGAGACGCTAGTACATTAGAAGCCTCGTCCGTATGGTGAAGGCTTGTTTTGATACTTTTGAAGACTCCACATTAAGTCTAGAAGAAATGACGTCTCGACTCCCCAGGATTCTAGGTCTTTAAAAATATTTTGTTGTAAATGGGGATGTAATGTATGGAACGACTATCTCATCAGCGTTCATTTTATAATCGAGTCATGTTATAGCCTGCGTGGCAAATGAATGTAACAAATTCATGTAAATGATTTTTTATTATAAATGAAACAAAAGTTCCTTCCATTTTCAAATGTGTTCGTTCAATTTCTCTGTGCACTCTACTTGATGTTGTGTTTTGGATAACCTTATGACTATGCCTTGTGCGATCGCAACTTAGGTTCGCACGGCATCACGCCCGGGGGACGACTATCGATTCCACGAAATTGGGGAGTGACATGCTTCCTCCTGAGTTAATGCAAAGACTCGGTCCTAAGCATCGGCTCTCTGATTCTGTGGTGGCTGATGGGGTCGTGGTGACTTTCCACGATTCTGTTGATACTGGTGGTGATGCTGCTGCCTCGAAGGGTTCTGGTGGCCCCATCCTGGACAGTCTCTGAATTCGTAGCCCACGTGACCACATTTGAAGCATCCACCTTCTAGCACCTGACATTCATTAGCGAAGTGCCCTCTTTTGCGACACTTGTTACAGAATGGTCAATCCTGGTTGGGTCGTTGATAGCTACCGTGATTCTGGCGCTTTGGCGCCTCATACCTACCACACTGTTCGATCTCTTATTATTCATATTTTGTACCGACGCTTGCACTGGCGCCATCGCAGGAAAGTGTGGGTCCAATTCTTTTGTATGTTCATAAGACTCCTGGAAAGGCTTGTAATTCTGGACTACAACTTAAGCCTTCAGAGCAGGCCTCAAACCCTGCTCAAACCGACGAGCCTTAGACGCTTCATCAGTAAACTTCGTAATATCATACTGAGACAGTCTTAAGAATTCTGCCTCATACTATTTCACCGTCAAGTCTTCCTGTTCAAGCTTTTGGAACTCTAATTTCTTCGCTCTCGCTGCTCAGTCGAAGAGAAATACTGAGCAAGAAAGGCCTCCCAGAACATTTGCCAAGTAATTTTTGTTGTCCCATTCACCTCCGCAAGGATCCATTTCTGACCTTGCCACCAGTAGTGTGCGTTGAAAACCAGCAGTAGTTTTACACACGATACCCTTTTGGATCCAGAAATACCCAAGGCTTCCAGATGGTCCTCCACTTCAACTAGCCAATCCATCGCAATAGTGGCTTCCTCCGTCCCTTTGAATTCTTTATTGTAGATTTTCTTGAACTTTGTAATGTCAGTCATGGCAGTTGTTTTCTTAGCCGCCTGGGGTTCTTCTGCCTCCACAATCTCGCTCTCCCTTGAGACTAGAGTGCCTTGAGCCCCATTGTTCACCACTGATCGGACCAACTGTTGCAGGGTATCTAGCTGCTTTTGTTGGGCTTCAAATTGCTTTGTGTTTTGCCTTTGCTGGCTTTCCATCATTGCCAACATCCTCTCCATCGGGTCGGTTGAGGCTATCTCCCTTGAGCTACTAGCATTGTTCGTGGTACCCGCCTTCGTCATCTTTTCAACACAGAGAAGTTTGTTAGTCTCATAAAATATTTATGGACTTATTATATAGAACATCTCATTTCGGGACATTTACAACCAAAGTTTTTTTTTCAAGAAGCAATAAAGCTTGTGTCATTTTCAAAATCATAAAACCAAGAAATTCCAAGGAAGTAAAGCCGTACTTTGATACCAAACTGTCACGCCTCAATTCAAGGAATCGTTCGCCTCCGCTTCAATTCATGCCGAATCGTTCGTCCTCGCTAAGGCGTGATGTCGTACAAGTCTGGAATTGCACTTGTACAAGGCGTGCTCGTGTTTCTTATAAAAGAGACAATTTGAATAGAGATTCTCAGCAAGTTCACAAAGAAGTTGGACAACACAGATATGATCTGAAATAACCTCTTTATTGATATCTTTGAATTATAAAACATAAGGCTCTCAAACAGTCGAGATGAAATGCCAAACTTGGATACAACTTACAGAAATATTGAAATAAGTTACAACTTGTTTCATACATCATATCCATTTATTAATAATGTGACAATAACCACCTTCAGCAAAATGCCTTCTTCTTCTTCAAGTGGAAACTTTAAGGAAGTGGGAAGCTTCTAAAGAGTCGGACAGCAAGCCTTCAGCATTTAAGATGATCCACTAAGTTTTTGGCACCTGTGGAGATGAGGGTCAGTACATTGCCACATATGTACTGGTGAGCGGCCGTAACCAATCTTACCATAAATCAACAATAGTAAATTATGTGAATGTACACTTTTGATTTGTGATCTTTCTATCTTGCCTTAGGGTCCATTAACAATTCATATTGATAGAAAACATAAAAAGCATACATTGATGTTAGAAACATAAGCAATTCATATTGTTCTAACATAATCCATTCAAATCGTTCACCAATTTGGTAAATCTTACCCACGGTCGATAGCCATCCCTGTATATTTATGAGTAACACTTACTCTTACCTGCATAAGACATTGTTAGCTATGCCACATGTCTATATGAAGGTCACTGACTACACGCCATCTTGGACATCATGGTCAGACGGCTCCCTTCAGCGGTGGATAGCTAGCCCGACCGGAAGGTTCCCGAAAGACCGTACTATTACTTCAGCACTGTGCTACTACTTCAGTACTATTGTTCCTCGTAGGCCGAATCAGTTCTGTGGCCTCAGAATACCGTTCGAGGAACTATACCTTGTATACAAGTTATCCATGACCATACATGTGAATGCAACTTAACAAAATAAGAGACATACACACATGATAACAGAATTCAAGTACATAAGCCACAGTTCTCATTCATCTTGTCATCTTGCCATCTTACCATCTTATCATCTTGCCTTGAGCCATAGGCTCGCATACTCATTTATCCAACCAAGGGACTATTCATTTGTGTTACCATCTTTCGAACCGAAGTTCGATATACTTACTGCCCAGTGTTTGGGTCTTTGCATCACCTATTCAACAGTTTATATCGCAACATACATGGCAACATTTGATTTGCAACACAAGCCTAGCCATATGATAATTTATCTTTTATTATCTTTCTGAGTTATTACTAGACATCTTTCATTAAGCACCGAAAGCAATAACAAGTCTGCCTTTGTCATGCACGAAGATTAAGGATCGTCGAAGGATCAAAGCCACTCACTTGTTGGTGAATTGTCGAGAGAAATAGGTCTTCCACGCAACATCAAGCTCGGTTCACTGCGTTAGCACCTGCATTGGCACCAACGTTTGGTCACCATACTTCTTTCCCTTTCTCTTAGTAATTTGATATGAATACGCAGATAGTGAAAGTAAATCCATGAAAACATGCATCAAAAATAATCACGAAAATGCACACAAAAGCCAACAGTGAAAGCGACATAAAAAACCAGCAGGACTACAGTCTCGGGGCAAGCGACTCTTATATAGAACACTTCCCCCATGTCATGACCCGCACCCAGATATACGGTACGAATACGTGGGCCATGCCCAGTCTACGCTACAGTATCGACGGTAGAGCGCTGTCAAGTACCCGATACTAACTACAACATCTAAAGATCTATAACTATAAAGGTACTCATATCACATCGCAAAACTAAGGAAGATAAGACAAGAAATAATAATAATATCACTAGAACAGCTAGAATCTACAAGGATCATAAGAGACAAGAATAAAATAGAGGGAAACAATAACAAAACTAAATAACTACCAGACCGAACTACTGAGGGACAACTCACGGTGAAGAATATCGAGAACCACCCCAGCTAGCAACATCCTGTAGTCCAATACTGAGGGCACAACTACTCCTAAAATATTGTCAACATATCCAGTCAGGATGGAACGAGCACAAATCTCAAATAACAGTTCAAGTTAGACGATATTGAAAATATAGCAGTAAATAGAGAGAATGTACAAGAAATCACGAAATGTATATATGAGTATCATGGCAAGGTAAGCTGCAAATCTAGAGCTAGAACAACGCAAGTAAAACTGATAATGGCATGTACAAGAATCAAGAATTATCTATCTAGGTGTGTGAGTAATAGCTACAACATGTGGTCGGCTTGGGAACTTGCACAATAGTAACAAGCCTGGCTAACCATACGTGGGGTGTATGATCAACACTCATAATTAATGGATGCATAAGGGGTGCACAATAGGCTTTGACCACATATCTACACTAATACTCTCCGTCCCCCGACTAGTATCGTGGATCCAACCATGACACATCATGACGCACGATTCTCTGAGAGGGTAGCTAGCCTTCGTAGGAATCGTGTCTATACAATGCACAAGGAACAAGAAAGACTTGCACAATATATACCAAAGGATACCAGGAATAACATCTTATGACGGGATCCAGAGAAATACCAATCCCTGTGAACAATGTGTCAAGAGAACAAGGATATCTACACTAAATACAAGAAACATAGACGATATCATAAAATAAAATATTATCAGAGAATGTACTCGCCTGAGATCTGGTAGAATATGTCAACTGTGTAATCTGGCTCACAATGAAATCACAGACCTAAAGATGAGATATATATATAAGCTAATTAGGTTCAACAGTGTTAGGCATGATTATATAGTATAAGCTATGTAATCTAGGTCAATCTTAGTCCAACTATGTCAAACTAGGTCACACTGAGTCACACTAGGTCAAACTAGGTCACAAGAAGTCAAACCAAGTCAAACTAGGTCAAACTGGGCCAATGGTTGACTTACAGTTGACTTTTAGTCAACTGGTCAACTCTGGTCAACTCTAGGTCAAACTAGGCTAACATTGACTAACAGTTGACTTTGGGTCAACTGGTCAACTTGGGTCAAGTTCTAGTCAATTTTAGGCTACGGTTGACTTTCGGTTGACTTTTGGTCAAAATAGTCAACTGTGGTCAACCAAGGTCAAAACTAGTCTAACCTAGGTCAAATGTTGACTCTACTTCGACGTTCAGTCAAAGTAGTCAACCATGGTCAAACAGGGTCAAAGCTAGTCTCTATAATCATCCACATAGACAATTGGTCAATTTCGGTGATATGATATCACTGGAATCGACGGATCTCAAATATAACAAAAGGAGAAAGATTATAACAATATGGTGAAAACCTACAGACGTTGTCGGATGGTGAAACGACCATCACCAACGTGTCCAAAATGGTCAAATTAGCTAGGATAGCCTATCCATAAGTCTAATTTGGACACAGGGACAAAAAGGTAATTTTGGGTCAAAATGGTGTCCGTGTCGGACCCACTTTGCACCGAAAAATATGCAAGAATACTAGTCCACTGAACCTAACAAATTATATGTCCACGAATCCAGAATGACGATACGAACCCAATGGTATATCCAGAATTGGATTCCATTGACCCGATCTCAAATTGGTCCTTTAACCAGGACATTGAAATTCCGATTTCTCACGCCCCAGAACCAGAATACTGGAGAGCGGGGGCGTACATAGCCAGCTACATATATTGAATTGCAACCCATCTCGCTATATGGTCATGACTATCTAGATACATGAGGGTTTAATTACAAGCCAACAGTCTCCTATGGTCATGAACAAGTCTATTGTCTCTATCTTAAACAAGCAATAATAGTTACAAGATGTCAGAGCACCAAATATATAATAGCATGGCATCCCATACATTATATATTAGATGATCATGAAGCTAGTCATACAAAATGTCAGGACTAGCAAGAGTTTCAGTCATACATGATCAACCCTAGGATTTGCCAATCATGTTACAGCCCGTAGGCAGATAGTAAATAAGGTACAATACGAACTAACACATGCTCGTCGGCTAAACGCCTCAAAAGAATAATTTTACAATAAAGTGGAAGAACAAAAAAACCCACTCGTTGCCAGGGTTACGCCTGGTGGTCACCATCTGGCTGGAAGACAAGTAGATCCTCTGCTGCTGCTCCGATATCTGGCCATACAAAATCAGCTGGGTCAGACCCCAGAAAGAGCAAGTGCCACAAAGGGGGCTTCACTTAGGAACTAAAACTAGCATATCACAATATAATATTAAAGATAATAAATAAAGGATTGATAATAATAGAGATAACAACAGTAAAGTGAGTACGAGAAAATCATTCAAGTAGCCAGGTCACAACCCTTAAAGCAAACAAGGACCGGGGTTGTAACCCTTCACCTGAATAGAAACCCGTCTCAAATACTATTGGTATAGTGAAGACAATAAACGAAGAGAGGACACAGAACTGCTCCGGAAGCCAGGTTACAATCCTTAAACCAAACAAGGATCGGGGTTGTAACCCTTCGCCTGAACAGAACTAGACCCATGATCTTTATTGCTAAGGCCAGTATAAATAATCATGGTATTAAAGTAAGGTAAAACATGACGATCATGGCATGGGGTTGCAATAAGACAATAAACGAAGAGTGGGCACAGAACTGCTCCGGGAGCCAGGTTACAACCCTTAAACAAAACAAGGACCGGGGTTGTAACCCTTCGCCTGAACAGAACTGGACCCCCGATCGTTATTGTTAAGAAAAGCATCAATAATCATGTCATGTCACAAACTTATACAGGATCAGGATAAGACTAAGCTAGAATAAACTCCAACCAATCAATCACGGCCAATCAAGAGTACGGCTTGATACTTTTAACTAACTAGGGTTATCACAGGCCTAGTTACTAGCAAGATGCAATGAGATTATCCCAACAGCCACAAGCCCTGCAGACCATCCGATTATCCTGGTCGAATGTCCGTTTATCGAAGAATGTAACACATGACTGTGTGCTGGAAATGTTCCCTACTCGTAGGTAGGCTACAAGTCCACTGAATGCGCCCAGATAACGGGATTGCCTATAGCTGGGAATCTCTTCATGACTACTGAATCATTCTAGTTAATTAGCCTTAGTCAATTTCTGTAGGTACCCCTGACCGTGGTACTCATGAGGGATCCCCATCCTAGACATGATGCAAGACAGTACCAGTTTATTTGTATAAACGCAATCGCCTACGGTGTCCAGGTCATTCATACTTGACATGTCAAGCTAGCTGTCGTAACAGCATGTCATGATATATCATGTCAGTTTACTGGTTAAGAGTGCGCCACGGCAGGCTACTATCGTGTTTAGGAATTATGCCAGAATTTACATGTTATAAGCATAAAGGTGATATTTCAATTTAATAATAATAATAATAAAGGGACGACCATTGAAGGGGTCATGCGGCTATTAGGCTTATGCGGCAAAAGACACGCGCACCTATGCGGCTGGGACTACGCTCATGTGGCTGGGAGCGGGCGGCGCATGCGGCAGCGGGAATTCGAACTTATGTGGCTGCGGAAAGGAGGGGCTCACGCGGCAGCGGGATGGCAAGGCCTTATGCGGCTGGGAGTGCAGGAGCCTCATGCGGCTGTGATCCAAGGCCATATGCGGCTGCGGGTATAATCAAGCTTATGCGGCAAAATATGCAAGAGCCTATGCTGCTGCGGACATGCCAGTGCTCATGCGGCTTAAGGGCCAAAGCCATCTCATGCGGCCGAATTAAGGGCAAGCCATGCGGCAGCGGGATATTAAGTTCATGCGGCTAGATCAAAGGGAGTTATATGCGGCTGGATGCGCTTCATGCGGCTGGGGGCAGTAGTTCATGCGGCTGCATTGTCATGCGGCCAGAAAACTTGTCGCATGAAGGTCCATGCGGTCAAGTACTTCATGCGGCTGAGAGACGGTGCTTCTTCTCCACTGACCCGAGAAGAATAGCCATGAAGTCTATGGCTTCAAAGCTTCATAACTCCATCATCCAGAGTCCAAATCTGAACTTCCATAGGTCAAAATGGGGTAGAACAAAATTCTCTACAACATGGAACCATCAAAACTTGGAAATAACAGTGTTAAGTAGATCAAAACTCAAGAAATTTGAAAATACTCTAAACTTAGTTCTACATAAATTGAGCCATGGAAATTGGAAATGCTAAGTATTAAAGTGTGTTAGAATCTTGTGAGAAAGAGAATGGAACAATAAAAATAAAGTTTCTCCATGAAGCAAGCTGCACTTGCCTAAGCTCTCTCTCTCTCGCCCTCCTGGTGGTTGAAGAAGTAATGGTGGAGAAGAAGAAGTAAATGAAGAGAGAGAATGAGGGAATGGGAAATATAAATGAGGGTGGTGGTGGTAGGTGGGGGTTCGGTCCACCCAAAATCAAGTCAAGCTGAACTAGCAACAAGTTGAACCAAACCAAGAAGAAAATGCCAAAATAACCATGCATAGAAATACGTAATACGAGTCAAGAATACGTACACGTATACCAAGATACGTAATACGAACCACATGCATTACAACTCTATCCACCTTAAAAGAATTCCGTCCTCAAAATTTAATCAAGAGGCTAGAGAGGTCGGGACAAGCTATATTAATCACAAGCAACTTATACTAATCAAGCAATCAAGTAATTATTCATGTAAGTAAAGAATCGAAGGCATGAGACATAAGAAATATATTATACCTCACGAGTCAAACAGGTCGGGATATCGCGATCGGATATCATCCTCACGCTCCCACGTTGACTCACTAGCTTAATAGTCTTGTTCTTGAGTATCTTCTCTCTCCGGTCCAATATGGACACGGGCCTTTCCTCATACGAAAGGTTGGTACCAACAACCAATTCTGAATGATCCAGGACATGGCTCGGGTCCGAAATATACCGTCGTAGTTGGGATACATGGAACACGTCATGCACCTCACTCAGAGACGGCGGAAGAGCGAGACGATAGGACACATCTCCTACTCGCTCTAGGATATCGAACGGCCCTATATACCTAGGACTAAGCTTTCCCCGTATGTCAAAACGAATGATACCACGATTAGGCAAAATCTTCAGGAATACATGGTCGTCGACAGAAAACTCAAGAGGACGCTGATGAGAATCGGCCCAATGATGCTGGCGATCTTGGGCAACTCGAAGATGATCACTGACTCTCCGGACCACTTCAACGGTCTGAGCAATCATTTTTGGACCGAGCATCTGTCTCTCTCCGACATCGTTCTATGCTAACGGGGATCGGTACTTCCTACCATACAGTGCCTCGAACGGTGCCATCTGGATACTAGCCTGGAAACTGTTGTTGTACGAGAACTCTACCAGGTGAAGGTGATCTTTCCATGAACCATCGAAGTCGAGTGTACATGACCGCAACATATCTTCAAGAGTCTGGATCATGCGTTCCGACTGGCCATCTGTCTGCGGGTGATAAGCTAGGCTAAAATGGAAGCGAGTTCCCAAACTCTCTTGCAAGCTACGCCAAAAGTGCGATATAAATCTGGAATCTCTGTCCGAGGTGATACTGACTGGTACACCGTGAAGCCTGACGATCTGTCGGAGATACATCTCCGCTAGCTGAGCCATCGACTGACTAACTCTAAACGGGAGAAAGTGAGCCGCCTTTGTGAGCCTGTCTATGACAATCCAAATAGTGTCTCTGCCAGCCGGGGATCTAGACAATCCAGTCACAAAATCTATGGTTATATGCTCCCACTTCCATTCTAGAATTGGCAATGGTTGAAGTAGTCCAGCTGGTCTCTGATGTTCAGCCTTAACTTGTTGGCAGACTAAACAACGAGAGACAAACCGGGCTATCTCCCTCTTTATGCCATTCCACCAAAAGTACTGACGGATATCACGGTACATTTTTGTGCCACCGAGATGAATGGAATACTGCGAACTGTGGGCCTCTGCCATGATCTACTGTCTGATATCTCCACTGGGTACACAAAGATGCTTCCCATGTCGAAGTGTACCGTCTTCATGGATACATAACTCTGGTCTTCGTACTGCCTCACACTCTGTTCTGAGTCGCTGAAGCTTGGAATCTGCTGACTGCGCCATCCGGATCCTCTCGACAATAGTGGACTGAACTTGCATGCTGGCCATCAATGCCACACTGGTAGGAAGGACAACTTCTATATTCATCTTCTGAAGATCTGCTAACAGCTCTGGTTGCACTGTTAGAAAATAAACTCCGGCTCTCCTGCTCAATGCATCTGCAACAACGTTGGCCTTCCTTGGGTGATACTGCAGGTTAACATCATAATCCACAAGCAGCTCTAGCCACCTCCTCTGACGCATGTTAAGATTCTTCTGGGTGAACATATACTTCAGGCTCTTGTGGTCGGTGAAAATTTCCACCCTATCTCCGTCCAAGTAGTGTCTCCACAACTTAAGTGCAAACACTACTGCTGCCAATTCCAAGTCATAGGTTGGGTAATTCCTCTCATGATCACGAAGTTGTCGTGACGCATAAGCTATTACCTTTCTATGCTGCATCAGAACACATCCCAAACCTCTGCCTGAAGCATCACAATACACTGAGAATCCCCCGGTTCCATCTGGAAGTGTGAGAATGGGCGCCGTCATCAAGCCTCGCTTCAACTTCTCAAAAGAATCCTGGCACTCTACTGTCCAAGCAAACTGCACATCCTTGCGGGTCAACTGGGTCAATGGCGCTGAAATATGAGCAAAGTTCGAAACAAATCACCGGTAGTAGCCGGCTAATCCAAGAAATCTGTGAACTTCTGCAACCGTGTTGGGCACTGGCCATGTCTCAATGGCCACGATCTTCTGGGGATTCACTTCAACTCCTCTTCGAGTGATGATATGGCCCAAGTACGAAATGCGATCGAGCCAAAACTCGCATTTACTGAACTTGGCATACAATTGGTGCTCTCTGAGAATTTGAATAACAACTCTGAGATGCTGCTCATGCTCCGCCTCATTTTTGCTGTAGACCAGGATGTCGTCTAGGAACACAATCACGAACTGATCCAAATAAGGCATAAAGATACGATTCATGAGGTCCATGAATACTGCAGGCGCATTGGTTGCTCCAAATGGCATCACAAGGAACTCCCAATGCCCATATCTCGATCTAAAAGCTGTCTTTGGGATGTCCTGCTCTCTGACTCTGATCTGATGGTATCCTGACCGCAAGTCGATCTTCGAGAATTCTGTTGCCCCCTTGAGTTGATCAAACAAGTCATCTATCCTCGGGAGAGGGTATCTGTTCTTGATTGTCACTGAGTTCAAGGTACAATAGTCGACACATAATCTGGATGTACCATCCTTCTTTTTCACAAGAAGCATCGGGGCTCCCCAAGGCGATCCACTTGCACGAATGAATCTCTTGGTTCCAAGTTCTTCAATCATCTTGTACAATATCTCTAGCTCTGACGGCGCCATCATGTAGACTCTCTCTTACACTGGGACTGTTCCTGGAATCAAGTCGATGGTGAACTCGATCTCCCGCTCTGGCAGCATCCCTGGAAGCTCTTCGGGGAAAACATCTGGAAACTCCTCGACTATTCGAGGTAACTGTACTGCTGCTACTGCCATCCGCAACACTGGAGAAGAAGGTTCAACTTCGCCTCGGGAGAAGGAAAACTCCGGCTCGCCTGGAATGCTAAAAATAACCCTGCCAATGTGGCAGTCTATCCTAGCATACTGGTCCCTCAACCAATCCATCCCTAAGATCACATCATAATCGGCCATCGAGAAATCTATCAATCTAGCATGGAATTCTCTACCGCTAACTACGATCCGACACGAGGAAAATACTCTATCTACTCCCACAAGTCCGTTACCAGTAAGTATATTGAGCCTTACTGATAATGACTCGGGCTCCAGTCCTACCCGTGTCGCGAATCGTGCAGACATAAATGTATGTGATGCACTAGAGTCAAATAATACTGAAGCTGGAAAGGTGTTGACGAGAATAGTACCTGCCACTACCTCTCATGGTGCTAATCCTTCTTCCCCCATGGTCAAGGCCAGCACTTGACCATGTCCTCTGGGTGTGGGTCCCCTCTGCTGAAAATTCCTCTGCCTGCTCTGGATCAGGGCTTGGGCTTGGGCATACTGCTGCGGTCTCTACTGTTGGAAGGCCTGGGCCTTCGTCGGTAATGGCCTTGGGAACGGGTACCGCAGCTGCTGCTGCTGCTGCTGGACTGGTGCTGGTCCTCTAACTGAAGGACTAGAGAATGCCGATGAACTTCCCCTGTTTGGATAGTTCCCAACCCTGTGGTCTGGGGCACCACAAACTAAGCACAAACCCTGTGTCCTGCGACACTCTGATACCACATGCCCTGGCTTCCCGCAGTGTGAACATCTTACTGCGGAAGACTGCTTCTGCTTCTGCTGCTGAGGGTACGTCGAGATGGAATGCTGAACCGACGTCACTGAGGCCGTCCGCCTCGGAGCTCCAATGGTCAAAGCCCTGGCTGCCGGGGCTGGTGCTGATGACTGATTCATCTGGCCGTGAGATCGCTTCCGACCTCCGGTCTTATCCACGATCCTCTGGGAGGTATACTCATGCCTCAGGGCTACTCTCAATACTGCATCAAAAGTCTGATGCTCAAACTGCTCCACCTCCAATAAAATCTCTAGGTGGAGCCCCTGCTGGAACCGCTGGGCTCTATCGAACTCGGTCGCCACCAAGGTGGGAGCAAACCGACTAAGCCTGGAGAACTTGGCCGCATATCCATCGACCATCATGCCCATCTGCTTCAGATTGGTGTACCTTGTCTGCAGATCGTACCGAGCTACAGCATCGAAGTACTTGGTCTGGAATCTTTCCCTGAATACTGCCTAGACAATAGGGTCCACTAATCTATCGGCCTGCGCTACCCACCAGCTACGGGCAAGATCTAGTAACTGCAGGCGTACTACGGCCACCTTCTCGTTCTTTGGAGTCCTGGCCGCTTCTAGAATCTTCTTTATGTCTTGAAGCCATGCATCTGCAGCGATCGCATCTTCACTGTCGTCGAAGAAGGGAGGGTTCAAGCGTTTGAAGCTGTTGGCCGCGCTATTATCCTGATGACCTCCTCTGGTCAAAGCGTCTGCCACCGCCTGGTGCAAGGCATCTCCTCGACGATCCTGGAAGGCTAATAGTGACCTGATGAGACCCACCAAAGTGCCATCATCAGGCTCTGCAAGCTGGACGGGCTGAACTGGTGGCTCTCCTCAAGTAGGCATGACTCTGGAGGCTACTCCTGAATGCTGGGCTTGATCTCCAGGTTGCTGTTGGTCCACGGGAGGTGCTCCGTCTTGCTGATCGGCAGGTCCAGGAATAATGCCGCTAAAGAAGACGACATAGGGAACAATAAGGAAGGACCAGGATTGATCAAAGATGCAAGCATGTGATCAGGTTAAGATTACAGGGATTCAGAAGATATGAGCGGAGATCAAGGGCGAGTACTGATTGAGACATCTATTCGGTAAACCCTTACATATCTTGATTTACAAGACCTGCATGGGCCACCACTAAAACCATGTCACGCCCCAGAACCAGAATACTGGAGAACGGGGGCGTACATAGCCAGCTACATATATTGAAGTGCAATCCACCTTGCTATATGGTCACGGCTGTCTAGATACATGAGGGTTTAATTACAAGCCAACTGTCTCCTATGGTCATGAACAAGCCTATTGTCTCAATCTCAAGCAAGCAATAATAGTTACAAGATGTCAGAGCACCAAATATATAATAGCAAGGCATCCCATACATTATATATTAGATGATCATGAAGCTAGTCGTACAAAATGTCAGGACTAGCAAGAGTTTCAGTCATACATGATCAACCCTAGTATTTGCCAATCATGTTACAGCCCGTAGGCAGACAGTAAATAAGGTACAATACGAGCTAACACGTGCTCGTCGGCTAAACGCCTCAAAAGAATAATTTATAATAAAGTGGGAGGACAAAAGAAACCCACTCATTGCCAGGGTTACGCCTAGTGGTCACCATCTGGCTGGAAGACAGGTAGATCCTCTGTTGCTGCTCCGATATCTGGCCATACAAAACCAGCTGGGTCAGACCCCAGAAAGAGCAAGTGCCACAAAGGGGGCTTCACTTAGGAACTAAAACCAGCATATCACAATATAATATTAAAGATAATAAATAAAGGATTGATAATAATAGAGATAACAACAGTAAACTGAGTACGAGGAAACCATTCAAGTAGCCAGGTCATAACCCTTAAAGCAAACAAGGACCGGGGTTGTAACCCTTCACCTGAATAGAAACCCGTCTCAAATACTATTGGTATAGTGAAGACAATAAACGAAGAGAGGACACAGAACTGCTCCGGGAGCCAGGTTACAACCCTTAAACCAAATAAGGACCGGGGTTGTAACCCTTCGCCTGAATAGAACTGGACCCCTGATCTTTATTGCTAAGGCCAGTATAAATAATCATGGTATTAAAGTAAGGTAAAACATGACGATCATGGCATGGGGTTGCAATAAGACAATAAACGAAGAGAGGACACAGAACTGCTCCGGGAGCCAGGTTACAACCCTTAAACCAAACAAGGACCGGGGTTGTAACCCTTCGCCTGAACAGAACTGGACCCCCGATCGTTATTGTTAAGGCAAGCATCAATAATTATGTCATGTCACAATCTTGCACAGGATCAGGATAAGACTAGGCTGGAATAAACTCCATCCAATCAATCACGGCCAATCAAGAGTACGGCTTGATACTTTTAACTAACTAGGGTTATCACAGGCCTAGTTACTAGCAAGATGCAATGAGTTATTCCAACAGCCACAAGCCCTGCAGACCATCCGGTTATCTAGGTCGAATATTCGTTCATTGAAGAATACAACACGTGACTGTGTGCTGGAAATGTGCCCTACTCGTCGGTAGGCTACAAGTCCACTGAATGCGCCCAGATAACGGGATTGCCTGTAGCTGCAAATCTCTTCATGACTATTGAATCATTCTAGTTAATTAGCCTTAGTCAATTTCAGTAGGTACCCCTGACCATGGTACTCAGGGATCCCCATCCTAGACATGATGTAAGACAGTACCATTTTATTTGTACAAACACAATTTCCCATGGTGTCCAGGTCTTTCATACTTGTCATGTCAAGCTAGCTGTCGTAACAGCATGTCATGATATATCATATCAGTTTACTGGTTAAGAGTGCGCCACAGTGGGCCACTATCGTGTTCAGGAATTATGCCAGAAGTTACATGTTATAAGCATAAAGGTGATATTTCAATTTAATAATAATAATAATAATAAAGGGACGACCATTGAAGGGGTCATACGTCTATTAGGTTTATGCGGCAGAAGACACGCGCGCCTATGCGGCTGGGACTGCGTGCTCATACGGCTGGGAGCGGGCGGCGCATGCGGCAGCGGGAATTCGAGCTTATGCGGCTGCGGAAAGGAGGGGCTCACGCGGCAGCAGGATGGCAAGGCCTTATGCGGCTGGAAGTGCAGGAGCCTCGTGCAGCTGAGATCCAAGGCCATATGTGGCTGCGGGTATAATCAAGCTTATGCGGCAAAATATGCAAGAGCCCATGTGGCTGCGGACATGCCAGTGCTTATGCAGCTTAAGGGCCAAAGCCATCTCATGCGGCCAAATCAAGGGCAAGCCATGCGGCAGCGGGATATTTAAGTTCATGCGGCTAGATTCAAAGGGAGTTATATGCGGCTGGATGTGCTTCATGCAGCTGGGGGCAGTAGTTCATGCGGCTGCATTGTCATGCGGCCAGAAAACTTGCCGCATGATGGTCCATGCAGTCAAGTACTTCATGCGGCTGAGAGACGGTGCTTCTTCTCCACTGACCCGAGAAGAATATCCATGAAGTCTATGGCTACAAAGCTTCATAACTCCATCATCCAGAGTCCAAATCCGAACTTCCATAGGTCAAAATGGGGTAGAACGAAATTCTCTACAACATGGAACCATCAAAACTTGGAAATAACAGTTTTATGTAGATCAAAACCCAAGAAATTTGAAAATACTTTAAACTTAGATCTACATAAATTGAGCCATGGAAAATTGGAAATGCTAAGTATTAAAGTGTGTTAGAATCTTGTGAGGAAGAGAATGGAACAATAAAAACAAAGTTTCTCCATGAAGCAAGCTGCACTTGCCTAAGCTCTTTCTCTCTCTCTCTCTCCCTCCTGGTGGTTGAAGAAGTAATGGTGGAGAAGAAGAAGTAAATGAAGAGAGAGAATGAGGGAATAGGAAATATAAATGAGGGTGGTGGTGGTAGGTGGGGGTTCGGTCCACCCAAAATCAAGTTAAGCTGAACCAGCAACAAGTTGAACCGAACCAAGTAGGAAATGCCAAAATAACCATGCAGGGAAATATGCAATACGAGTCAAGAATACGTACACATATACCAAGATACGTAATACGAACCACAGGCATTATACGATTTGCACGGAAAAGCATGTCGGAGCCAGTGTCCTCAAAACTCAGTAAATTATATGTTAACTAGTCCAGAATGACGATACGAACTCAACGGTATGTCCAAAATTGGATTCCGATGAGCCGATCTCAAAATGACCCGTTGACCCGGATATTGATATCCGACTTGTACCGAAATACGTGCTAAAACCAATGTCCACTAAAACCTAGCAAATTATATGTCAACGAGTCCAGAATGACGATACGAACTCAATAGTATATCCGGAATTAGATTTCGATGAGCCGACATCAAAAAGTCCTATTGATCGGGACAGTTGGAACCGCTCTGCACCGAAATGCGTGCCAGGGCCCATGTCCTCCAAATCTAACAAACTTTATATAAAAACGTGCCAAAATGATGCCAAGAGTCTACTGGTGGTGTCAGAAATTGCATTCGTAGTCTCGGTTTCAAAAATAGAATTTAACAAGTTAGAAATTACGAATTCGAACGGCCAACTTTGGCATCGAATTCAACCAATCGAACGTGTCATAATGAAATAAAACTTAAGGGATAGGAAGAGGGTTATACCAGCTATATATAGAAACTAGTGGCACGCCAGACGGAGCTACGATGGAAGAAATACGAACCGACGAAGTTGGCTCCGCAAAACTGTCCAAAAATTACACAATTTAAACGGTCAAATTGGTGGCCGGTTTTGATATATCAAACGATAAAATTAACGGACAAAAATTGAGGGGATTGAAGAGCTATATACCGAGATTGAGACGGAGCAAAGAAATCGCCGATCCAACGGTCGGATTTCTTGAAAAACGTGTGCGAAGTCACTGCGACGGAATGCCATTTCTGAATCTCGTTCGCGCGCGCGTCGACGGAATTCCGTGCAAAACGCACGAATCGCCTAGACGGCACGTCCCGGAGGACGATGGCCGCCACAGGAAGGTGCATGGGGGTGCGCCCAGTAAGGGGGGCTCATCGGCGGCGGCGGCGATGCGGGGCAGCGCCGGCTGCCGGCAGCGGCACGCGCGGCTGCTGCTGCGGCTGCCATTGCATGCTGCTGTTGCAGCTGCTGCTGCCGCGGCTTGGTACGGCGACGACGGCGCATCCAGAGGGTACGGCAGGTCGTGGTGGTACGGCACGGGTACGAAGAGGCTGCCCGACGTCGACGGGGGTGGCGGTTTGTGGTGATGAAGATGGTGGTGGTGATGAATGGTGATGGTGGTGGTAGTGAATGTGTTAATGGTGATGATGATGGTTGATGGAGAGTAGGAGGAGGAGGAAGGAGGCTGAAGTCGGTGATGGAAGGAAGAGAGGAAGTCGGCCATGGGGTCGGCCATGGGGTAGAGGAGGAAGGAGAAGAAGATGAGTGGTGTGTGTGTGTTATAAATTAAAAGAGTGAGAAAGTTAATATGTGTGGGTGTGTGTGCTATTATTAAAGGGAGGAAAGAGAGAGAGAGAATTATTCCTAAATGTTAGGGCCGGCTAGGGAGTTTCGTGTGTGTGTTTGTGTTATGGGGAAAAAGTTGTGTGGTTGGGATTTATGGAGGGAAAATCCATGGCTAGGATTAAATAGGATTAAGTTAATAACTAATGAATTAAATCAATGGAGTTCTTCCTTAATTATTTGGAGTAGTAACACTAGGTGTTTAATATTTTATAGGAAAAATTAATGTGTGGATATTAATGAAGGGGTAACATGGAGCTTGGACTGGGTTTGGTTGAGCCGGGTCTGGTCAAAATCGGACATGGTGCAATAATTAAATTTAAATAGGTATTTATGATCATGGGTAAATAAGTAACATGTAGTGTCATGCGGGTAGTAGGCTTCGTGTGGGCCATGTCCATATTTTGGGTCAACTAGGTTGGATCGATGTCGGGTCCCAAAATTAAATTGGAAGTCTGGTCACATTCTACGGTGGATAATTAATTGGCCTAAATTAACCCAAAAGTTGTGCGAAGCAAATGAAGCACAAGATGGTGTATCTGAGTGGGACACGAAGGTCATGGGTGTAGGACGTCTCGAGTAGATCATGCATGAGAAGTTGGTTTCAAGAAAATGACTAGCCTTGTGCTCCTAAATTAA
Source organism: Iris pallida (assembly GCA_029216955.1). NCBI lineage: Eukaryota > Viridiplantae > Streptophyta > Magnoliopsida > Asparagales > Iridaceae > Iris > Iris pallida. The sequence goes on from JANAVB010027598.1 coordinate 32,310,457, forward strand.
AAGTCACGGTAATGTGCATACGATAATCAAAGATAAAAGTGGGAATTTAATTAATAAATATTTAACGATCAAATTGCCTAAATTGACCCGAAGTTGTACGATACAAAAAGCGCACAAAGGAACAAGTTCGACTGGGACACGATATATCAACATGAAGATAATCTCGTCTACTACAAACTTCAAGAAGAAAGTTTCCAGAGACTGGCATCCCTGATACTCTAGAATCAAAGTCACGGTAAAGAGCATTTAATGATCAAAATTAATTTAATAAAAATGAATTATCGATAATAATTCATTTAGAAAATTTAAAAAAATAAATTTTGGAAATTTAGGGGGCTTACATCCTACCCACCTTATAAAAATTTCATCCTCGAAATTAAAGGTTGGTAGTGGGGTTAAAACATGATAGAAGATTTAAGCAATATTTTAGGCACGATCCAAGAATGACGAGTTTTGCACGATCAAGATAATCAATTCAAAATTGTTTAGGCATGATGATGGATTTTGGCATGATAGAATCATGATACGAACAAATCGTATGTGCATGATTTCAGAAATAAGTCAAATCATTGGGGCACAATTTTAGAGACGATTAGGAAAATCGAAGATATAAATGAAGTTCAAGTACGGGGTGATCCGTAGGACTTAGGTTGATAAAAATCAACCTGAAAGTCGTACAGGCCCGATCAAGATGAAAAGCTAACCATAACCAAAACAAGGTTTGGCATGATTGGAATTTATAGTCACAGCCTTGTAGGTAAGCACGAAGCTACGACTAGAAAAATCAAGAATCGTTCGATTACGAACAAGTCAGAATCAAGTCAAAACATCGATAAATATGATCCAGCTCACAGAAATTAGATTTAGGATAGATCGGCACAATCAAGATAAAAAATGATGTGATTAGGCATTGTTAGGAATAAACGATGCTTAGCACAACATTGATCAAGAATTTAACCACCTGGTCATGAGGGAAATCAAGACCCAGATGCGATCAAAATTTTATGGAATGATTAAACACTTAGGCACGATTGTGAGCACCCAGAATTTCGGGTTGAATTTTTTTATTTTATTTTATTTTTTCTGATTATTTGGTTTTGATAAATATTTTATTTTATTTATTTATCTGTAAGTGTACTTTTTTATGCCATTGATATTTGGAGTATCAGGGATGTTCAACTTTGGAAATCTTCTTCATGAGTTTTGGAGCGGACAGAATTACCTTCATGATGGTATATAGTGTCCCATCCAAACTTGTTCCTTTGTGCTCTTTTTGCTTCGCTAAACTTCGGATCGATTTAGACCATTTGATTATTAATTATTTTTCCACTCTTTTCCTTGATCATTTTCAGCACGTTACCGTGACTTTTAATTTTGGAGCGCAAGACCAGTCAGTTTCTTGAAACCAACTCCTCATTGATGATCTACTCGAGATGCTCGTCACCCATGACCTTCGTTTCTCACTCATTCACGTCATTTTGTGCTCCATTTGATTCGCACAACTTTTCCGACACGTGACCCGATTTTATTTTACTCCACGGCGTCACATTCATCTTCCAACTTGATTTGTGGGTCCCCTGTCGACCAAAACCTGTCCGCCCCAATTATGGACATGGCCCACATTGAGCCTACTATTCGTCCACCACTTGTGTCCCATTTATTGGAATCTCTATGTGCTACTTATTCACCCATGACCATGGCAAAACTCTACATGCCCGACCTCTCCTGGCCATGGCTCCGGCCACCCTGGTCGGTCGTGGACGGCCATCACCACCACCTCTCCTCATCCAGCTCCTCCTCCAAATCTCCTCATTTCCTCCTCCTCTTCAAACCGAGCAACCATCACCATCACCACTCCCATCTCAACCACCGCCGACCACCTCCTCCCCGGCCGAGCGCGACGGCCACCACCCCGACGAGCTCAGCCCGGCCATCCCGAGCTCCACCACTCCTCCTTCTCTCCTCCTCCTTATCACCATTTCCGCCACAATCAAACCACCCGCGCCATCACCACCATCTTCACCACCGTCCCCCCCGTAGCAGCGTCGCGCCGCCGTACCAGGCTGCGCTGGCCGCCCCGCGTGCCGCCGCGCGAGCGCCACACAGCAGCTGCGGCAACAGCGTGGCAGCGTGTGCCCCTTCATGCGCACGCACGGGCGGTGCAGCGTCGCCGCCGGCCGTACACCGGCGTGCTCGACCTCCCACGTGGCCGGGCGCACCCCTGGGGTAGGCCCCATGGCGGCCAATGTCCTCCGGGACGCACCGTCGAGGCGATTCGTGCGTTTTGAACGAGATCCCGTCGACGCGCGCGAGTTTGGAACTCAGAATTCGTGCTCCGTCGCAGCAACTTCGTGCGCATTTTCCCGAAAATCCGACCGTTGACCGTTTAAATTGTATTAAAATTGGACAGTTTCGCAGGGCCAACTTCGTCAGCTTGTATCTCCTCCACCGTAGCTCCGTTTGGCGTGCCACTAGTTCCGGTGCGAAGCTGGTATAACCCTCTTACTACCCCTCCAGTTTCGTTTCATTGTGAGCTTGTTTGATTGGTTGAATTCGACGCCAAAGTTGGTCGTCCGAATTCGTAATTTCTAACTTGTAAAATTCTATTTTTGAACACGGGACTCCAGATTTCATTTCTGACACCACCTTTAGACTTGTGGCATCGTTCTGTCATGTTTTTATATAAAATTTGTTAGATTTAGAGAACGTGGGCCCGGGCACATTTTTCGGTGCAAAACGGGTCCCACTTTCTGGGTCAACGGGACTTTTTGACACCGGCTCATCGGAATCCAATTCCGGATATATCGTTGAGTTCGTATCGTCATTCTGGACTCGTTGACATATAATTTGCTAGGTTTTGGTGGACATTGTGTCTGGCACGCATTTCGGTGCAAGTCGGATACCAATATCCGGGTCAACGGGTCATTTTGAGATCGGCTCATCGGAATCCAATTTCGGAGATACCGTTGAGTTCGTATCATCATTCTGGACTCGTTGACAGGTAGTTTGCTAAGTTTTGAGAACTTTGGCTCCGGCACGCATTTCCGTGCAAATCGGAATTTCAAGTTCTGGTCAACGGACCAAATTGAGATCGGATCAACGGAATCCAATTCTGGAGATACCGTTGGATTCGTATCGACATTCTGGTTTCGTGGACATATAATTTGTTATATTTTATTGACTTGTTTTCTTGCACGTTTTTCGGTGCAAAACGGCTCCGACACGGACACCGTTTTGACCCAAAATTACCTTTTTGCCCTTGTGTCCAAATTGGACCGTTGGGCAGGCTATCCTAGCTAATTTGACCATTCTGGACACGTTGGCGATGTTCATTTCATCGTCCGACAATGTTTGTTGATTATTTCTCTGAGTTTAACCTTTTATAATTAATTAATAATTAATTCATATAATGTTCGTATTTCGGGATTAGTACAACGAAACTGAGATCAGCCAATTCCAGTGATCTCACATCGCTGAAATTGACAAGTTGGACACGTGGATCACTATAATAAGATTATCAACCTTACCAATAATCTCCTTATCTCGATTTGCGTGTCGTAAGTTTCGACGTACAAATAACGAAGTACACTTTATATTAGACTAGAATTGACCCTGTTTGACCAGAGTTGACCAGTTGACCCAAAGTCAACTGTAAGTCAACACTTGACCTAGTTTGACTAGATTATTGACCGGAGTCGACCTAGAGTTGTTTTGACTTAGAAGAACCTAGAATAATGTAGATTGATTATAGAGATTCATTTATTACAACTTGAACACCTTGTAACCTGTGTTGCTTTAAATAGGACTCTGTGGCTTCAGTGGGACCCCCCTATACTTATCAGCTGTTCAGGTTATCGAGGCGAGTACATTCTCTGATCATTTCATATCCTGCTTAGAATTATTTCCTGCAGTAGATTACTTTACTTGTACTGTCACGTTGGTCACACGGATTGGTACTATATGGATCCCTTCTTGAGATGTTATCCTTAGGGAGCATCGGGTATTACATGTTCTGTGCGTTTCACTTACATGGCGTATCATATGCTTCATTGGTTCTTTGATCACTTACGACATATACTCTTATGATCGTAGAGTCTTCCTAGAATCCTTATCCCATTTATGGGACTACTATGTATCACCTTCGGGGTCTATTACCTTCGGGGTCTATTACCTTCGGGGTCTATCACCTTCGGAATCTACTACCCTTCGGGGGCTGTTACATAGCATCATATAACATAACCTGGTTGGATCCTTGTGTATTGATTGGGGGTACGGGGGAGTATAAATAGCCATGTGAACAATTCCAAAGTAGAATAGCCATGTACGCCTCTTTAGTATAGCCATGTACAATCAAGCCGTTCACATGTCGACTTTGTGCTCTAAATTACTAGTCACTGGTAGCTCTTTATTTATAGTAGATATTTCTATTACAGCTCTCTCTCTCTCTGTTTACATACAGCATTTCTTTCAGTACCTGTATCTTACTTTACTGCATGATTATATTTTCTAACCTGCTATGAACTGTTGAGATGTAATATGCTCGCTCCTGTCCTGACTGGACCTGTTGATAAATTTTACAGATGGCCTGGGATTGCCTGCTAGCCTAGAGGAGACACAGTAGGGGTTGTTTAGGTAGTTATTTCATTTTGTCTGGAGTTGTATTTACTTTATGGATTATTGTATCTGTATTTGAGTTTTGAGATGTATTTCTGGGATTATGTATCTTAGACACTTAGACTTCTATCTCCTGTATCTCTTTTGGATTTCATGTTTTATCTATCCTTATCATGCTCTACCTTAGATGTGATTGAGTCTGTATCTGCTATGTTACCCCCATTCGGGGAGTATAAACTGTTTAGTCTTATACTGTTAGATGCATTGAGACCTAGGACAGCGTTCTACCGCCGACACTGCGGCGTAGGCTGGGCGTTGTTACGTTCTCGTGCCCTAACTCTAGGGTGCGGGTCGTGACAACGATGTAGAATAGAGCGTCAAAAATCACAAACCTAGTCATGATCGGAAATAAAACCTAAGCACGAGCATCCATGGAAATCCAGGTTAGAATTAAATTTAATTCAATTGAGTACGACCCAGGATATGGGTACGATAGAAGAGATGACCAAAGTCGTTCGGTCGTGATCAAGAAAATTATGATTTAACGATATTGAAAACTCAAGGGATGATTCAAAGATATGGAATAAGTCCAATTCCTCTTTGGTAGAAAATCAAAAGACAAGGTTTCATAGGTAAGCCAAGTTAATCATCTCTTTCTGATACTATCAAGTTTATCTGGTCATCATTGGCCAATCACACCTTTAATCTCACAAGTCCAAATATAAAAACCAATCTTATACAACTACTACCAGAATTATCCTTCCGTCATGAAGATTGGACCTTGTCATGATACCATAGGCCAGATCCTAATTTCTAAAACCCTAATCAAGAAGTACACTCTTCACTAGAACTCTACACTATCCACTTAATCATCCTTAAATTCGAATTCTTCCACCTTGTCCTAAATTGATCTAAAACCACTAAATCAAGTTTATAATATCCTAGAACTTATTCAAATCACGCTCTTTGTGTTATTCAAATCTAATACTACTAGGCTTTATAAATTTATTCTTACATTATCAATTCAACCTTCATATTTCTTTCATCATACACTTTCAACTATCAACCATCTCAATTAATAAATTATATTCACAAAATCTCTCTATATATATTTTTTGACTCAAAATCCTTGCATTCTCTATCCTCTTACCAATGTCTTGTCTAGTTTCTTACCATCGCCACATATAACTAAAATTTTCTTCCCAACTTCCATCATAACCTCTGCGTGAAATACCTCGAGAACCAATAACCTAAAATTTTCCCAATTCAAAAATGTTTCAATCTCGAATATCATTGTCAGGTTCTAAACTATATCCACGAAATATAAATTTTCATACCATTAATGTACATCCTATTGTCCTTCTCATTTGAAACCCTTGAACTTGCTTTCCAAGTAATTCATCATCGAAATACCCTAATAACTCATTTCTAAACTGATTATATCGCTCCCTTGGCTTCAGTTCCAACCTCAATCATACTTCTATCTCAAAATTCTATACTTGATCCAACATCCCATTTTCCTACCAAGATACCACTTGATAATAAGTCCATCTTCCGAATAAGATGATTTAAGATACTTCCTTAACCTTTCCAAGGTGAAAAGAAACAAAAATTTCAAACGATTTCATAGGGTGGTTGACAGGAATGGATAAAAGATAGGTGATTGGTGTAATCAAGACATAATTAATCAGGATGGATGAAATAATAACGAGATGAGAAAATCATCATATGATAAGAAGAGAAATGACGGAACAAGAAATAATGGTAGGAATTGTCCTTGATCAATAGATCAAAAAAGTAAATCAATTTAAGGTATGACCTGATAACCATACACGTCTATCCAGAATCATGTTGCCAGAATTTTTGTCACGCCAGTAAGCATAGCTGCAATAAATGATGGAGTCCATAACTAGGGTATACACCTTATAATTATGTCATCTAGATTCCTTACCAGGCCAACTGGTATGGCTGTAAAAAAATCTAAATTCCATAACTAGGATAGTATATCCAAAATCAGGCTCCATGTCCCTGTTGTTGGCCCATTGGTCATGGTGAAACCTGATTTTAATAATTGATCAAACTCTGTCTCGATATAAATGCAAGACAATTCAGATATTTACCAATGACATTTTGGACACTTCTCAACGATGGATATCTACTCTGTTCAAGACCGAAGCTATTTGCCACTCAAAATGTATTTCCTTCAAAACAATATAATTTTTCATTTTATTGAGTCTAGAAATACATTGTACACCAAGTCGTACTGGCAAATAGGCTATCCTAAAATCGTTTTTGAAAACTTACCTATCTTTTTAAAATGACCTATGTTTTTGAAAAATATCTATTTTACAAAAAGCTTCTGAAGGACTTTTCAAAAAGCCAAAATTATTTTTCACAAAATCAACTGACCAAACCCTGACAGCACTCGGCCAGAGTTCGGCCAAGTTGAACGTTATGTGAATGTTTGATTGTGAACTTAGTCTCCCTTCAGTTGTGATTGGTTACAAAGAGTTCTGTCCGAATTCTGCCCGAATTCTGTCAGAGTTCTGCCTTTGGAAAAACTATAAATAGAGAAGGATTTCGATCATTTCAAATCACCAATGCACTTTCAATCTCTTCTCTTCTAAAGCTTATATTTCTTCCAAAGAGTTCTAAAAAGCTTCTATTTTTAAATCCCAAGCCAGTTACAATCCTCTAGTCGATTTGCCAGTACGGTACGGTCTAGAAGTTTTAGAGCGATTGTAATCAGGCTTGATTAAAGATACAACTCTTCATAATTGAAGTTGGTCGAGTTCTTCGTATCAAAGCTCGTGTCTATAGAAGTTGCAAGGACTTCGTTTGAAAACTTGCGGGATTTTTCAATAGTGTATTCAACTGGAAGCTAGAGTTCTTTCGACTGGACTAGTCCTCACAAGAGGAAAACCTGTAAAAATCTTGGTGTTTGCGTTTGCCTTCTGATCACCTTTTTATTAATGTCATTTATTTTGTAATTATTATTATATATGTGATCTAACTGCTAACGAGTTTTTTTAATTAGCAATATTCTGCTGCCTACTCTATTCACCCCCCTCTAGAGTATTCTGCTTTACAATTTTATTCCTACAATTGGTTTCAGAGCAGGCTCTCTATCTAGAGGTATTATATTCTGATCCTAATTGTTCCTACAATTGGGATCAGAGCGGGTTATACAGGTAAAGCAAGGTAAAATTGTAGTTATATTCATTTGTTATATAGATCACAGCATTACATATGGCAACTGTGAAATTCACAAGTGAAGGCCAAGCCACAAACAGACCTCCACTGTTTGACGGCACAAATTATACTTATTGGAAAACACGTATGAGTTTTTTTCTGAAATCTCTTGATTTTGACTTATGGTCTGTAGTTATTGATGGCTATAAAAAGCCCCCTCGTATTAATGTTGATAGAGTTTTAGTTGAAAAACCCCATGACAAATATACAGAGGATGAAAAGAAAAAGGCCAGTCTTGACGCATGTGCTATTAACGCTCTATTTTGTGCTTTAGACAGAACTGAATTCAACATGGTGTCTACCTGCACAACATCAAACAAAGTATGGAAACTTTTCGAAGTAACCCACGAAGGAACAACACAAGTCAAGGAGTCAAAGATCAGCAGACTTACTCAGGAGTACGAGGCGTTCAAAGTGAAGCCAAGTGAATCGGTCACCAAGATGTTTACAAGATTCTTGGATATTATAAATCCTTTATCTTCACTAGACAAGGATTACAGTAACCATGAGAAGATTCGCAAACTTCTATGAGCTCTTACAAAGAACTGGATTCCAAAGGCTACAGCAATCATTGAAGGAAACGACCTCTCAACAATGTCTCTGGAAACACTCATGGGTAAGCTACTCACACACGAGTTAGAACTTCAAGACTTTGAAGATGCTACACCAAAGGAGAAATCAGAGAAGTCGATTGCTCTCAAGGCTCAACATAGAAGAACTGTCGAAGACGACTCTGATGACAGAAACTTCGACTCTGAAGATCAAGCTCTTCTGGTAAGAAAATTCAAGAAGTTCATGAGATTTAACAGGAGAACAAAATAGAGGATTAGAAATAATGACTCTTCAAATGAGTCTGGTGAGCTTTCTTCTATTAAATTGTTGTTACACGAGACTGTTAAGTTATCCGAAGAAAAAGACCAAACTATCATCCAGTTAAAGGAAGACCTATCTAAGGAGAGAAAGAGTCTCCAGTATGCACAGGTCAGATTAGAATCACTCACATATGACTATACTAGATTATATGACACTTCCAAAAAGTTGGAAATTAGTTTAGGAAAACGGCCTGAAGTTGCTGCTTCCTATTCTAACACGTGCCAATTACCGAATCATCGGAACACGCCTAATACTGTCAAACCAAACCATACCAAAACTATGTCCAAGAAGACTAATAGGCATGCATTCTTCTATACTAGAAAACCAAAACCTACCAATCATGCACCTCACACTACTTTCAACACTCAACATGCTAAATGTCATTATTGTTGTGTCATTGGTCATATATCTTCTGCATGTAGAATCAGAAAGTTAGTAGATTTAAATATTTATGCATGGATACCAAAAACTAACCAGTCAGGACCCTACAAGAAATGGGTACCAAAAGTTTCATCTGTAAATTATTTTGTAGTTGGGACGCCCTTTACATGTTAGGAGCAAATGGATCTTCGACAGCGGTTGCTCACGGCACATGACCGGTGATGCTTCACTATTCGCGATACTGTCGAAGAAGAATAAAGAAGGATATGTCTCCTTCGATAATAATTTAAGAGGTACATAATCGGTATTGGTGACATTGGTAAGGCTTCCTATCCAATGATTAAAGATGTGTGTCTAGTTACCGAGTTAAAACATAATCTGCTCAGCATAAGCCATTTAGCTGATCACGGTTATGGTATTAACTTCGTCAAAGATAAACGTACTATAGTTGATAGTTCAACTGGTAGTACTATATTTGAAGGTATTAGGGAAGACAACATATATGTTTTCTATTTGTTGGAAGATGCTAACAAAGCAGGTAGATGTTCGATGGCCAAAAGCATCGAGAGTCAACTATGGCATATGAGACCGGCCATGCAAACATGGATATAATTTCAAGACTATCTACAAAGAAGTTGGTACGCGGCTTACCGGACATTTCTTTTAAGAAGGATACGGTATGTAGTGAATGTGAAAAGAACAAAGCTACCAAATCCGTATTTAAATCCAAGAACGCTGTAAGTACCACTAGACCTTTACAACTGTTGCATATGGACTTATTTGGACCTAGTAGAATTGCTAGTCTAGGTGGTAAGTTATATGTATTTGTCATTGTAGATGATTTCTCTAGATATACATGGGTTTATTTTCTTGCACGCAAGAACGATGCATTATCAGAATTTGTCACCTTTTACAAAAAAGTACAAAATGAAAAAGGGTTCATGATTACTCGCATTCGTAGTGATCATGGCGATGAATTTGAGAATACATAATTCAAGTAATTTTGTGACACACACGATTATTTGCATGAATTCTCTTGCCCTAGGACTCCGCAAAAAAATGGAGTTGTGGAACGTAAGAACAGAACTCTATCTGAAATGGCTAGAGTAATGTTAAACTAGTTTAATCTACCTATGTACTTTTGGGCTGAAGCTGTCAATACAGCATGCTATATTCTCAATAGGGTTCTAATTCGACCTATATCGAAGGAGACTCCCTATGAACTATGGTTTGATAGAACACCAAATGTTTCATATTTCAAGATTTTTGGTTGTAAATGTTTTATTCTTAATACTAAAGACAATTTGAGTAAATTTGATGAAAATGTCGATGAAGGTATTTTTTAGGTTATGCAGCAAAGAGCAAAGGATACAGAGTCTTCAACAAAAGAACCATGATCATCGAAAAATCAATCAATGTCAAGTTTGATGAACTAAATCAACACTTAGACGATGATGACAATGAAGACATAATCATACCAAGTACAGCTACTGTAAAACCTTCACACAAAGATGCAGAACCATCGCATCAAGCATCAGATGAACCTTCAAGCAAAGAAGCCGGAACTAGCAATCCTGAGACTACACCAAAAGAGATGAGATTCTTGGCTGATCATCCAAAGCACTTGGTAATTGGTAAGATTACCAAGGGTGTAAGTACTCGTTCATCTAACAAAAATATAGCTTCTTGTGTTGCTTTTGTTTCATAGTTTGAACCCAAAAATATTGAAGAAGCATGTAGTAATAATTTTTGGTTAGATGCTATGCAAGAGGAATTAAACCAATTCGAACGAAATCAAGTTTGGGAACTTGTTCCCAAGCCTATTGATTATCCGATCATTGGCACCCGATGGGTATTCCGAAACAAACTAAACGAGAATGGTTTAGTGACTCGTAAGAAGGCTCGACTCGTAGCTCAAGGATACAATCAAGAAGAAGGTATCGACTACGATGAGACTTATGCCCTAGTTGCGAGATTAGAATCCATTCGCATGTTATGTGCATTTGCATATTTTCATAATTTTAAGTTATTTCAAATGGATGTCAAAAGTGCATTTTTAAATAGTTTTATAAAAGAAGAAGTTTATGTAGCTCAACCTCCCGGTTTTACTGATTTCAAATTTCTTGAATATGTTTTCAAGTTAAAGAAAGCCTTATACGGTTTGAAACAAGCCCCTCATGCTTGGTACGATCGTCTAAGCTCTTTTCTACTTGATAACGGATTTTCAAAGGGAAAGGTTGATACTATATTGTGTTGGCCCATTCCATGGTCACATCCGATTTTAATAATCAATATGTGCTTAAGTCAATACACAAAATATACAAACTGCTGCTAATCATTTCAGGGTATATGAAATCAATATCAACGAGCGTCGTACTGCATCATCAAGCATATATATCATCAATCTGAAGATTACTTTCAATGGGATTCAGTTCTAGTCATTTTTCAATTTATTCTGTATTTTACCTTTATTGAGTCTAGGACTTAAATTGTAAGATCGACTAGGTAATACTGGCTTAGGTTAATCTCAGTCCAAATTTCTAAAAAGACTACCTATTCCTATTTCAACTTTACAAAATGTTCAAAATTATTTTTGCAAACAGTTTTTGACAAATATTTCGAAATTTCCCTTGACAGAACTCAAAACCGAGTTCGGTCCGAACTCTGCCCGAGTTCAGTCTATTTGAATTCAAATGTCAGTTGCCTCCAAATCTGTATGTAACGTATATATACGAAATATTTGCATCAGAACTCTGTCAGAACTCTGCCCGAGTTCGGTCCCAGAAAACACCTATAAATATGAGAGAGTTTTTCATTTCAAATCACTCATTCATTCTTCATCTTCTCTTCTCTACTCAATAAGTGTTTTCAATCATTCTAAAGCTTTCAAATCACATCTATACTCCTCTTAGCCAAAAGCCATTAATATCTACGTTGATCTAGAGTCTTTTGGTGTTCAAGAGTTGTAAAGAGGTTGTTCCAACGACAGCAACTATCGTTGTTATGGAGCCGGTCGTGCGCTCATCACCAAGCACGGTGTTGTGAAGTTGGTCGTACACTTGTCACCAAGCACGGTGTTGTAAGAGACTACAAGCTCTCAATTAGCTTGTGCCTTAGTGGATTAACATCGAGCAAGAGTACTCGAGACTGGATTAGTCCTCTCAGAGAGATACCAGTATATATCGATGTGTCACTGAGTTTGATCTCTCTATCTCTTGCTACATTTACTTACTGTCTCTTACTTACTGCCATAGTTATAACTTTAAAATTTTAAATTGGTAATTATTTTCCGCTGCACACACACACACTCTATTCACCCCCCTCTAGAGGTGCTCAACGGTCCTACAATTGGTATTAGAGCAGGTTATATTCTAATATAACAAACCTCAGAGAGTATATATGGCAGCCGTGAAATCAATATTCAACGGTGAAGGGCAATCCAAAAATAGACCCCCACTATTTGATGATACAAACTATACCTATTGGAAAACACGGATGACTTTCTTCTTAAAGTCTCTTGACTTTGATCTTTGGTCTATAGTGATTGACGGTTATAAGAAACCGGCACCTACAGTGGTTGACGGCCAGCTTGTAGACAAGTCTCATGATAAATATACTAAAGCTGAAAAAGTTAAGGCTAGTCTAGATGCTCGTGCCATCAATGCACTGTTCTGTGCAATTGACAAAACGGAGTTCAACAGAGTTTCAACCTGTAAAACATCTCACAAAATTTGGAAACTTCTTGAGGTAACTCATGAAGGTACTTCCCAAGTGAAGGAATCCAAAATTAGTAGACTAACACGGGAATATGAATCTTTCAAGATAAAACCCGGTGAGTCAATTACACAGATGTTCACACGTTTCCTTGATATAAGTAATCCTTTGTAATCTCTTGGTAAGGATTACAGCAATCATAAGAAGATCAGAAAAGTGCTGCGGGCCCTTACCAAGAACTGGAACCCGAAGGCTACAACAATCATTGAAGGAAACGATCTCACCACTATGTCCTTGGAAATACTAATGGGCAAGCTCATGACCCATAAGCTTGATCTGTAAGAATTTGAAGAAGCAACTCCAAAAGAAAAATCTATTGCCTTCAAAGCTCAAGCAAGAAAATCAACATACAATGATTCTGATAAAGAATCATCAAGTGGTGATGAACAAGCCCTTCTTGTAAAGAACTTCAGGAAATTCCTAAAGTTTGAGAAATCAAACAGAAGGAAGAGAGATATCCAAGAAAGCAATAAAGATGAAACCATTTGCTTTGGATGCAAGAAGATAAGGCACATGAAGAAGGACTGTCCAACTTCAAAGAAAAGCAGTCCATATGACAGATCAAGATCAAGCAGAAAAGCAACAACCAGTCGAAAGTATGCCAACACAAGCATCTGGCATGAAAGTGATGCTAGTGATACAGAAGAAGAAGACACACCCTGCAGAAATGCCAATGTCTGTCTTATGGCATTTGATAAGGTATTCTCAAACCCTCTATATGATGATTTTTCTTTCGATGAATTAGAAAAAGCCTTTAGCGAATTACTTGAAGATCACAGAACTGTGCTTGACAAGTATAAGCAATCTCGAAAAGAGATTAAGGCATACACAACCGAGATAGCTAGACTGTCCAATCTTATTGCAGATACTAAAGAGACATCTACTACCAGTAACACGAAAGAGATAGCCAAACTCAAGGTAGACTATCATGAGGCTATCATCAAGATTGAAAAAAAAGAAAGATACTATGTCAAGATACAAGAATTATATGGCATAGAGAAGAAGAAGCACTTAGTCACAGAACAAAGACTCTCAGATATGACTGCTAGATATGAAGAGTTTGTTGCAATTTCTAAAAAGTTAGAAATCAAGTTAGGCAAACAGGCAATACCTGTGACACAGCCTAAGTTTAGTCCTAATGCTAAGCATACACCTAAGAGGACTAAAAATAAAAAAGCACAGAAGAAACACGACTATCATCATGCTTTCACTAATAGGTTCTCCAAGAAACCAAACAAGCATGTCAACACAGTTTCAACCACTACTGGTTCTAAACTAACTTGCACTTATTGTGGTACACATGGACACATATCACAGTATTTCTTGGCAAGAAAACTTGTTGACAATCACACTTTATTCTGGAGACCTAAAACTAATCATAATAGACCCTTCAGTAAATAGGTACCAAAGGATTCATCTACTTCTTTTGTAGGTGGACCCTCAACCCTCTCATGCTAAAAGCAAATGGATCCTCGATAGCGGATGTTCGTGGCACATGACAGGTGATGCATCTTTGTTCGCTACGCTATCGATGAAGAAAGAAGGATACGTCTCCTTCGGAAATAACTTGAGAGGTGATATTATTGGTAATGGCACTGTCGGTATTTCTCCTTATCCAGTAATAAAGGATGTTTGTCTAGTCACAGAATTGAAACATAACCTACTAAGCATAAGTCATTTGGCTGATAATGGTTATGGTATCAATTTTGTAAAATACAAATGTACCATATATGATATGTCATCTGGTGATCCCGTATATAAAGGGATTAGAGAAGACAACATTTATGTTTTCTTTTTGGAGAGTACTAATAATACAGGTAGATGCCTAGTAGCTAATCTAGATTAAAGCTGGCTATGGCATATGAGACTATGACATGCAAATATGGACACTATCTCACGACTCAGTACTAAAAAGTTGGTAAAAGGACTCCCCAAGATTCCATTCAAGAGAGATATGGTATGTGCTGACTGTGAAAAGAATAAAGCACATAGGTCTACATTTAAATCCATTAATGCTGTAAGTACTTCTAGATCTTTGCAGTTGATTCATATAGATTTATTTGGTCCTAGTAGAGTCGTCAGTCTTGGCGGTAAGCTCTACGCTTTTGTTATTGTCGATAATTTATCTCGATTTACTTGGGTTTACTTTTTATCAAACAAAAGTGATGCTATTTTTGAATTTCAGATATTTTACAAAAAGGTACAAAACAAAAAAGGCTTCATGATTACTCGTATCCGAAGTGATCATGGTGGCAAATTCGTAAATTCTGATTTCAAAAAATTTTGTGATGATAGTGGATATTACCACGAATTTTCTTGTCCTAGAACTCTCCAACAGAATGGTGTTGTGGAGCGGAAGAACCGTACTCTAAGCGAAATGGCTAGAGTCATGCTGAATCAGCATAATCTTCCTAAGTATTTTTGGGCAGAAGTTGTTAGTACAGCCTGTCATGTTTTAAATAGGGTGTTAATTCGACCTATCTCGAAGAAAATACCATATGAACTTTGGTTTGGAAGGATTCCAAACATCTCTTATTTCAAAGTTTTTGGGTGTCGTTGTTTTATCCTGAACACCAAGGAAAACTTGGGAAAGTTCGACTCTAAAGCAGATGAAGGGATATTTCTCGGATATGCTGCTAAGAGTAAATGATATAGAATTTTCAATAAAAGGTCTATGATTGTTGAAGAACCGATTAACGTTAATTTTGATGAGCTCAATAGTCACAGATCCAACGACAGTGATGATGAAGATATACAAGCAAGCACCGAAAAGTGTCCTGTGGAAGATCTGACTCAAAAGTTTGATTCATTAAAGTTCTTACCAGATCATCCAGAGATACTCATTATAGGTGATGTATTAAAAGGTGTAAGTACACGCTCCTCTCTTAGGGATTCTAAAATAGCAGCAAATATAGCTTTTATTTCTCAAATAAAACCTAAGAATATAGATGGTGCATTTTCTGATGAGTTTTGGATTGATGCCATGCAAGAGGAACTAAATCAATTTGAGAGAAACCAAGTTTAGGAACTCGTTCCTAAACCTATTGGTCAATCAATAATTGGTACCAAATGGGTGTTCCGAAATAAACTTAGTGAAGATGGACAAGTTCTACGCAACAAAGCACGTCTAGTGGCACAAGGTTATAATCAAGAAGAAGGGATTGATTATGATAAGACTTATGCTCCTGTTGCTAGACTAGAAGCCATCCGCATGTTTTGTGCATTTACATGTTTTAATAATTTTAAATTATTTCAAATGGACGTGAAAAGTGCATTTTTGAACAGATTTTTAAAAGAGAAAGTTTTTGTGAAACAACCCCCTGGTTTTGAAGATTTTTAAAAACCTGATCACGTCTTCAAGTTTAAGAAAGCACTCTATGGACTCAAATAAGCACCTCGTGCTTGGTATGAACGCCTAAGTGCCTTTTTACTTAATAATTGTTTTTCAAAGAAAAGAGTTGATACAACTTTGTTTATCAAATCTTTAAATAATGGCATTCTCCTTGTGCAAATATATGTAGATGAAATTATATTCGGTTCTACTAATAAAAAACTTTGTCAACATTTTGCTAAGTGTATGCAGAGTGAATTTGAGATGAGTATGATGGAAGAGCTAAACTTCTTCCTAGGACTTTAGATCAAACAGCACTCAAATGGAACATTCATCAACCAAGCTAAGTACACGAAGGACATACTGAAAAAGTATGACTTTGAAAACGTAAAGCCAATCGGGACTCCAATGGCTACATCCACAAAGCTTGATTCTGATGAAAGTGGCAAACCTATCGACTAGCATAAGTATCGAGGTATGATTGGTAGTTTATTATATTTAACTGCTAGTCGTCCTGATATTATATTCAGTGTTTGCATCTGTGCACGTTATTAGGCAAATCCTAAGAAATTACATCTAAGTGCCGTTAAGCGTATCTTCCGATACCTTAAAGGAACTTCTACAGTCAGCTTATGATATCCTAAAACCAAATCCTTTGACCTGATAGGTTACTCGGATGCGAATTTTGCAGGATACAAAGTAGACCGTAAAAGTACCAGCGGTACGTGTCATTTCCTAGGAAAGGCCTTAGTCTTTTGGTTTAGCAAGAAGCAAAATTTCGTAGCATTGTCAACTACTGAGGCTGAGTATATCGCCACAGGTCGTTGTTGTGCTCAAATTTTGTGGATGAATCAAACCTTAGAAGACTATAATCTGCACAACACTAAGATTCCTATTTATTGTGACAACACTAGCACCATTAATCTGACTAAGAACCCTATTTGTCACTCACGCACAAAACACATTGAGATACGTCATCACTTTTTACGTGATCATCAACAACACGGGGATATCTTCTTAGAGTTCATTGACACAGATCATCAACTAGCAGATATTTTCATAAAACCATTGGTTGAAGATTGTTTTAACATAATAAGGCGAGAGCTCGGTATACTTGAATTTTCAGATTCATAGTGTAGTATGGTAATTAAATTTGATTTTATGACTTAAAACTTTGAAATTTATTTAACGGAAATTATTTTGGGGTACAAGCCTAAAAAGGGTCTGTCTGTCACCACGACTACGGTCGAAGCAAAGCGGTACTTAAGAGTTCTCCGGTGAACCTCCGTTAGCTGGGACAGTACCCCTACAGCTAACCCAAAAATAATACACGTCATTAAATATAGGAATCAAAAGTCATAAAGTTAAAATTCAAATTCCAAAACTGCATTTATTACCTCGAAAATACAAGTAGCCGAACTCGGACCGAACTCTGACCGAGTTCGGGCTGAGTTCGGTCGGCGCTGTTTTAACTTCCAGAACCGAACAGCCGGCCCTAAACCCTATTTAAATCCCACTTCTCCTTATTATTTTCACTCAACTATTTAAACCCCACTTCTTCTTTGCAATATTTCTAGGAGATCCGGTAGGCTACTCGACTTCGTTCTCTTCCTCCTCTTTAAAGGTACTTTTATTTCATTTTTTTTCATCCATGGCTCCCAAACGTCAGAGGAGATCGGTTGATCCTTCACAAGCTGGATCTTTCTCATCTGACTATACTCCAGCTAGTCTTTTTAGTCCAGCCATACCAGTAGGCTCAGATGATTTTGATTCCACTTTATTTTCTGATAAAGAATATTCTGACCTATGGTTTGATTCTTTCTCCGGTCGTAAAATTTGTTATGGAGCTGTTGTTAACTTTAAAATTTTTTCTGAGTATGCTCCCACTTTTGACCATCTAGGCTACCGAGACTTTTTTCGAAGTAGCTGAAAACATTTTCAACAATACAGTCCGTATGTTTTACTGCAACCTGTAGGTAAAACCAAACGGCAACTACTATTCTTGCGTTGCTAGGCAAGAATTGGAGTTTAGTGCCACTGATATCAGCAAATACTTTCATGTTCCTGATGTTGGTGAAGCTCTTGTGGATATTCATCATATCCAATTTCCAGAGGATGTCACCCTTAACTCTTTCAAGGAATTGATTTGTCATCCAAACCCCATTCCTAGAAGAGTATTTTCAAGACATCTAAACCAAAAATTTTATGAACTCCATCATTTTATTTTTTCTGTTCTCCTTCCAAAGATAGGATCTTATGACGAGATTACTTTCTTAGAGCTATCTGCTATATACCATATTCATTTTGGTATTCCTTTCTCTATCCCCAAGACTATGATGGCCTGGATGCTGAACTGCAGAAATGCAGGACGCAACCTGGTGTATCCTATGCACCTGGCCTCTATCTTTCGTAGGTTTGATATTGATCTTCAAACCTGTGCCTACTCCTACACTCCCATCGAGCTCACCAGATCTCGTAGATATCCTGCTCCACCTCTACCTCATGGAGCTCAGCCTGCTCTAGATGTCGGTGCTGAGGCTCCTCCTCCTGATGCTGCTCCAGCTCCTCCAGTCCCTGCTCCGGGATTCGATCCAGGATTCTATCAGAAATTTGATGACTTTGTTGCTCTATCTGCTCAACGTCATCAAAGCTATCTCGAATCGGAGTTCTGCCACATCTACCAGGCTCAGGTGTTGTAGAACGGGATTGCAGATCTTCACTGGAGTCTCTCTCAGGATCCAGCGCATCCAGTCACTATCTTTCCTCACCCAGGCTTCACAGGTCCTAGGTTCGGAGATGAGGCATCTTTTCCTTAATTCGATCCTACTGCAGCTTACTTTCCTCCTGCTGCTCCTGGCGGTGATGACCCCACTATGTGATACGGACTCAGCTGATGGATAGTGGATAGGATGTTAGTCGATGATCTTTTGCTATGATGTAGTTTTTATTTTGTTATGTCTAAACTTCTTAGTTAGACGTATTTAGTACTTTATGATTGTATCTTTGCACTTTTAGTGAGACATTTTAGTACTTTATTTCAGTACTAGTTCTCTCTTTATGCTGTGTTTATGGATCTCTTTAGCTTCACTTTGTCTATTTTTGTTGTAAATTATTGGCTTCACATATTACGGGGGAGCCAAAGTCATTTTTATATTGACAAAGGGGGAGAAAGAGTACCATACCAAAAATCAAAAATCAAAAGCATACAATCCAATCCAAAACAAAACCAACCATCTTTTGTTCAAGTACCTTTTTATTTTTGTTCTATTTTTTAAGATATATTTTGGTATAGACTCAAGTTTGTCAATTATCAAAATAGGGGAGATTGTTCGACCATTACATGGTCACACCCGATTTTAATAATCAACATGCACTTAAGTCAATACACAAAATATACAAACTGCTGCTAATCATTTCAGGGTATATGAAATCAATATCAACGAGCGTCGTACTACATCATCAAGCATATATATCATCAATCTGAAGATTACTTTCAATGGGATTCAGTTCGAGTCATTTTTCAATTTATTCTGTATTTTATCTTTATTGAGTCTAGGACTTAAATTGTAAGATCGACTAGGTAATACTGGCTTAGGTTAATCTCAGTCCAAATTTCTAAAAAGCCTACCTATTCCCATTTCATCTTTACAAAATGTTCAAAATTATTTTTGCAAACAGTTTTTGACAAATATTTCGAAATTTCCCTTGACAGAACTCAAAACCGAGTTCGGCCCGAGTTTGGTCTGTTTGAATTCAAATATCAGTTGCCTCCAAATCTGTATGCAACGTATATATGCCAAATATTTACATCAGAACTCTGCCAGAACTCTGTCCGAGTTCGGTCCCAGAAAATACCTATAAATAGGAGAGAGTTTTTTACTTCAAATCACTCATTCATTCTTCATCTTCTCTTGTCTACTCAATAAGTGTTTTCAATCGTTCTAAAGCTTTCAAATCACACATATATTCCTCTTAGCCAAAAGCCAGTAATATATGCGTTGATCTAGAGTCTTTTGGTGTTCAAGAGTTGTAAAGAGGTTGTTCCAAGTACAGCAACTATCTTTGTTGTGGAGCCGGTCGTGCGCTCGTCACTAAGCACGGTGTTGTGAAGTTGGTCGTGCACTTGTCACCAAGCACGGTGTTGTAAGAGACTGCAAGCTCTCAATTAGCTTGTGCCTTAGTGGATTAACATCGAGGAAGAGTACTCGAGACTGGATTAGTCCTCTCAGAGGGATACCAGTATACATCGCTGTGTCACTGAGTTTGATCTCTCTATCTCTTGCTACATTTATTTACTGTCTCTTACTTACTGCCATAGTTATAACTTCAAAATTTTAAATTGGTAATTATTTTCCGCTACACACACACACACACTCTATTCACCCCCCCCCCTCTAGAGGTGCTCAACGGTCCTACAATTGGTGATTATTTTTAAAGAGAAAGGTTGACACTATATTGTTTATAAAATCTTTGAATAACAACATTCTTTTGATTCAAGTCTATGTAGATGATATTATTTTTGGATCTACTGATGAATCTTTTTGTCATGAATTTTCAAAGTGTATGCAGAATGAGTTTGAGATGAGCATGATGGGAGAGCTGAAATTCTTTCTCGGACTGCAAATCAAACAAACCAATAATGGGACGTTCATAAATCAAGCAAAGTACACAAAGGATCTATTAAAGAAGTTGGACCTGGAAGCAGTCAAGCCATTTAGCACTCCAATGGCGACTTCAACCAAGCTTGATATTGATGAACAAGGTAAACCTGTCGACATATGTAAGTATCGAGGTATGATCGGTAGCTTACTGTATTTAACTGCTAGTCGACCAGACATTATGTATAGTGTTTGCTTATGTGCACGTTTTCAAGCTAATCTTAAGGAATCACATATGTGCGCAGTTAAGCGTATCTTCCGATACCTTAAAGGCACTTCTTCTGTCGGCTTATGGTATCCCAAAACCACGTCATTTGACCTAACCGGTTATTCTGATGCTGATTTTGCCGGATGCAAAGTAGATAGAAAAAGCACTAGCGGCACATGTCATTTCCTAGGAAAAGTTCTAGTCTCTTGGTTTAGTAAGAAGCAAAATTCTGTTGCATTATCAACAACCGAGGTTGAGTATATCGTCGCAGGACGTTGTTGTGCACAAATTTTGTGGATGAAGTAAACTTTAGAAGACTATGGATTATATTTTACACACATACCTATTTTCTGTGACAACACTAGTTCTATTAATTTGACTAAGAATCCAGTATGTCACTCTCGTACTAAACATATCGAGATTCGACATCACTTTCTTAGAGATCATCAACAGAATGGAGATATAGACATTGTATACATAGACACACAGAATCAATTAGCTGACATACTCACAAAACCTCTAGCGGAAGATCGTTTCAATTATTTACGTCAAAAATTAGGAATTTTAGATATCAATAATATTAATTAATTTTGTTTTATTAATTATTTATTCAATACTCAAAAACTGTTTTCGAGATAAGCCTAAAAAGAGTCTGTCTGTCACCATGACTACGGTCGAAGCGAAGCGGTATTTAAGAGTTTCCCGGTGAACCTCCGTTAGCTGGGACAGTACTCCTACAGCTAATCTGAGACAGATGATGAGTAAAGAATATTAATTTATAAAATAATATTAATTATATTATTTTGAAATTTAAAATTACTGGACTCTGAATTAAATATTTGAAACGAATTGATGAAAAAGATGTGGCCCCACAATTTTTTAATATACATATATAGCCAGGCAACCCTTGGCGAATTCGGCCCGAGTTCGGTCCGAATTCGGCCAGATTTCGGCTGGGTATATATATGTACCAGTCAGAACCCGAGGCATCCTCTTCTTCATTCTTCCAAACCTCATCAAAACAGCAGCAGCCGTGTCCCGAAAACCCTAGTTCATCTCCACCTTCCTTCTTCCAATCCATGTAGAGATCTTCGTCCAAAATTTGGATTCATGCGGAGAATCTCGTTCTCTCTAGCATACCTGATTCTCGGAAGGTATAATTCCTTCTCTCCTCCACTTTCCAATTATTAGGGTTTCTAGTTTTTGGGATAGAAAGCCTAAGGGATTCAATCCTTTCAAGAGGAAGAAGACACACGCCAGTGAAGATGCATCGTCTTCTGATCCGCATACGGATTCCCTCTTTTCTCCGGTCCAATCGGATGACGGTGATTCGGACGAGTTTTATTTCAAAACTCCCGACCAAGACCTACTTTGGTATACCGATTTCATTATACGTACTATTTGTACCGGATCTTCGATCAAATGGACTGTCTTTTCCGACCATCGTCCTTACTTTGAGGTATTAGGGTTACAGAACTTTGCTACTTTACAATTCCCTATAGCTACTAATGCCATTAGACTATTTTATTGTAATTTCGTGTTAGATACTTTTACCACGAGAACACGTATCGGAGAGATAGATATCAAGTTTAATGATGAAACGCTAGCAGAAATCCTTGGTATTCCAAACAAAGGTGCCCCGCTCGATGACATCACTGATTTCGATTTCTCCGATGGTACGACTCTCGTTAGTTTCAAGAATGAGCTTTGTGTGCCCGCACGTGCTCGCCCTGGAAAGTTCAAGGCCAATAACTTGAACTTGTATAACTATGAATTACATCGCATCATCTATTCTACTTTACTTCTAAAATCCACTTCAAAAGATGATGTCACTGCACTTGAGCTTTCTTCTTTATATCACATTCTTAAGGGGATTCCTTTCTCTGTCCCTAAGACTATCATTCAGATGATGGGTAGATATCGCGGAAGAGACCACAACCTCTCTTATGCGATGATCATCCCATGCATCTTTCAGAGATTCGATATTGACTTATCCACTTGTGCTCTGGACCCTGAGCCCAAGTTCCTCAAACTCTCTTGTCGCAGCATTGCCACTGTTCCTCCACCTAATGCACCTGCTCCTCCTGCACCTACTCCCACAGCACCTGGTCCTCCTCAGTCTTACCCTATGACATTTGAGGGTATTCATCAGCATCTATCAGATCTGCAGTCATTTTATGTTGACACTTCTAAGGAACATGAGTTCCGTAATGTTACTCGATTCTAGGCTATTGCCAACTCCTTCGTCGATCTGAGATTTGCACAGACGGGTCACTCTGCTAGCTCTCTACCTCGAGACCCTTCTGTTTCTGGCTACCGCATTGATGATGAGGCGGTCCACTCTCTGTTCCAGCCAGGGAACACTTACGATTGGTATCGTACTTCTGGAGCCTGCACTTCTGGAGCTGGTCCATCTAGACATGCTGGCGATACAGCCGATGATGATAAGGATGAGGATGAGGATGATGATTTCTGAGATGTTACTATTTGAGACTGTCTATTTTTGTCTTATGTTTACTTGGAAATGCTCCGACATTCCAAGAATTATCAGTACTCTTTATTTTGGTTATGATTTGTGACTTACATAGACATATGTTTTATGCCTCGGATTGGCATTTGACTCACAATAGTTTATTATTCAACACTTTATTTGTTTCAGCTTTAATTCTAGTATTATCTTTCTTTATGCTTCCATATAAACTGTCTGTGACAAATACCATGCCTGTGTTATTTATACCATATTTGTTTATCTTATTCTATCTATAATGTTTATACCATGCCTATGTTGTTTATCTTTCTTTTGTGTTTATTCACTGCTTGTTACTTATGCAATTATTGCGGGAGAGCTTTCTCTTTTGCAATTATTTTGCTAAGTGACAACGGGGGAGAAATAAGATCTAACATCTTTCTGAATACAAGTTATGAACAATTTTATTTTTTCTCTGTAACCGGCGGTATATATTTTTGAATTGATCCAAACCAAGATGTTATATCGGCAAGGTTTGTCAATTATCAAAATGGGGGAGATTGTTGGCCCATTGGTCATGGTCAAACCTAATTTTAATAATTGATCAAACTCTGTCTCGATATAAATGCAAGACAATTCAGATGTTTACCAACGACGTTTTGGACACTGCTCAACGATGGAAATCTACTCTGTTCAAGACCGAAGCTGTTTGCCACTCAGAATGTATTTCCTTCAAAGCAATATAATTTTTTATTTTATTGAGTCTAGGAATACATTGTATACCAAGTCGTACTGGCAAATAGGCTATCCTAAAATCGTTTTTGAAAACTGACCTATCTTTTTAAAATGACCTATGTTTTTGAAAAATATCTATTTTACAAAAAGCTTCTGAAGGACTTTTCAGAAAGCCAAAATTATTTTTCACAAAATCAACTGACCAAACCCTGACAGAACTCGGCCAGAGTTCGTCCAGAGTTCGGCCAAGTTGAACGTTATGTGAAAGTTTGATTTTGAACTTGGTCTCCCTTCAGTTGCGGTTGGTTACAAAGAGTTCTGTCCGAATTTTTCCCGAATTCTGTCAGAGTTCTGCCTTTGAAAAAACTATAAATAGAGAAGGATTTCGATCATTTCAAATCACCAATTCACTTTCAATCTCTTCTCTTCTAAAGCTTACATTTCTTCCAAAGAGTTCTAAAAAGCTTCCATTTTCAAATCCCAAGCCAGTTACAATTCTCTAGTCGATTTGCCAATACGGTACGGTCTAGAAGTTTCAGAGTGATTGTAATCAGAGGCTTGATTGAAGATACAACTCTTCACTATTGAAGTTGGTCGAGTTCTTCGTATCAAAGCTCGCGTCTGTAGAAGTTGCAAGGACTTCGTATGAAAGCTTGCAGTATTTTCCAATAGTGAATTCAACTGGAAGCTAGAGTTCTTCCGACTTGACTAGTCCTCACAAGAGGGAAACCAGTATAAATATCGGTGTTTGCGTTTGCCTTCTGATCACCTTTTTATTACTGTCATTTATTTTGTGATTATTATTATATCTGTGATCTAACTGCTAACGAGTTTTTTTAATTAGCAATATTCCGCTGCCTACTCTATTCACCTCCCCTCTAGAGTATTCTGATTTACGATTTCGTTCCTACACCTGTCGTGCTAGCTTGTATGACTGCGATAAATTCTAAACCCTATAATAAAGTAGACATTTATCGTTCTCATCGTCCCCATCAAATATGTTTATCAGGATATCTTAACTCAATCCATAAAAATGATCTCAACAAAATCAAAATTAAAGTCAACAACGAACGAACATCAAGATTTAAAATTCAACAACGAATCAAGGATAAGTAATAAAAACTAGCGAAAACAGATTCCGAGACATGATTTAGGAAAAGTTCTCAGGAGAATTCTCAAAGGTACTATCTAGGTCAAGATTGAAAGTCCTGGAATATAATCTAAAATAATCTCAACCTTGATATAAGATGGAAAATCATATTTGATTATCAACCTAGAGGATATATAAGTTCAACTTATACCTTCCCTCTGGGGTCCACAACTCATCTCAAGAAAGAATAAGGTTCGATACGGACAGATATTTCAAAAATCAAGACGAATATAAACAAGTGGGAAAAGATTTGAAAAGCTTTCGAAATAAGATTCACAGGGGCCATCTCTGGAATCTACCAAGAGTTCCTAATATGTGACTGAGTACCAGAATTCTAAAATATTTTATGACTCAACCTTAATCCTAAGACAGGCTCGCAGTAGTACAAAGCTCAAGTACTACCACGACTTCGTATCAATTAAAAAGACTGACCTGCATGGGCCACCACAAAAATGTGTCACGACCCGCACCCGGATATACGGTGCGAATACGTGGGCCACGCCCTGCCTATGCCGGAGTATTGGCGGTAGAACGCTGTCAAGTACCCGATACTAACTACAACTTCTAAAGATCCATAACTATAAAGGTACTCGTATCACATCGCAAAACTAAGGAAGATAAGACAAGAAATAATAACAATATCACTAGAACAGCTAGAATCTACAAGGATCATAAGAGACAAGAATAAAACAGAGGGAAACAATAACAAAACTAAATAACTACCAGACCTAGAACTACTGAGGAACAACTCACGGTAAAGAATACCGAGAACCACCCCAACTAGCAATATCCTGTAGTCCAATACTGATGGCACAACTACTCCTAAAATATTGTCAACATATCCAGTCAGGATGGAACGAGCACAAATCTCAAATAACAGTTCTAGTTAGACGATATTGAAAATGTAGCAGTAAATAGAGAGAATATACAAGAAATCACGAAATGTACATGTGAGTATCATGGCAAGATAAGCTGTAAATCTAGAGCTAGAACAAGGCAAGTAAAATCGATCATGGCATCTACAAGAATCAAGAATCATCTATCTAGGTGTGTGAGTAATAGCTACAACATGTGGCCGGCTTGGGAACTTGCACAATAGTAACAGGCCTGGCTAACCATACGTGGGGTGTATGATCAACACTCACAATCAATAGATGCACAAGGGGTGCACAATAGGCTTTGACCACATATCTACACTAATACTCTCCATCCTCCGACTAGTATAGTGGATCCAACCATGACACATCATGACGCGCGATTCTCTGAGAGGGTAGCTAGCCTTCGCAGGAACTGTGTCTATACAATGTACAAGGAACAAGAAAGACTTGCACAATATGTACCAAAGAATACTAAGAATAACATCTCATGACGGGATCCAGAGAAATACCAATCCGTGTGAACAATGTGCCAAAAGAACAAGGATATCTACACTAAATACAAGAAACATAGACGATATCATAAAACAGAATATTATCAGAGAATGTACTCGCCTGAGATCTGGTGGAATATGTCAACTGTATAATCTGGCTCAGAGTGAAATCACAGACCTAAAGATGAGATATATGTAAGCTAATTAGGTTCAACAGTGTTAGGCATGATTATATAGTATAAGCTATGTAATCTAGGTCAATCTAAGTCCAACTAAGTCAAACTAGGTCACACTGAGTTACACTAGGTCAAACTAGGTCACAAGAAGTCAAACCAAGTCAAACTAGGTCAAACTGGGTCAATAGTTGACTTACAATTGACTTTTAGTCAACTGGTCAACTCTAGGTCAAACTAGGCTAACGTTGACTAATAGTTGACTTTAGGTCAACTTGGGTCAAGTTCTAGTCAAATTTAGGCTACGGTTGACTTCCGATTAACTTTTGGCCAAATAGTCAACTGTGGTCAACCAAGGTCAAAACTAGTCTAACATAGGTCAAATATTGACTCTACTTTGACGTTCAGTCAAAGTAGTCAACCATGGTCAAACAGGGTCAAAGTAGTCTCTATAATCATCCACATAGACAATTGGTCAATTTCGGTGATATGAAATCACTGGAATCGACGGATCTCAAATATAACAAAAGGAGAAAGATTATAACAATATGGCAAAAATCTACAGATGTTGTCGGATGGTGAAACGACCATCATCAACGTGTCCAAAATGGTCAAATTAGCTAGGATAGTCTATCCATAAGTCCAATTTGGACACAGAAACAAAAAAGGTAATTTTGGGTCAAAATGGTGTCCGTGTCGGACCCACTTTGCACCAAAAAATGTGCAAGAATACTAGTCTACTAAACCTAGAAAATTATATGTCCACGAATCCAGAATGACGATACGAACCCAACGGTATATCCAGAATTGGATTTCGTTGACCCGATCTCAAATTGGTCCGTTGACCAGGACATTGAAATTTCGATTTGTACAAAAAAGCGTGTCAGAGCTAATGTCTTAAAACTCAGCAAATTATATGTCAACGAGTCCAGAATGACGATACGAACTCAACGGTATGTTCAGAATTGGATTCCGATAAGCCGATCTCAAAATGACTCGTTGACCCGGATATTGGTATCCGACTTGTACCGAAATGCGTGCCAGAACCAATGTCCACTAAAACCTAGCAAATTATATGTCAACGAGTCCAGAATGACGATACGAACTCAACAGTATATCCGGAATTGGATTCCGATGAGCCGGCGTCAAAAAGACCCGTTGATTCGGACTGTGGGGCTCGCTTTGTACCAAAATGCGTGCCAGGGCCCATGTCCTCCAAATCTAACAAACTTTATATGAAAATGTGCCAGAACGACGCCATGAGTCTACTGGTGGTGTCAAAAATTGAATCCGGAGTCCCGGGTTCAAAAATAGAATTTAACAAGTTGGAAATTACGAATTCGGACGGCCAACTTTGGCGCAAATTCAACCAATCGAACGTGATCACAATGAAACGAAACTTAAGGGGTAGGGTTATACCAGCTACGCATAGGAACCAGTGGCACGCCAGACGAAGCTACGATGGAGGAGATACGAACCGACGAAGTTGGTTCCACAAAACTGTCCAAAAATTATACAATTTAAACGGTCAACTTGGTGGCCGGTTTTGATGTATCAAACTATAAAATTAACGGACAAAAATTGAGGGGAGTGAAGAGCTATATACCGAGATTTAGACGGAGCAAAGAAATTGCTGATCCAATGGTCAAATTTCTCAAAAAATGTGTACGAAGTCGCTGCGACGGAACGCCATTTTTGAATCTCGTTTGCGCACGCGTCGACGGGATTCCGTGCAAAACGCACGAATCGCCTAGACGGCGCATCCCAGAGGACGGTGGCCGCCACAGAAAGGTGCCTGGGGGTGCGCCCAGCAAGGGGGGGCTCGTCGCCGGTGGCGACGGTGCACGGCGGCGCCGGCTGCAGGCAGTGGCGAGCGCGGCTACTGCCGCGGCTGCTATTGCAGCTGCTGCTGCTGCGGCCTAGAGCGGTGGCGACGGCGCAGCCAGAGGGCACGGCGGGTCATGGTGGTGCGGCGCGGGAACGACGAGGCTGCCTGACGGCGGCGGGGGGTGGCGGTTTGTGGTGATGAAGATAGTGGTGGTGATGAATGGTGATGGTGGTGGTAGTGAATGTGTTAATGGTGATGATGATGGTTGATGGAGAGTAGGAGGAGGAGGAAGGAGACTGAAGTCGGGGATGGGAGGTAGAGGGGAAGTCGACCATGGAGTGGAGGAGGAAGGAGAAGAAGATGAGTGGTGTGTGTGTGTGTGTGTGTGTGTGTGTGTGTGTGTGTGTGTGTGTGTTATAAACTAAAAGAGTGAGAAAGTTAATATGTGTGGGTGTGTGTGATGTTATTAAAGGGAGGAGAGAGGGAGAATTATTCCTAAATGTTTGGGCCGGCTAGGGAGTTGTGTGTGTGTGTTTGTGTTGTGGAGAAAAAGTTGTGTGGTTGGGATTTATGGAGGGAAAATCCATGGCTAGGATTAAATAGGGTTAAGTTAATAACTAATGAATTAAATCAATGGAGTTCTCCCTTAATTATTTGGAGTAGGAACACTAGGTGTTTAATATTTAGTAGGGAAAATTAGTGTGTGGATATTAATGAAGGGGTAACATGGAGCTTGGACTGGATTTGGTTGAGCCGGGTCGGGTCAAAATCGGACATGGTGCAATAATTGAATTCAAATAGGTATTTATGATCATGGATAAATAAGTAACATGTGGGGACTCAAATAAATGGGACACAAGTGTCATGCGGGTAGTAGGCTTCGTGTGGGCCATGTCCATATTTTGGGTTGACTAGGTTGGATCGATGTCGGGTCCCGAAATTAAATTGGAAGTCTGGTCACATTCTACGGTGGATAATTAATTGGTCTAAATTGACCCAAAAGTTGTGCGAAGTAAATGAAGCACAAGATGGTGTATCTGAGTGGGACACGAAGGTCATAGGTGTAGGACGTCTCGAGTAGATCATGCATGAGAAGTTGGTTTCGAGAAAATGACTAGCCTTGTGCTCCTAAGTTAAAAGTCATGGTAACGTGCATACGATGATCAAAGATAAAAGTGGGAATTTAATTAATAAATATTTAACGATCAAATGGCCTAAATTGACCCGAAGTTGCGTGATACAAAAAGAGCACAAGGGAACAAGTTCGAGTGGGACACGATATATCAACATGAAGATAATCTCGTCTACTACAAACTTCAAGAAGAAGTTTCCAGAGACTGGCATCCCTAATGCTCTAGAAATCCAAGTCACGGTAAAGAGCATTTAATGATCAAAATTAATTTAATAAAAATGAATTATCGATAATAATTCATTTAGAAAATTTAAAAAAATAAATTTCGGAAATTCAGGGGGCTTACACCCCAAGACGCGCACCACTGCATCTAGGGCATCATTTCAAAAGTGTCTAATCCATAACGAGGAAATGATCTCAATTTATTATTCTGCGATTCTGGTAAAGTTTTTCCAAGTAAAGTTTTCCCAATCTCATCCGACTCGTCTTTTTGGCCGCTAGCCCGATCCGTGCTCCGCAACGGGATCAGGGCACTACAACATGAATGTATTATTCCTTTTATTTATGGTAGGAGTTGGGGGACAGTGGGCCCAAAAGGCATACAATGTAATGTGCACAAAAAGTATCATTACGCCGGCACCGTAAAAAAGAAGCAGCAAAACTCCACTACAATCAGAGCTAACCTTTGCCAAGTAGTAGTATGGAGATTGAACCTTCTATGCTACTATATTTTTAAGTGCATTTATTTGTAGTGGTCAATTAGAAGTATTGATAATTCAAAACTAATACACATTTATTCCAAGAGAGAACACGAGGGTGTACATGCAAGGGTGTACCCACTCCGTGGGCTGGAGTGGGCTCCAGCCCACCCCAAAAGAATACTTTTACCTTTTTTCCATATATATATATATATATATATTTGGATTTTTCTATGAGTCAATTCATATTTTGCCTATCCTAATCCACTCCAGCCATATTAACTTGAATTTCTGGTTTTGCCCTTGTGTGCATGGTTGATAGTAAGTGAAGTGAAAGAGCTAAAAGTGTCACTTCTATGTTTTACTCTCACCAACAATTTCGTGTGGTATAATCAGGTGGAGTCTGTTTTTACTTTTCTTTTAAAAAAATACGGATCTCATATCCTCTCTTTAGAACTCGATACAGGATGGAAGTGGGATTAACAAATATAAAAATCAATTTGTACAAATCCATGATTTAGTTATTGTGCTCAACGTGCTCGTCTGCAAACAAGTGAAGCAGGAGTACTGAAGATGATATTTTACTTGTTGCACTTTCACATTATTGGTTTCTTATCTAATAAAGGACTGTCCTGATGAATTCTTGATTCCATATCCATATGTCTTTGCTTCCTGAACTGACTGTTGCCACTGATCCAAATTAATTGTCATGCCATACATATATTCGGTATCACCTAAGCCACCTCAATATCTGTTTCTTTCTAGATCCTCTTGATCTTCTAATCAACTGTCATTCATTAGCCAACTTATGGGATGCACATACAAACAATATACTTATTTTTATATTATATTATTGAAAAGTTAGGTAGGAATTAAATTATATTAAAATAATTTAAATATATTTTAATTAAAATTTATTATATAAAATTTTGGATATAAATATATTTTAATTTGGTTTTGTTATAAATATGTTTATAGTGATGGAACTAGGGATTCCCAGGACCCTAGTTTGGTGTGTGTATTGATTGATAGAAAGTTAAACAGATATAAATGTGTTATAACCCTTCATAGGCGGAAACTATGGTTCATAAATTATACCTGCAGCGGGAACAAGACAACAGTTCCTAGTAATCTCAAGCAGTCATGACCCCAAGATCTTTTTCACGTATTCCTTCCTCGGGTTGGACGTTGTGTGGGCGACGATCTCCCAACCTTTTCTTCTTCTTGGCAGCCCCTTCTTTCTCTCCTTACGTGGATCACGAATTTAGAGAAAGCTTCTTAGTTCTAATAATGATTTGGCGGCCAGAGATTAGAAGATATATATAAGGCTACGACAGGGACCATGAGAAGAAATTAGGGTTAGGTCTCCTAACGGATCTGGGTGTACTGTGTTCAGACTGAACACACAACTCAGGCCCACTAACAATAGCTCGGTCCACTAATGAGCTATTGTTGCACTACCTTCATAATCCCAAATTATGATTGTGGGCTCCTTCTATTATATTCTTGTTTGGCTCCCCATGTTAAGATATCGAATGTCCGTCGATTAGATTAAGTTACTGACAACTATATTGATCGACATCTTTTATCCTTAAGTAGTACCACTCAACTTTATTTGTCATGTCGGATATAATCCACCTGTAGGGTTTACATGACAATCCTTATGAGCTCCTTAAGAAGACATCATCAACCCGACGTATCAGGACATGGATTCCTTTTATAATCAACAGCCCATCATACATAAAATGTTATTACCCAATTCATAGAGGTTGTTGACCCATAATAAATCTCACTCTTTTATGAGTCAAAGTAATGCACACTGCATATACATGTCTGTTATTATATCCGGATTAAGAGCACAAGCATCCATAATAACAAAGGTGTCTGTTCACTTATGTAGTCAGTACAAAGAGAACAACCTCAAGTGGTCATGTTCAATACACACAAAGTATACTAGTGTAAACCTATAGTCAAGATAGATTAATACCAGATTATACTACAACCTTTCCAATAGATTGTCAAGTCCATCTAGGTTGTGAACCATTTATATATTCCATAGAAAACTGATAATATGATCTTCTGTGTGACACCACACACCATATTATCTACAATATAGAGTATCAAACACTGCATCAACACTTGTAACAAATATAATATGCAAACATTGTCCATATGATTCTCATTCAAAATTTAAGAAAATAAAGTTAATACAAAAGTGATGTTTTTTAGTATATAACCCTAACATATAGGATTTTGTATATATATTCAGATAGGTAGAAGGATTTTAAAATTTATTTTACATTATATATATATATATATATATTTTTTTTACACTATATATATATATATATATATATATATATATATATATATATATATATATATATATATATATATATATATATATATATATATATAAATATATATATATATAAGGCACTAGCCTAATGGTAGTGCAAGAGGCCGTCCAAGCACATTTCTTGGATTTGAATCCTCTCTCGAACGGCTGGGTGGCTTTTATAGCCACGACAACTTTTTAGAAGGATTTTAATTTTTTTTAATTACGTGATAATATAATAGATACAATTTAGATGGCTCATTTTGAGCCGTTTTCGAGCCTCAGATAGATCACATAGTAGTTTCTTATGATAGAAGGATTTGACAATACAACTCTGTTTACCGAGAGTGCTATGAGACCATTATCTACATAATTCTTGAATAAGGGACATTATACTATAATTCTGGCCATCTTGTTCTGCTTTATTCTTCTAGTACTGTCTACTGCATTTCATTTCAAAAGAGGATCTTCCCCTATGGACATGATGTATGAAACCTTGAAACCATGCATATAGAAAATGAGTCCATATCGGTCATGCATGACCGACTATATGACACCAACTTCCTCCTCAACAGACCGTCCATATCGGTCATGCATCTCCTGCACCTCCATTCCGACCACTCCCCTCTCTTCATTACCCCCCTCGGATTCCCTCTCTACCCCGACACCTTTTCGGTTTCAACGAATGCGGTGCAGCCATCCGACCTTCATGGAACTGGTGATCGACAGCTGGAACAGAGACCACCAGGGGCCGCCTCTCTTCGTTCTTCATGCTAAACTCCAGAGACTATGTTCGGCCTTGCCTGACTGGAATTGGAATATTTTTGGAGACCTCTGGAAACAAAAAAGAGAACTGCAAATGGAGATTAAAAACTTAGAGGCTGCCCTCCAAGTTCAATGGTGTGACTCGGGTGGTGAGGAGCTCATACAAACTAAACACAGGTTGGATACGGTTTTGGGTCTAGAAGAACAATTGCTTCAGGATCAGGCCAGAATTAGCTGGGTCAAGGACGGGGACAGGAACTCCACTTTCTTTCATGCGATCATTAAGGAGCGAGCTAACACTAACAGAGTTCGGCTGTATCAACCAGATGGGTCCTTGGTGGAGGACCAGGTTATTATGGACCAGTCCATTCTTCATTTCTCAGAGTTTTTCGACTATGTCCCGATTACGGATCCGAAAAACTTTATTGATTGCATCCCGAACCTCATCTCGGAGGAGCAGAACCTGGACTTGTGTGTGATCCCCCTGGAAGCTGAAGTCGAGTCTACGGTCAAATCTCTCAACCCCCAGGGAGCTCCTAGCCCGGACGGTTTCACTGGAATATTTTTATGAAGTGCTAGAACATCATTAAGCTTGACATGATTGCGGCCATCAGGGATTTCTTCTTAGGAATCCAGTTGCCGAAAGGGATCACCGCGGCCAACCTAGTCCTCATTCCGAAGATCTTGAAACCTACGAAAATCTAGGACTTTAGACCTATCAGTCTGAGCAACTTCTCCCATAAAGTCATCTCCAAAATTTTGGCGAACAGGTTGGCGGGCGTCCTTCCATCCATCATCTCTCGGGAGCAAACGGGTTTTGTCAGAGGTCGTAGTATTCATGAAAATATAAGCTTAGCCCACGAAATCTTTGGGACTATCGACAACAAGATTACTGGAGGCAATTTGGTGATTAAACTGGATATGTCAAAAGCATACGACAGGGTTAAATGGAGGTTCCTTATTCGTGTCTTGCGTCAGTTTGGATTCAGCCAGAAGTGGATTGATCTCATATTCAGGAATATATCGAATTGCTGGTACTCGATCTCCATCAACCGAAGGACGGAGGGTTTCTTTCGGTCATCTAGAGGCCTGAGACAGGGGGACCCATAGCTTACGATGCCCTCAGCAGAAAAATCTCCAAGCTCAGTCTCCACGGCTATATAAATAAATTCTCGGGCCGTAAGGATAGCCTCCCCCATATCACACCTTTTCTACGCGGATGACAGCCTGATATTCCTCAACAGTGGCACTGACAGCGTAGACAACCTTTTGAAGATGTTACAGGATTATTCTGAGACTTCGGGACAGGTCATCAATATGGGAAAGTCTGCCCTTATTGTCTCCCAGAAGGACCATATGTCTACTAATGCAGCGGATATCGCCGCGAGGACCGGATTCAAGATAACTCATCTGCATATCCAATACTTGGGGGTGTCTGTGTTCAAAGGTCGGGCCAAACCAGAGTACTTCTTTGAGCTGACTGAGAAATTTAAAAACAGAATCTCTGGTTGGAGAGGCAGACTTCTATCATTTGGCAGAAAAATTATCCTTCTCAAAAGCATCCTTACTGCCCTTCTCATCCACTCCCTATCGGTGATAAATACTCCGAAGAAACTCCTTCATAAACTAGAAAAAATTATGGCGCCTTTCCTTTGGAACTCTAAAGACAAACACCGCGCCAGATGGATTGCTTGGAACAATGTCTGTCGACCGATGAACGAAGGGGGCTTGGGCTTAAGATCCCTCAATCAGGTGATGACAGCCCTTCATGCAAAAAGGTGTTGGGCATTAATGAAAGGAGATTCTGTGTGGGCCCACTACATGTTGCGGAAGTACGGAGATCCTTCGACACCCAACTACTCCCCCCCCCCTCCCCCCGTACTCCCCCTCCCCATTATGGTAATCGATGATGAAGATTTTTCGCACTGTCTCCAGAAACTGCACGTGGGTCCTGGGTTGGGGCAATATTCCCATTTGGGGACCTAATTGGTGTGGCACCCCACTTACTAAACCACCTGAATTCATGTATACCCCTACCATTCAACAAGTGTTGGCCTCTCCTTTGGTACGCGTATCCCTGGATGAGGAGGTCAACATCCGTAACTTCCTTCCTACTGAAGCTACTGACATGCTGGACACCATTACTCTTAACAACGAGAAGGATAAGATCTGCTGGACCCTTAACCAACAGGGAGAGTTCTCGACTAAATCTTACTTTGACCACCACAGGAGGAGACACCCAACAGATAAGTGGAGTGGATTCTGCTGGAATAAATATATTCAACCTCGCATTGGCGCTTTCCTCTGGCGTCTGCGTCGGAATGCTATCCCAGTGGAGGCTAGACTTCTATCCATGGGAATCAATCTGGCGTCAAGATGTGTATGTTGTACTGACCCGGACACCGAAACCAACGATCACCTCTTTGTCGTGGGGGAGACGGCTAATAAGATTTGGCTCCACTTCTCTGCAACGTTCCATCTTCCCACGTCCTACACCACCGTTGATCAACTTGCTCAGGTATGGCTTCTAAACTCTTCTCCCTCCTCCTCCCCCTTGATGGACATCAGCAGGAACATTGTTTTTGCCTCATGCTTATGGGAAATTTGGAAGCAAAGGAACTCCATCCTCTTTGGCGGTGGAGGCAGGAACCACATGGAGATTGTTAACCGGGGTGATGGTGCATCTCCAGCACACCTTGTCTGCACATAACCTGGGGACAGACGGTTTGGAAAGACACAGTACCGATAGTGAAGACTGCAAGGAGACAACTAGCCGGTGGGTGGCACCGGGGGTAGGGTGGAAATTTAACACTGCGGCAAAGACATGAGAAGACCCAGGAGTCCGGAGGGATCGTCAGAGACAACCTTGGCAACCTGATCGTGGCATTCTCACTTTTTAATGCGGATATCTCGAGTCCCCTGCCGGATCTTGACGTCCTCCTCATGGCGCTGATTTGGTGTAACACTCAGAACATCGGTCCGGCTGAAATCGAAACTGCTTCCAAACGCACTTCGAATATCATCGTCAAGAATGCTGCTCCCCCATGAAACCTGACATACAAGACCCGCAAAATCCAACATCTTCTTAACCTCAACACCAGAATTGTACATGCTTCGACTGCTGCAAATGGTGTGACAAAAGCTATGGCGGAACTGGCAAAAGAATCCAGTCGAAATCAGATCTTCTTCCACACCTCCGACGACGGCCGGATACGCCCTTCGTAAGGACCATCCTGGTCCTTAGAAGGCCCTTCTGCTCTTCTGTTTAGTTCTCCTTTTGTTACCTCCAGCTCTCTCCGGGGAGGATAGTTTTTCCTTTATCGTCTTGACTTTGACCGGACGGGTATAATTTTGTTGGTCGCCGGGCTATCTCCCGGCGCCGCCTTTTCGGCTCTTCGTTTATCAATAAAATCGTCTCTTTTCTGTTTAAAAAAAAAACTTTGTGCCACGTGTCGTTTTTTCACTGGGGGGTGGACATCCCACCTAGTTTTGGTGGGTGAACAAAAATGGACTCCAAAAGCAAATAAAGCATCCCACATACACAAGAATGCACTTAAAGAATATTCTATTTATTAATATTAATGAGAAAATTATTTCATAAACTTTGTACAATGGCCACAAGGATATAAGTCCAATAAATCCAGAAAACCACTCAAATGTGCTTCCCATTTTTGATAGTTAATTGAGAAAATCCTTCGCACTACAATAGATCTCCTTTTAGTAGTGATTTTGAATATCCAACAGAACTTGCAGTAAGCATTTTGCTCTGAACCATAACACATTTGTCTACAAAAAAACCCACCTCACAAAGTCATTCTGTAATGAATTATTTCGTTTTCTTTTTCTTTTTCATTTCTGTTCATTTGGCTTGGGAATCTTCTTGTACTCGTAGTTGTTGATGTCAACTTTTTCTTGCAAGGCCTGCAAAATAGAAATATTCATCAAATTGTTAAGGGATTTATGTTCCTCTAAATGCCCTCTATTGAGCAGTTGCAATGTGTACAGGTAGCGAATAGTCAACTACCTTGAGCTCCTCCTCCAGTGAAAGTTTCCTCGGCTTATACCCACCGTTCACAGGTCCTGTTCTTGACAATGCTTTTGTGTTCTCAATGATGTCCCATTCCAGATCGTCTTTCTCCTTCGTCACTTCCTTACTTAATATAGACCAATCATGATTCAGAAGAAAAGAAGAAAATACAAATCAGTACAATTGGATAATAGTAATGGCAATGAAATCTCAGACACCTAGATAAGAAACTACATTTAGCACCTAAAAAAATAGAACACTGAAAAAGAAAAGTGTTGTATAGTCGTAGAATAATAATAATTAGCACGTAGATAATTCCCAAAGAGGATAGATACTTGCCTCCCTTGTATGAGATGAGCCAGGCCGACAGATCCCAACACTGTGAGTGAAATAAATGGAAGGCCATATCTAAGGAAGGGATATTTCCTGCCCCATCTCTTAAACTGGGAAGCGGAGTGCAGAATCTTAGCTGGAGAAACAACTGCATCAACTTTCTGTGCCGTGTTTATCTTGGTTTCAGTTGACATACCTGCTTGAAAAGGAATCCATGGCCTCTCAATATGGTTCTCTAGAAGAGTGAATATAGTTTGAAAGGAAAAAAAAGAAAAGAAAACGTGAAAGGAAATGTAATAAAAGATTGCATGCTACATTTTACACCTACTTTTCAGTGCACCTATGTTACCTGGACTTGGGTACGGGTGTCGGGTATGGGTATATATCCAAGAGTCGGGTCTTTCACACTAATAATTGAAGGACACACGGAAAAGGATCCAAATTTTTGGTACGGGTATAGAGATATGACTATTAAAATAAATATATTTGAACATGGTTTCATAAAAGACAGAGCATGTAATTAAATTTGCATGGTTTCATAAAAAGACACAACATGTAATTAAATTTGCACGGCTTCATGAAAAACATGTACTTAAATTTGTATGGTTTCATAAAAAGACCTAGTCTCTAATTAAATTTGCATGATTTCATAAAAAGACACAGTTGTAATTAAGTTTGCATGGTTTCATATATTTAAAAAGACACAACTATAATTAAGTTTGCATAATTTCATAAAAAGACAGTCGTAATTAAGTTTGCATGGACCATCCTTTTACTACCAATCTACCACATTAAAATAAACAATCTACTTTTCTGCTAGTCTCCCGAATGTCACCATGGATAATCTGATCCAGATCCAGTACCCGTGTGCTGTCGGATCGACACGAGTACTTCTCCTTAAAGTGGAGGGTCCGGGTAACAGAGCAGTCCACTACCACCATTCACAATAATCTGACAAATCGATTTCAAACATAGGACATCAATATAGTCCACTACATCATCCAAAAATGACTACCATCAGTTGTTTGTAAGCAATGGTGCCTGCAACAATACTATGTTCTTCTATGTCATATACACTTTTGACTCTTGTATAGATCAGAAAAACTTTCAACCCCACAGTACAAAATTGAACATTTCTATTGTAGAAGTGTAATAAGCTAAGATAAGAAAAAAGGCACCCCCAAATTGAATAAAATCAAACACTGATATCACTTTCCAAACTTTTGATTGGTAAACAGATGAAGTTGAGCTTATCACTATAAATAGATGAAGTTGAGCTTATCACTACAAAAAAGGACCTAAATGCATCTTGTATAAGAAAAAAACGTTTTTTGATACAAGTCCCTTAAATCCTCGACATTTAGAGTTAGGCCCCAAAATCTTGATAATTGCGGAGAAGTTACAAATCTTAAACAATTGGATTTATGAGTCCCCCTCCATCTACATCAGCAAAAAAACTAACCCAACCATGGGTTAATGGTGCAAAAATACTACTTTGTCCTCATTTTCCTTCTCATTCCTTACTACCCTCCTCTGTTGCCACTAGGGTTGGCAATGGATAAGATTCGGGTTGGATTTATGTAAAATCCGAAACTGACCTGAAAATATTTTGGTCTCCAAGCATGTAGCCGGAACCCGCCCTGAACTTTGTTCAGGTTCTCGTTTCAGAATCTGTATCCGACTCGGGTTGAGATGTTCCGTGAAAAAAAACTAAACATAGAATGTGGCTAATGGGAATCGAACCATGGACCTCCCAGGTAAACAAGCAAAGCCTTTACCAATTAGGCTAATTTATATAAATATATAATGGAATCTATCCTTTGATTTTTGATTATGTCTTTTGGACTCAACAATGCCC
Source organism: Iris pallida (assembly GCA_029216955.1). Classification (NCBI taxonomy): domain Eukaryota; kingdom Viridiplantae; phylum Streptophyta; class Magnoliopsida; order Asparagales; family Iridaceae; genus Iris; species Iris pallida. The sequence continues at coordinate 32,350,421 of JANAVB010027598.1, forward strand.
CTGCCACGTTCGTCACCCTCATAAATGAGCATTAAACCTGAACCAGAACTGAATTTCGGTTTCCGTATGGTGTACCCAACCCGAAATTCATTCATGTTTTACTTTTGACATCCAAACCCTTATTTTTAGCTAGAAACCAGGTCGGGTTATTGGTTACTATTGGCATCCCTAGTTGCCACCAGTGTCAACTCTCCTTCTCCCCATTCAGTGTCTCTCCTCATCACACTCCCACTCCCCTCCTCTTCCTCTCCTCAAAGCTTGTTAAGGCAGACACGACCAAAAGGCCTAGGCAAGGGGCTCAAGATGGCAGGGCAGGGGGCTCAGACTAAACCTCAAACTAAAATTATGACTATATACAGGTAACTTGTGATTTATATGTGGGAGTTTGCTTTGTAGTTTGCGGCTCTAATCTTTTGCAAATCTTGTTAAGCATACAGACAAACTTACATATGTCGTGTTCAATCAGAATAGAAATATATAATACTAGTATGTATATTTTTAACCATATCTTCATATTCACATTATGATTGAAGTTTTAAAATATAAACTATTAGAAGATGAAATGGTTGGAAAATTCTATATGTGAGATGAACCGTGGGAAACTCCCTAAAGGAAAGATAACAAAAATCAATAAAAACAAAAAAGAGAGGGAGAAATATGGGATTCTGTAGATTAAGATAGACACAATGAATAGAATCAAGATGCATTTATCTGTAGAAAAGTTTGTCACTGTCTAGTTTTATAATTGGTAAGGTATGAATTGGAAATGTTAGTCAATTCATAAGGTTCACAATCTGGGTTTCTGTTTCTGTTTCGGCCTCCTTTTATTTGTGTAGCTACAGCAATTTAGCTAGGGTGATTGTTTAGACTCGGAATATTTTTTAGAAACTGTGGATCCCTAACCCTAGACTACAAATCATGACTCTTTCTTAAAGTGGGATCATTAAAAAGTATCAATTTAGTTCCATGGTAGTCCTGCATCAACCTTACTGGAGTAGATAGACAACAAGGCCACACCCAAATAAAGCTAAATCTTTTTTTCCTTTGTGTAGCAAGGAATATCTGAAGAACTTTTTCAGCAAACCTATTCTACCCAAACTAGTGACATCACTGTGCCTCACAGCAACAACACTTGAAACTGAACTAATGGCAACAAATGATATCAAGACACTTCACATATTAAGATTCCTAATGTATGTCACAACACATCATGTCACTTCAATTCATAAAATCATGACGACTTCACAATTTCACTTTGTGATGGCATTATAATATGAAAGATGTGTAGTCTAGATTTTGATAAACATACACCACAATCCTTTTAACCATACCTTGAAATAATTGGCCGACCAAAATATTCTTAGAAATCACAGAACTAAATACACCCCCCCCCCCCCCACACACACACACACACATATATATATATATATATATATATATATATATATATATATATATATATATATATTGGAACCAGGTAAATTATTTCTGGAATCGCTCCCACTGGGACTCGAACTCCTGACCACTCGGGCCGCATGCATCTCTCTTAACCACTAGGCTAGAGGTCATCTGCGCACACACACACACACACACACACATATATATAGTGTCCAAGCATCGGGTACTTACAAGATCCCATGTAGGACACTTCTATGCACTCGAACTATGAACTCCCATTTCAACCATCAAAGTAGTGATGGACAATACAAGAACACATAGTTCAACCAATTTGCAAGACTCGTGCTTTGATCACAGTAAGTCATGAAGTACGTGGATGGTAGAAGTTTCAGCAGGCACACTTGCAGTCAAATAGGCGAGCATAATCAAAGACAAATTAAGGAATGGCGGATAGAACGATAATAAGAACAACTGACACCTGGCAAGGGTTGTGAATGAAATTTGAAGCTATGAAGATTATGATGAGTTTGTGCGGAGAGTATCGATGAAATGGAGGCTGGATACCAATAAGATGGCATGGACTTGTAAGGGAATCAATAGGTAGGCAAATGAGGGGTGGAGAAAAGAGGTGAGGGTGGTTCTGGCCTTTTTTTTCATGGAAAGGGCCATTTACTCGATCTGAAAGTTTGTGGAAATTCTCCAAAGTTATGAAGAACTAACTTAAAATTACTAAACGGCACATGTGGTACTCATGACTATACCTGGCAAACTCAAAAAGGGCAGTAAAAAGTAGGAAAAGTATGAGGGATTTAATGTTCAATATTTTTTAATATGACACTTAGAAGTTTTAATTTTTCTCATAAGTTGGTTTTTCAGTTATTAGCCTTACTCAAGAGAATGGATCATGAACAGTAAATTAAGAGTGTTGTTAGCAAATCTTCAACCAGCTGAGAACTTTGAATGGTGCCAGTACAACTAGGAATGCTACGGTCCCCGAAGCAATTTTAAACAAGCATGTCTAATATGGAGGCATGACACATATTTCTGCTCCAAATATCCAAGTACGTATATCATGTATAAACAAGTATAAACTCAGCACAAGACAAAAAAATACAGGTTCGAGAAGGGTTCAGATGTCAGAATAAACATCGTACCTGAGTCAGCTGGCATGGGGCACTCTCAGCGCCTACTCCAACCCCTTAACCTGTTTTGGTAGATTGTGCCAAATGATGCCGACTTCAGTGAATAATCCTTTGAGAACCTACAAAGAATTGAATAGGGAGAATGTATCAGGAGAATGTATCATTCCTTTTCACTTGTTGGCTTAATGTGACATAGCGATGAATGCAATTTCCTATAACAAATTGTATCTATTTTAGTATCTTACCTCTTCGTCTAGACCCTTTATATTCTAGGAAATTTTGGAGGGTGATCATTGGTTTCATGTGCTTAAATTGCATAACAAAAAGGTAAATCTACCTATACACCCACTTGACATTCAGGTTTTATGGCATGTCCTTTCGTGCTTATAGCTACCTACCTATGGTTACTTGAATTCATCTTGTAGACAGCATTTCGCCAACCAGATATTCAAGTTCCGGAATGCCAATGAATTGGAACGTGAAAATCCATGTTCCGACAAGCAAACACAATAAATAATTACTTGGATTTCTAGTTAAGCTTTTAAGGGAATAAATGAAATTCTTTGGTTACTATTCATTACAAGTTTAAGGATCTAAGACTTGCTACTTCTTTTTTATAATGCGTGATTGTTAGGATTAATTGGAACTTATGGATCTCTTTTTACTCCTGAATTATTGATGACGATATATTAAGGTAATATATATTATATGTTATAAATTACACATTTGTTCCTTAAAAACATTCCACGATCCCAATAAGCATACTGTGTTCCGAATAAGTGTTCTGAAGAAGCCTAACATCAACGTACCGAATTTCGTGCCCCATTCGATTGTGTTCCCATTTTCGTTTCGTGTTCCTGAACAAATCCACGTCTCATGTAACCATGCCTTGTCCAGGAACTAGGCACCATCATAGAGGATCCCATTACAAACTTTGTAAATTGTTTTATGGAGCTTCTTTATAGCCAACCCCATTTGATGGGAGAAAGCTTAGATGATGATGAAATAATATAATAGGGAAAAATGGCTGAACCATACTTGAACAACGTACACTTTAATCGACATAGTCCATTTGGTCTACAACAGGATCAGATGGAAACGTCGAAGAAATAAACCTTACCCAGCAAGATACTAAACAACAACGTATCAATTGAATTTCTAACATGAGAGACAGCCTACGCTAGTTAAGATTATCACAAGAACAAAAGAGGAAAGGGGTTCAGGTGCTATTCGCAAGTCGGATTACACACGGACAACAGGCATGAGCATGTTAGAAATAAAGGGCTGAAATATGACCGGAGAGAAACTACCCGATCTAATCAACGAGAGCATTTTCTCTCTTTCGGCGGCGTTCGAGTTGACATTGTGTCGAACATGTACTGGGCACGCCGCGGACAACCCAAAATAGGTGCCGTGTCCGTGTTGCCGCTGTGCGGTATTTGTGCCCGTTTAGGAATTCGCTATGAATCAGAACAAATGTTTAGATATAATTTTGACCCATAAATCACTTACTTTGATTCTCCTCCTCCTCCTACCAAATGTTACAAATGTTGCAACCGTCTCTCTCTCTCTCTCTCTCTCTCTCTCTCTCTACTTTTTCTTGTTTTCTTTTTCCTTTTTTTAGTCTGGGCATTTTATGTTGAACTCTTATGTTTCATACTTATTACACTAACCATCCCTGATCTAGGATTTAGATTTAAATTTTCAATGATGTAATTATTTATAAAATATAATTACTTTTTAATCAATCTAATATAATTATTATTTTTCACTTAATAAAAATTAATTTCACTTGCTAACTAATTAAAATTTTACCAACTCAAAATTAATTAGTAACTAATTAAGAATTTATATGTAAAATTCTAATTATTTATATTAGTTATTATAATTTTTTAGATTATTTATTTATTTATTTACGATTAGTTACTATTAATTGAGAAAACTGACTTTAAAAACTATTTATTACATTAATTATATTAATTATCTAAATATTTTTTTATTGTTATATTAATTATCAATACTAAAAAGTGTATACTTACTCCCAAAGAGGAAAGGGAGTTTCTCTCTCCAAAAACTCTCCAAAAAAGCCTTTGAGTTAAAAATTAGGCATTTTGAAGTATTATTATTATTATTATTTACTTAATCCAATAATTATTATCTTTCTCGATTAATCTCTCTTTCTCTTTCTCTCTCTTCCTTTTTTTTTCATTTCCAAATCAACACTCTTCTCTCTATTTCTCCTTTCCAAATCACATTGGTGAATAGGAAGAGCTGACAGCATCCACTCCGACCTCGTCGACGACTCTTCCGTCCCAGTATGCCCCCTCGCCAAACACTCCGCATGAAGGTCGACGACACATGGTGCAAGCGCACGCGAGTGGGCTTCGACAAGTGTTGCGGGCGTCGCTCCTGCTGCTGCTATGCGACGGTTGCTGGAGACTCCGACGGGACGTGGCGAATTGGGGACTCGCCGCTGCAAGCAAGGCTAGAGGGCGATGCGGAGAAGCTCCGATGATCACGGGACGAAGACGGGGAGGAGGTGGTGGTAGTGAGTGATGATATTGTTTCTCTTTTTTCCCCTTTTTTCCACACAAATTCGAACGATGGAATGAGACGTGGGAAAGTGAGGGGGAAGGGGGTAGGAACTGCAAATTCCTTTCTCTCCAAATACCAACCCACTGTCCCTACCCTACCAAACAGTGGGACAAGAAAATTTGGGTCAACTTCCATGAAAACTTGGATTCCATGGCCAATTCTCATTTACCAAACAGGCCCTAAATTGGTGAGCATATATCCAAATACAATTTAAAACTCAAAATGACAACACATACAATATATTATAACGAGTAATGCTATTCGTACCTCGAAAATGTTCCTTCAAACTATTCATTAATACGTGACAGCCGACGTGGCATCTGACATGTCAGTTGATATGGCAAATTCTAATCAAAAAATAAATTACCCATTTTTTAATATTAATATTAATGTTAATGTAAATGTTATTTTAATTTTATTTTAAATGTTAATGTTAAACCTTTAATGTTAATTTTAGTATTATTTTTATTTTTAATATTAATTTTAATGTTAATATAAATTTAAATTCTAATTTTAAAATTTATTTTATCAACTATCATGTTAGACGAGACGAAACGTAAGTTGTACATAAGAAGGAATAGTTTGGAGGTTCGAGGGACAAATAATAATTTGTTTGCTATGAATTATAACAGACTACTTTTATTGATCCAAACAGGTCCCATAACTAAGCATCCTTCTTGGCCAATCCAACTCCTCCCTCGTCTTCCGCTAGACTATAAATCCACCACAACAAGTTCGAAAGCGAGTTCCTATCGTCGAACCCTTTCAGCCTCTCTGTCTTCTCCAAAGCAGACTGCTCATTGTAGACCCCTTCCATCGCATATACAAAAATCCCTTCCACCCCTCCTCGACCTCTTTCCTTGCCTGCCCTTTCCTTGCCAAAGCAGGCATCGCCCACTTCACCAGCTCCCGTACGAATCCAACATCCCAAAACAGTGCCTCGATAACCGGCAGCAGAGGAAGCACCCGGATCCCCAGCTGCACTCCTTCAATTCGGCCAGAGTGAACCTGAGCCTGCTGTCCCTCTTATTTTCCAGACCACCCCTACGACCCTATTCTTGCGGCTAAACTCGTACTCGCACATCCCTCCGCCTTTCCTCACGTGCCACCAGGTTTTCGCGACTGCGATCTCAAACGCTGCCAGCGTGGACCCGATGGCCTCAAGGCTGGCGTCGCCGTAGCTCAACCCCATGAGGGCAGCAGAGTAGTAGGTGCTCACCGCCTCGCTCGTGCTCTCCTGGTTCCTCCCATCCTAGAACTCGGTCAGCCCTCCGGCCCACGAGTGCAGCTTCCACGTGTCGAAGCACCTCAGCCGGGTATAGTCGGCTTGCGGCCTCCAGAAGAGGGTCATAAAGTCTGCCATCACAGAATACGCCTTAGGCCTGTACTTCCTCCCCCACGCGGGATTGAACTTGGCCAGAACCGCGATGCCGTACAAGAAGTAGCCCAGGTGGTAATGGTGATCGTTGTAGATCTCGAATCCAAAATCGGCTTCCGGGTCGGTCGACCCTGACCTCGTCACAATGCCTCCCCATTTGTCGTTGTGTAGGAAACCGTTCCCCTTGAAGCTCTCATCCAGCTAGGGGGTGATCACGACCTCGAAGAAATCCCGAATCGTCGAGACGACATCTTGGAACCCGATCTCCTCCCCGATCAGCGCAAACCTCGCAGCCCGCACGGCGGCCTTGCCGTAGAAGTACCGATGAGGTCCTGATCTGCACAGACTTCAATCCGTCAACATCCTTAACTAGCATCGATACGATCTCCAAGAACCCATCCTCGGTCACGTTGGAGTCCAGTCTGGATTTGGTAATAACATATTTGTGGAATCCAAATCTAATTAAATATTTGATTTGATTAGATTTGGATGTCCATAATTGGTGTTGTGTTATTTTAGGTATAATAGGATTCTTATTTTAGGAATTCCTGTTATGATATAAAATATATGATGTTGATGGAATATTTTAGGCATAATAGGATTCCTATTATGTTCATATTTAGGAAATCCTATTATGAATAGAATATGATTTTTTTTTCATCCTATATATATGGAGTAAGGGTGGAGGCACAAAGCACATCACAAATGTCACTCATGTTTTCCATTATATGTATTTTCAGTATACGTGTACGAATTTTTGACGTTTGTCAGGCGACCCGTGTTTTGACTTGTCTTGTTTAGCCTAATTCTGGTTTAATCTTGCCTTGGTTTATTTGGTTTGGTTTAGCATGATTTGACTTGACTTGGTTTATTTTGGTTCATCTTGGCTTGGTTCATTTTGGTTTGGGATGAGAGGGTGGCTATATAAGTCAACTCTCCTCTCTTTCTCTCTCTCTCTCTCTCTCTGTCTCTCTTTATTACTCTTCTCATTTATTTCTTCTTCTTCTTCTTCCTCATAACTCCTCCCACCAAGAACCCTTAGGCAAGTGCAACTTGCTTCATGATGGATGTAGTGTCCCATCCCGCTTAGTCAATCGGAGGAATCGAAATGCCGACGGCGTTCGAACTTAGCCTTGCAACGGCTGCTCGAAGACTCGGTCGAGGCGACTCCTCGCTCGGGTGGGGTAGTTTCGATAAACTTGTCTCATCTTAGCCTTCACATAATAACTCGCATGTTTTCAACTTGCATAAGTTAGGCTTGATAATAAAAGAGACGCATCCACATAGCTAAGGGAATAATCCCGACGGGTCGAAATGTGTTAGAACATGGAAAACGGTCCCACGGTCTGCTTAGAAGTCTGCTCAACGTGCTTTCAAAATGACACTCGGTCCTTCGTCCCGTGGCTTGGGAGAAGGAAGTTGACCTAAGTTGCTAAGTTGCCACAACGCTCGAACTAGCATAAGTCATAGGCGTCGCCCGCATGAATGCTTGATAAAGCATGCACGGTCCCGTCGTCCAAGGCTTGGCATAGCCTTCGTCCGTCCCATGGTTTAAGTCGTGTTGTACGGCTTATGGCTTAAGTCTAGGCACCCAAAAACTTGTTTGTTCAATTCGAACGCGTGCACGACACGTTCTCTCGATGCGAAGCTTAGCGTAGCATTTGCTCGTCAAGTCGTTGCCTGAATAAGTTAGAAGAGAGTTGTGCTGGGCTATCAAAGTCATAGCAAGCACTGTCCCGTGTTTCCTGCGGTTGCCAAGTCACATAGTCCCACGAGATCAAGGCTCGTCGTATAAAGTATATGACTTGAGCGATAGCGTCGCCTAGAGAACAAGGTCTGTCTAAGGCACGAGCCACGGTGGGTTTAGTGAGAATCATGCCACAGACAAAGGAAGTCCATGCAACTGGTTGTCGTCGAGATCGGTCCCGCTACTTGGGAGTCTCGATAAGTCTCGATAAGGAAGTTCACAAGATCGATCCCGCTACTTGGGAGTCTTGATAAGGAATCGCGCGAGATCGGTCCCGCTACTTGGGAGTCTCGCTAAGTCTCGATAAGTCTCGTTCACGAGATCGATCTCGCTACTTGGGAGTCTTGCTAAGTCTCGATAAGTCTCGTTCATGAGATCGGTCCCGCTACTTGGGAGTCTCGCTAAGTCTCGATAAGTCTCGTTCACGAGATCGGTCCCGCTACTTGGGAGTCTCGCTAAGTATCGATAAGTCTCGTTCACGAGATCGGTCCTGCTACTTGGGAGTCTCGATAAGCCTCGTTCACGAGATCGGTTCCGCTACTTGGAAGTCTCGCTAAGTCTCGATAAGGAATCACACAAGATCGGTTCCGCTACTTAGGAGTCTCGCTAAGTCTCGATAAGAAAGCACACGAGATCGGTCCCGCTACTTGGGAGTCTCGATAAGGAATCACGTGAGATCGGTCCCACTACTTGGGAGTCTCGATAGAAAGATGGGAAGCATGGTCATAGTTAAGGAAGGACTTGATAGATCGAGTTGAGTCTTGCATGGTCATTGGATAACTTGCGCACAAAGGCAAAATTTCTTGAGCGATCCCGGAGCGCCGGGTTCGTGTTGGCCTAGGAGGAATTGCAGATATTGTATGGCCTTCATCGATGGTACGATTCGATTAAAGTAAACCGTTACAATATAGGCTGTGGGTCATTCGGTGGGAGCTTGTACCTCGCCACGCGAATGGTCACCATATGCAAAAGATCCAAGATAGCTTGACATTGCTAGTGACCACTCATATAGATGTGTCGGCAAGAGCGGCTATCCGTGTGTATGCCTTTGGATTGCGTCGAGTACTAGCAAGTTATGAGTTGGGTTATCAAGTTACGCTTATAGCAAGCGCTAACCTTGAATCGGCACGGGTTAGGGTGTGCACGGCTGCAACACCATTCTAGAGCCTAAGAGTTGGCTATAGCAAAGATACGTGCTTCGGCATGAATGTGGCCTCGTCTCGAGTTAAGTCAGGAAGGACCGTAAGACAAGTTGGTTAAGTATGGGTGATACTTGGAAGGCACGACCTCGATCGTAAGGCACGAGCAACTGTATTGGCATGACCAGCACGAGTCGTCCCCTTGACGTCGTTGGCACGAGAATGGTCTAGAGGCACATGAAAGAATTGAAAGTCTTGGCACGGTCGAGTTGCATAAGTTTTTGCTCGGCGAGGCACTGCCTCGAACACATTGAAGTTACGAATAGAGTATAGCACGACCCTGTCGTTGCGTTACCAAGTATAGGCCAAGACGTTTTTGTCCTAAAATTGATCCTAAGACAAGACTAAAAAGGCAATTGAAAGGTATTTAAGCTGCACCAAGTAAATGACGTGTCAGTTTTGTATGGGTGGGCGAGGAGCTCACTCTACCAGTACAGCTGAGTACTGACACCCACACAGTTTTCATGTACAGGCACAGGTAGAAGCTCGTGGCACGGAGCTCGCTTGGATGCGTCAAGGCACTGAGTTCCTTGGCGATTCAAAGCGTGCGGTCGCGTGGAGTCAAAACTTGTGCATGACATAATGTATGGACATTGCCTTCCGAAGCATCCGCTGGCTCAAGAATTGTATCGAGAGATGAGAGAGAGCAGAGTGACTTGTAAAATGAGAGAAAAGTGAGCTTGAGAGATACTCTGGGCCTTGTGCCCCATTGTAATCTCATGTTCAATATCAATAAAGAGCACTTTTGAATAACTTGTGTGTTGCTTCTAAATTTTCGCTGCATGTTTCAATATTTCTGCTTGGGACTTCTGTGCGACGACCCCGTCGCAGTCGCTGTAATCGGCTGTTATGAAACAGCCTTGCACGAGCGCAATCCAGGCTCGTGCGGCATCACGCCTTAGAGAGGACGATCGCTCCTACGGGAGCGGGGCGTGACAATGGATCTCCTATTTTATTGTTCCATTCTCTTCTCTACTAGATTCTAAGCTTCTTTAGAGCTTAGCATTTTTTATTTTGGTGGATGGATTTGTGTAGATCTAAGTTATGAGTTTTTATTATTTTCTTGGTTTTGATCGAGTACAACTTAGTATTTCCTAAAACCAATTATCCTAGGCTGTAGAAAATCTCGTTCTATACAGTTTAAACCCTTGGAAGTCTCAATTCGGATTTGTTTTGAGCAAGTTATGCTCATTTGAAGCTTTGGCTTCCCATGGGTTCTCCTTTGCTGTTTGGGGAAGAAGCACAGTGCCCGGCGCCATATTGGTCCAGGTGCCCAAGTTTGGCCTTGGCGCCTCCCCTGGTCTAGGCACCCCGACATGATCAGGCGCCCCTTTGACCCTTGCGCTCACGGTGCTTAGACGCCAATGTGATGCGCCTAGTTGGCCCAGGTGCCTTGTGCGCCCTGGCACCCCCAGCCCCTTACGCTCACGGTGCTTAGGCGCCATTGTGATGCGCCTTAACCCTCGCGCTCATTGGTGCTTAGGCGCCTATTATGATGCACCCCCATTTTTGGCCATTTCGGCCCAGGTGCCACATTGGCCATGGCGTCCATGATGATCCAGCGCCCAATCTGGCCATACGTCTACTTCGGCCCAGGCGCTATCTTGGTCCTGGCGGCCATTACTGCCTAGGCACCACTAGGGCCCAGGCGCCCATGCTTGCCTAGGCGCCCATCCATGTTTAGGCGCCCCTTGTGATGCGCCTGCCTCCATGCACCTTTTTTGTTCTTGTAGTTGTTTATATGTTTTGTTATATACATGTATCCTGAGCCTTGACCCGACCTGAGCATGACCTGACTTGGCTGTAACACGAACTTGACTTGCACATGAGTCCTTCTTGATAATCTTGATAGTGGTCCGTCGAGGTGCACTCTTGACAAGTAACAAGTAAACTTGATATGACATATATAAGCTTGATAGTGGCCCGTCGAGGCGCACTCCTGACAAGTAATCTTGATAAGTAACAAGTAACCTGACATGACATGTAAAATCTTGAAAGCGCTGTTACGACAGCTACCTTGACTTGCTAAGTAACTTTTGTCTTAACACCATGGTTGATTCTCTTGATTGTGCCTGTACAAGCTATTTGTCTCGTCTTGCATCATGTCTAGGACATAGATTCCTGGTTACCACGGTCAGGAATTCATAATGAATCTGACTAGGTTAATGACTAGATTGATCAAGTAGTTCATATATTTTCCCAATTACAGGCAATTCCGTTATCCCGGCCACACCTGAGGGACTTGTAGCCTGCTGACAAGTAGGGCACATTTCCAGCACACTGTCATATGGGGCACTTCTTGAAAAATATGAGTACTGAAATTACACTAGTAATCTTGATAACTCTTGATAATTCTTGTAACTCTAATAAATCACCTTGCCTGGATAACCTGGATAGCTGCAGGACTTGTGACTGTGAGAATATATTATTACATCTTGCTAGTAACTAGGCTTGTGATAACCCTAGTTAGTTAAAGTATCATGCCGTACTCTTGCTTGGCTGTGATCGATGGATGGAGTCCAGTCTAGTCTTGTCCAGACAGTGCCAGTATATGGTTACTTCAGTGCATTATTGTTTATGCTTTACTCTTGTCGATAAATGGTTAAGGACTAAGTTCTGTTCAGGTGAAGGATTACAACCCTGGTCATTATTTGGTTTACGGGTTGTAACTTGGTTTCCGGAATAGTTTCTTAGTTATCTTATCATTTGTCATCCTATCTTTCTAACCCAGTCTTCTTGTTACTTAATCATGTTCATTTATTTATATCTTTTGTTTATTAACCTGCTGGTTTTAGTTCCTAAGTGAAGCCTCCCTTGTGGCACTTTCTCTTCTGGGTTCTATCCCAGCTGGTTTTGTATGGCCAGATTTTGGAGTAGCACCCGAGGATCTACTTGTCTTCCAGCCAGATGGTGAACACCAGACGTAATCCTGGCAATGAGTGGGTTTCTCATTTTACTCTTCCACTCTATTGTAAAGTATTCTTTTGAGGCGTTTAGACGCCGAGCAAGTGTTAGCTCGTGTTAAAACTTATTTCTGTCTGCCTAAGGACTGTAACATGATTGGCAAATCCTAGGGTTGATCATGTATGACTTAAACTCTTGCTAGTCTTCGTATTTTGTATGACTAGCTTCATGATCATCTGAATATGTAATGTTTGGGATGCCTTACTTTGTATGTCTGATGATCTGACATCTTGTACAATTATTTGTTTGCTTGAGATTAAGACACTAGGCTTGTTCTTGACCATAAGAGACTGTTGGCTTATAGATAAACCCTCATGCATCTAGACAGCCGTGATCGTATTGCGAGGTAGGTTACACTTTAATGTGCGTAGCTGGCTGTGTCTGTCCTCCGCTCTCCAGTATTTTTGTTTCGGGATGTGACAACAAAGTAGAGTTTTGGGGTGCTCGTCCAGAAGAAAATCTAAGAGAAAGTCCGTACTTTACTCTTAGTACTTTGTCATCCAAGACAGAAGGAAGAAGAAGATCTAATCGAGGAGTCATCAACTTCAATTAGGAAGATTGCTACGGGTTGGTAAGTGATCTCAATTGTAATATTCTCTTTTTCTTCTTAAGAGTGGTGAGGAGGTTGAACCTATTAGGGCAAAGGGTTCAACATCAGTTCTGTCAATCTTGTAATTTCATCTGAGTTATTAAAGATTAAGATTTTTCCAGGTGATGTACGTCACCACCATATACTTGTCTTCATCTTGTACTTGGTGTCCGTTAGACGACGGTTGGTTTTGATCAGGTGGATTGACAAACGCTTCTGTACGCGCCCAACATTTGGTATCAGAGCTTTGGCGGTTCTGACAACCATATCTACAAAACAGATGAACACTCGGATGATCACCATCATAGGGGGTAACTGGGGGATTTGGAAACCAAGGATAGAAGATTTACTCTGGTGCAAGGACTTGTACGGTCCGTTGGAGGGCGACAGCGCAAAGCCAACGGAGGAAGCTGCTGAAGACTGGAAATGACTGAATCGAAAAGCCGTTGGATTCATCCACCAATGGCTGGATGACTCGGTGTTTCACCACGTCTCCATGGAGAGTTCGGCAAAAGTATTATGGGAGAAGCTGCATTTGCTGTACGAAGACGGCTGGGAACAAGGCATTTCTTATTCGCCAACTCTTCAACTCGAAGTACACGGAGGGTACCTCGGTGGCACAATATTTGAACGAGGTTCAGGGTATCATCAATCAGCTATCTGCGATGAAGATGGTGATTGATGATGAGCTTCAGTCCCTACTGCTCTTGAGTTCTCTGCCGAAAAGCTGGAAGACATTGGTAGTGTCGGTAAGCAACTCTGCGCCTGATGGAGTTGTCACGATAGAGGCAGTCAAAAGTACCTTGCGCAAGCAAGTTGAATCGTCGTAGGAGTCCGCTCTAGTGGCTTCCTACGGAAAGGAAAGACCCAAGTCACAGACGAGGACATAGGGGAGTTCTCGAGATCTTGCGATTGTGGACCGCAAAGAGGGCTGCTATCACTGTAGCGAAAGGGGTCATATCAAGAGGAATTGCATGAAGCTCAAAGCTGAAAAGGCCAAAGACAAGGACGATCAGGAGGATCTCACGACGTTTGGAGATATCATCATCGCAGCGACCGACGTAGAGGAACCTTATGGCATGTGTTATGATAGCGACTGGGTCATAGACACTTGTGGTGGCCCATGCAGGTCTGTTTTTGCAAATTGTGCGAACTTGTGATAGTACTTAAGTTAGTCGTACTATTGCGAGCCTGCGACTAGGAAATGCTCATTCACAATTAGGATTAAATTGATTTAGGAGGATGACTAGGAATAAGAGTCCCTTATTCAACTTGACTGTTGGATAGTTAATGATTGTTAAATAGGCCATCCAGTATATGTAAGGATTTATTAAATTTAGATAACTTGAGAGATTTCCATAGATATATTGTTACATTTTTGATATGACGATAGGATCCAATGTGAGTAGACTATTCATTCTATAACTTAGGCCTTCCTGGAATTCAACCCCTAACCTTGATAATTTATTCAAATTATCTTTTCTGCCCTCTCTAGACATTATCACCGTTACCCGAACCAATTAGTATTTTCCATTGGACATAAATAACTGTTTTTTCCTCTAAGAGTCTATATTTTCCATTGGGTTGAGCCTAACATGATCCATTAACCATATATCTACTCCAAGTTAGCCTGGTTGAAATTCAAGATATGTATATTTTCCTTTCGATCTTGAATATTAGAGGAATAGAAATTAAAATTTATATTTCTCTTGCCTTCGATCGTTTCTTCCTAATCAGTCATCCAATTTTTCAAAAAGAGAGGATATTTTCATTCAGGGACAAATGTCTACACTTCTCCTATCTTGAAACACCTCGAAAATTGTTTTGAACTATCTGCCTAGGCCGTGTTACTTATTTATTTGCATTAGTAATTATTTTCTAAAAAGCAATACTCTATCTACATTTATTGAGTTTTGAGCCTAACCTGCTTCAATCATCTATATATTAAATCCCCAGTCATCTCCTTTAATTTTCGATCGTTGATTTTCAAAGGTGATACCTCATCGATCGTTTTATTTTCAAACTGATGCTTTCACTTGAAGGACGAATACTTGCACCTTTTCTATCTTGATCAATTGGTATGAATTTTTAGGAACCCCTTGGAAATTTTTAGGGATATAGTTGGAATAATATTGATGACTTCGATGGCAAGACAGCAGCACACTATCGCCAATTATTTGAGTATGGAGACTGCGGGGTTCACTGCAGCTAGCAGCGCACTTGCGAAGCACGACCCCCTAAAGTTGAAATTATTTTAAAGTAAACGTAGGTTATCGAATATTGTTAAAACTATGTCTTAGTTGTCCACTTTTGACCTTAGTTATCTTTATGTAAATATTGGATAGAGTTAATAAATTATTCGATGCCATATCATATTTGAGCCATGAAACCAAGGGTTTACTACAGCCAGGTGTACACTAGCAAGGCATAAATTATTGGTAAAATGACTTCAGACATGATTATGGTTTTGGAACTATAGAGGTTAGGAAAATAACTTGTATGCCCCATTGATTCAAAGCCAATACTAGTAGAAATTTTATAAGTTGGGTAGCATGCCTCCCAACCTAGCATCCCATTGTCCTTGTGACCTATTAACGAGGTAATTGACTGACACTAGTAAGTTTACCTAGACTATAGAGTTTAGAGGTCTCTAACCCATTGGTCGACCAAGGCCTTAGACAAAAAGGATAAGTAGGACAACTATAGAGGCACCAACACAGGATGAGTCTTAGATTTTGATGAACTTGAACTACTTGTGCTTTCCTTCAATCATAAATCTCGCGTACTTATATTTCGGACTATCTTGACTAACGTCACTATTATAGCCTAGTTTTTGTAAGCTTAGGCTTTATCGAGCTTGTTCAGTGTAACGCCCCAGTCCCAAAATACGTAGGACTAGAAATATGTAACATGCCAGCTGCACATTCGACCAGACTCTGGTCCGACTCGAATATGCATAAGCTGTGTTATAATGGACACAATCTACATAATAAAACTATATCTATGTCTCAATCCATAATGAAATAAAACACAAGAAAGAGCCACAGGTGTTAAAGTCGGCCGCCCAATAACACAGGAACTCGAATAGACTCGAAAAAGAAATATGAGTCTATAAAAAACTAGGCTATGGCAGCAGAGGAGTAACTAATATGATTAAATAACATACCTCGGTAGAAATGAAATAAGTACCTTATACCAATGCCCGCATATCAAGGCGATTAGCCTCAGCATCTTTAGATAGGCTCCACAACAGTTTAAGCTGCAAACTAGCAGGGGACCAGGTCCTCAGGGGGACATAACAAGGTACAAGAAACAACATGCCAAAAGTAAAACAGTATAATGCCACATACTCAATGATAAACTACTGTAACCATCTAAGTGATATGCAAATGAGAGTATGGTATCGTACCCCGGGCTGGTACTCACGGACTCATCCGTATGCTAGACAGTACCCTATAGGCTCCGTGTGTGGGAACCTAATAAAGGATAGTATATGTAGATATATGAACTTTAGATTCCGTATAGAGAACCCAAAGTCCAGTACTCATGTAGATAGGTAATAAATAGAATATGCCCAGAGCACGATGAAGACTCTCCCCTCCCAATGTAACCTCACGTCTCATGTCCACTACGTCTCATGTCCATAACACGCAAGATCATGACCTCTAACTAATGCAAGGAGTCATAATAATATATATGTTATATACCTATCTCATATCATGTATCCTATAAGCCTACACAGAATCACCATGAATACCTCAAGAAGGATTCTGTTACATGTAATAGTGTCAAGTGTCCTACGGTCTGTCGTGCTCAGGATACAAGCACGTATCATGGGTTCGTGGTAACAACTATCTAACTGACGATACCCGACTCCGCGGACGGATATCGGCACCCGAACCTTATTTGGACACTAAGTATCGTCTCACGATCCTAGGGTAGACACACACACTAATCCTATAAAATAGCTATAGTAACTAAATACTAATAAATAGAGCAAGAACTGAGATACATAATGGCAATGTACACTTGTCTGTTGCCGGCTGCCTGCTGCAGTGTCACCTGACTGATTTCTTCAGTTGGAGGTACAATAGATCCAAGTTGTCCTGTTATAAGATATTCTAATCAATACACACATTCTAATTAAATTAATATAAAAAGAATATGATCATTTGTACAACGTCAACTAGTATGGTGACGTTCATGCCAACGATCCAACAGTTGTGTGGCCTTCGACAACGTGCTAATAATCACGTACCATGCTACTTTCTATTACGTCGTGTGGGTCGCGAACATCATGTTATCACACGTACATTTAGGCATTTATATATATGATTCCAATACTGTAATCCTAAACATACGTAGGTACGACACGATGTCCCAAATTCACGACGACGCTAAACGATACTTCGAACATGCATGTAGCCTCTCAAACACGCATGTCGACAACAAATAAAACTAAAATTAATATGAATTAATTTCTGGAATTTATATTTTAGTTAAAAAATACTAAAATATTTGTCGTTGCATATACAGTGTTTCGTTGCATATCGACTAGGTGTTTTAGCAACTTGACAACTAGTTTGTGCATGCAAAGTTGCCAACTTATGTAAAAATAAATCATTTAATATATAAAATATACTAATTTATATTCTGAAATATAAATTAAAACTATTTATAAAAATTATTTGATGATAATATATACAAGAAATAATTATCTAGTTAGTATGTCCAATTAATGACACAATATGGCCAACATACCTATTTATTTGGAACCAATTAAAATAAAAAAATTAATATTTTAATTCTAAAATAATATTTGAAAATAATTCAAACATATTATATTTATTTTATATACTAAAATTAAGCTAGTCAGTTAGCACATTCAAGTAATCTCACTAGGTTGTCCAATTTTGGTTGATTCAGACTAGATAAAATCTTAAAAATATAAAACTTTATATTCTGAAATTAATAAACTTATAAATAATATTCAGAATATATTATCATAGAATTTAATATTCTTAACCATCGAATTTCAGTAAGACAAATAGGACATAAATCTATACAAGTTCTATTTTGAGAATCAATGATTACGGTGACAAAAATAATGAAGTTGCAAGCAAATATATACATAAAATTTTATGAGATGAATTTTGGACATAGTGGGATGTTGTAGAAGAGTGTTAGGAACATTATCAAGAGATTAGTTGCTGCCATGGGGTCTCCTAAGGGTGCGCGAACAACAGTGCACCGAATTCAGTTTCAGCCTGGATACCTCTGATGGAGGGGCTATTTTGAGAGAGTTAGATTGAGTTTTGCAGAAAAGTTTGCGAAGAAAAAATGGTGAGAACAGAGTGAGGAAGAAGCAGACTAAATTTGGGAGAGAAATACTTACTGTAGAGAGAGATATGGCCGGAATGGTGGAGACTAGTTGAATTCGGATTTAGCCTGGGTAGGGGTGGAAAGATGGTTGTTTGGGAAAAAATTGAGAAGGATTTTGGAGATGGTTTGTGAAGAGAAAATATTATGAAGTGGGTTAGGAAGAAGTTTTGTTCAGATTCTATGAGGTAATAAGGTGAGTAGAAGTCTATATATAGCCAACCATTAAGGGGGAGGTGAAGGGTTGAGTGAAGAGTTAATGGTTGGGAGTTTTTGTGTAGGTTATGGAAAGGGAATGGTTAAGGGTGCTTGGGGGTTATGGAAGATGAATAAGTGAGAAGGATTGGCTGCCCATTTAGTGTACTTGACCACACTTGAGTCCCACCTATAGTGGTTAAGTGGTGAGTTAATGGTTGGGTCAAGTCCAAAGTATATAGGGCTGAAATTATTTCTAGTTGGTTAAGTGTTAGGTTTTGGATGTCATATCATTAGGTTTGGTGTTTTGTAGAGAGGACAATAGTATATAATGTTTGTTATGAACCATGTGAAGGTATGGGGATATTTGGGTTGAGTTTGGACTAGCTAAGTCAACCGGTAGCTCAATAGGACTAGAGATTGTGTCATTAGGATTTATAATAAAGAAAATATGTAAAAGTCTAATTTGTCTTAAAATATAAATTAATATTAATTATTCACATTAAAAAAATATCCAAAAATTCAGGGAGCTTACAATCTACCCACCTTAGAAAATTTCGTCCTCGAAATTAAAACTATAACTAGAACTCTATAAAGTTATAGCACTAAAGTTAGTTCTAGAATCTTACCAGAATCCTCGAATAAATGCGAATAGTGCTCCCTCATGGAATCTTATCGTTCCCAAGTAGATTATCCAGGGGAATGGTGCTTCCATACAACCCGAACCAACCTAATCTTCTGGCCTCTAAGCGTCTTCTTGCTAGTATCCAATATTTCAACTGACTGCTCCTCGTATGATAAACTGGGTTCCACTGTGATCTCAGAATGATTGACCACATGACTGGGGTCAGTCACATACCTCCTCAACTGTGAGACATGAAACACATCATGCACTCCCTCCAGAGATGAGAGTAATGCAAGACGAAATGCCACTTCTCCAACACGCTCTCTAAAATCGAGATGTTACTAATCTAGAGGTAAGGCTTCTAATTTGGCTATTAAATCTCTATCTATAACTAACCATGGAGATAGAAAAATCACAATCCCTCTGTAACTTTGTCAATCCTTCAAATCTATACTATATTCCTATAGGTTACATCACTAACTTCTATAGTAGTTCAATTAGCGATCCACCCCTTCTATTCATAAGTAATCTATACAATCCTTACCAGTATGCCTACCCATTGATTCCTAACTGCAGGGTAAAGGTCGAGGCTGAACTAGACAGTCACATAAACCTATTGGTCATCCTTATAATCCTGGACTTCTATAGGTCATTTTAAGACTAGTCTTACCATATATAGAGATGGTCGTCTTTTCTAACACATATTCTTACTCTATTCATATACCATCCTAATAATAATTTCTCTAGTACTTCTATCATAGGCCCTATCTTAGGCAAAAGATAGCAGGATTTGGTCTAATGGTTCCATGGTTGCTTGTTAGGGTTAGGCTTTATACTGAACTATATTCTAACTTATTTCTTGCAAAAGTATCTATGAAATTCTACCCACCTTAATTATTTACCTAATCCTGTAATCCTGGATTCCCCTCTCCTTCAATTATTTTTAGAATAATGGCCCTATACAAGCTTAGCCTTAAATACAAGGCTTACCAAACCATTCTATTCGTACGAAAAGTCTCTAATCTATCATATCTAGTTGGACATGTTTAGGAATACTTATCATTTGACTAAGAGCGATTTTCTACCAAACTAAAACTCATTGAAAATAGAGTGCCACCATTATAGTTGGTCTTTCATACCATAGATAATCACCCTCCTATGAAATATTTTACCAATATAATTTTTATCCTACGATAAAATATAATCAAATCTACCATCACTAGTCCAGTTACTGATGGGACACCTTGTTCATCAAACACATAATTATAGCAGGCGCATTCATCGATCCAAAAAGTGTCAACAATCTTGTAGTTATCGTTGCGAAATCTGAATGCTGTCCTTGGAGTATCCTCTTTCCGCACCATCACTTGATGGTGTCCTGATCTCAATACCTTCGCTCATGTCAGGTGGTTGAACCGGTTGATGGAGAACTATACTTTGAGTCACCAGAACGATATTGGGCTTCAATGATCGATCTACCTGGAGATGATGATCCCAGACTCATTTTAAAGAATAAACTATCTATCAAGATTTTTTTAAGGATGAGATTAGCTAACCTTTAAAGTTATGTTCTAACTTATACTACCTTAGAGGTCATATATCTTGGTTCCAACCAGTTCACCCACTTATGTGGCTTGGATTTTCTCCAATCGTCACTCCTGGCAATATTTTTTTTTACGCTAGGTCCTAACCATCCTTAATCCTTTGCAGTTCTTCAATCTGTATATTGTGCTGCTCCTATGATCCTTCATCTTTATACTCCTATGTGTATTTTATTCCAATACAATTATTGTAACTATAAGTCCTTTGGGGTTCCTATCTAACCTGCATCGATGAAGGATTTTATTATGCATACGACTTCTTATCTACTTAAGATAAGATTTCTAATCCTACTCTCAAGTGTTATTTATAGAGGTTACGATTGCGATAAATCATTCCTTAATCACATTACCCCATTTTTCTATAGGTTATCAAATTTTCTTATTAATATGGTTAACAACCCACCCTTTTAATTTAAAGGAAGCCATACAATGCCTACAGGTATGCTTAATCTTTTTATGCTTGTTTACTAGGCAGTGGACAAGCTTATATATGATACCTTAACAAACACTTACCTTTCGACTAATCTTCTAGTCGTGGTTGTTAATATGTCCTTTTAAGCTATTCCTACTATATATAGGGGTATATCCAGTCTAACACCGTCCTCGCCATTATACAACAAATATTCCTAGATCCACACCATGGCACAACCTATCATCAAGCATCATTTTGACTCATTCCTTCGATAGGAATCTCCCTAGTGAAGATCCTTCAGGTCACTGTCCAAGGTAACTTTATTTCCTACATATGCATATTATCATAACTTCTATATCCTTCAAATGAATACAAAAACCTTTTGCAACCATATAATGTCTATAAGGATTCATATCTATCTACTGTACCTCATCCTTTTCATATCAAGACTTTTAAATTCTTTCAACTATAGTCTTTCATGTGGGTGATCATATTCTAGTTAGGAAACCGTATCTAACTCTAAAATTCTACTTCATAGTCTTCCAACCACTCAATCTTTAGGATAGAGGAACATAACTTGCCTTCCTTACTAATTCCTAATTAAACTGTGCTATACCTCTACCACATCTCTATATAACAAAGGTATTCTAATCTGTCTCCATCTACCATAGGTGAATAGTAGAAGGGTTGTAGTCAATTTCTTATAGGGTCTCTCGTTAAGGTTAACTAGCCTATAAGAATTCTAGATTGTCAGTCCGATCTACTTGATCAATCTAAGTGAGATGTCTATCCAAACCCGTAGGTAACTAAGTCCCTTTATAAAGTACTCTATCAATACCTTCTAGGCCATGATAGAACATAATCCAATTAGTTCATCAAGCACAAGTATTCGTCCTTCCGAAATAGGAATAGACGAGAGTCCAAGACAAGGAGTTCAAGAAGGATGATCGACTTCAGTCATGAGTTCCAAAGGCGATGGATAAAACAAAAGAATTTTCAAAGCAATTGTGGATTGAGATCCTATTACAATATCCTATTGCAGGCTCGTTCGGCAGAGTAACGTAACCGAAATAATATACTCTGACCTGCATGGGCCACCACAAAAACATGTAACGCCCCAGTTCCAAAATACGTAGGACTAGGAATACGTAACATGCCAGCTGCACATTCGACCAGACTCTGGTCCGACTCGAATATGCATAAGCTGTGTTATAATGGACACAATCTACATAATAAAACTATATCTATGTCTCAATCTACAATGAAATAAAACACAAGAAAGAGCCACAGGTGTTAAAGTCGGCCGCCCAATAACACAGGAACTCGAATAGACTCGAGAAAGAAATATGAGTCTATAAAAAACTAGGCTATGGCAGTAGAGGAGTAACTAATATGATTAAATAACATACCTCGGTAGAAATAAAATAATTACCTTATACCAATGCCCGCATATCAAGGCGATTAGCCTCAGCATCTTTAGACAGGCTCCACAACCGTTTAAGCTTCAAACTGGCAGGGGACCAGGTCCTAGGGGGACATAACAAGGTACAAGAAACAACATACCAAAAGTAAAATAGTATAATGCCACATACTCAATGATAAACTACTGTAACCATCTAAGTGATATGCAAATGAGAGTATGGTATCGTACCCCGGGCTGGTACTCACGGACTCATCCGTATGCTAGACCGTACCCTCTAGGCTCCGTATGTGGTAACCTAATAAAGGATAGTATATGTAGATATATGAACTTTAGATTCCGTATAGAGAACCCAAAGTCCAGTACTCATGCAGATAGGTAATATATAGAATATGCCCAGAGCACGATGAAGACTCTCCCCTCCCAATGTAACCTCACGTCTCATGTCCACGACGTCTCATGTCCATAACAATCAGGATCATGACCTCTAACTAATGCAAGGAGTCATAATAATATATATGTTATATACCTATCTCATATCATGTATCCTATAAGCCTACACAGAATCACCCTGAATACCTCAAGAAGGATTCTGTTACATGTAATAGTGTCAAGTGTCCTACGGTCTGTCGTGCTCAGGATACAAGCACGTATCATGGGTTCGTGGTAACAACTATCTAACTGATGATACCCGACTCCGCGGACGGATATCGGCACCCGAACCTTATTCGGACACTAAGTATCGTCTCACGACCCTAGGGTAGACACACACACCAATCCTATAAAATAGGTATAGTAACTAAATACTAATAAATAGAGCAAGAACTGAGATACATGATGGTAAGGTACACTTGCCTATTGCCTGCTGCCTGCTGCGGTGTCGCCTGACTGATTTCTTCAGTTGGAGGTACAACAGATCCAAGTTGTCCTATTATAAGATATTCTAATCAATGCACGCATTCTAACTAAATTAATATAAAAAGAATATGAGCATTTGTACAACGTCAACTAGTATGGTGACTTTCATGCCAACGATCCAACAGTTGTGTGGCCTTCGACAACGTGCTAATAACCACATACCATGCTACTTTATATTACGTCGTGTGGGTCTCGAACATCATGTTATCACACGTACATTTAGGCATTTATATGATTCCAATACTGTAATCCTAAACATACGTAGATACGACACAATGTCCCAAATTTACGACGACGCTAAACGATACTTCGAACATGCATGTAGCCTCTCAAACACGCATGTCGACAACAAATAAAACTAAAATTAATATGAATTAATTTCTGGAATTTATATTTATTTAGTTAAAAAATACTAAAATATTTGTCGTTGCATATACAATGTTTCGTTGCATATCGACTAGGTATTTTAGCAACTTGACAACTAGTTTGTGCATGCAAAGTTGCCAAATTATGTAAAAATAAATAATTTAATATAAAATATACTAATTTATTTTCTGAAATATAAATTAAAACTATTTATAAACATTATTTGATGATAATATATACAAGAAATAATTATCTAGTTAGTATGTCCAATTAATGACACAATATGGCCAACATACCTATTTATTTGGAACCAATTAAAATAGAAAAGTTAATATTTTAATTCTAAAATAATATTTGAAAATAATTCAAACATATCATATTTATTTTATATACTAAAATTAAGCTAGTCAGTTAGCACATTCAAGTAATCTCACTATGTTGTCCAATTTCGGTTGATTCAGACTAGATGAAATCTTAAAAATATAAAACTTTATATTCTGAAATTAATAAACTTATAAATAATATTCAGAATATATTATCATAGAATTTAAGATTCTTAACCATCGAATTTCAGTAAGACAAATAGGACATAAATCTATACAAGTTCTATTTTGAGAATCAATGATTACGGTGACAAAAATAATGAAGTTGCAAGCAAATATATACATAAAATTTTATGAGATGAATTTTGGACATAGTAGGATGTTGTAGAAGAGTGTTAGAAACATTACCAAGAGATTAGTTGCTGCCATGGGGTCTCCTAAGGGTGCACGAACAGCAGTGCACCGAATTCAGTTTCAGCCTGGACACATCTGATGGAGGGGCTATTTTGAGGGAGTTAGAGTGAGTTTTGCAGAAAAGTTTGTGAAGAGAAAATGGTGAGAACAGAGTGAGGAAGAAGCAGACTAAATTTGGGAGAGAAATACTTACTGTAGATAGAGATATGGAGGTAATGGTGGAGACTAGTTGAATTCGGATTCAGCCTGGGTAGGGGTGGAAAGATGGTTGTTTGGGGAAAAATTGAGAAGGATTTTGGAGATGGTTTGTGAAGAGAAAATATTATGAAGTGGGTTAGGAAGAAGTTTTGTTCAGATGCTATGAGGTAATAAGGTGATGAGAAGTCTATATATTGCCAACCATTAAGGGGGAGGTGAAGGGTTGAGTGAAGAGTTAATGGTTGGGAGTTTTTTGTAGGTTATGGAAATGGAATGGTTAAGGGTGCTTGGGGGTTATGGAAGATGAATAAGTGGGAAGGATTGGCTGTCCATTTAGTGTACTTGACCACACTTGAGTCCCACCTATAGTGGTTAAGTGGTGAGTTAATGGTTGGGTCAAGTCCAAAGTATATAGGGCTGAAATTATTTCTAGTAGGTTAAGTGTTAGGTTTTGGATGTCATATCATTAGGTTTGGTGTTTTGTAGAGAGGACAATAGTATATAATGTTTGGTATGAACCATGTGGAGGTATGGGGATATTTGGGTTGAGTTTGGATTAGCTAAGTCAACCGGTAGCTCAATAGGACTAGAGATTGTGTCATTAGGATTTACAATAAAGAAAATATGTAAAAGTCTAATTTGTCTTAAAATATAAATTAATATTAATTATTCACATTAAAAAATATATCCAAAAATTCAGGGAGCTTACATTCAGGACATATGTTTATTGTGGACGCCTACTAACATATTGTCTAATTAGAATCAGTGTATTATGGTCTGATCAACCTTAGTGCATCGGTTCGCTCTTCATATGATTAACCTACGCGGATTAAGATATAGATGCCTCTAGGATCCAACCGCAACTGCCTTGACAATTCTCTTTAAATTATTCAATTGCCTTCGACAACCGTATTTGCATTCGATTTCCCCTCCCTTAAACCCTTTATTGTTTTCTCCCTTATTTAATTCAGAAAAAAAATGCTTATATTTGAGAGAGGATAGACACAAAATGTCCCCTTAGTTCACCATATCACCAATGGCCATGAAAGCTATTACGCAATCGTTTTCTATTTATTTGAAATCGGAGAACGATATTTAAACTTGATCCATATCTATCGTATCACGTTATCTATTACACCGTGATCACGACTTGAATTTCTCTAACTTTATTAATCATAAAACTTGTCTTAGTTTAATTTCGAGAAATAAAATTTTGAAGTATATAGGTTGTGAGCCCTCTAAATTTTAGGATTTACTAGCATTAGCGATTGATTAGGATAAGTTGGTTCCCACTAGAATAATAAATTCGTGCCACATGAATACCCACTTTCTATTTAGATTATTTGATGTTCTCTGCCGTGACATTGATATTCGGAGCACGAGATCAGTTGTTTCCTTCCAACAAATTCTATATACAAGATCTAGACGAGTCCACCTTCATGTAGGCATATCATGTCCCACTCTAACACGTCCCCTTGTACTCTATTTTCATGATACGACTTTCTAGTCAAAAAGGTTAACTATAATTCTTACCATAATACCGATATATTTTTTGAATCCAATTATATCCTCAACCTCGACTCAAACCTTTCAATCCAATATATAGTTGTGATCTACTCGAAGTCCACTATGCACATGCTACTATTGTGCCACTCAGTTGAGACCTCTTGTGCTACTTATACAAAAAAGTCACAGAATGTGCATTTTTGGGCTTTAGAAACCTAGTTAACTAACCCGACTGACAATTAGTCCAACCACTTGAGTTAGAACCTATTGCAGGTTACACTAACCAAAATGAAATGTTATAGATCGATTTTATGGGATCTTGTCTAGCCGATATGGATTAAAATCCAAGATTCATTCAATCGAAGATTGAGATCCAATTAGGAAACCCATTAAACCTCATATAAACTCATCCATGCATATCACCATATTTGGGTTATAAAAACCAAACTTGATGAAATCAGTCCTTACACCTATTATGTAGTCCCCATCTCATGGTCCACTAATACTCCTTTCACAAATCCCTTAATTGTATTTCTTCGTAGCATATGTTATACGATGAATTGAATGCTGCTTTACCAACTTGTTTTCGGTTATGCTTGACCAAGACCTCTCCTACTGCTTTAATGAAACATGGTCAATATATGGGCAATGTTAAATAAATAGTACCTTGGCTTCCTATAGAGTCCGTGACTACGATTAGAAGTACCTCATATCCTCGTACACCTCATTGAAATTTGACCTTCATAGAAGTTCTATTACAGTGCTTTCCATGATTAACCAATTTATATAAGTTGGGTAGAATCTTGAACTTAGTGTACTCTATCCTCGATATAGGGGTGCCAAACTTAGATTCTATCCGTAACCATTATTCTATCTACCTGGAAGTTGCGATACGATCTTCATATTGCTTTTACATCCCTTGCACGTGCGTTTAGATAACCGCAGTAAAGATCGCAACCTTGATCCTTCAAATTTCGTACCATCATAGAATCGTGTCTTAGTATCAACATCGAGAACAGAATTTTCGAAGTATATAGGCAAGCCCCTATAAGAATTAGCAAATGAATGTGGTAGACTGGTTCCAATTTGAACTAATAAAAAGTGATTCACATAGTCCACTTCTATTTGTATCGTTTGATAAACATACCGTGACTTTGACAATTAGAGCACAACATTGGCCTTTACCTTCCAAAAAACTGCACACTCATGAACTAGACCAGCCCAGCTACACACATAACACATATGTCTCACACAAACACACCTTTTTGTACCCTATTTCAATTACGTAACATGTATGACACATTTTTTCATAGAACCAACCATAGACGTCCATTTGGTTCCAAATGAATTTTGACCATGCAAATATCGACCCATTCCCTTAACTAAACTGGATACCCATGATCCATGCAAGACGCATCAGACCTATGACATAGGTATCCCACCCAAGCAAGCACATGCCTCCTACACAACGCCAAAGACCAACCCACACATGTTAGTCATTATGACTTAAAGATTCCGAACACTTACCTAATCATATTCTATAGCATGGTTTCTTTACTTATTATAGATTCTTATCACTTGCCATAAATTCTTCCCCTAAGTTCATCAACCTCATCTCTTAGTTACCCATGTAAGGCGAAGACTAAAATCCTGCTGAACCAACACGTTCTAGTTATATTCGAACAAGAAATGTCTTCTATCTTGTATAAATATGACCCAATAGGTACGATGTTAAACAGTAGTAAACTTCTTCTGTGGAAGTTAGTGACCAAGAACGACATGGCAACATCTAGGTTTCCTTTAAGATCCGTGACTGCGGTTAGAAATGCCAAATATTCTCGAGCCTCTCTTTAGAAATTGTCCCCTCAGAAGTCCTGTAACGACGATTTTCACGGTTAGCCAACTTCTATAAGTTGGGTAGGGCCCTGAACTAAGAATACCCCATCTTGTAGAATATGATGTCAATTTGGATTCCGGTGATAACCACCTCCTTTCCCGTTTCGGAAACCGAGTTACATTTTGACGTACTTGCTCTCCCTTTGTATTAAATTTTGTATTCTTGATATTAAGATTATTTTAATTTCGAGGACGAAATTTTTATAAGTTGGGTAGGATGTAAACCTCCTAAAATTTTTTGGCTAAATATTTTACCTTTTTTGTTTTTATTTTATTAATGTTACTCAATTATTGTTCTTATATAATAGTGACCCTAGATTTTACTTTATATTCCCGATAAAATAAATTCCTGAGGTATATTTAAATAAAGTTTTCATATAGTAACTAGATATATGGGTTAAAAGTATTTTCATAAATAAATAATTGTTCCTTGTTTAAGTATACATGGTTTAATTATGTTTGAGTTTTAAATGTGATAAAAGAATTACATTTCCATATATTTTATATAAAATTAGACTAATAGAGTTGATATAAATACTAAGGGGGAATTTCTGTTATGTGTGTATATATATATATATATATATATATATATATATATATATATATATATATATATATATATATATATATATATATATATAGGTTTGGGACCCCCCCCCCCCCCCCCAAATTTTAAAATATCTTATTTTGGTAATTTATAATTTGTTATATTTTAATACTATTTATTTTCTTGAAATAGATTTACAAGTAATTGTGTATTACTAAATATAAGGATATTTTTACTACACAAAAATATCTACATAGATGTTACAAATATTATGTCGTATGTAGTTTGTAGCCTATTTTCTATAACTACTTTAGGAGTAAATATAGGCTTATAAATATATGTACATATGAATATATAGTTAACTAATAAATAAAAAGAAATAGAAAATAAAAAGGAAATAAAAAAAGAAAGAAAAAGAAAAACTCGCGAGATATTGGAAGCCAATATCTCGCGAGACACTTAAACCCCTAAACTGCGAACAGAGCCCACAGGCCCGACCCCAAAGAAGCACATGCATATGTATATATACATATATCATGAGATGGAGGAGAGTGAAACCTCTCAAAACCCTAACCCAATCCCTAACGAAGCGACACAGCGCCACCCCGACCCCTGGGTGGCCACCCCATGGCCGTATGCTGCCGTGCGAGCCACCGGCCAGAGCCGCGGCGGACAGCACAGCTAGGCGCGTCAGCGACAGCAGCAACGCCCTGCGAGGCCGACTTCGCAGCGAGGAATCGGCCTCCTCGCTCGATCATCTTCTAAACTAATTTCTCTGCATCTGGAGACTGTTATGCGAGTTGGAATTTTGTGTGGAACATTGAGTGGTTGGTATTATCGATTTCACCAGCAAAGGACCCCAGGTGAGTACATTTGTTGGTTATTTTCGATATTATTAGTTACTATAGTTCATTGTTAGTCATCTTATACTTGATTCTTGACACACTCGTCACACGGATACCATATTTCATCCTATCTTGTCGTATTTTCTTACTTGTCATGTCAGAAAGGAGAAGTACCAAGTAGATGTATGATCTGATCGTAGACATTGTGTGATCTGACCGTAGACATTGTTTATTTTCTGCAAGTAGACCTCGTAGATATTGTTTATTTTCTGCAAATAGACCTCGTAAACATTATTTATTTTCTGCAAGTAAATCTCGTAGACATTATTTATTTTCTGCAAGTAGACCTCGTAGACATTGTTTATTTTCTGCAAGTAGACCTCGTAGACATTATTTATTTTCTATAAGTAGACCTCATAGATATTATTTTAATTCATGCAAAGTAGACCTCGTAGATCTCGCGGTATAATGTCCTAGCCGATCACACATCGAAATGAGTACTTCAACACACTTAGATAGTTATGTTCCTCGTTTCACCCTGTTATATGTTCCATATATTTTCTTGTCTCTAGTTCATTGTATTACCATTCTATAGTAGATTCTCTCATCATGTATTTTATGGCTAACCTCTGTTTGTAGTCGTTATCATATATTGAAACTGTACTCAATGAATTATACTCATTCCATTCCTAACTAGAAACCAATATTTTTCAGGTTAATCGCGACTACTCTTAGCTATGGGGATATACGGGTGTACTTGCCGGCCAAAACTTAGAGATTAGCTAGATAGATGAGTTGAAGTTATTTTTAATAATTGTAAGAGTTTATATTTTTCTTCAAATTTAAAACTTGTTAATATTGTAGGTTTATTTTAGTTATTGTGAATGAGCCAAAAAATTTATTTATGTGACTTGAGCATCATGGCCTTGACCGCGTTCTACCGTCGACATTGCGGCGTAGGCTGGCTTGGACACGCACTCGTATCCCAAAAAGCGGATGTGGGTCGTGACAACACTGGGGCGTCGTATCACGCCACTCCACATAGGAGAATCTTCATGTCATACCGCGATGGCAGGTTTGGACGTGTGAAGATGGACGACAAGGGGACGACTGTAGTTGTAGGCATCGGTGAAGTGTACTTGACGACGAATTTTGGTGAGAAGCTCATCCTCACGGGTGTGCGACATGTATCGATTTTAAGCTACAACTTGGTTTCGGTAGGGAGGCTGGCAGATGATGGCTATCACAGTCTGTTTGGGAGCAAAGATTGGATATTTGCGAAGGGTTCCTAAGAGCTGGCTCGGAGAGATTTGTGTTGTGGCATGTACAGGCTCAAGCCGTTGAGCTGTACAGACAGGCCACAGACACTGGATGGAGGCTCGAGGGGTGTTCGACAGGAGGTGGATCGTCGAGAACTTGCTGAGGAGGGGCTTCTAGATGCTTTAGGAGATACGGCGGATTCGGTTCATCGAGACAAAGCGACGGATATTGATGAGTCAAAGATTGAGGGTCACTCTTGTTGATACATTGATTTTGATACTTACAATTAACGTCTCTACTATTTTAGATCTATCTTTTCCCAGGTTCTAAGTAAAGCCTCAACGAAATTTAAGATTCATGCATCCTTCTAACTGTCGATCAAATCAATGAACGCAGAAGCTCTTTAAGGAGGATCACTATCAAAGAAATGAAGAAACTTCTCAAAACAAGATCCAGCTTCTCAAGAGTCTGTAATACATAGGAAACCTATGTCAAATACTTTCGTATGGATGACTGATTATGAAGAAACTGGATCATCCGTCGAATTTCCACGAAAATTCGTCAGACTACCCATTTTTGTACAAGAAGTATTATGTGGTCCAAATGGATAATCCAGCGGATAACCCCAGATCTCCTTCGAATGATCCGTTTTGAAACAACAAGTATTTGCTAAGTTCCAATAAATCATAAAGTCTATATAACAGTAAATAGAGAAAATATACAAGGTGAAATAACATGTATAAGGATAAAACAGGGTATGAGTAAACTGTAAGTAAATTTAAGAGCAGGTGAACAGGATATATGATGTACAAGAGTCAAGAAACATACTATCTTTGTGAGTGAGTACTAGTTTCAATATGTGATCGGCTTGGGAACTTGTACAGGAATATATGTCTTGGTTAATCATACTTGCGGTATATGATTAACACTCACAGGGAAAACAAGACATGCACAGGAAAGATATGATCACATATCTGCACTACTACTCTCCGCCCCCGACTGATACAGTAGATCCAACCGTGACACGTTATGACACGGAATTCTCTGAGAAAGTCGCGAGCCTTCATAGGAATCAGTGTCTATACAATTCATAAGAAACAAGAGCAAGACTTGCACAGGATATACCAAGATATACGAGGAATAACATCTCATGACGGGATCCAGACAATACCAATCCGTGTAACCGATGTGTCAAGTAATCTAGGATATCTACACTAAATACATGAAATATAGAAAATACCATAAAAAAATCAAATAATGTACTTGCCTGAAATCCGGTGTGGAATATCAACAGTGTCCGACACAATACCTCGAAGACCTAAATATGGAATTTTATATCAATACCAAGTTTGAGAATGAATGCAAGTCAAACTAGTCCAATTCTAGGTCATAAAGTCATTTCTAGGTCAAAATGGTCAAACTAGGTCAAACTACTCATTCCTAGATTGTATGAGCCCATACCCACGCTATTAGGTCTATATTAGGTTATACTAGGCTAATTATAAAGTATATGAGATCATACACACTAGTATATATATATTCACCCATACTATATACCTTAGTATCAAGGGCTTAACCCCACTACCCATACCTTAACTTAACCCAAGTCTAATACTGCTACCTTCGCTTATCTATTATAATACACTACCTCAACTAACACTAACCATTAATATTACTTTAGTATAGTACCTGGTAACTTAATACTTTAGCCCCTCACTCTGGTATCACATACCTTACCTTACCTATACTCAAGGGTAAACTCGAACAAATCCCCAATTTTCTTACTTATCCAACACCTATTCTATCTAAATAATTTCCTAACTAGATGGCTAATACCCCACACACCCACATGTCTATATCTTCCTAAGCCTATACATGCTCTTCATTTGCTGCTATTAACTTTCTTCCTATTGTCTACTGCCATCACGCCTTCCCCTCTTCAACTATACTACTGCTGTCCAAAAAATTTAGACCACAGGGAACCCCCATCTCTCAAAGTCTACTGCCCCACACTATACACTAACTATATATATCTATCTATACATATATTGTCCTCATAATATATCTATACATATATATGGATACCCATCTATACATACATATATGGATACCCACAGACCCACAGGTTCTTCCTGTTTGTCACGACTCGCACCCGCTTTTCGGGATGCAAGTGCATGCGTAAGCCAGCTACGTATCAAGCGGACTCCAGTCCAACTCGTATATGTAAACCCTGTCTAGACTATGGTAATGTGCCTAATCATGGCAAGGCAAATCTATATCTCAATCCGCAAGAAGTATATAAACAAGAATGAACAATTACGTTTCATGGTTTGCAGCCCACTAGCATATATGTCCGATTAGACTCCACAAAAATAACAAGAGTCTATAAACTAAACTAACAAGCAGAGTATATCATGATAAGGAACATAAGGCATGAGAGGATAACAAAATAATATCACTAATAATACCTGAATCATGCAGATGTGATCAACTACCATCATGATCTGCTAACTACTCCATGCAATCAACTACCTGAAGAGATCATCAGGTCCTCAGGGGACTAGCAAGATACATAAAACATGCCTATTTAACAGTTTATCATGCATAAGAAATAAACAGGAAAGAGACAAAAATTGATAAGTGACTACTGACAAGTGACTATGAACATGGACACGAGAACAACTACGCATAAATGAATTGCTGGAAGTAACAAGTGAATTACAAGAGATCAACGGATACCAAACCCTCGTCCCGAGTGGACTTGCAGGTTTAAAACTAATCACTAACCCTCGCCCCGAGTGTGGACTCGCAGGTTAGTTCACAACAAATACCCTCGCCCCGAGTGTGGACTCGCAGGTGCAAACGGTCAACCCTTGCCCCGATTGTGGACTCGCAGGTTGAAAAAACGAAACAGGAATTAGCAGTTCAGTTACACGCACTCACTCCACGACACGATACGACTCAGTCAAGGTACATGTAAGGATAACTCTCGTATAGTCTATAATGTCGAACTCTGGACAACGACGGTATATAAACGAGACAATAAACTAATATACATGACATGAAGAAAAGCATATAAACCAAAACAATCCAAGAGAAACCAAATGATGACATATAACTAAAAGAGAAAGAACATAAGCATGCAATAACTGTAAAGGGAGGCAAGGTATACTTGCATGTGGTCCAATTCATGACTAAGTTCGCGGTAACCAGGGTCTGATCCAAGCCTAGCTATAATGCAAGAAGATTATCAAGTTATTATAAAATTATTAATTTATATGTATTCCATAAACTAAGCCTATATATATATATATATATATATATATATATATATATATATATATATATATATATATTTTATATATATATATATATATATATATATATATATATATATATATATATATATATATAATGCTTAATGCTTTGCTTTCTTCTCTATGTGCATGGACTTTCCATGTGCATGGTGCACACATCTTCATGGTGCACATATTACAATAAATTTAATTTTACTAAGTAATATAAGATACTAATTATATAACTAGAAAGTTAGTTCACAATTTGTAAATAATTAATTGTTGGGGGATCCATATAAAAATTTACCTATACTTCTATTATCTCTTTGTAAAACCTACTAAATATTATATAATGGAGGGGGTTCTATTTCTAAACAAAGAGTGATTTTAACAAATATCAAATGGGTGCTTGGTTGGCTTATTAATTGGAAACGTTCCAAACAGGTTGTGCATATTAGAATTAATTAATACATATACATATAGCTTCTTTTATCTAAGTTTATGCTCTTATATTATTTCTTATTTTAACCGCCAACAAACTCTTCCTATACAAAATTAAACGACAACTTACCGACTCGACGTATACGCGGTGAAGGTTGATGGCCACGACGGGGAAGTAGGATGGTCGTGGCGTCAACGAGGCTCTGTGGCGACGGACGGAACCTTCTTATTGCTCGACTTGGGTCGGCACGGTATCGTCGGATTTACCCGTGGAGCATCGACAGGGACCGCTCGACGAGTGCGTACGATGACCACTCAAGTGATGGTGACGATAACGATGCTGGGATCCCGGTATGGCCGCGGTGGAGACGACTCGCGGCCTCGGTAGCGTCGGGTCGAGGCATCGGTAGGGACGTTGGCAGGAGGGGTTGCTCGGCATGAGGTGATTACACCGGAGTTAATGGTGGGCGTGATGAACGTATAGGTGGTGAATTGGAAGGGGAGGCATTCATTTTACTATTATTATTATTTTGGAGAGGCGGCTCGGCTAACACAATGGATGAGTAGTTGTAGTATTTATAGGGGCTGCTTAGGTTTAATGTAAAAAAAGAGAACGTGAGGAGTAGGACTTGGGCTCACTACCATCTGAATTTTATGGAGAGAAAAAAAATTATGGCTAGCTGGCCCAACCTTACTGAGAAAGAATTTCAAGGAAAATGTTCATTTGGGCTTGGTAACAATTTTTAACTGGAACCCAATATTTGAATGTAACTATTTGAAGGTGTATGGCCGAGCTTTTAGGAATTTAATTTGGAAAGTCCAAAATGTATTAGACTGGGGAAAAAGAAAAATGGTGAAAGGGAAAACAATTAATTTTGTTGGCTTATGATTTAGCAATCCCAGTAGTATAAAGGGAAATATTTTCGAAAAATTACCATTTAATTCAAATAAATAAAAAATTATAAATATATTTTCAAAATTTCAGGAAGAGAGGTTACACTGTTGTAGAATTTGGGTTCCTAGAATTTATTTTCTATTTTAGAGATTTTTTAAAATTTTATTTTTAGTTGGAATCAATTATTAACTAGGATATTGATTTGGGATCGTAAGATTTTTGCCTAAGCCTATAGGTTAGATATAAGGAAATTAGGTCGTATATGGTCTCTGGGGCCCCTAGATAGTCCCTAGTATATTATTTCACCATTTTAGAATTTTCAGGATTTTATGAAGATTTTTAGATAATTTTATATATGATTTTATTATTTTCCTAAGCTTCTATGATTTACTGTGAGAGCACCCGAGAGTAGTTTTGAGGCCAAAGAATTTATTTGGGATCTAGAACCCTTAAAATATTTTCTAGATTTTTCTAGGAATTTTTAGGAATTTTCTGGGATTTATTTGGAATTTTAAGGATTTTTTCTGATTTTTATTTAATTTTTTGAATATTAAAAACCCTATTTTTAATCATTACCCAGTCAGCCGCAGGGAGGGGCCCACCCGTCAGCCACTGAAGCGGGGAGGGGCAGGCCCACCCATCAGCGTCTGGGTGGAGCGCCACGTGGGTTTCCAAATTTGGAAGCCGAGCCAAGCGGCTAAGCTGGCTCACCCCAAAGCCGGCTCACATATGAGCCATTGGATCTGGGCGGGAGGCAGCAGATGCTGCCACGTGTCCCCGCCTAGCCACCTCAAGCCACAGCCACCGACTTATTTTCCTATATATATTAGTATATTTTAGGTTTCCGAAAACCCTATATTAATTCAGCAGTTTTTTGTGGGAGAGTTCGATAGGGATTCTTCGACTTCGCAGAGCGATTGCCGTTGATCTAGATGTCCATTTTATGCGCCATTTTTTTTGTTAGAAGCATATTGAGGTTAGGTTTCTGAATATATAATTTATTTTTTGGTATTTTGATCTCGAATTTCTGAATAATTATTTGAGTGTCGGTTGTCCAAAAATCAACACGTCGCACGATTTTTGAGATTTCGAGCGATCCCGAACTCCGTTTCGCGATCCGTTTGAAGTTTTGGAAAGCTGACACCGATCTCTACAACATATATTTTTTCCAGAAATTTAGAGTTTCATCTAATATTTTATTTTGTTCATAGAAGTCAGATTTGGTCTAACGGTTCATCGATTTAGTCGTGGTTAGCCATAATGGCGATAACTTTTGACCAAATCGTGATTTTGCGGCACGGTCGATTCCGGTGCACTCATGATGCTGAAATCTATCATGTTGCACACTCAAACTTTTGAATTCATAATGTTTGACTAGTTAGTCAACAGTATGTCTCGGTTTGCGTGCCACGAATCCCAAATTTGGAACCGTGACTTTCCTTGACCAAATATTTATGTGTAAATTGTTATTTCAGAATTAAATAGGTTAAAATAGGATTTTAGAGGATTTACTTCAGAATTAAAATAGTATTAATTAATTTAACCCATTAGCCACTTTCTAGTATTTTTAGAGTGGGAATCGTTGATCTAACTTGTGATTTTTATGTGACGGGGTAGATCGGACTACGACGTCTTGACTTGTGACTTTATCATCTATCGGAGCAAGCAAGTATCACTATGACCTATGTTTCCTTTATTTTATACTGCATGTTTTATGTCGTCTTTTCACTATTACTCCCTTATGGTTCATGATTGTCATTGTTCATGATTACTATTGTGCACGAGAGTTAGAATCGGTTGGATATACATACATGTTCATGCCTTATTCATTGTTTCCTATTCTTTACAGTTTATTGTATTGCTAATGTTTATCATAGTGGACATGTATTGTGAGTGAGTCGGGCGGAAGAATACAACAAGTAAGCATGTGGTCAACGAATTGAATACAGACCCCCTATACATTGATTGCATAATATCAGTCATGCACTACACGTATGACTGACGGATATCCCAAGCCGTCTACATGCTGAAAGTTGGTATTCTAAAACACACAGTACACGTGACTTAATTATTGTTGCTCTATTGTCTATTGTTCTTCTTTCGTCAAGTCTACCTTCTTATTGTCATCACGTCTTAGTGGTATGGCAAAGTCTACCTTCATATTATTATCATATCTTAGTGGTTTTTCATTATCATACAATGTCATGCCTATACTTATCTTCAGTTATATTCCTTTTATCGTTCCTTCATGCTTGTATAATATATTGTGTAATGTAGTGTTATGGTAATCTTGCTCCAATCCTGACTGGATAACTATTTTTTAGCTTTAGACGAAGAGATTTGCCCAGAGGTCTACGGTGAGTATGTTGGCGACCCTGACATCACTGGCGTACCCGGTTCCAGCACGGATGCGAATTAGCATATTTCCTTCCTTATGGATTCGCATTAGTTAGTAGTTATAGTTATGGAGTTTAGTTGTCTATTTTATTTTCTGCTATCCGTGTTTGTTCCCGAGACTTTCTGAGTTGTAGTGGATTATTTCATATTTATAATACTGATACTATTGGATATTTTGGTGATTATTGCTGGCTTAGTTGTGGACTAATGTTATCATAGACAGCGTACTACCGTCGATGCTGCGGCGTAGGCTGGACTTGGCCACGAGCTCGTATCCCAAAATTGGGAGCGGGTCGTGACAACTGTTGCTTCCTTCTATTTATACCACACACATATACTCAGTAATTGCACTAGTACTCTACCTAGCCACTGGGTTCAGTTTCTCCCTTCACTCACATCCAACCTATATTCGAATTTTTTCTAACTATGTTCACTCCAACTATTCCTACCTATTTTGCCTGCACTGTCTTGGCCCATACCTGAGCCTAATTGAATTGGCCTATCACTGTTATTAATTTCCCCTACCTACATTGTTCATTGCTGGTTCAGTTTCACCCCTCCATCAATCCAACTATTTGTTCATCTATCTCACCCTATAATTCATTATCCCTATAACTAACTACCAAACTATCTATACATCTAACTATCCCTTTACCTATCAATCCATATAGCTATTCCTATAATAGCAAACATCCTATCACACTCTCTCCCCTTTCTTCTACTGCCCAGATACAATAGACCCCTACCTATGCAGGAAACCCCACACACTCACACCACCTCAAATCAGTGCAACCACTGTAGCATACTGAAATTGGGGCTTTCTCAATTAAGGTTGTGCTCCTTAGATGACTTCCTTGTTGGCTATGTCATTGATAACAATCATGGTAGCAGCACAATAGGACTATGTTGCAAAGCTCCACTTGGCATCATACATTCTAAGACACAATTCCCATTTATATATAAACATATACACATATATTCCCACATATTTACATATATTTACATTCATACAACACATATATACACTCTTTTCCCTATTTTGCTGCTGCTACTAACTTCTTCTAATTCCTTTTACAGGTTTACCCCCTCACCTTAATCCTACTATCTGCTGTCGAGTGCTATTTCCTGTGCACATGCCTAAGTGCACAGGTGCCCTTGCATCCAATAATTAGACAGCATATGCTGCTACTTCATTGCCTCCATCTATCACTTGCTGTTGGGTGACCTCCCATACAGCTAATAGCAGTGGTCTCTTCCTGTTTGACTAATGTACAGGCCCTGCCCTTCACTGCTGCTATGATATCCTTTCATCTAATCTTGGCTTACATAGCAGGGTACTACCCTCCCCTAGCTGTTGTTCCTACTTTGTTCAGTGCACAATATATGCACAAGTGCACAAGTGTCTTGGCCTTCTCCCCTATTCGCTAACTGCTACTTCACTTCTCGCTCTCTCAAGACATACTTTCTCCTATACACTCGCACATGAATGAAATACAACCCTTACAATATTGATACCCATATAGCTATAATAGACTAAGAGTTTATATGTGGTCACATACTATACTGACATACTATAGGGCATGGGTCCCCTTATTTACATATCACTAATAAACTAGGCACATGTTACATGTAGTACACATGCCTATAGGCATATAGGGAACACACATACATATATTTATATATACATATAGGCATATATAGGCTACTCACATATGCATATACAAATCTAGTCGTGTGTTTTATGAGATATCATGACACGACACCACGTATCCTAATTAGGACACGTGCCCAAAATCTCAACTCAAGTAGGACACAAAAATTTCTCTAGGATACGTGTCGAACACTTGGTACACTAGTTTGCGATTCGCCTAAGATACTCTATCAAATCTTATCTGAATCCTACCAAACTTCATAGGCAAGCCTAAAGTAGGTAGACACACCTAATTAGTGAGCCACTAGGCTAGTGGCAAGTGCCATTTGAAATATAGCATGGACACAACATGTGTAGGAGACCCCAAGACCCCCAATTTGACCTATATCCTATTGTGTCCAATTGTGGACACATAGCTAGCCTTACAACACTCTAACAAACCTAATTAGGTCACCTAATGATAAACACTTAGTGTATCATTTTGGAATTTTTCCTAGAATGGTACAAAAACTCATTATAAAATTCTCCAAATGGGTCAAATAAAGCTCAAGCTTCTCCCTATGGGTAGCTCTAATGCATGCATGGTTCCTAAATAACAAATGATACTAATTACAAACAATTACAAGGGTTAAATTCAGATTTTACCTATTGAGAGATGGATTCCCAATAAAATGGCACTAGTGGACACAAGTAGACACAACCTTCACGAATGGATACCTCCTTCAAGCTTCACTCCTTTCAAAGCTCTCCTCCTTGCTAATCCAAGCTCTAGCCTCCTTGGAATGACACTAGGAATTGGTTGGGAATAAATTTGGGAATGGTGGAGTTCGATTCTTCTTCTCAAATGAAGAAGGAAGGAAGATGAGGCAAACTAGGGTTTCTAGAGGCTAATAAATGAACTCAAGAGGGGTTTTATAGGATGGGTAACCAGCCATGAACCCTAAACCCAAATGTCATGTAAAATGTCCAATAAGCCCTCACAATGAGTCATGAAGGTTTAAGTTAGGAAGGGGTTTAATTAGGAAATGTTCTATTAACTAAAGAAAGGCTTTTCTTACTCCTTGTTCTCTAACTAATGGGTGCACCACGACTAACTAGTGGATTCACTAATGGTGTCATGACAAGTCTAGTTGGGTCCATCTAGGTTTACTAACAACTAGTCTAACTAGTAGCTACAACTAGCAACTAACTATATCATATATTTAATTATGTGAAGCAATACTTATCATGGAAAAATAAAATAAATACTAGCATTACAATTAATATAAAATAAAATTTTAAATTGGTACAAAATAGAAAAAGACAAAAATACCCCTATTCTGGAAATGTGGTAGTTACAATCATATCCCCCTTAGAAAAATTCCGTCCTCGAAATTTAAGTTGGTTGTACTCTTCTCTAGGTCAAGCCCCCAAGAAATCAAAGTATAGTAAAACTATTCTGAAGTTATGAAACATGAAATTCTATGGAATATAACAAAACATGCATGGTTATAGTCTCTACAGTGTCATGTTATTGCAGTCTCCATTAGGGTTCACTATTAATCTAGCATGAAAATCACACATGCAAGCTAAAGGTGCTAATAAATCAGTCAAGCAATCATAGATGGAAAGAAACATGAAGGAAGAAAGAACAGAACCTAACCTTCTAGCCCATCACCTCCAGTGTTGGTCTCCTTGACCGTCATCGCAAAAGCCCTATCCTGACGGGGTATATCCCGCTGCTGGTGTGGGGCATGATGCGGTGCCACAGGTGGCCTAGCCAGTGCTGTCTGGGCTGCATGACGAGGGCTCAAAGGGCAATCCCTCATCTGGTGCCCCTCGGTGTCGTAGTATAGGCTTAACCCCAGCCTCTTTCTACAAACCTACTAGATGTTGCCGAGCTTCTAGCAGAAGTGGAAGGGAACATGTTGTACCGGTCCCTGCTGCTGATGTGGTACCCGCTGGACGGATGCCCTAGCCAAAGACTGAAACTGCTGCTGTGGCGGCTGGAATGATCGATGTTGAAGCTAAGAATACTTAGCAGGCCCTGCGCTGCTAGTGGCCCCGAAAGGAAATCATGGCCTCTCTTGGACTTCAGTCCCAACTCCCGCTCCACCTTGCGTGCCTCCGCAAGGATCTCTGTGTAGGTCTCGTAGAAGGAAGGAATGAGGATCTTCACATCCCAAATCAGTCCCTCCAGGAAGCGACTCGCCCTAATCTCTGGATCTTGTACCATGTATTATAGGGGTGAGTGTATAACGGTTGAAAACCGAAAACCGAACCGAACCGAACCGAAATATGACAAACGGTTCGGTTTTTCGGTTATCGGTTCAGTTTACGGTTTAAAATTTTGAAAATTTGAAATAACGGTTCGATTTTCGGTTCTTCATCCAAAAAACCGAACCGAACCGAAAACCGATTTAGATTTAGTAATTTATCAAACTACCCACAATATACATATACTAATGTTTATTAATCCCTAACTGAGCGCACTCTCTTCTCCTATTCTATGTCGGTGCTTCTTTGAGCACTCTCTCTATCTACCCTCAATCTATATATACTAATATCTTTCACTCTATGTAATATAACAATTCATAAATACAATAATGTCATATATTTTTTAAAAAAAATTTATTTAAATAGGCTCATTTTGCTAAAAACTTGAAGGCCATGCACATTGGTCCATGAAACCGAACCGACCGAAAATCAAACCGAATTAATTCGGTTCGGTTTTGTTCGATTTTTATAAAAACGGTTCGGTTTTCAGTTTTGAGAAATACGGTTTATGATTATTTTGGTTTTTACATATTCGGTTCGGTTTGAACCGAACCGAATCGATGCTCACCCCTAATGTATTATGCATGTCGGCTCAGCCTGCCGAACTCTGCAGCATACTTCTCGAACGACATGCCTCCCTGCTGGAGGTTCTGGAACTGCCTAGCCAAGTCTAACATGTCGATAGAGGAAAAGAACTTTTTATTGAAGAGGTCCTTGAATTCGGTCCAGGTATAATCCTCTCCAGCATGAGCTGGCTCATTCCG
This sequence comes from Iris pallida, assembly GCA_029216955.1. NCBI lineage: Eukaryota > Viridiplantae > Streptophyta > Magnoliopsida > Asparagales > Iridaceae > Iris > Iris pallida. Next base: position 32,393,038 of record JANAVB010027598.1, read on the forward strand.
GAACCAGGTGCGAGCGATATCGAGTAGTTACAGCCCTACTACCTCATCCTTCAAGTCATCAGCTAGACGGGATACCCACATGAGTCGTTCGATATCCTCGAGCCAGTCATCAGCATAGATGATGCCTTTCGACCCATTGAAATCTCGAGGCCCCAACTTCTTGAAGTACTGAATGTTGCCTGGCCTCTGCTAGTTATCCTACTGCTGGGCCAAAGCTCTTCGCTCTGCTACAGCTAGAGCAAGCTGATGGGTATCCTCTATGCCCTGTCGCATTGCGTCCGACTACCTATGTTGTGCCTTAGATTGTGCCCTTTGCACCTCTAGCATCTCTCTGAAGAAGGCAAATATCTGCCCCATATCAGTAGGTACTGGAGACGGAAGATGTAGATCTTCTGGAACAGTGGGTAGAGTCCGCTGTATAGGAGGAGGAACACTAGCGACAACTCTGGTCGTGCCCCCTGCACTGAAGTAGAAGCACCCACAACAACCTCAAGAATGGTCCTCGTCACTGGAGGAGGAGCACCCCCGAAAGCAGCTATTGTCACTCCAATCTCGGAAGAAGTAACTGGGGCAGGATCATGGGATGTTGCAGACCTCTATGTATCTGCTGGCCCTGAATGCTGGGATCTGGTCTAGCCATCATGAAAATAGATCGCAAGAAAAAAGTCAATATGGCACATGATAGAATATATTCAAGGAAGGACAGTTAGAGTACAATTAATCAGCTTCAAGAAAGGACAATTTTATAGAAGCAAATTGGAAGTTTTCCTAATTGTGATCGAGTATCCTTAGCCTATAGCATATATCCTCTATACCTATAGCAGGCTCGTAGCAGCACTCTAAGTCGAGCATCGCTATAACATCACACTAATGGAAACTTCTGACCTGCATGGGCCACCATTAAAAACGTGTCATGACCCGCACCCAGTATAGGGGCACGAGTGCGTGACAGCGCCCAGCCTACGCTGCAACATCGGTGGTAGAACGCTGTCTAAGTCTAACTAAACTGACTAACAATATAATATCATAACCTATCGAGATAATCAACTCCAAACGGTGGACAAGTAATGACAATATATCCATACTCAATCACAATGCTAAAGGAAGATAACTGGTACAAAAGATAAAGACAACAAGATAAGAAATATTCATAAAAGTCTATCATAACATAATACAAGACCAGAAAGAGTATAAGAGATAACAATTCCCAAATACAAGTCTCAAAATAATAAACATGTCAAGAGTCATCAACTGAGATAAGGTCCAGTACAAATCTAGCCTAATGAGTCGCTAAATAAGTCTCCTCTGCTGGGACTAGACCCTCCTGAATCAGAGTCTCGCGATCTATGCCTACTACACCTGGAGGGCCATAATAAGTAGGGCACTCATCCTCTGCACCGTATGAAAAATATATCCAGTCAGAATTGGAGCAAAGTACATCTCTAAGAACAGTTCCCAATAAATAATACAGTCTATATAACAATAAATAAAGAAAATATACAGGTGAAATAACATGTACAGGGATATAAAAGGGTATGAGTAAACTGTAAGTAAATGTAAGAGCATGTGAACATGATATATGATGTACAAGAGTCAAGAAACATACTATCTTTGTGAGTGAGTACTAGTTTCAACATGTGATCGACTTGGGAACTTGCACATGAATATATGGCCTGGTTAATCATACGTGCGGTATATGATTAACACTCACAGAAAAAATAGGACATACACAGAAAGGGTATGATCACATATCTACACTACTACTCCCCGCCCCCGACTGATACAGTGGATCTAACCATGATACATTATGACACGAGATTCTCTGAGAAGGTCGTGAGCTTTCACAGGAATCAATGTCTACACAATGCACAAGAAATAAGAACAAGACTTGCATAGGATATATCAAGATATACAAGAAATAACATCTCATGACGGAATCCAGACAATACCAATCCGTATAACCAGTGTGTCAAGAAATCAAGGATATCTACACTAAATACATGAAACATAGAAAATAACATAAATAAAAAATTATCAGAGAATATACTCGCCTGAGATCCGGTGAAAAATATCAACAGTGTCCAATACGATGTCTCGAAGACCTAAATATAGAATTTTATATCAATACCAAGTTTGGAAATGAATGCAAGTCAAACTAGTCCAATTCTAGGCCATAAAGTCATTTCTAGGTCAAAATGGTCAAACTAGGTCAAACTAGTCATACTTGGTCAAACTATTCATTCCTAGATTGTATGAGCCCATACCCATGCTATTGGGTCTATATTAGGTTATACTAGGCTAATTATAAAGTATATGAGATCATACACACTAGTATATATATTCACCCATACTATATACCTTAGTATCAAGGTGGCTTAACCCCACTATCCATACCTTAACTTAACCCAAGTCTAATACTTCTACCCTCACTTATCTATTATACTACACTAACTCAACTAACACTAACCATTAATATTACTTTAGTATAGTACCTGGTATCTTAATACTTTAGCCCCTCACTCTGGTATCACATACCTTACCTTACCTGTACTCAAGGGTAAACTCGAACAAATCCCCAATTTTCTTACTTATCCAACACCTATTCTATCTAAATAATTTCCTAACTAGATGGCTAATACCCCACACACCCACATGTCTATATCTTCCTAAGCCTATATATGCTCTTCATTTGCTGCTACTAACCCTCTTCCTATTGTCTACTACCATTATGCCTTCCCATCTTCAACTATACTACTGCTGTCCAAAAAAATTAGACCACATGGAACCCCTATCTCTCAAAGTCTACTGCCCCACACTATACAATAACTATATGTCTATCTATACATATATTGTCCTCACAATATATCTATACATATATATGGATACCCATCTATACATATATATGGATACCCATCTATACATACATATATGGATACCCACATACCCACATGTTCTTCCTGTTGCTTCCTTCTATCTATACCACACACATATACTCAGTTATTGCACTAGTACTCTACCTAGCCACTGGGTTCAGTTTCTTCCTTCATCCACATCCAACCTACATTCAAATTTTTTCTGACTATGTTCACTCCGACCTATTCCTACCTATTTTGCCTGCATTGTCTTGGCCCATACCCGAGCCTAATTGAATTGGCCTATCACTGCTATTAATTTCCCCTACCTATATTGTTCACTGCTGGTTCAGTTTCACCGCTCGATCAATCCAACTATTTGTTCATCTATTTCACCCTATAATTCATTATCCCTATAACTAACTACCAAACTATCTATACATCTAAATATCCCTTTACCTATTAGTCCATACAACTACTCCTATAATAGCTAACACCCTATCACACTCTCTCCCCTTTCTCCTACTACCCAGATACAACAGACCCTTACCGATACAGGAAACCCTACACACTGACACCACATCAAATCGGTGCAACCAATGCAATATACTAAAGATAGGGCTTTCTCAATTAAGGTTGTGCTCCTTAGATGACTTCCTTGTTGGCTATGTCATTGATAACAATAATGGTAGCAGCACAATAGGATTGTGTTGCAAAGCTCCACTTGGCATCATACATTCTAAGGCACAATTCCTATTTATATATAAACATATACACATATATTCCCACATATTTATATATATTTACATTCATACAACACATATATACACTATCTTCCCTGTTTTGCTGCTGCTACCGATTTTTTCTAATTCCCTTCACAGGTTCACCCCCTCCCCTTAATCCTACTATCTACTATCGAGTACTAATTCATGTGTACATGCCTAAGTGCACAGGTGCCCTTGCTTCCAACAATTAGACAACATATGCTGCTGCTTCATTGCCTCCATCTATCACTTACTGTTGGGTGACCTCCCATACTGCTAATAGCAGTGGTCTCTCCCTGTTTGACCAATGTACATGCTCTATTGGCCTGTAAATGCCCTGTCCTTCACTGCTGCTATGATATCCTTTCCTCTAATCTTGGCTTACAGAGCAGGATACTGCCCTCCCCTAGCTGCTATACTTTGATCAATGCACAATATATTCTCCCATATTTGCTAACAACTACTTAACTTCTCCCTCTCTCAAGACACACTTTCTCCTATACACTCACACATGAATGAAATACAACCCTTACAATATTGATACCTATATAGCTATAATAGACTAAGAGTTTATATGTGGTCACACACTATACTGACATACTATAGGGCATGGGTCTCCCTTATTTACATATCACTAATACACTAGGCACATGTTACATGACACATGCCTATAGGCATATAATGCACACACATACATATATTTATATATACATATAGGCATATATAGGCTACTCACATATGCACATACAAATCTAGCCGTGCGTTTTATGAGATATCATGACACGACACCATGTATCCTATTTAGGACACATGCCCAAAATCTCAACTCAAATAGGACACAAAATTCCTTTGGGGACACGTGTCGAACACTTGGTGCACTAATTTACGATACGCCTAAGATACTATCAAATCTTGTCCGAATCCTACCAAACTTCATAGGCAAGCCTAAGTAGGTAGACACACCTAATTAGTGAGCCACTAGGCTAGTGGCAAGTGCCATATGAAATATAGCATTGGCACAACATGTGTAGGAGGCCCCAAAACCCCCAATTTGACCTGTATCCTATTGTGTCCAATTGTGGACATGTAGCTAGCCTCACAACACTCTAACAAACCTAATTAGGCCATCTAACGATAAACACTTAGTGTATCATTTTGGGATTTTTCCAAGAATGGTACAAAAACTCATTGTAAAAGTCTCCAAATGGGTCAAATAAAGCTCAAGCTTCTTCCCATGGGTAGCCCTAATGCATGAGTGGTTCCTAAATAACAAGTGCCACTAATTAGAAACAATTACAAGGGCTAAATTCAGATTTTACCTATTGGGAGTTGGATTCTCAATGAAATGGCACTAGTGGACACAACCTTCACGAATGGATATCTCCTTCAAGCTCCACTCCTTTCAAAGCTCTCCTCTTTGCTAGTCCAAGCTCTAGCCTCCTTGGGATGACACTAGGAATTGGTTGGGAATAAATTTGGGAATGGTGGAGTTGGGTTCTTCTTCTCAAATGAAGAAGGAAGGAAGATGAGGCAAACTAGGGTTTCTAGAGGCTAATAAAGAACACAATAGGGGTTTTATAGGATAGGTAACCAGCCATGAACCTTAACCCTAAATGTCATGTAAAATGTCTAATAAGCCCTCACAATGAGTCATGAAAGTTTAAGTTAGGAAGGGGTTTAATTAGGAAATGTTCTATTAACTAAAGAAAGGTTTTTCTTACTCTTTGTTCTCTAACTAATGGGTGCACCATGACTAACTAGTGGGTTCATTAATGGTGTCATGACAAGTCTAGTTGGGTCCATCTAGGTTTACTAACAACTAGTCTAACTAGTAGCTACAACTAGCAACTAACTATATCATATATTTAATTATGTGAAGCAATATTTATCATGGAAAAAATAAAATAAATACCAACATTACAAATAATATAAAATATAATTTTAAATTGGTACAAAATAGAAAAAAACAAAAATATCCCTATTCTGGAAATGTGTTAGTTATAGAAAGAAATAGAAAGACTCTCTGATATCATCCTTGATATAAAAGGGAAGTCTCCTGCTTCTGACACTGATGAGATTGAGTATCTTAGACTAAAACTCCAAGAGGCCCACGACGTCATCAAGAAAAAGGATGTTGAATATCAATCCCTCAAGGAAGGATATGAACTTGCTATGCACAAAACACTTGCCGTAAACCAAAGAGAATATGCAACCTCTATAAAATACAATGACCTTCTTACAAATAGCAAAAACAAGTAGATAGAGACATGGCTCACACAAACTCTTAACACCGTAATCAAAGACACATCAACACATGTCACAACAATAGCCACAAGACTCACACTCACAAGAACACAACACATAGGTCCTATCCCAAATATATGCACACACAAAAAGGACCCTTTGAAAAGAAAAACATTTCACACCATGCTTTCTACTATCATCACCACAACACTCATACTAGAACTTCTCAATCTACTAGAACTCCCTATACACATAACACTCAGTCACCTTCCTCTAGACCCATGACACCTATAATGTGCCACTATTACGGTTTACTTGGACACACTTCTTATTATTGTCAAATGAGAAAGCATGTTGACATGAGAATATTTAAATGGGTTTCTAAAACTAACCGTCAAGGACCAAAACATTTCTGGGTACCAAAGTCTTCATCTTCAACTTGTGTTGTAGGTGAACCCCCCATCACATGCTAAAAGTAAATGGATTCTCGATAGCGGTTGCTCATGGCACATGACTGGTGATGCTTCACTTTTTGCAACGCTATCGATGAAGAAGGAAGGACACGTATCATTCGACAATAATCTAAAGGGGTACATCATTGGGCATGGTAATATCGGATCCCCTCTTTATCCATGTATTAAAAATATTTGTCTTGTTACAAATCTTAAGCATAACCTTCTTAGCATTAGCCATCTCACGGATAATGGCTATGATGTTAACTTTGTTAAACACAAGTGCTTCATTTCTGATAGCACAAGTGGTTCTACTGTGTATGAAGGTATTAGAGAAAATATATTTATGTTCTTTATCTTGTTGAAAGCACTAACAATGACAGGTGCTTAGTAGAAAAGAATGATGAGAGTTGGCTTTAGCATATGAGACTTGGACACGCCAACATATACACCATCTCCCGACTAGTCTCTAAGAAGCTTGTTAGAGGACTTCCAAGCATTCCATTCAAGAAAGACATAATATGTGAAGAATGCGAGAAGAGTAAGTTAAAAAAGACCATAAACTCGATGAGCACTACTAAACCTCTCCAACTCATTCATATGGATTTATTTGGTCCTAGTAGAGTAGCTAGTCTTGGTGGCAAACTCTACGCTTTTATTTTAGTTGATGATTTTTCGAGATTTACTTGGGTTATTTCCCTTGCAAATGAAAGTGATACTTTTCGTGTATTTGTTGCTTTTTGTAAACGAGTTCAAAATGAGAAAGGCATTATGATCAACAAAATTAGAAGTGATCATAGAGAAGAATTTGATAATGCCGATTTTAAAAAAATTTGTGATAAAAATGGTTTTGGTCATGATTTTGCTTGCCCTAGAACTTCACAACAAAATGGTGTTATGGAAAGAAAGAATAGAACCCTTGGAGATATGGCAAGGGTCATGTTAAACCAATACAAGCTTTTCCAATACTTTTGGGTGGAAGCCGTTAACACGGCATGTTATGTTATAAATAGAGTCTTGATTAAACCTATTTCTAAGAAAACTCCATATGAGCTTTGGTTTGACAAAATTCATTCTATTGAATATTTCAAAGTTTTTGGATGCAAATGTTTTATTTTGAACACCAAAAATAACCTAGGTAAATTTGCAGAAAAATCCTATGAAGGTATCTTCCTTGGTTATTCTATGCATAACAAAGATTTTCGTATATTCAACAAACGAAGTCTTGTAGTCGAAGAGTCAATCAATGTCTCTTTTGATGAACTTAACACTTCTACATCCAACTTCTCGAATGATGCTGATAACATCTCTTTTGGTTTAAAAAATTCCTCTCTTGGAGATTCTAGTACTCCTTCATCTAACAATGAAGTTGAGACTACTCCAACCGAATACGTTCCACCACTAGAGTCTCCTTAAGAGGATCTCCCCAAAGAATGGAGATTTGTCCCTCATCATCCCAAGGAGCTCATCATTGGTGACCCTTCTCCACAGGTTAGCACTAGATCTGCTACACGTGATCATTGCGCAAATGTAAATTTTATTTCACAAATAGAGCCTAAAAATATCAATGATGCCTTTAAAGATGAATTTTGGATGATTGCAATGCAAGAAAAGCTAAATCAATTTGAGCGAAATAATATTTGGGAACTCGTTCCTAAGCCCCACAACTATCCCACTATTGGGACAAAGTGGGTGTTTCGAAATAAACTTAACGAGGATGGTTTCGTCACTCGTAACAAAGTCCGATTGGTCGCTCAAGTCTATAACCAAGAGGAAGGCATTGACTACGAAGAAACCTATGCTCCGGTTGCTTGTCTTGAATTCATTCGAATGCTTCGTGCTTTTGCTTGTTTTAATGATTTCAAGCTTTTTCAAATGGATGTCAAAAGTGCCTTTTTAAATGGTGTTATTAAAGAAGAGATATATGTCTAGCAGCCTCCCGGCTTTGAAGATTTTTAATTTTTTGATCATGTTTTCAAACTACACAAAGCCCTCTGTGGCCTCAAACAGGCTCTTTATGCTTGGTATGAGCGTCTTAATTCCTTTCTCATTTCTCACAACTTCAAGGGCAAAGTTGACACAACACTTTTTATCAAAACTCATAATGGAACACTTTTGTTAGTCCAAATTTATGTTGATGATATCATTTTTGGTTCCACTAACAAGACACTATGTGTAGAAAAAATAAAGAAAAAAAAGTAGAGAAAAAATATTACCAAACATGGAAGAAGAAAAATGGAAGATGTTAATTTGGAGTATTTGTTTGGAGTATACCGTTGTGTGCCAATATCAAGGAGACTCTCCAAAAATTATAATTTATACAATCTCTAATAATTTGGAGTATGTGTTTGGAGTGTCTCCACTGTGGATGCTCTAATAAATACTCCAAATTAACATATTCCATCTTTTTTCTTTTTATTTTTTTCCATGTTTGGTAAGATTTTTTCCTTCCTATTGTATTCCATGTTTGGTAAAATTTGGGCCCAAAAATTAATGTAGTGGAGCTAGCACACACTCTAAATCTGTAGTGTCTCTTAGCTTTCTAGCAATTTTTAAGTATGTACAAATGCCCACTCTACAAAATTTGGTTAAAGTTAAAATATAGCACTTAAAATCTTTCCCACTGTGGATGCTCCAAGGAGGGAAAAATACAGCAATGTAAAACAAATTTTTCTAGCTAACCGGGAGGAACAAAAAATTCTAGTCACCATCAGCAGTAGCATTATTGATTTCTTCAGGCAGAAACTTCATGTCCAAAAAACTTTGGAAGTCTCCTCTAAAAATATAAAGCTGGTCCCGTAATTACCTAAAATCACTCTTATTAAAACGAAAGAAATGTGGTGCTCGCACGACAATGGAAGCCTACTACCTCACATCCTAAAAATTGTCGTATGTTTCGTCCCTCAAATTTGTAGGAACTTATTATTATTAGATGCTTAATTATATTATTTTTAGGAAGACTAAGGCGTCGTTTGGTTCGCGGAATGGAAGGGAAAGAAAATCAATTTCTTAGCATTTTCTTTCGTTTGGAAAATTACAATTCTCATTGATTTTTCCTTTCGATGTTTGAAACTGCCAAATAATTTGGAAAGAAAAGTGAATACTTCACTGTGGAAATGTGATTCCTTGCTTGGATGGATGAAATCACTTTTCCCCCTAATTTTTCTTCCAGTAGAAATTACTTTCATTTTCCTCCTTAATTCCTTTGGCACCCAAACATAGAAAAGTAATCACTTTTCTTTTCCAACCCGCTGATTCTGCGAACCAAACGAGACCTAACTGCCACCTTTGAATGCATGATATGTTATCACTTAATGCACATCTAGCAAAGCTAAGTTAAATATAGTTAGTTTAGCTTTATTAATATATGCATGTAGTGTGTAATTACTTACGAAAACTATGTTAGTCCCGGGAGATTAAAAGACGGAGGAACAGAGGTCAGGAACAGAGATATCACGCAAAAACCTTGTAGAAGATTTGCTCTATGTTCTGATTCGAAAATTGTAGTCGATATCAGAAGTTCTAGCAAACGAGCTTGCCTTCTGGTGTCTCGATTCCAACATAATACTATTAGTCTTTCAGATTATAACCTCTCTTTCTCAATTGCAAATTGACAAAAATAATCCATTCTTCCTTGCAAATGTGTTGCAATTGAGATAAAATGCTTACAAAGAGAAAGAAGAGAGGTAGAAGAAGAAGTAGAACAATGCTTGCTGGTGTGATGAAGATCATCGTTTCTCAAAGCAAGATTCGCTCCACACGATCTGCTTCCAGGAACTATCAAGTTCACAAGAGAACTTTTGTAACACTCGTCGTCACCCCTGTATGACTCGCACGAACGCCTGGACATAAGCAGCACAATACTCTCTCCGTATCTCTTTTAGAAGTAAATTCTCAAAGGGAAACGAATAGAGTATTCATAGAGTAGGGTGGAAACCCTAACCCTAATCATGGCTGCCAACAGATTACAGAAAGATAAGAATGAATTAAATTCAAATCTCACAAAAATCAAATCTGAATAATTGACTCGATCTTTTTTTAATCGTTCAAATCCAGTCGTTAATGGGATTATGCACTAATAACACTATTTGTGCACATACGCACAATAATGCAGCCGTTTCTGTGCACATAACCCAGCAGTGCAGCAGCTCATGCACGCAATAGTGTAGTAGCACATGTGCTCATATGCGTAAACAAGTATATGTGCATAGCCTACACATAGCCGTACACAGACCGCACGTAGCTGTGCATAGCCCTACATCGTTCACGCATACGCTCATACATGTTCCCGCGCATGCGACTCACGCATAAACGAGCACACGAGCGCTTCTAAGAAAAACAAGCGCCATACGACGATGCTAACATGCTAAGTGCACCATCAAAGCACCACTTTGTGCCCTTGAGCCCGAGCCCAAGCTCGAGTCCGAGTCGCTAAGCCCTTTTGGGGCTTAGCAAAAAAAGGGAATTTTCCAAGATATTGACAAAAAACATAAATACTTTATTGAGGAGTTTAAACTTGATCTTACTAGGAAAATATCCTACATGACACCCCCACATGGGCCACCACCCCATGTGCATCTCTCAACACCAAGCATGTATTATATTGAGATATTACTTGGAGTATTTTCTAATGTGGGGCTACTTTCTAGCTCTCAAGGAGGAACACCTCCATGAGTATAAGAAAAACTCCAACAATCCTCCATATATCTCAATATATATGGGTTGAGCATTCCCACAGTGGCTACCCATCATGCTTATGGATAGATGTCGCTTTGACTTGAATCTTCCTACATAGGTTAAACAACAGTACGATACAAGAATAAACTAAGTTTTGAATTTTGTACCATAACTGTTATTATTTCCACAAACACAATGACATCAGCTGTGCTTTCGGTTGTACATTAACGACCTTGTGCATGCCTGGTTTCGTGTATATATTTTGGGTGTCTACAAGCTTACCCTCAAGAGATGGCATGTATCTCTGTCCATACACTATAGGTGACTTCTTTTAAAGAGTCCCAATATGAAGCCTTGCGCTTCCGTGCGGTACTGCGTTGCTATGACATAACATAAAGCCGAGGCTCTACCTCATCGTGGTGTCATTCCACTGCAGGATGAGGACACAATCCTTTTTGTAGTGTCGTACTACCCATCATGAAGCCTTATGCTTCCTTGCGGTGCTACCCACTGTGACATGGCTCGCGAAGCCAAGACTATACATATTTTACCTTTTTATGGTATCACTCTACTGTACTATGAGGTCGTCGGCCTCTTTGTAGTGCTATATACCACTCTTTATTCTATAGTATTATGCTACATGCCTATATGCGGTACTACGTCGCTATGATATGGCCCGAAGTCGAGGCTTTACCATCTCGAGATATCTCATGTGGCGTCACCCTATTGTCGCATGGAGTACTACGCTCCTTTGTAGTTTTGTGTTACCCGTGCTTTCTGAATAGCACGTTGGAAATTCAAAATGTTCGAGAACTCATTTAGGCGTCGAACCCATCCTCCTTCAGGATTTGTTCTAGATAAAGAACAATTAGTAGACAATAGTGGTTCTGGGTCCAAACCCCTCAATGTATCAAAGGACTTCCCACTGTTTCTGATATTCTTCCAGTCAATGATCCTTCTTTGAACCAAAAACTAAATGCCTAGTAGATTTTTCTTTGAACTAATAGCATAAAACTTTATGGTAGAATTACAAAGACACAATATTAGAATCCCTTTAAGCCCTTTTTAAAGCTGTCCTTAACCAGCTGACGATTGAGGCCTCTGGTAAACGGATCTGCTAGATTCTAGTCTCCGAACATCAATCACTTCGATGACTCCAGCCTTGATGCAAACAATCAATGCTCTGTGCATAAGCTGTATAGTCATTTTCTTACTATTAAAGAGATCATTTGATGCTACTGCTGCAGTTGTCTGGTTTTCACAGTAGATCGGTACCGCCAAAATCTATGCACCAACCAGAGAAAGAGTATACATGAGCTCCCCAAAACCATTCTGCTTCATCTATTGTAGCTATAGTACAAAGAACTCAGCTTCCATATATGAATGAGAGAGCATGGTATGCTTCTTCGACTTCTACGATATAGCAGCTCCATCCATGGAGAAGACGTATGCTCCTGTGGACCTTTCGCTCTCAACTTATGAGCACCAACTTACGTCACTGAAGCCTTTCACTATTTGTAGTGCCCTATCCCAACTTTATGCCCCGTTCTTCGTTGCGACACGGGGTAAAACATTATCACTATCGATTGGCCGAGACCTATTTAATTGAGATCCTTTCCTCGTAATGGAATGACTTCTTCGGAATCAAGTCCCATATTCAGCGGGTTGTGCCTCGAGGATGGACTCTGCGGCTGAGTCGGGAGAGACCTCCCGTTGCTCTGCTTTTCATGCTGTACTTGCTTCTTTGGCTTTGGCTTTGGCTTTGGCTTTGGCTTTGGTCTTCTGAATGCATTTTCGTAAATATTTTTGATGGATTTTATTTCTTGCATTCTTCGAACTTCACATTTTATATCAAACTCGGAATAAAAGGGTAGAGTGTTGATGCGTTGCTTATGTAATTTCAGGTGATTGCGTAGGCATCGTCTAGCGCAATAAGATCTTCTTCCTCTTGCCTCAAACAATTAAGGTGAGTGGCTGACCCTCCTCCACCTTGACCCTCTTATTTTCAAATCAATTGATAACGTCGTTGCGAATGGAATACTAGTTGTAAATGCACGGAAACAACTGCTTATTTCTATAGAATTGTGCATTCTTTACTTAAGTACTCCTGCTATAGAACTGTTATATGTTTTACCTTACATATATGCTATAGAACTGCAAGGATTGATGCTGTAAATGAATGTTGCAACGAAAAGGCGTAACCCCCCGAAAATGGCTAACTCTTTAAGATTTTATAGACCATGCTTGATTAACTTATTTTAGTCTAGCACGATCACGGACAACTTGTGCACAAGGGCGATTGTTTCTTCGAACAGTATCCCGGGGCCACGGGACCGATTCGGCCTAGGAAGAAATACGATTGCTATGTTGGATGCATATCGTAGGTATTCGAGGGATTTCAACGGGACTAGCTACCTGCGCTGGAGGGCCCCTGTCTAAACCAAGCTATATAAGTCCAGGATGGCTTGTCATGCCAGTGACCTCCACGAATATGTACTAGTTTAACTTATGCTATTCAATATTACAGGGAAGAACATAGTAAGTTTTATACATCAACGACACACTTTGTCGTAGGTAAGTTCTAATGTAATTTTATGCTGCTATGCCCTATTCAACTATTTACATGAAATATATTAGGATTGCTAGAAAATCACCAAATGTATATGCTTGTTTCATTTAACTTCTTGAACCAAATGAGAGCACAAAATTTAATTAGCTACCCACTAGTACATGAAAATGTATTGATCCTCGCTCTCCACAGATGCTCCGAACGCAGAAAGCATGCCAAGAAACTGAAGGCGACGCCTGGAACATTTTGAAGCCTTGTTAGTGTGCAAAGGAAATTCTATAATATTTTGACGACTCTACACTCAGCTCAAGAAAGATGGCGACTCCCCACGATCGCAGGTGTTTGAATATTTTGTTTGTGTAAATGGGGATGTAATATATGGAACAACTATCTCATTAGCGTTCATTTTATAATTGAGTCAAGTTGTAAGCCTGCGTGGCAAGTATTGTAAAAGAGTCATGTAAATGATGTTCATTATAATTGAAGTAAACTTTCTTTCTGCTCAAATATGTTGTTCAATTTCTCTGCGTACTCTCTTAGATGTTGTGTTTCAGATAACCTTATATAACTGCCTTGTGCGAGCATAATTTAGGCCTGCACAACATCACGTTCAGGGGACGACTATCGATTCTACCGAATCGGGGCTTGACATAATGGTATCAGAGCACGACTTTACGTCCTTTGGCCTTCCGTCTAGAGTCTCAAACTTGACATCGTGTCAGTGAGATAAATTGTTCCATATAATGTGTCCTTAATATTTTCTGAGACTAATGTGAATTGTCTTTATATTTTAGAAGTGGAGAAATCCACGGCCGTGAACGAGGAGAGTGCCTCGAGTGTCTCGAGCGGCTCACAGGCCGAACTTTCTAACGATGCTATAGAACGGATGTTGCGTATGCTGGAAGCGCAACAAAGGCAAGCCGAGGCAAATCAACGCCCGAATGAGAGCCAGCAACAACAAGTTGAGAACCAAAAAAGAAAGACTGAGACCCGGCAGACTCAGTTCGAGGCCCAATTCGAGGCACAATTCAAGTTGCACCAGAAGCAGCTTGATACACTTCAGCATATTGTCCTGACAGTTGTGGCTAAATGCAATTATGTGACGACTCATGCCGTAACCGAGCCTGCGGCCTGACTCACCGACGTCAAACCGGAGGAGCCCGAGCGTCAACCTGCAGCACCAATAAGTTTTAACTTTGAGGTGTCAAAATTCAAGAAAAATTACCGCACTTCCTTTAGCGGTACTGAAGACCCTTCTCTGGCGATCGACTGGTTGGAGGAGTTGGAAGATCATTTCTAACTTCTAGGCATCGAAGAGTCCAAGAAAGTTACATGTGCTCAGCTTCAACTCCGATTGAACGTGTACGACTGGTGGGCCGTACAAAAACGAGCAATCCGGTGCGATGACGAAATAGTGTCAACCACTTGGGCCACCATCTGAAAGGCGTTCGAGATCGAGTATCTTTCCGCAGCCGTTCAACACGAAAAAAGAATAAATATATGCAGTTGAGGCAAGCAAATATGACGGTGCGGCAGTACACAGCAAAATTCAACAGATTAGCCAAATTGGTTGGGTCATTCTTGCCTACTACGGAGAGTCACGCTCGGCGGTTCGAAGTGGGTATGCGGCCCGCTCTCTCTTCTCATGTGTCGGTTATAGAATACAAAACAACGGGTGAGTCTCTCAACCACCTTCTCCACCTTTATCGCTAGTACCCCCCAGCCGCTACTGGCAATGTGCATACAATCCATCACAAACACCCAAGCCATGAGGGAGGCAACAACGCAATGAAGTGTCTAAACAACAACCACCAAGGCGGATACCAAGCGTAGAACCAAGGACCTCACTGCACCAAATGCAATCGGAACGGACACCTTGCCGTCAACTACGAAGTTCATATTGGTGGATGTTTCATCTGTGGCCATAGAGGCCACTTTTATAGAGAATGCCCGAATCGACAAGGACCGAACCCAAACTCTCCTCCACCGTAGCACCGTCTAGATAATCGAGGCCCGACACTCGAAGCTCCCCAGCCTGTACAGCAAAATGGCCAAAACTGTTGCCCCAATTCCCAAGGACGTGTCTACGCCATGACTCGAGACGAGGCATTTGCCGCATATACAGTCGTGACATGTATATTACTTTTCAATAATAAGCATGCACATGTACTGTTTGATTCTGGCACCACACATAGTTTTATTTTGACAGATTTTGCCGTAGAACACAAATTTCCTATAACACCACTAGGCCATGACCTTAGTGTTAGTATACCATCGGACACACAACTACTTGCAAACTCAAGCTGCAGGGACAAAATCATTTGTATCGGAGGTAAAATAATATATCTTGATGCGATAATTCTAGATATTAAGGACTATGATATCATACTGGAAATGGATTGGCTTGGCGCTTGTAATGTCACAATTGACTACGCAGGAAAAAAGGTTACCTTTCGTCTACCGGGAGAGACCGAGTTCTGCTACTCGTGTGGTGAAGCGTCAGCGGCATACATGGTGATCTCGACAATTTTTGCTTGGAGGATGCTATATTTCGGTTGCGAAGGATACTTGGAGTCCATTCGCGACATGAGACATGATGGTGCAAATGTGGATCAACCCGACGTTGTGGCAGAATTTCCCGACGTGTTCCCGGACGAGCTACCCGGTGTGCCATCCGATTGAGAAAGCGAATTCACCATCGACACATTTCTCGATACCATACCGATTTCTAAGGCTTCGTACTGAATGGCTCCGGCAAAGTTGAAGGAACTCAAAGTCTAGTTGTAAGAACTGCTTGACAAAGGATTCATCCGACCTAGCCTTTCGCCATAGGGAGTGCCCGCATTGTTCGTGAAGAAAAAAGATGGGTCGATGCTTCTGTGTGTTGACTACCGAGAACTGAACAAAGCCACCATCCGCTGCCCTGCATAGACGAATTGTTTAATCAACTACAAGGCACCTCGGTATTTTCGAAGATTGATCTTCGCTCGGGCTACCATCAATTTAAAATCAAGCCAGATGATGTGTCGAAGTCAACCTTCCGTACTCGCAGCCATTATGATTTTCTGGTAATGTCGTTCGGCCAAAAAAAGCCCCTGGTGCATTCATGGATTTGATAAATCTGGTGTTTCGAACCTTCCTCGACAAGTTCATAGTAGTTTTGATCGACGACATTCTCGTCTACTCGAAGGATAAAGTGCAACACGCAGAGCCTCAGCGAACCATACTCCAGACTCTTCGAGACAATCAGTTGAATGCAAAGCAGAGCAAGTTTGAATTCTAGTTGAACAACGTGTCATTCCTTGGACACATTATTTTCACTGAAGGCATTGCAGTCGATCCGAGAAAAGTTGATGTCGTTGTTGATTGGAAGCGGCCTGCTTCAGTTAGTGAAATTCGAAGCTTTTTTGGTTTGGCGGGATACTACAGACGGTTCATGAAGGACTTCATAAGCCCTTGACTCGCTCACTCAAAAGGGAATCGCGTATGAGTGGTCGGACGACTGTGAAGCTTCTTTCCAGGAACTGAAACTGTCATGACCCGCATCCAGTATAGGGGCACGAGTGCGTAACAGCGCCCAGCCTACGCCACAGAATCAACAGTAGAACGATGTTCTAGGTCACTAACTATCAACTCACAAAGTATATAATGTACATGTCATAGATCTCAACTCCGAATGGAGAACAAGTATACAGATATGATAATACTCAATCACAGTCTAAAGCATGATAAGATATCAACGAAGTCTAAATAACTAAAAGACTCAACAAACAACAACTGAAACAAATCTCAAATACAATGTCAAATCTCTACTTATTACAATTCAAGTTCTAAACAGAGAATCTAAAAAGTCCACTAAACTAGTCTCTTGGTTACTCTCGAGAATCGGGAACCATGGTATCTATCCCCTCCTCTGATCCGTAATGGGTAGGACACGTATCCTCCGGGAAATCATCTGAAAAATATATTCAGTCAGGATGGAACGAGCACATCTTCTCTAGCAATCCCAAATAAACGACAAAGACTATAAAGCAGTTATAGACTGTTATACTTGATGAATCATGAAAGTTGAGATAGGTAATGAAATAGACATTTTAGAACAAGGTAAGTAAATACAGAGGAACATGAGAGCATTGCAATGAAGACTGTAAATAGAGATAACTAACTAGAATAATGTGATATGAGTCCAATCTGTATAACATGAGACAATATGATACGAGTCCAATCTGTAAAACCTGAGACAATGTGATTCTAGTACACGACACTAATCCAGTATGTTTTGAGATACTGTTCTTGTCATGAAAATGGGAAGCGAGTAAATATGGCATACCGTACGCTTGACAAGCGTACGACGGCTATCTTTCTTGTTTAGACGAGTAATACGGCACATCGCACGCTCGGCCAAGCTGCGATGACTATCTTTCTTGTTTGGACGAGTAATACGGCACATCGCACGCTCGACCAAACGGCGATGGCTATCTTTCTATTAATATGGCATATCACACGCTCGGCCAAGCGACGATGGCTATCTTTCTTGTAATGATAGTTTTTGTTGAATACGGCATGTCGTACACCGCGTCCAGCGATGACGACTATCTTTCTTGTAGTGATGGTTCTTGTATGATTTGAATATTTAGTACGTGTAGGTGTTTTGAGCAGATGGTTCGAGTAATAGAGGCTAGACGAGTCAAATACATGTATTGCGAGTGAAAGAATCTAGAATACTAATACGTGTGGTGACAGAGAATTAAATAGAACTACACTAGAAGCTGAATCACATAAATCATCAAGTAAATGAAAGAACTATCAAAGAATATACTCGTCTGTCGTCCAGAGAAATATATGAGGATCGATGTCCAAAGTGGTGTCACACAAACCTATATTGAGATATATATGGTTATTTGATGTTCTAATGAAAACAGTGAATCTAAATGTATTAATTTCATGCTTCTAGGCCTTTTTCTTGATCAAGGAAGTCAACTGAGTCAATGGTAGTCTATCTAGGTCAACACTAGATCAATCCTAGTCAATTATCAACCTTGGGTCAAACCTAGTCCATCTAAATCTAGGGCCTTTGGCTAAGTGGACTATTAGTCTAATTCCAATCCTAGGTTCCTCAACCTATATATTTACCATGTCCCCTTAATATACCAAGGATACTAGTTCAACCCCTATCACTACCAACATCTAAATCTTAAAATATATGTATATCCATATGCTATAACCTAACATATATACATTCTACATAACCAAGTCCATTTGTTCCTCTACTCCCTCAAGTGATACCCCAGAGGAGTTTACTGACCCCATGCCCTCACAAGGACAGATACCCAAGAACAAGGATCCCCTATCACTATACCCTTGACTGGTGTTTAAATACAAGGGCGGAACAATACAAGCAAAAGAAAAGGGGAATAACACATGGGTAATTGGTTGATCATTTATGATCAAACAATAGGGTCGTCCTTCAATATCTGGATAAGCAAACACACCCTAGCCTAATATAGAATAGTTAAAGTCTAAGGGTCTGAACTAGATGGGGTTTGAACTCAAAATCCATTCCCAAAACCCAAACTCTCTTTCCTGTCCACTGGCCTATAGCTATATGCAGGACAGGTAATGGATTTCAGTGGAGTATAATGTATACAGGAAAGAAATGATGCAGTGAATGTTAATGAGTGCAGCACATTACCTATTATGCAATGTATGATCCAAAGTACAGTATATCCTATCTAATCATGCAGGACATATGGGAATGCAATAAGTATTGTAGTGAATGAAAATGCAAATGATAGGCAATTTATAGGATTATGTTAGATACCAAGCTAGGTTCAACTTGAATCTTTCCTATACAGGGCAGTGAATAATGATGGGCAGATACATGGTATCTGATACTCCCATTCAGATTCTAAATTGTAAACCCCCAAAAGTTTTGAGATTTTAGTTATATATTTTATAGTATTTTATTTATTTGATTTAATTTTTAGAATTTATATCTATTTTGGTAGCAAGTTTAAGTGCTACACTATATGTCTATATAGATAAATTTTTACAAGGTGATGTACTAAATAGTTCAGGAAAATACTTATGCTATTTTGAAATTTTATTAGAAAATTTTACTATATTTTATTTTTATTTTTACAAGATTTATTGATTACTAAAATAGTGTATATTTAACAAATGATTTTTACTAATATTAATACTAGGAGATAAATGCTTCATTATATGCAGTTAGCAGAATCTATTATTAAAATGTTATCAAAATTACTTTTACAAATAATTTTTATGAATTTTACAAATTTTATAAATTTATTGGTTTCCTTGTGTGTGTAATTGTAGATATTAATGGATATATGTAAACAAAAATAAAATAAAGTAATAATAATAATCTTTGAAATAATATTAAGGATTTTTGTAGATTTAATTAGATTCATTAGAGTGTGTATATATATATATATATAAATATATATATATATATATATATATATATATATATATATATATATATATATATATATATATATATATATATATATATATATATATATATATATATATATATATATATATACTTATAAAAAAGAGAGAAAAGTCTCAGACAATTTCTCGCGAGATGGGTTCCATCTCGCGAGTTGGCCAAACCCTTAAACCCGCGACCCAGCAAAGCCCCCTAGCGGCAACTCAACAACAGTACATATGATGTGGATACAACCCTAAAATTCCCATCTAACCACATGTGATTCTCTTCCTCTCACGCACTCAGCCACCACCTCGAGCGCCGTGCGACGTCCCCAAGTATTCCCATCAGCCTCACCTGGCCGCACGACGTCGGAGCGCCGATGTGGCACCGCCAGTGAGGCCGGAGTCGACCGAAAACAGAGAGGACTTTGTTTAGACACACTGAGAAGGTACTTCCCTTATGACCCAATTGCTCACTATTTGCTTGATCGTTTTTGATGTCATAAACTGTTATAGAAAGCCCTTATATCCTTCTTCGAAACCCTTTAAAGGGAATTCGACCTAATCACTCAGATTGATCGAGAACTCGACGCCAAGTCGAGCCAAAAACTGGTTCAAAAACAGGGTAGTAAGCTGCCTAAACCCTCAACTTGGAAGGCCACTCGTGGCTAACCTGATAGCAGTTTTTGAAAACTAATTTCAAATAGTCCAAGATGACATATACGTGAGTAAAACCTAATTTGTAGTTTTTGATTTCATTAGGTATACATAAAGTTATTTGATCGTAAAAATACAAGAAAAACTGGTTATCTAAAACTAAAGAATTGGAAAATTTCCTCGATACGACGTGCGTCCCGCCAAACCGGGCGACGTAGTCGCGAACCGAAAGTATCAAAAGGTGTGTATCGACTTCGCAGACGTGTGGGCTTTGACGGAATACAAATTGGTTGTGTGTGCGCGACGAATTTGATGCGCATCCGTCAAAATTCACCGTATCGACCTTTTTGTAAATTTCTCAATTATTTTGTGCACGTTCATCAAATAGAGACAAAACTTATGCCAGCAGGACCGTGTTATTTTTTTGGTCCTGTATGCCAAGTTTGGTCCGATTTTGAGAAGGTCGACTGGAACGCCTATTTGGCGGGCCCGTGACCCGCTCTAACGGGCGATTTTGTGCACGGCTCATCGGAATCCAAAATTGGACATACCGTTGAGTTCGTCTCCTCAAACCGGATCCGTAGACATGTAGTTTGACGATTTTAGAGATCATAGGTTCTAGCACGCGTTTCGGTACAAAACGGATCCAACGGTAGATATCGTTTTGACCCGAAATTATAATTTTGCCCCTATTCCAGAATTGGACTTTTTGACAGGCATTTCCTAGACATATCTTATATTCTAAACACGTTCGTGGTGTTTATTTCAGCATCCGAGGATGTATGAGGGATTTGGCTTTCATCGCTTCGCTATTCTGACGGTTCGAGCTATTTGACATCGTTCTTTTGCACACAACCTCAGGCAAGATACCTTGCCATAATTTACTGTTTATAATTAGTCTGCATTTTATTTATTGTGTATCACTTGTCACTACCACATTTCTAGTTTGAGGGTATTTTTGTCATTTTTGGGGTTATTTAAATTTATTAGAATTTATTTGAATTTATGGGAATTTTTAGAATTTATTTTGGAATTGTTTGAATGAAGGTTGACTAGGTTGACTTTGACTAGCTTTGACTTGGTAACCTAACCCTAGTTGAGTTTGGACTTGGTTAGTTTATGAGACCCTAGGTTAAATTAAGTTAACCCTATTCTAGTTAATAGAATCAATTTGGAAATAGGATTTAGAATAGAGCATTGAGTAATGACTTGTGACTTCACAAGTCATGATTAGTGATTAAGCCCAACCCATTAGCCATGTGAACCTAACCTAGCCCAATCCACTAGTAGCCGGCCACATAAACCTAGTCCTAGGGATTCCTACCCTATAAGTATTCTCCTAGAAATTAGGGCTAGCCTCTTTAAGAAGAACAAGTTTTGGAAAGAGGTGAGTTCCATCTTCACAAATCCATAGAAATTCCATTTTTGCTCATTTTTCCCTCAAACAAATTGCAATAGGTTTTAAATGAAGTGTTCTTACTGTTGTTATATGTTTTTTTCAGATTCATATCAATTTGGAGAAGTTTGCTAGCAAGAGGAACCCCCCCCATTTGAAGCTTTTCTTGTATTTTGACACCAATAGGTAAATTAATATAAACTCCATTAAAATTCTAGTTTCTTTGCATATTTGGAGAGCCCTAGGTCTACCCTAACTGTAGGTATGCCTAGACCTAGGTTTCATGTCCATTTCGTGTCCTAAATGGACATGTATCAGTGTTAGTGTTAAGGTGTTTGATGAAATGCCCCAATGGGCATTTCGTATTGATTTTTGAATTGTGTTTAAATAGAAATTATTGTTTTAATGTCGCTTACACGTTTTTGGGGGACTGAGGTGATTTTGGTCTTGTGTCGTGTCTGTTTGGATACAGGGACACATCCGTGCGCGCTCGGGACTGCACTGTCCTGCTATTCGGGGGCTGCACCGGACACGACATGCGACCACTGGACACGAGACTCGACACACACCATGGGGCACTGACTGACATGCCACATGTCAAGTTTCAGATGACCACGTGGCGTGTCGAAAGAGTTATCAGTGTCGCACTGATTTGTCACTGTGCAGTGCACACGAGAATCGAGCACTGATACGCTATTCGTATTCGTGCTGGACATGAATCAGGGTGCCCTAGTCCTAGCCCTAGTCCTACTCAACACTGGGACACGAGTGCGAGACTCATTGAGTCGTGTCCTGCCTGCACGACTCCGTGTCCTGCCCGCACGAGACTGTCCTGTCAGTTAATACTGGTGGGTGTCTCTTGCTGTTTGGACACTTCGTGTCCACTTTTGTGGACACGAATCACCCTCTCTGACACGTACACTATTAGTATTTTAATTACCAACCTATAACTTCGTATTTTGGTTTGTTTTCATGTGTTAATCCTCATTTACCCTAAAATTCCTGATACACATTTCAGCCTATATTTCCCAGTTTTCAAATTGAGTTTTGACAATTAAATTCACCCATTTTAATGCTATTAGTTACCTGTTTTAGTCCCTAATATGTTTCTCCTATAGGTAATCTAACTATGATATGAATTTGGGGTTGTTTGGTTGTAAATTGATTTCAAAATGGGGTTGGGAAATGTGGGGACTGAAACTGGGTTCAGTTTTCAGTAATCTGAGTTGAATGAATTAATTTCATTTCCTTTCAGTCTAATTTCTGATGTTATAATTCATGGATTGGTTCCTTCCTATTCTCCTAACTGTACTGGCAGTACTCCCTAACACAGCACACATGTGTGTCTCTCTCACACATCACTCACTGCACACTCACACACAGCCTCACACACACATTGTTCCTCTCTTTTACACACACACACACCTTCATGCCTTACTAGCACACACACAAGCTTCACTCTCTACACCACACACACATGCTCTCTCTATATATATTTATGTATGTATATTCTATATATGTAATATGTATATATATGTAAATGATGTATTGTGAATATATATATTATACATGAATATCTATTTATATATGTAAATCATATATGTATGTAATGTATACATGTAATGGATATTATATGTATATATCAATCTATGTAGTGTACCTATATATGGTTAATGTATATATAGTATTTTGCGCCTAGGTATATATATATATATATATATATATATATATATATATATATATATATATATATATATATATATATATATATATATATATATATATATATATATATGATGTTCCTAATGTATTGTACTATAGCCTATATGTAAAGTATCTAAATAAATAGGTATATTGATGAATAAGTTAGACTTGTTGAATGTATGTTAGTTTTATAGCATATAGCTATATTGTGATGATGTGATATAGTTGGGATAGGCTTGGTTCAGGCTTGCATAGCCTTGTAATGGTGTGTGTTAGCTAGTGTAGGCTTGTTTAGACTAGTATGGACTAGTTAGGCCTAGAATAGACTGTTTAGACTTGTTGGACCTAGTTTGACCATAGTTGACCTAGGTTTGACTTCTTGGTTGACCAAGGTTGACCAAGAGTTGACTTTGGCCTAGATTGACCTAGACTCATGTAGAGTGCATAGTAGAACTTCATTTTACCATTTTAGACTTGTTGTGACTTGTGCTGTTCTGATTAGGAGCCAGACACCTCTCCTCGGACAGTACATTTCATCCGGACACTCAGATACCAGGCGAGTACATTCTCTGATCATTTCATATCCTGCTTAGAATTATTTTCCTGCTTTAAATTACTTTACTTGTTACTGTCACGTTGGTCACACGGATTGGTACTATATGGATCCCTTCTTGAGATGTTATCCCTTCAGGGAGCATCGGGTACTCCATGTTCTGTGCTTTTCACTTACATGGCGTATCACTATGCTTCATTTGTTCATTGATCACTTGTGACATATACTCTTATGATCACAGAGTCTTTCTTGAATCCTTATCCCATATATTGGGTTTCTTAGAATCCCCATTTATGGGACATCCATGTATCACCCTTCGGGGGCCTTTGCATGGAATCATAACATAACCTGGCTGGATCCTTGTGTATTGATTGGGGGTACGAAGGAGTAGAAGTAGACATGTGAATAATACCCAAGTAGTATCTCATCAGAATCATTCCTTAGTGTCTCATCAGAATCATCCTATGCCATTTACATGTCTATATTGTACTCTGACTCACTAGCCACTGTTAGTTCTTTATTATAGTAGATATTTCTATTACAGTTCTCTCTCTGTTTACATACTGCATTTCTTTCAGTACCTGTATCTTACTTTACTGCATGATTATATTTTCTAACCTGCTATGAACTGTTGAGATGTATTGTGCTCGCTCCTGTCCTGACTGGACCTGTTGAAAATATTATAGAGGACGAGGAGGAGGCCTGTGTGGATACTTTCTACGGGGCAGCCCTAGACGACACTTGCGAGCTGGACTCTCAGGAGGACCCAGCTCTAGCTGAGGACATTACCCCCATTGCCTAGACTAGCTTAGTTAGGCTTATCTTACTTATGTTGTCTTGAGACTGTTTTAGCTAGACTTTATTTCTGTCTGGAGATTCTGAGTTGTATATATTCTTTCATATTCAGTAGCTGAGATTTGTACTCTAGATATTTGCTGGGATGTTATCTTAGACTATTTTATCATCTATTTTTCCTTGAGTTCTATATCATATCGTGCTTCTTCTTCCTTAGTTGTGATTGAGTTTACTTCTATCATGTTACCCCTATTCGGGGAGTATAAACTGCTTAGTATATTATTGCTAGATGTTGTGACCTAGGACAGCGTTCTACCGTCGACACTGCGGTATAGGCTGGACGTACCCACGTCTCGTGCCCTTACTCTAGGGTGCGGGTCATGACATCACTGTTTATTTTCAGTTCTTATAGCTGTACCATTATCACAGTTCCTGATTTATTGTCTGTTCAATGACATTAGCTTTACTTTACTTATTATCCTTTTATTGTATATGGACCTAGAGTTAAGGGACTACCATCTGTAGTGTATTGCATAAACCTTGACACAGTTGTACCACGAGATATGTGTGAGATGAGTAGCATGTAGAGGTACTTGCGTGTTGGCTGATCACCCATGCGCATGCGTTAGGTCTAACTGCTAATAGAGGCATGTTAGGAGACTTAGCATTTAGTAGAGGTACATGATCGCGGATACGACCTAGACAGATACATCGGGTGGGGAGAACATTTCCTTGTCGTATGGACTTCTATTACACATTCCCTTGTAACCCGGAAGCTCCGCTAGAGATACGGGTATGCTTACCCCCCCAGGTTGGCCACTGTTGTTTTTGAACGTCATACGATTAGGACACTGGTGCCCTAGTGGGGACTATACCAGATCCTAATTACAGCCAAGGCTCATGCGACGAAAGGTTTATTATTAACTGCATGTTCACTTTAGTATGGTTAGGTTATCTTACTGAGGTCTTGTCACTTACTTTTATTTGTGACATATTTTATATTCAATATTTTTTTGGCATGTTGTTATTGTATCTTGTTACGTCCCTCTGAGGACCTGGTTATCTCTCCAAGTGTGTGCTTTGTGACTTTGCAGGTATTCTAGCCAAGGCCGTGATCTTCTCCATTCCTTCGAAGATGATTGCCCTTGGTTCGTCTTGTCATTTTTATCTATCATTTTCTTGTATATTTCTCTCTTTTAAATAGTTGGTAGTGGATTTGTCTTCGTCCAACTATATGTATAAATGACAAATTTTATATTTGATTTATATTATTATTCTTTTATTTGGTGGATGAGATTTAGTTATCATGGTTTACTGCATTTTTACAGCTTATGTCTACATACGGGGGTTCCATACATTGGAGTATATTTCGTATGTATACAGCTGGCATGTCTACAAACTTCGTCCTAAGTATTTTAGGACTGGGGCGTTACATATTTTTGTGGTGGCCCATGCAGGTCAAGTTTATCACTTCGGTTACGTTACTGTACCGATGTGAACCTGCATATAGGATTAGAGTCTAGAATCTCATCCACATACTTGACCTCCTCCATTGATTTCAAATTTTGAACTCTCAATCCGACTACCTTGATTTTCTTCTGCCTAATTCCTTTCCACTATAAATCTTACCTTTTTCCTTCGTGTTGGATAGAGAGCGTAGGAAGACGACTCTTACTAGATATACGTGTTATTTTCCTCAAACTACTATATTAGTTGACTCTTATAAGTTGGGTACTATGCCTCACAGCCTATCACCCCGTGTTCTTATAATCCATTAATAAAGTATAACTGGGTGGTACTAAATAGGTGCTAGTGTAGAAAGATATGTTAAGCTAGAATATAGAGATTTTGTAGGCCATACTCCATTGGTCAACCAAGGCCTGATACAAGAGACAGTAGGACGACTGTATAAATAGGAACACCGGACACGACGTAGATTATTATGAAACTTGAACCATTTATAACTGCTTTCATCATTAATTCCCGTACTTATACTTTGAACTACCATGAATGATGATGCTATTTATAGCCTAATTTTGCAAGCTTATTCTTTATCAAGCTTGTTCTAGACATATGTATATTGGGGACGTCCACAAGCATATTGTCTAATTAGAATTACTGTATTTTGGTCTGATCAACCATTGTGCACTTGGTTCGCTCTTTGTACGATTATCCCACGTGGATTGAGATATAGAGGTATCTAGGATCTCATCCGTGACTGCATTGACAATTTCTCTTGAATTATACATTCGCCTTTGAAGCACGAAATTGTATTCGCTGACATCTTTTTTGAACTTTTTATTGCTGTTGTCCTTCACTGATTTAGAAAGATGAACTCTCGTATTTGGTAGATAGATACAAAGTATTCCTCATGGCCATGATAGTTGTATATACAAGTGTAGCTACCCTCGGCCAACTATGTGACTACAACTATGCCCTGAGTTACTTGTCCTCTCCTCGACCCTAAAACTAATATCATGACCTTCTAGTCATTAGAATTTGAGAATGATTAGGATCTTACCCTTGGTCAAGACACTAACCTGAGGAGACTATCTAATCTCAAGAAACCAAATAGAGTGAGTCTCTAATTATTCATCTTGATTCTTGCTTTAACTAGCAACCCGTGTGCCTTAACCCGACCCTTACTCGACCAGGCCCCCAAAGTTTAGATAAGAGAGGAATAGACAAAAAAACAAGGACATGCATTTACAATGACTGTCATAGACACCCATTCCGAGATTAGGGATTCAGCAGGTATCATTCTAGGTATAAAATTTTATTATTAAAGATGTGACTTTGCATTAGAACAAACACCTTCAGCAGCTAGGCCAAAATCTGTAGCATGATACTCCATCATATTGATTCACTAGTTATCAACAGCAATGCAGAAGCACTACGTGCAACACCCTTAGAAACCTTGTGACTATAGTCTGACCGACTTAACACGAATAGAAATTTATGGCCTAGTTGTTGAGATCTTTTGTTACCCCCATCGATAACTCTCGTATACTATGGATGAGTGGATCATTCTATTTATTGACTCGTATATCGTGGTACAAAATTATTTTCCAGTTATTAGAATTCATGTACGATCCTCTAATTTGATTCATGTCTACCGTATCACATTATCCATTATATCGTACTTTATTCTTTATTATCAAAGTTGAGGTACGATATCACAACTTTGAAAGTTTCTAACCTCATTAATCCTAAAACCATGCCTTAGCTTCTAGATCGAGTAGAGTGTAAGTCTCCTAAATTTTAGGATATACTAGTATTACCGATTGGTTAGAATAAGTTGGTTTCCATTAGGGAGAAAATTAGTGCCCCATGAACTCCCACTTTTCATTTAGATTATTTGGTGTCCTCGACCGTGACATTAATATTCGGAGCACGAGACCAGCTGTGACCTTCCAACCAATTTTACATACAGGACAGAGATGACTCCACCTTCATGTAGACATATCATGTCCTACTAAAACACACCCCCTTGTACTCTATTTTTATGATGCGACTTTCGTGTCAAAAAGGGCTATCTATAACCCCTACCATAATACCATTGTCCTTTCTGAAAATAATTAGAGACTCAACCTCGACTCAATTCTTTTGACCCAATATATGGTTGTGATCTACTCGAAGTCCACTACGCACATGCCACTAGGGTGCCACTTAATTGAGTCTTCTTGTGCTACTTAAACATAAAAGTCACGGAAGATACAACTTCAAGACTTACAGAACTTACTTAACCAAGCCGGCTGACAAATGGCCCAACCACTTGAGTTGAGATCTATTCTAGGTTGCCCTAACCTAATATGAATGCTTCAGATAGATGTTGTCACGCCCCGATTCATAGAGTCATTTATTCACATATTTTATCTCTTGGAATCGATCGTCCTCGCTTGGGCGTGATGCCGTACAAGTCTGGTATTGCACTTGTACAAGGCAAAGATGGTACATAATCGATTATTCTTCAAATAGGAACACATCGCAGCGGCAGAAGCAGATAAATTGAATTTAATGAGGACAATCTTTCTTATTGAATAGAAGTACATCACTTCTTTATAGCAGTGGAGAAAAAGAGTAACTTGAAGCCACCCAGAGATATGTAGAACTTTATTCTCTTTATTGATAATTGAAGAAGAGTACAAGACTTGTATTGAAGTATAATGATTACAGCACATCTCACTCTACATTGGAAACCAACTGAACAATGCTATACAGCTTACATTTGATATTTGGATACAATGGATTACAACTCGATATACCGACTTGGCTTACAATCTCACTGGTACAACTGATTACAATGTTCCATACATTATGCTAGAAAGATGCCTTGCTATAATCATTGCTCAAACACAACATACATGCTAAGTGATGCTTGAAGTGAGAACTGTTATAACATGCTTAAAATGTTAATGTTAACGATGCCTCAATGATGCCTTTTCATGATAACACCTAGTATGCCTCAATGATGCCTTTGCATGATAACACCAAGAATGATAAATGATATGTCCACATGAATGCTACTAAGAATATGTTTACATGCTTCACTCTGATTATTGCCCATGAACTGTAAACTGATGCTAGGCCCCAAATAGAAAGATCACTCTAATAAATGCATGCTTAAATGATCACTTAAATGTTGGTTTATGCGAGTGGGTTGGATTCTGCTCGCCAGTACATAGATGATGTGCTGACCCACGTTTTGTGGGCAGGTGCTTGTGCTTGGAATGTTCTACACACGAAGTTTAGCTGGATGGGTCCCGCGGCATCGAAGATTTATTGGGCATACAGAAGCTCTCCTTGCACAAGATGATGTCTTCTGTTTATAAAGGGCATAATGTATGGAACATTGTAATCAGTTGTACCAGTGAGATTGTAAGCCAAGTCGGTATATCAAGTTGTAATCCATTGTATTCAAATATCAAATGTAAGCTGTATAGCATTGTTCAGTTGGTTTCCAATGTAAAGTGAGATGTGCTGTAATTATGGTACTTCAATACAAGTCTTGTACTCTTCTTCAATTATCAATAAAGAGAATAAAGTTCTACATATCTCTGTGTGGCTTCAAGTTACTCTTTTTCTCCACTGCCATAAAGAAGTGATGTACTTCTATTCAATAAGAAAAGATTATCCTCATTAAATTCAATTTATCTGCTTCTGCCGCTGCGATGTGTTCCTATTTGAAGAATAATCGATTATGTACCATCTTTGCCTTGTACAAGTGCAATACCAGACTTATACGGCATCACGCCCAAGCGAGGACGATCGATTCCAAGAGATAAAATATGTGAATAAATGACTCTATGAATCGGGGCGTGACAAATTGGTATCAGAGCACGGTTTTACGTCCTTGGTCTCTTCTTTGGTTCGTTTCAAATCAAAGTTGCATCGATGATTGACCAAAGTTGCTTCCGCGATCATTCAACGTTGCTTCCGCGATTAAATCAAAGATTGCTTCCGCGATTATATTGTTGTTGTTCTGTAATCATCCTATGTTGTTCGTGTCTGAAAGATCATTGACCCTCTTGGCTGCTCACTGGATGTTCCATACAATAAGTCTATATACATTGTGATGCCCCTGAAAGAATGATTGTTGTTAGTTTGGACACAAATAACCCAACAATGACTCGATGCCATAGTATACTATATTGTGAATGCTGTTAGAAATATGGGAATATAGAAAAGTGGCTGGGTATGCTGTAACAAGTTGAGAATTGCATGTGATGCAGAAAGAGTTGGGAATGAAATAATTGATGGATGAGTTCAACAGAATTGGTGAATTGACTCATGCGTGCTGGCTACTGCTTTCTAGACCCTAAGAATGTTGGCTTGTGATATTGAGACCCCGAGATGTTGGTTAAGTATTATGATCATTATAAGATCATGAATGTCCGGAATAGATTGAGTTGGTATTGTTTAAGGATGGCTTCGTTTCTAAGTGGTATATTGCCTCTACCACCTCAGAACGAGATGTATGTTGACCTTTCCATAGAATAGCAATGAGACTATCTGTGGGTACTGGGTAGTGCCGAGACTTAGCTGGGAGTCATGTATTATTGCTAGATGACTCGAGTGTCCCCTGACAGTGATGCTATGTTGGGTAGCGAGATTGTAGAAATGATAACGGTTGGCTGGGTTAGAAATTGTTTAGTCGAGTGATGACTCGAGCTAGTAAGACAGTTAGTATGCTATGGGTAAATAGACTTGGCTAGAGAATATTGTGGCTTAGAACACCTGAATGTTGACTTCGATTGGTTGGATACAAATCAAATGTGGCTAATACAAAGTTGGTTGCTAAGCTGAAAGTTTAAAAATATTGTCGGTGAATCAAAGGGATATTAGAAATATGTGCCTTGATCCTAAGGTGTAATAGATGTCAATCCATCTTGATCACCAAAGAATAGTTATTGCATAGATGAATGATGCTGAAGAATTGAATTGTACTAGAAAAATAACAAGTAGTGACTCAAAATACTGTTGTTGCCTAGAGGATGGTTAAGTGATACATAAATTGTCGGATTGAATGGGATGAACTACTTGACCATTATATATTTGCAGTAATGGTAGTTTGATGATTGAGAAACAAATGGAAACGAGAAATTACAAACATGATGGATAATGTCGGTATAGGTGATTGTTGGTTGGGATATAGATTGTTGGCTTATGACTTAGTGGTTTGACTCTGTCATACAGACCGAATAGTATGATTCCATAGTTATGTTAAACTATCGGAATCGATGACCCTTGAATAGGTAGCATTGGCTTATGGGTTCGTGTGGGTACAAAGGAATTTGAATAGAAATGTGGATCATTTGGAATTTACTTGATGGATTATTAGAACGATGAGAATCATATGTCGGATTGGGAATTGACCGTAATGTTGATAGATCAATCTTAGTCGATCGTTGGGTAAGTCTAGAGTGAGCCTCTGTGGGAATTAGTTTCTTGAGGAAGACACTAGATAGATAGACTTGACCCTAGAAACCGTGGGCTGCATGACCAATTGTTGGCATAACCAATAATGGCGATTAGCTATTCAGACTGAGTTAAAACCCGTAGGTTTGGGTAGAGTTCCTTAGAACTGTTGGTTGCTTGTTGGCCTTAAGAATAAGAAACTAGTATAACCCTAGTAGCCGTCCACTCTAGGGAAGTCACCTGAACGATTAAGTTTAGCTATCAGTGTAGCTAATCTTAGAGACTGGCTGAATAATAGGTGACTATTGGAGACCCATAGGATGACCTTGTGGCATTGAATGAGAGACAATGATAATGAGTATTGACCTAAGGGAATGTATGCTTCAACTTGAGCCTTAAGAGATATTTGACCATTGAGGATTATATGTTGGCCATAAGTGGGAATTGCAATCGTAAGGTAAGGCTTGAGTGTAGTGTACCTATAGTCGGGTAGCTAAGTTAACCTTCACTGTTGCATAGAATTATACCCTGATTCGGATAATCGATAGTGGGTGACGTCGGATTGTGTCTTATAGAAAAGATGAGTTGCCTCGGTGAAAAATATTGTTGGATTTGGGAAGGAATACGATTGCATGTTGTGAACTCTTGATATGATTGGCTCTATGTTAGACCCTTGATCGAATGTTAGAAATATTGTGCTTGGGTATAGAGTTTAACCAAGTTGTCCCTGATATTAAGTATTGTAGCCTGGAAGATAGTGATTGTGGCAAAGTGAATAAAGTAATAAGTCAAATGAAAGGATGCTAAGTCGGATTTAGAAAAGAGAGTTATATTGTGGCTGATCGAATCGCACTAACATGGAAGTTGGCTGAAGTACATATGTTTTGGGGACGCCTAAAATATGTGTATGGATCCAGCAGAAGTGATTGGTTGTGACTGAGATAATATTATGGGAAGAATTTATCGCACTAGCACGGACTTTGGCTAAAATGCATATGTTTTGGAGACGCCTAAAATATGTGTATGGATCCAAACGAAGTGATATGTTGCGACTGAGATAGAAATGTAAGAAAAATGTTAGTAAATCAATGAGAAGTTATAAGTAATTGAAAAAGAGATAGACAGATCGAATCGTTGATGGATTTAAATGGTACAGTTGGATATATATTTTGAAATGACCGAGTGGGCTGAAATGAATATTGATTTGAAGCTGAATGAGTAAACTCATGGTGATTAAGTGAATCTTGTGGAAGACTTGTTTCCTTAAGTTTTGAGGACGAAACTTTTTCTGAGTGGTATATTATGTAATACCCCGCTCCGCACGAGGCATTTGGTTGGCTTATTGGATGGGATCAGAATATTGGACCGTGACTTATGTTAGGAATCGGGAGAATTGAGACTGATGCAGTCTCTCTTAGCTGGCTAGACGGAATGGATATTGGAACGTGGCTCGCTGGAGGAGCTACGCTTAGTAGAATTTTGGGTGAGTGGAACTGTCCTTCCTCCTCCTTACTCCTTCATGCTTGATAGATGAAGTATTGAAATGCTATGAACTGCCCCTAAATATCCCTTATGTTAGTTGCTGAATAACAGAGATGCTTTTGTTGAGAATTATTGAAATGTACAACATATTGAACTGTTAATGTGATTCGCTGCCTAAGAATGAATTGATAACATTGCCCTTATGCTTAACACTGCTGGAACAAGTGGACACTTGAATAATGAGATGCCTTATGAATGATAGAATAAGAAATGAACTGGCTATGCTATCGAACCAATGAACTAAATGAAACACTAGAATCATGTACTCTCTGTATATCTGTTGCAAGAATATGAAATGCTGCATGTCCCTTATAAGAAAGTTAGGAATGAATAAATGTTCCCATGAAATGAATGAATGTTACATTCCTCTTAAGAAAGGAATGATATGAGATACGTTGCAATGAAGTAATGAATAAGAAATGATAAAGCTAGGATCGTTGAGATCACCGAATAAAATGATGGAAATGATGAAATGAATAAGTCATTGAATATGACTAATGGTGCACTGTTGCCTTTACTTTCCTTAATACATTTTACCATGCAATTTTGTTCACAATCGAGTCGGACACGCATTCGCATGGTCATGGACAACTTGTATACAAGGTTTGAGTAATAATTTCCTCGAACGGTTCCTAGGGCCCTGGGGACCGATTCGGCCTAGGAGGAAATAATGATGAGTGCTATGGGAGCACGGATAAGGCGGGGTGGCATAAAGGCTCGCCACCTACTATGCTGACCGCATTATCTTAAAATGAAATGAAATGAGAAGAGTCCATATGGTTTAACAACACCAGTGACCATGTAGTCAGGATGCATGCTAATGAATATTTTGTGCAGGCAGAGTAAGTATATCAGATAACCTGTAATTGATACAGGTACGAGGAGTCGGCTATCGGTAAGAAATCACATAATTGTGATATTGTATAAGTTGGTTTAACTTGCCTGCTTAACATGTTCCATTTAGTATGCTAGAAAGATGCCTTGCTATAATCATTGCTCAAACACAACATACATGCTAAGTGATGCTTGAAGTGAGAACTGTTATAACATGCTTAAAATGTTAATGTTAACGATGCCTCAATGATGCCTTTTCATGATAACACCTAGTATGCCTCAATGATGCCTTTGCATGATAACACCAAGAATGATAAATGATATGTCCACATGAATGCTACTAAGAATATGTTTACATGCTTCACTCTGATTATTGCCCATGAACTGTAAACTGATGCTAGGCCCCAAATAGAAAGATCACTCTAATAAATGCATGCTTAAATGATCACTTAAATGTTGGTTTATGCGAGTGGGTTGGATTCTGCTCGTCAGTACATAGATGATGTGCTGACCCACGTTTTGTGGGCAGGTGCTTGTGCTTGGAATGTTCTACACACGAAGTTTAGCTGGATGGGTCCCGCGGCATCGAAGATTTGTTGGGCATACAGAAGCTCTCCTTGCACAAGATGATGTCTTCTGTTTATAAAGGACATAATGTATGGAACATTGTAATCAGTTGTACCAGTGAGATTGTAAGCCAAGTCGATATATCGAGTTGTAATCCATTGTATCCAAATATCAAATGTAAGCTGTATAGCATTGTTCAGTTGGTTTCCAATGTAAAGTGAGATGTGCTGTAATCATGGTACTTCAATACAAGTCTTGTACTCTTCTTCAATTATCAATAAAGAGAATAAAGTTCTACATATCTCTGTGTGGCTTCAAGTTACTCTTTTTCTCCACTGCCATAAAGAAGTGATGTACTTCTATTCAATAAGAAAAGATTGTCCTCATTAAATTCAATTTATCTGCTTCTGCCGCTGCGATGTGTTCCTATTTGAAGAATAATCGATTATGTACCATCTTTGCCTTGTACAAGTGCAATACCAGACTTGTACGACATCACGCCCAAGCGAGGACGATCGATTCCAAGAGATAAAATATGTGAATAAATGACTCTATGAATCGGGGCGTGACAGATGTTGGGCTCTTGTCCGGCCAATCCAAGGTTTAAATCAATCAAAGATTGATTCCATCGGAGCTAATAAATCATTGGGTTATAAGGTTTATTTCTATCCATATCATTTTTGGTACCGCAACGTGACTTCGATATTTGGAGCACAACATTAGCTTTTTTCCTTCCAACCAAGTTCACCCTCACAACTAAACCAATCAAGCTACGCACATGACATACATATCTCACACAAACATACCTTCTTGTGCTTCACTCCAATTACGCCCCATGTATGATATAATTTTCCTTAAAACAAATCATAGAGGCCCATTTCCATTCCATTTGGATTAACCATGCAAGTATCGACCCATTACATTGACTAAATTGAACAACCACGATACAAACAAGACACATCACATCTACATATGCTTTCCACCCAAGCAAGCATATGCCTCTTGTACCATATCAAACACCAACCATAGACACTAGTTATTATAACTTAGAGATTTAAAAACACTTACCAAATCATATCTTACATCAGGGTTCTGCACTTATAATGGACTTTCACCTCTTGGCCTTTGAATACTTCTTAACTGGGTTCTTCAATCTCACCTCTCGGTTACCCGTGTTAAGCAAAGATTGAAATTCCGTTGAACCATTCTGGTTATAATCGAACATGAGACCCCTACCATCTTGTTGAAGGCATGGCTGATAGGTACGATGATAGATTATAACAATCATCGATAGAAGTTATTGACCAAGAACAACATGACATTATCCAGGCACATCTAGAATTCGTGACAGTCAGAAGTGTCCAATATTTGCGTGCCTCTTCCTAGATAATGTCATTCCCATAAAACTTGTAATGACGATTTCTTTGCGGTTAGCCAACTTCTATAAGTTGGGTAGGACCTTGAACCAAGAATGCCATATCTTGTAAATTATGACGTCAACTTGGATTCCTGTGATAACCACCTAATTCATCGTTTTATAAACCAAGTAACGATATGACATACCTGCCCCCTTGCATTAAAACTCATTATTTATATTCTCCTATATTAAGATTATTTTAATTTTGAGGACAAAATTTTTATAAGTTGGGTAGGATGTAAACCCCCAAAAGTTTTGAGATTTTAGTTATATATTTTATAGTATTTTATTTATTTGATTTTAATTTTTAGAATTTTTATCTATTCTGGTAGCAAGTTTAAGTGCTACACTCTATGTCTACATAGATAAATTTTTACAAGGTGATGTACTAAATAGTTCAGGAAAATACTTATGCTATTTTGAAATTTTATTAGAAAATTTTACTATATTTTATTTTTATTTTTACAAGATTTATTGATTACTAAAATAGTGTATATTTAATAAATAATTTTTACTAATATTAATACTAGGAGATAAATGCTTCATTATATGCAGTTAGCAGAATCTATTATTAAAATGTTATCAAAATTACTTTTACAAATAATTTTTATGAAATTTACAAATTTTATAAATTTATTGGTTTCCTTGTGTGTGTAATTATAGATATTAATGGATATATGTAAACAAAATAAAATAAAGTAATAATAATAATCTTTGAAATAATATTAAGGATTTTTGTAGATTTAATTAGATTCATTAGAGTGTATATATATATATATATATATATATATATATATATATATATATATATATTTTTTTTTTTTTTTTTTTTTTTTTTTTTTTGGGGGGCCCGGGGGGGGGGGGGGGGGGTCCGGGGGTGGGAGGGTAACCCGGGGGGAGGGGGGGGGGGGGGGGGGGGCCAGGGGGGGGGTAAGGTGTAGGCAAGGGTCGCACCCGAGGCCGCGGCCAAGCCGCCCAGCCACCTCGAGACGAAGGGGGGGCTCGAACCTAGCCCACCGCTAGGGGAGCCCCTCCACTTAACCACTAGGGCTAAGCCCGCCTACATATATATATATATATATATATATATATATATATATATATATATATATATATATATATATATATATATATATATATATATATATATATAAAGAGAAAAGTCTCAGCTAATTTCTCACGAGATGGGTTCCATCTTGCGAGTTAGCCAAACCCTTAAACCCGCGACCCAGCAAAGCCCCTTAGCGGCAACTCAACAACAGTATATATGTTGCGGATACAACCCTAAAATTCCCGTCTAACCACATCCGATTCTCTCCCTCTCACGCACTCAGCCACCACCTCGAGCGCCGTACGACGTCCCCGAGTATCCCCATCAGCCTCACCTGGCCGCGCGATGCCGGAGCGCCTCTGTGGCACTGCCAGCGAGGCCGGAGTCGACCGAAAACAGAGAGGACTCTGTTTAGACACGCTGAGAAGGTACTCCCCTTATGACCCAATTGCTCACTATTTGCTTGATCGTTTTTGATGTCGTAAACTGTTATAGAAAGCCCTTATATCCTTCTTCGAAACCATTTAAAGGGAATTCGACCTAATCACTCAGATTAACCGAGAACTCGACGCCAAGTCGAGCCAAAAACTGGTTCAATAATAGGGTAGT
Organism: Iris pallida; assembly: GCA_029216955.1. Taxonomy (NCBI): domain Eukaryota; kingdom Viridiplantae; phylum Streptophyta; class Magnoliopsida; order Asparagales; family Iridaceae; genus Iris; species Iris pallida. The sequence continues at coordinate 32,431,098 of JANAVB010027598.1, forward strand.
AAGCTGCCTAAACCCTCTACTTGGAAGGCCACTCGTGGCCAACCTGATGGCAATTTTTGAAAACTAATTTGAAATAGTCCAAGATGACATATACGTGAGTAAAACCTAATTTGTAGTTTGTGATTTCATTAGGCAGACATAAAGTTATTTGATCGTAAAAAAACAAGAAAAACTGGTTATCTAAAACTAAAGAATTGGAAAATTTCCCCGATACGACCTGTGTCCTGCCAAACCGGGCGACGTGGTTGCGAACCGAAAGTATCGAAAGGTGTGTATTAACTTCACAGACGTGTGAACTTTTACGAAATTCAAATTGGATGCGTTTGCGCGACGAATTTGATACGTATCCGTCAAAATTCACTGTATCGGCTATTTTGCAAATTTTCTAATTACTTTGTGCACGTTCGTCAAATCGAGACAAAACTTGTGCCAGCAGGACCGTATCATTTTTATGGTCCTGTATGCCAAGTTTGGTTCGATTTTGAGTAGATCGACTGGAACGCCTATTTGGCGGGCCCGCGACCCGCTCTAACGGACGATTTTGTGCACGGCTCATCGAAATTCAAAATTGGACATACTGTTGAGTTTGTCTTCTCAAACCAGATCCGTACACATATAGTTTAACGAATTTAGAGACCGTAGGTTCTGGCACGCGTTTCGGTGCAAAACGGGTTCAACGATGGGCATCATTTTGACCCAAAATTACGATTTTGCCCCTATTTCAGAATTAGACTTTTGGACAGGCATTTCCTAGACATATCTTATATTCCAAACACGTTCGTGGTGTTTATTTCAGCATCCGAGGACGTATGAGGGATTTGGCTTTCAGCTTCGCTATTATGACGGTTCGAGCTATTTGACGTCGCTCTTTTGCACACAACCTCAGGCAAGATACCTTGCCATAATTTACTGTTTATAATTAGTCTGTATTTTATTTATTGCGTATCACTGTTCATTTATTTCCAGTTCTTGTAGCTGTACCATTATTACAGTTCCTGATTTATTGCCTGCTCAGTGATATTTGCTTTACTTTACTTATTATCCTTTGATTGCATATGGACCTAGAGTTGAGGGACTACCATCTGTAGTGTATTGCATAAACCTTGACACAATTGTACCAAAAGATATGTATGAGATGAGTAGCATATAGAGGTACTTGCGTGCTGGCTGATCACCCGTGCGCATGCGTTACGTCTAACTGCTAATAGAGGCATGTTAGGAGACTTAGCAGTTAGTAGAGATACATGATCGCAGATGCGACCTAGATTGATGCATCGGGTAGGAAGGACATTTCTTTGTCGTATGGGCTTCTATTACACATTACCTTATAACCCGGAAGCTCCGCTGGAAATACGGGTATGCTTACCCCCTCAGGTTGGCCACTGTCATTTTTGAACGTCATGCGCTTAGGTCACTGGTGCCCAAGTGGGGACTATACCAGATCCTATTTACAGTCAGGGCTCATACGACGAAAGGTTTGTTCTTAACTGCATGTTCACTTTAGTATGGTTAGGTTACCTTATTGAGGTCTTGTCACTTACTTTTATTTGTGAAATATTTTATATTCAGTATTTTTATGGCATGTTGTTATTGTATCTTGTTACGTCCCTCTAAGGACCTGGTTATCTCTTCAGTATGTGCTTTGTGACTTTATAGGTGTTCTAGCCAAGGCCGTGATCTTCTCCATTCCTTCGAAGATGATTGCCCTTGGTTCGTCTTGTTATTTTTATCTATCATTTCCTTGTATATTTCTCTCTTTTAAATAGTTGGTAGTGGATTTGTCTCCGCCCAACTACAGGTATAAATGACAAATTTCATATTTGATTTATATTATTATTCTCTTATTTGGTGGATGAGATTTAGTTATCATGGTTTACTGCTATTTTACAGCTTATGTCTAAATACGGGGGTTCCATACATTGGAGTATACTTCGTATGTATACAGCTAGCATGTTTACGTACTTCGTCCAAAGTATTTTGGGACTGGGGCGTTACATAAATACAGGCATGTAAAGCTGTGTCTGCTCTCACAGGTTTTGCAGTAAGCTGGGGTCTGATGAAGGCAACGACAAAAGGGAATGCAGTGAATAATTGGCTAAACAAGTTATTTGGTATGGATAGTAAAGAACAAAGGTTTGATTCTTTTATCCCAATGGTGCATTGAATGAAGTTCATCGCAATATGGATATGCTAAGTGTGTAGAGTGAAGTATAGGCAGTGGGGTGAGGTTGCAGTACAAGAATACTGAGATGCTCGATTGAACTCAGTCAAGGATCTGAGCATTATATATACATATATGCCTACAACATATGCATACATAAGCTATTATAGGGTATGGCCATACACCATATATACCATAACTCAATCAACTATATATATATAGATACAAATATGGAGACAACCCACATAAATTGGGGGCTGGCCCTGCGACTGAACAAGTAAAGGCACTGAATTAATAGAATTTGGCTAAGGTAGCACACCCAAGGAACTAAGGAAATGTGAGAAGGAGCTACTGTAATATGAAACCAAGTGAACTGGACTGACAATATAGGGAAGGGCTAAACTTACAATCCTATCCTCGAGTCCTCCTTATTCTGCTACAGTGAAGAACCAAGTGAAGTCTTGATTTCTTCTAAGGGACTCTATATAGAGGCTAAAAATTAAGTTGTACCACTCAAATGGATGTCAGAACATCAAGTTGTGCCACATTATCAACTTGCACCACCATCAGGTTGTGCCAGATCCAGGTTGCGCAAGTGCCACGTGGCAGTCCCCTTGAGAAACTATAATGGCCGTCATCATTACCTGACAACTGACAGCACAAAAATTGAAGGAAATCCGTTCGAATCCCGCGCAATGCGGTGTTCGAGAAGATCTTGTTAGTTATTAAATGACAGCTAGCAGCTCGTGCAATGTATCAAGGTGCACGATGGTTATTAATAAAATACAAAGAATACTCATAATGCAGCACAAGTTGCTGAGTTGCACCCACGCGCAACCTGACCAAGTTGGCACAACATGATCAAACTGATGTCCGAAAGCAGAAAGACGTAGCGTGCAAGCCACTAATCTCGTAGAATGTGTCTACTACACTACCCACGACCACGCGCATCTCATTCAAACGATGCCATGTGTCTTTAGCAGTTGGTATAATCGCTCGTGCAAGTGAACATAGGCACGCAATCTAGAATAACTGCTAAATAGTTATTTCAAGAACTCTATAAATAGAGTTTTAAATCAGTTCCAAGGCATCACTAATAATCATAATCTACTGACAAAGTGCTGTTGCATCTTCCAGAGGCTTGTGTCTTCAATATCACATCATCCAAGGGAAAAAGTGATCATCTTCTGATCAGATTCCTATAGTTGTACTTCTCCAGAAATCAATTATACTATTATACTCTTTTCTTAGTTTGTAATCAAACTTTTATTTTTGTAAACAAAATGGTGACTCTGCTGGGGATAACTTTCTTCTCTGACGAGAAAGTGACAACTCAATGTGATACCGCGTCGATCGGCAAGACGCAGAAGACTTTGGTCGTTCAAGTCGACCAAACCGCCTACGAAGCAATGAGCAGTGCTGGAGGTACTAGGCGCACCGCAGTTGCTACCAAGTGCAAGACGGGCACTGTGTGGACTTTCAAGTCCTCTACAGCACCAACCATTGCTCCTGCATAACCTGCGCAGACTGCCTCTCTGCCAACCATTGCTCCTGCGTAACATGCGCAGACTGCCTCGCTGCCAACTACTACCCCTGCGTAACCTACGCCTATTGACTTTTTGGCTTTGAACAAAGGAAAATGCCTTTTGGCTACTCCTTCATTTTCTCCAGTTCTGAACTCGAAGAAGAACCTGTCTAGCGAGAGTGCTAGACAGAACAAAGAAAAGCACCCTTTGGCCTTTCCTCAACCTGCGTAACCTGCGCATGTGGCCTCTCGACCACAAAACAAAGGAAGATGCTCTTTAGCTACTCCTTCTCCAAATTTGAACTTGGCAAGGAATACACCTATTCCAGTCTCATCACAGAATAAAGAAAAGCGTCATTTGGCCTTTTCTAAATCTTTTCCGGTCCTTGACTCGGTAGAAGCTTCTCTGGTGGTGCCTATGTGCCAATCAGTGTAAAAGCTCTTTTGGGCAGAAACTCTACTCCTCTGAACAGAGACAATCAAATCTCTGCTAAGAAAGTGAGTTATGTTCAAACTAAACTTTCTGTTACCCAGTTGCGCTAGGCCAGGCACATAAGAACAAGTTGCGTAATACAAAAAAGGATTCTGCCAAATCCCAAGAATGCAACTCTGGATCTTCCAACCCTGCGTATATCAAGATCCAAGCAGGGTAAGCTGCTAGTATCTTAGACAGATACATAAGTAGCAGACCTATCTGACCTGTGCACCTATCTCAACAGGCGCCAGTCAACACCTACTTCAGCAAAATGCAAACAGCCTGCACCAGTAGCTAACTTGCACCAGAAGCAGACTACTGAAGTCAAGAACCCCTTTACCTATGCTAACCAACTCAGCACTTCCTTATACACTCAAGGAATGGGACATCGTAAGAATCAGAATCATGTTCCTAATATCATTAAAGAATATGTTCCTTCGACTTCTTCTCATCCTTTTGTTGTAACCGATCTCCGTGAACATCTTAAACAGAAGCGGAAGATCATAAATCCGTCTTATCCATCTGTAATGTAGCCCCAAGAATATCGCTGTAACCATCACCATGAGGTTGTTATCAAATGCTGCTGTCAATCAGCTAAACGGTTTGTCTTCGACCGTCTGAATTACTCTCAGGTTCCTCAACCAATGATAGTGGATGAAGACAAATTATTGTATGCCTCTGTTAACATGACATCTCGAAGCACTGGGGATGAAAAGCGTTCGAGACGTAATGCATCCCGTAATCCCAATCAACAATACTTAGATCGGACCCATGAATTCGACGAAGGAGTATACCAATATACCAGATCAAGAAGCCGAGAAACAATCGGTCAAAGGAATCTTCCTTCCGACCAAGAAACAATCGGTTAAAGAAATCTTCCTTCTGACCAAGAAACAATCGGTCAAAGGAATCTTCTTTCCGACCAAGAAATAATCGGTCAAAGGAATCTTTCTCATTCCAACCAAGATGCCTTCAGTCAAAAGGATATCCCTATCACTTATCCTGGGGATAGTTCTTTATATGACTTTGATGCAATCGGTCAAAGGAATCTTCTTCATTCCAACCAAGATGCCTTCAGTCAAAAGGATATCCCTATCACTTATCATGGGGGTAGTTCTTTATATGACTTTGATGCTGATAGTGAAAGTTCTGAACGGATTATCTTTTCTACTAGCTCGTCTTCGATAGCTAGAGAAGTGACTACTTAAGTCATCACAGAAGATCAAGATGCTTCCAGTTCTAACAGTCAAGAGCAGAGAATTGCTGCTTTGGAGGCTAGTTTGAAGAGCATGGTTGAGATGATGACAGGCATGCATGCTATGATTATGACACAACATACGGTTCTACCGGTTGTGAATCTAATTTCGACCCAAGAATATGTAACGACATCAGCTTCCATCAACATTGGTCTGGGGGTACAGTCTCCTCACACCGCTTTAATACCAGTACAGGCTATTCCAAGTCAATCTGGTACTGGGGGTGGTACTTATCATACATTACCCTCCTTCCAACATATTAAATCAGTCCACTGCTCCACAATCATCAGAAGATACTAATGTGGCCGTAAATGTTTTACGTACTCAATTTGAAGCCTTCAAGCAGAAAGGCAGCTTACAGAAGCTTGGAATCAAGCAGCCTTATCCTATAGAGTGGAAGGAAGTTCAATTTTCTCCCAAACATAAACCTCCTACTATTATGCTGTTTGATGGTAGCACATCTCCAAGTCAGTACCTCAATCACTTTGAGGTAATGACTGATCAACTACAGCCAAATGATGCTACTCACTAGGGTGTTCGTCGAATGTTTAGCAGGTGCAGCTTACGACTGTTACCACAGTTTGTCAGATGGTTATATAACCTCTTTCTCCGGATTCAAACAAATGTTCCTGGAATAATTTTATGAGGGAATAAACGACATGACTATGTCTGCTCTCATTAAAATTAAACAACGACACAATGAAACCACCGAACGGTTCATTGAACGATTCCGCCGTGAGGCACTCAAAATGCCTCTCAGAACTCCAGATGCTTTGACTATAGACACTTGTAAATCAAACATGTTGCCTATAATCATCATGTGGACTGGATCGATGCAGTTCCAGGATTGGCCTTCATTCGTAGTGAATGCTAAAGCGACAGAAGAAAGTGCTGATAAGTTCAAACAATCAGGTATTCAGATGCATAATCTTGACAAAGATGAACATGCTACATCAAATAACGGTGGCCATCAGAACAACCGCAAGGGTAAGGAGACTTTGGCTATCAATGTCAAAGGTAAAGAAACTCTAGCCGTCAATATAGGTCAATCAACACCTACTCCAACGGCACTACCACAGAGAGCACCGCGTCCGAAAGAAGAATACTCCTTTGATGAAGATGATGTCATGAGCATCTTTGATTGCCTGATCAAGAGCAATAAACTTCAACTGCCGGATGCAAAACGGCCAGAGGAAGTAGGTAAAACTGACCACACTAAATATTGTGTTTACCACAGGTTTATCGGACATCTGACTCGAGCATGCTATGTGCTTAAAGGCAAGATCCAGGAGATGGTTAATTCTGGTGCAATCACTCTCCAACAAGATGAAAAGACTGTAACGACTAACTTCGTCTCTCTACAATTTGGCAATTTTCCTGCTCAACTTGTGCAGGACGGCATCATTCTTACCCCGAGAACCACTTTGGAGATTGTTAATCTCCTACCTGCACGAACTAATGGTCTTATTCCTCTGTCTACTGATAAAGGGGAGATTATGTGGATCCATCATAATTTGGTGGCTGACTTTGAAGTACCTTCTTCATCCACAAAGTCCAAGAAAGCAACCAAATACAAGTCATGTCACATGACTTCATTGGGTGAACATCGTCCTCTACCTTTAACTGCTACTTTTACCTCGGCGACAGATTCTTCTTCTTCTTCTTCTGAGACAATGCTGCCAAAGCTAGAAACCAATTATCAACCAACCTTCCATATATATAGTCAACAATCTCGTGAACTCATGAAGAAGATGGAATATGATCTACAAAAGGCTCCCGGCCTTAATTATGGAAAAGGATCTCATGTACCTCTTTCTCTATGCCTTTCACACAACCAATCTCGTATTGGTTTGGGTTACTGGACAAACTCTTCATCTTGCCAAAGAAAATCTTTCTAAAGTAAGATCCGGGTAAAGAGTTGCAATATGGTATCATTTGAACCTGTATTCAAAGAAGAAATCTTAACTGGTACCAGGTCTGGGAGACTTTACCTGAGAGACTATTCTTAAGGTCAAGAGAGCCCTGCTCCAGCTCCGGAGGCTCCTCCAGCATCATCTTCTCCTGCTGTCAATATTCCATCGGCTTCATCGCCTCCAGTGGAACCAACTCCTCCCAAACCGATGGCGGCTGACAAAGGAAAACAACATGTCCGCTTCGATAAAGTATTAAAGAAGACTCCACCTCTGGGACTCGAGAAGTCGTATAACTTAGATATACCGACTCAGCTGGCTAATACCCCAACAAGGTTATCAATTTTTGAGCTACTACGTCTCTCGAAGAAAAATCGAAAAACATTGAGTAAAGCGGTGAAGCAAGCTGATACTTGTCTAACATTCCTCAAGAAGCCAGAAGAAGAGCCTGTAACCTGCTTTTATTGTCATAATATGATGGAGCTGATGCCCAACATCACCTTTACATAAGATGATATGCTGCTGGAAGATAATCGTCATGACCGACCCCTCTACTTCACGGGATATGTCGATACCATGAAGGTTGATCGCATCTTGATCGACCCTGGGTCCGCACTTAGCATCATGCCAAAGACTCTACTAGATGCATTAAAGATTTCTGTACATAATCTTTCAACAACTATCACGACAATCTGGGATTTAATTCTGGAAGAAGTGAATCTTTGGGGATGATTCGCCTGAAAGTTTAAATCGACAATCTTCGTACAAAGGTTACCTTCTACGTGATCGATAATCATGGCTTCTATAATGCTTTGCTGGAAAGACCATTTCTGCATGAGTATAACATTGTACCATCCACTCTCCACCAATGCTTCAAATATGTGGACGTCAATGGAGAAGTCCAGAAGGAAGTAGCTGATCTAAATCCTTTCAGGGGTATTGAAGCATATTGTACTGATTCTCGGATGTACAAAGAAGAGTTCATGAAGGTTGTGTTGGCGATGGCTAGTGAGAAAGATCGAAAAGACACCTCAGATGATGTTCTCATAATCCCAGTCAAAGGACGTACTACTCATCCATCTTCTTCTCAGACATTGACTATCCATTTTTCCTCTCATAACAAACAACCTCATGCTGGAAAGATGGAACAGAGGGAGCTCACCTCTTCTGAGCCTCTTGTTATCGAACTTCATCGTAACAAACCTCCTCTTTCTCCTTCTCCTCCTTTGGTTATTAACCTTACTAAGCCTTCTGTTAAGGCCAAGAATCCTGTTGTAAATGATGATGTACAAATCAATAAAGTAGCATCTCTTTTACAGTATACTGATGTCTTTTATTATACTCAATCTTATTTAGAAATGTTAGATAACTTCGAACCACTTACAATAGGAGCAGTTCAACCTCTCCAAGATGAAGTATTGCTCGAACCAATGCAAGTCTCATTCTTTTTAGTTCCTTCCAGAAAGAAAGATGAATTTCCTATACTTTTTAGTAAAGGAACAAAACAAAAGATCACGCTCGATAGTGAAAAAAAAAATTACGATAACGGAAGACTTCAACTATGTCATTATAGTCAACAATTAAAAGATATCATTCAAAAGATGGGCTATAATTTTAAAGATGGTCTCAATGGTGGTAAGGAAAGGCGAACTCCTATTCGTATCCCTGCTCCAAAAGGAAAGTCACAATAATATTATAGCAAAATAAAGCGAGGATTGAGTTATACCTCGCCAACTCCGACTCCATAAGCCTCCGAATCCGATAAAGAAGAGCGATCTAACTCTTCTGATTCTGATACCATTATAGGTCATGTCCATCGGGTGACACTATCTTCCAATATGGTGTCTGCTGAATTCTCAAAAGACGATAATAACTTTACTGAAGCTACTGAAGCAGATCCGTGGCACAAAAGATGGACACTCAATGGGAACTTCGCTTTGAGCAACGAAAACCCCCTACTGAAGATCAATTAATTCAGATTGATGTTGGAGATGAAGGCTCGCCAAGACCTATCTTCATCAGCAAGAGTCTCCCAGAAATGGATAAACAAGAATTCATTCAGCTTATTCGAGAATACATTGACGTCTTCGCCTGGAATTATGAGGATATGTCGGAACTAGATCCTCAGATTGCTACCCACAGGCTCAACATCTTGTCCAATGCAAAGCCAGTCAAATAACAACAACGTCGATTCTGACCTGATATGATAGATGCCATAGAAACTAAAGTCAAGAAACTTATCTCTTGTGGTTTTGTCAGAGAAGAACAACATCCTGATTGGGTTGCCAATATTGCCCCAGTTATGAAGAAAACAGGAAATATGAGAGTCTGCATTGACTTTAGAGATCTCAATGATGCTTGTCCCAATGATGAGTTTCCTCTTCCGATCACTGATGTCATGATCGATAATACTTACGGATTCGAACGAATGTCTTTTATGGATGGATTTTAGGATATAATCAAATCAAGATGCATCCAGAAGATGAGAAAAATACATCTTTTTGCACACCTCTCGGAGTCTACTGTTATACTGTCATGCCGTTTGGTCTTAAAAATGCTGATACAACTTATCAGCGGGCTATGAGTACTATCTTTCGTGATCATTTACGGAAGACAGTTGAATGCTATATAGATAATATTATTTTCAAAAATCGTCTAAAGAAAGACCACATCCAAGACTTGAGAACTATATTCGATCTAATGTGCCAACATCAACTCAAGATGAATTCCACCAAGTCATTTCTGGGAGTCTTTAGTGGCAAATTTCTCGGATTCGTTATTACCTCTAAAGGTATACATACACATTGACCCTGAGAAAATCAAAGCCATTCAAGAGATGTGTCCTCCACGCAACTTAAAAGAGCTACGAGGATTCTAGGGATGACTTGCGTACATCAGAAGATTCATCTCAAATCTCTCTGGACGTTGTAGACCGTTCACTCAACTCATGAAGAAAGGTGTGTCTTTTATTTGGACTGAAGAATGCTAGCAAGCATTTCAAAATATAAAGCGGTACTTGATGAACCCTCCAGTTCTAGTGCCTCCAGTCTCAGGAATACCCTTCCTGATGTATGTTCGAGCGATGGATCATTCATTGGATGCCTACTAGCTCAGAAGAATAAAAAAGGTCATGAGCAAGCTATCTATTATCTCAGCTGTATAATGATCGGAGCTGAACATCGATACAGCCCAGTGGAAAAAAAAAGTCTAGCTTTGATGTTTGTTGTTCAAAAGATGAGACATTACACACCGGCCAAACTATTCATGTTATTTCCAGAGTTAACCCTCTCCGGGTCTTGATGAAGAAGCCCAGTACACTCAATTCTAGACTTGCAACATAGGCCATATTGTTAGCACAATATGACATGGTCTATGTCCCACAAAAGCGTATTAAGGGTCAAGCCTTAGCTGACTTCCTCGCGGCTCATCCAATTCTGGAGACGTCTAAACTCTATGATGAGATTCCGGATGAAACTTTAGAATCCAACATGATTTTAGAAGAAATTTTTGTCTGGCGTCTATTCTTTGATGGTGTATCCAAAATCGGACCAAAAGGTGCCATTATCGCTGGAGTTAGAATCGTCCTCGTATCGCCAGAAGGATTAGATATTCAAAGAGCTTATTCTTTAGACAAGTCGTTTTCCAATAACGTGGCTGAATATAACGGTCTGCTCATTGGTCTCCAATTGGCTAAACAATTGGATATTAAATATCTTGAAGTATATGGAGACTCTAAACTGATCGTCAATTAGGTTAGAGGCACGTATGAAGTTCGACACCAGGATCTCATCCCATATCATGAAGCGGTAGTTAGGCTGGCTACATCGTTCAAGGGCTTCTTCATTGAACATGTACGTCGGGCATGTAATACGGAGGCTGATGCATTAGCTAATTTGGAAGCCGTATTAGCAATCCCAATAAAAAGGCAACAAATGATTGTCATCACTAACAGAGAGTTATTTTGTATTGAGAATAACTCAAATATTGAGTTCAGCAATTCAACTGAAATCAATGTCATTAGTGAAGACTGGAGAGCTCCTTTCATTGACTTTATGATACATGACATTTTACCTGAAGATTCTAAGGAAGCTACAACAATCCGTAGGCGATCACTCCGGTTTTATTACAATCATACTTCTAAGACCCTTTATCGACGAACATTTTATGGTCCACTCTTACGTTGTGTTGCGGGAGATAAAGCAAAACAAATACTATGGGAAGCTCATGATGGTGTATGTGGTGCACATCAGCCTGGTCCTAAATTATAAGATCATATCCGACGTATGGGCTACTATTGGCCCACTATGGTATCAGATGCTATTGAATATACAAGGAAATATTGAGCCTGTCAAATCCATGTAGACTTCATCCATCAACCGTCGGAGTTCCTTTATCCAACTGCTGCATCATGGCCCTTTGAAGCTTGGGGTATGGATGTTATTGGTCTTATCAATCCACCGTTATCTAGAGGACATCGGTTTATACTAGCTATAACTGATTACTTTTTGAAATGGGCGAAAGCCATACCTTTATCTGAAGTCAAGACTAGCAACGTCATCAATTTTATTAAACATCATGTGATATACAGATTCGGAATTCCTTGACGAATCATTCATGATAATGGACCACAATTCATCAGTCAAAAGTTTACTCGGTTTTGTGATGATAACAGAATCAATAATGTTGCTTCTACGACTTACAATCCTGCAGCTAATGGTTTGGCCGAAGCATTCAACAAAACTATCATCAAGCTTCTCAAGAAATTTATTTCTACCAATAAAAGAAACGAGAGTGAAAAGCTTGGAGAATGTCTATGGGCTTATCGTACTACTATACGCACTCCAACCGGTTGCACACATTTCTCTTTGGTATATGGATACGAAGCTGTTCTACCATCAGGTCGAAATCGATGCTGTTGTTGTTTGACTGACCTAGCATTTGGTAGAATGTTGAGCTTGTAGGTAGCAATCTGAGGATCTAATCCCGACATATCTTTACAGCTCCAGGCAAATACGTCAATGTATTCCCGAATGAGCTGAATCAGTTTTTATTTATCTGCTTTAGGAAGATTTTTGCTGATAAAGATTGGCCTTGGAGAAGTTTCGTCTCCGACATCGACCTGAACTAATTGATCTTTAGTAGGTGGTTCACGTTGCTCGAAGCAAAGTTCCTATTGGGTATCAATCCTTTGTGCCTAGGGATCAGATTAAGGGGCTTCGACGAAGTCGTCGTCGTCTTCTGAGAACTCAGCGGTCACCATATTGTAAGATAGAGTCACTCGATGGACGTGCCCTATACTGGTGTCCGAATCCAATGAGGCAGAGTTAGAAGAGTTAGATCGCTCCTCTTTGTCATATTCAGAGGCAGCTGGGGTCATGATCGGTGAAGTGTAGCCTAACCCATGCTTTGTTTTGTTATAATATTGTTGTGACTTCCCTTTTGGAGCAGGTATACGAATTGGAGTTCGCCTTCCTCTACTATCGTTGATGCCAGATTTGAAGTTGTAGCCCATCTTTTGGATGGTGTTCTTCAATTGTTGACTGTAATAACGTAGTTGGAGTCATCCATTATTGTCATTCTCAGCATCGTTATCGGATGTAGCTTTTTGATTCAATCCTTTGTTGAAGAGTATAGGATGTTCATCCTTCTTCCAGGAGGGAACCAGAATGAATGAATCTTGTACTGATTCAAGTGATACTTCATCTTGAAGAGGTTGAACTGCTCCTAAGGTATGGGGTTCGAAGTTATCCAAGATTTCTAGATAACATCGAGTGTAATAATTGACATCCATATATGTTTTCCATAAATAAATTTACTTTATTTATTTTGTATCTGAGAAAATTACAACTGTAGGAATTCGATCTAGAAGACGATCGCTTTATCCTTTGGACTATGCGAAGAAGAAAAGCTCTCAAAATTTTGACAGTAGATATCAATGTATCTGTACCATGAATAAAAAAAAGAACTCTATTTATAGAGTCAAAACAGTAACTGAAAAGATAACTACCTCACCACTAGTGCATTTGAAAAGTCACGCAGACTCTAAATACACGCAGGGTTAGTGAGTAGTTACTGGACGTGGCCCGTAACTGTTGGACACATGGCATTAGTGCATGGGTCGTGTGCAAGTTACTGGGCACGCGAGAGAGAGATCGGTGGCATGGCTGCCACGTACTCCAGTTGAAATGAAATCCACGCTGTCTTGCTGAAGGCAAAAAATCCACGCAGTTTCGTTGACGCAGACTCGTTGAAGGCGAAATCCACGCAAGCTTTGAAGAAGAATACTTCAGAATTTACACATGCTTTGAGAAGAATAACTCAAAAATCCACGCAAACTTGAGGAAGGAGAAGGTTCAGAATCCACGCAAACCGCCAGCTGTCTTGATTTGGCACGCTTCGTCTGACACAAAATCTCTGACATTGATTATATTTGTCAGCCGCATTAAATGAAGATAAGACCCAAAGTCACGCCAACTTGGTGAAGAGTGAGTCTTGCTAAGGAAGATTTCAAAAATCACGCAAAAGACGGCGATGATCTCTCGAATTCTGTGCATACGTGGCATACGAGGAGACGTTTCTCGACTGCTGTGTTGTCAGTCATTATGATTCTGACGTATGGCTGAGCTGTCTCTGCGTGACTTCTAAAGGAGATGGCCAGGCAGAACTTAGCGTATCTTTTGTGCTGCTTCTTGGATCACTCTGTGTGACTTGTTCTGATCAACTTAGCGTGACTTTCATTTTTGAGGCCTACAAAACCCCCTTCAAAGTTTTCGAAAAAATGATAAAATATTTTCGAAATACTTTGAAAATAGAGATGATGAAATGAGTTAAAGTCACGCTAAGATGGCTCCAAAATTTTTTGGAAGTTGAAAAGACTTCGAAGTTCTTTGAAAACATCCAAATGAACTTATTAAATGTCATAATGACTCTTCGTTCTCTGAGACTGATTGCGTCCAATTTATGGTGGAATATGAACTGTCGACGAGATCTGTTATATAGACAGGGAGTGATTCTCAGTTTTGACTTCATCTCTCGAAAATATGACCCCAAAGGAAGCAGCCGAAGAGGAAGCACGCAAGTTGGGCTTTTGTTCCCATGGTGACCCCACTTTTGGGGGCAAAGAACCCGAACCTGTCGTCATCGAGCTCAAGGACGACTCCACGCAGCTAGCCAAAAATCTCTTGAGCTACTTTGGATTGGATGGCTCGTCTTCTTCTGATGGGCGGAGCCTTATGGAGAAGCGTGAAATGCTCGAGACTCTATTGCATCGCCTGGGAGTTAAGAGCGTAGAGGAGTTAGGCATCAAACTTAGCCGCTCTGGAAAATAGGGCGTAACTTTCTACGCTTTTGTTGCACTTTTCTGTTTTGTCTTTTTTCATTGATCTTTTGACTCAGAAATCAGAAAGACTAAATATCATTTTCATAAATATGATATTGAGATAGAAAATTCAGAGGTAATGTGGACATGATTTTCTGGATATCAAATTTTTTGAGAAAATGATACAAAGTAGAATACCTATCTCCACTGGGGATAATAGATATCAGAATGATTCTTCGGAAAGAACAATGAAACAGCTGGAGAGTGATGGGAGGACAATTTTGATAGAAATATCAGACGTAGTACTTCTTCAAGAATTTGCCGTTGATGGGCATCATAGTGGCTTTACCATCTAGAGTAGTGAGTTGATAAGCCCCATTAGAAAAGATCTTATTGACAATGAATGGACCTTCCCATTTTGCATCAAACTTGCCCTTACTCATGTGTGTCATAGTCATCGGGCGTCTGACAGTAAGCACAAGTTCTCCTTTCTGAAATGTTCGAATTCTGACTTTCTTGTTAAAAGCCCTTGAAATTCTAGCTTGATAGAATTCAATATTCTGTTGAGCAGATAACCGTTTTTCATCCAGAGCCTCCAATTCTTGAAGTCGAAGACGATCATTATTTTCGGCAGTGAGTTCATTAGCGATTGCTATCCTTAAAGAAGGAATTTGAATCTCTAATGGGAGAACAGCCTCATATCCATACACCAG
This sequence comes from Iris pallida, assembly GCA_029216955.1. Taxonomy (NCBI): domain Eukaryota; kingdom Viridiplantae; phylum Streptophyta; class Magnoliopsida; order Asparagales; family Iridaceae; genus Iris; species Iris pallida. The sequence continues at coordinate 32,446,456 of JANAVB010027598.1, forward strand.
AGAGAAAGGTGTACACTTAGTAGCATTACGGACTGTAGTGCGATAAGCCCACAAGCATTTCCCGAGCTTGTCACTCCAATTACGTTTGTTAGTGGAGACAAACTTCTTTAGGAGTTTGATGATAGTCTTGTTGAAAGCTTCTGCCAATCCGTTAGCTGCTGGATTATATGCGGTAGAAGCAACATTATTGATCCGGTGATCGTCACAGAATCGAGTAAATTTCTGGCTGACGAACTGTGGTCCGTTATCATGAACAATGCGTCGAGGAATACCAAATCTGTAGATGACATGGTGCTTAATAAAGCTGATGACATTAGACGTCTTAACTTCAGATAAAGGAATAGCTTCGGCCCATTTGGAGAAGTAATCGGTTATTGCGAGAATGAACCGATGACCTTTAGATGATGGAGGATTGATCGGGCCGACAATGTCCATGCCCCAAGCTTCGAAGGGCCATGATGCTGCCGTCGGATGTAGAAATTCCGAAGGTTGATGTATAAAATTCGCATGGATTTGGCAAGCTTTGCATTTCTTTGCATATTCAATGGCATCTGATACCATAGTTGGCCAATAATAACCCATCCGTCGAATACGGTCTTGAAGTTTTGGCCCAGGTTGATGCGCTCCATAAATTCCATCATGTGCTTCACGAATAACTTGTTGGGCTTCATCACCGGCAATGCACTGAAGGAGTAAACCATCATAAGCTCGACGATATAAGGTCTTTGTTGTATGATTGTAATAGAATCTGAGTGATCGTCGTCTGATAGATGCTGCCTCACTCGGATCGTCCGGAAGAATATCATACAATACAAGATCTAAGAAAGGAAGTCTCCAATCTTTATCCGTATTCTGATTCTCAGTCGAGTTACTGAAGATGAATTCCATGCTAGAATCGGATGAAGATGATATCGATTTACGACTAAATCCAAATCCTCTTGTTGTGTTGACGTCATGAGATGTTGATTCTTCAATGTCAACTGGAAGTCCTAGAGTCGGGTTATTTTCAAGATGAAATAATTCTCGACTATGAACAACAATCATTTGTTGCCGTCTGATTGGGATAGCCAGCACCGCTGCAAGATTAGCAAGGGCATCAGCTTCTGTGTTACATGCTCGCCTAACATGTTCAATGAAGAATTCCTTAAATGATGAGGCCATAGATATGGCCACTCTATGATAAGGAACCAGATCTTGATGGCGAACTTCATAAGTACCCCTGATCTGATTGACAATAAGTTTAGAGTCTCCATACGCCTCCAAATGTTGAATATTCAGATGTTTAGCGAGTTGAAGACCAATAAGCAATGCGTTGTACTCAGCTACATTGTTTGAACACGGCTGATCGAGAGAATAAGCTCTTTGGATGGCAAGACTTTCTGGCGATACAAGAACAATTCCAACTCCAGCAACAATATCGCCATTAGGACCAATTCTTGACGCTCCATCAAAGAATAGACGCCAAGTAGGATCTTCTTCAGCAATTTGATTTGAATCTAGGACTTCATCTGGGATTTCATCATAGAGTTTTAAATTTTCTGGAATTGAGTGAGCAGCCAGAAAATCAGCTAAAGCTTGTCCTTTGACTGATTTCTGAGGAATATAGTGCATATCATACTGAGCAAGTAGGATTCTCCAGTTAGCCAATCGAGAATTCAAAACACTGGGTTTCTTCATCATGATCCGTATAGGATTGATCCTGGAGATGACATGAATAGTCTGACCAATGATATAATGACATGTCTTTTGGACAGCAAACATCAAGGCTAGACATTCTTTTTCAACTGGTGAATATCGAGGTTCAGCTCCGGTCATAGTGCGGCTGAGATAATAAATGGCTTGTTCATGGCCATTTTGATTCTTTTGAGCGAGTAATGCACCCAATGAATGACTCATTGCTCGAGTATAGAGGAGGAACGGTATTCCTGAGACGAGAGGGTACCAATACTGGAGGGCTCATCAGATATTGTTTTATATCATCGAATGCTTTCTGACATTCATCATTCCAGACAAAAGAGACACCTTTCTTCATAAGTTTGTTGAATGGTCTGCAGTGTCCTGATAAATTAGAGATAAATCTCCTGATATAAGCAATTCTTCCTTGAAATCCTCGTAGCTCTTTTAAGGTGCGTGGAGGACGCATCTCTTGGATGGCTTTGATCTTCTCGGGATCCACGTGTATACCTTTAGAGGTAATGACGAAGCCGAGAAATTTACCACTAGAGACGCCTAAGAAGGACTTAGTAGGGTTCATCTTTAATTGATGCTTACGCATTAGATCAAATATAGTCTTCAAATCTTGGATATGATCCTCCTTTTGTCGACTTTTGACTGCAATATCATCAACATAGCATTCGACTGTTTTCTGCAAATGTTCACGGAATATAGTACTCATAGCTCGTTGATAAGTTGCTCCTGCATTCTTGAGACCGAATGGCATAACTGTATAACAGTATGTACCAATCGGCGTTCTGAAAGAAGTGTGCTTCTCGTCTTCTGGGAACATTTTGATCTGATTATACCCAGAATACCCGTCCATGAATGACATTCGTTCAAATCCACAGGTATTATCAACCATGACATCAGTGATTGGTAGAGGGAATTCGTCTTTAGGACATGCCGCATTGAGATCGCAAAAGTCTATGCATACTCTGATCTTGCCAGTCTTTTTAAGAACAGGAACAATATTAGCCACCCAATCGGGATGTTGTTCCTCTCTAATAAACCCAGGTGTAATGAGTTTATTGACTTCAGCTTCAATTGCATCCATGATGTCTGGACGAAATCGTCGCTGTTGTTGTTTGACCGGTTTAGCATTCGACAAGATGTTGAGCTTGTGAGTTGCAATTTGAGGATCAAGCCCTGGCATATCTTCATAACTCCAAGCAAAGATATCGATGTAATCACGAATGAGCTTGATCATATCTTTCTTATCAGTTTCTGAAAGACTTTCACTGATGAATATTGGTTTGGGAGACCCCTCTTCACCAACATCTATTTGAACAAGTTTATCTTCAGTCGGAGGTTCTTTTTGTTCGAAACGGAACTCCCATTGATTATCTAATCTTTAGGCCCACTGTTCTGATTCAGGTGAGATTTCAAACTCTTCTTCGTCTTCATCACTTTCTTCAGAATGGTCAATGGAAACCATATTGGAAGACAGAATGTTGCAGTAGAAGTCACCGATACTCGTATCGGAATCCTAAGAAGTGGTACTAGAAGAATCAGATCTCTTATCTTCGTCAGACTCAAGATCTTCATGGATAATGTTGATGAAAGGAGTAGGAGCAGTATAGCCCAATCCGCATTTCGTCCTTCCATATTTCAAAGGAGGAATCCGGACAGGCATTTTTCTTCCTTTTCCATTATTAAGGCCAGTCCTGAAGTCATAACCCATATTTTTTATGATGTCTCTAGATTGCTGACTATAACGACGTAGTTGTAATCTTCCAGTATCATCATTTTTGTCATCATCTTCAAGATCAGAAGGATTTTGAGGCCCTTTGTAGAAGAATATTGGAATGTCTCCTAGCTTTCTGCTAGGAACTAGAAAGTATGAAGATTGTACAGGTTCTAGAGATACATCTGTATGAACAGTCTGTACAACTCCTATGGTTATTGTGTTCAAGTCATCTAACAGATGTAAATAACTATGAACATAATTACACACATCAACGTACTGCAAAGGTGGAGACTTTTCATTAAATGTAAAAGCAGCAATATTTACGTTGGGAGAAGGCTGAGCCTTAGAGATTTTAGCCAAGTCAATGACTAAAGGAGAAGAAGAAGAAGCTTTGTTTCGATTAAGATCGATAACAAATGGCTCAGAAGAGGTGAGCTCCCTTGAAGTTTGAGTAGGAAGAGTAGTCCGCCCTCCAACTGGAATTAGCAGAGTATCTTGTGAAGGTACAGGAACTGTAGTACGCCCACTGACAGGAATGATCAGTGTATTCTGAGTAGATGACTGAGGTAACGGAGAGATCCGTCCACTCACTGGAATGATGAAAGAATCTTCTCCAGAGGGTTTAGGAGATTGTTGCTGAGTAGTTCGACATTTAACAGGGATTATTAAAGTCTCACTTTGTGCATCTTCTTTCTCCATAGCTTGTATGATCCTTGTATATTCTTCTTTATACATTCGAGAATCATTGAAATAAGCTTCAACCCCATGGAAGGGATTTATATCAGCAACTTCTTTTTGTACTCTTCCATTGCTATCAATGTACTTAAAACATTGATGAAGAGAGAGGGCACCACATTATTTTCATGAAGAAAGGGCCTCCCCAGAAGAAGATTATAGGATCCCGCGATCTCGATCACATAGAAAGTGACTTTAGATCTGAAATCACCTATCTGAAGCTTCAGATGAATCTTTCCCAAAGGCTTACTTCGGCTTTGATTGAATCCCAAGATAGTAGTAACCGTCTTAGAGAGTTTGTGAAGAGGGATTTTTAGTTCATCCAACAAACTCTTTGGCATTATGCTTATAGCAGACCCTGGGTCAATGAGAATACGATCTATCTTCATCGTATCAATATAACCAGTGTAGTAGAGAGGTCGATCATGTCGATTATCCTCCAGTAATATGTCGTCTTGTGTAAAGGTGATATTTGGGATAATCTCCAGTACACTGTTGTAATGTAAGCAAGTGGCAGGTTCCGCATCCGGCTTCTTCAATTGTGCAAGACAAGAGTCAGCTTGTAGAAGTGCTTCACTTAACGTCTCCCGAGTCTCTTTGGAAAGACGTAGAAGTTCAAAAAGGGACATTCTAGCGGGAGTATTAGCAAGCTGAGCCAAAATGTCGAAGTTGTAAGGCTTATGAAGTCCAAGAGGAGAAGACTTCTTGATTGGCTTATCAAACCGAGCCTGTTGTTTGCCTTTCTCCAGAGCCGTAGGCTTGGGAGGAACAGGTTCAGTAGATGGTTCTTCCTCGGGAGGAACATTAGGAGCATCTTTAGCATCTGAAGGGATATCAGTAGGATCTTCAGGATTTTTAGAATAATCCTTTAGGTAAGGTTTCCCCGTTCGAGTATCACTAACAAGTGCTTCTTCTTTATCTTTTGGCTTTTTGAGAAGAAATCTTTTGAGGAGAAGGCGATTCAAAATCTGCCACTAGATCAGGATGGATCCACATGATTTCTTCTGTTTCCAAAGTGATTGGCACTAATCTTTCAAACTGTGGAGGAGGAAGATTCACTATGTCAAGAGTTGCCTTGGGAATAGGAATAATCCCACTTTCAAGGAGTTGAGGAGGGAAATTTCCAAATTGCATAGAGACGACGTTGGAGGTGACGGTCTTCTCTTTTGGAGTAAGAGAGATAGCTCCAGATTTAATCATTTCTTGGATCTTTCCTTTCAATACATAACATGTACGAATTGTATGACCCAGCATTCTGTGATATGGACAGTATTTAGGATGATCTGTTTTACCAGCTTCATCAGGTTTCTTGATCTCTGGTAATTGTATTTTATTACCTTTCAGCAGACATTCAAAGATACCAAGGACATCATCGTCATCAAAAGAATATTCTTCTCTGGGGCGAGGTGTTCTTGATTGTTGAGTTGTAGAGGCAGGAGTTTGAACATTCGATGCATCTTTGCTCTGAAGATTAACTTCTAGAGTTTCTTTTCCTTTGCGAGCATTATTTTTATTGTTAGCCCCTTGTCCTGTTTCTTTAGGAGTCATGTGCACTCCTAAACCTTTGAAGGTTTCAGCACTGATTTCTGCAGCTTTAGCACTGACTATGAAGGAAGGCCAATCTTGAAATTGAGTGGACCCTGTCCACATACTGATGATTGGCAACAAGTTTGATTTGTACATGTCAATGGTGACAGCATCAGGAGTTCCAAGAGGCATCTTCAGAGCTTCTCTTCGAAACCGTTCAATGTATTCCTCTGTAGATTCATTATTTTTCTGCTTGATTCTAATAAGAGCAGACATAGTCATGTCATTAAGCCCTTCATAGAACCTTTCAAGAAACATCTGTTTGAAACCAGCAAATGAGGTAATACTCCCATCTGGGAGACTTCTATACCATTCATAAGCCGTTCCCTTGAGACATCCAATAAATACCCGAGTAAGGAGGGCATCACTTGGTTGTAATTGATCAGTCATTACTTCAAAGTGATTGATAAACTGACTTGGAGAAGTGGTTCCATCATAGAATGAGATAGTAGGAGGCTTGTATTTAGGAGGATATGATACTTGCTTCCATTCTATCGGATAAGGCTGCTTGATACCTAACCTTTGTAAACCATCCTTCTGTTTGAATGCCTCGAATTGAGTTTTGAGATTTTTCAATTCTTCAGAGACAACTCCCGAAGATTGTGGAGTTGTGGCTTGTAGAGAATAGTTAGGAGGAGGAACAACATTGTAAGCACTACCCCCAGCTCCAGAGAGACTAGGATTTGGTTGAGCAGGTCCAGGAGTATTGGATTATACTGCTGGAGGAACTTGTACTGGACTTATATTAGTATCAACTGGTATGGCATCTGATACAGTCTGTCGATTTTGCAACTGAGCTGTCATGAGTTCATACATTGACTTCATTGTGTCAGTCATAGATTTCATTTGCTGTTCCAAAGAAGCAATTCTTTGATCTTGAGGAGTCAGGGAAGAAGAGGGTTCATCAGTATTCCCATCAACCATGTAAGTCGTGACTGTATGAGGGATTATTGATGAACTAGTAGATGTTGTATGCTCTGAATCATTGCTTCGTGTATCAAAGTCAACTATAGGAGAATTACCCCCAGTAGGAAGAGGTGGGAAGTTAGATTCTCCAAGAAATTCAGAATCAATTCAGGGATCAAATTTCTTTGACTAGAAGCCAGGACTCTTGCTCTGGTGTTTTTATATACTCCATCTGGACTATCAACTCTACCCCCCGGTGTCCCGAGAAGTCATGTTGACAGAGGCAAATAAAGGCTCATCTTCATCAGGCATAGGTTTATACTGAATCCTATTAAAGACAGACTGTCGTTTATTTTGACATCTGCATTGCATTGTGACTCTTGGCTGGAAGTCACATTCAGTATGATCACCATGGTCTTGAACTGTTGATTCACATTTGCACTGAATTATGACTCTTGGATAGAAGTCACATTCAGCATGTTCTTTTGATATAGAATTACTCCTTCTCTTCTGTTGAAGATATTCCCGTAAATCTATTTGTGAAGATTGAGAAATATACTTCCTGTTCTTGGGTCTTGATGGCTCTTGATTATACAAAGAGTGATTAATGTGAGCCACATAATTTCTTGTATACTTTGCATCTGGATCTTTTATCTTCATATCCAATTGGTATGGTTTCTTAACACCAGAAGTGCTGAGTTTTGTTCTTAAATCAGTGGAAGGTAACATATTAATTTTAGAAACATGGAGTTTTCCTTCCATTGATCTGGATATTTGCAGAGAAGGAAGAGTTAAACCACTCCCTTGATTAGGAGTTGGTAACAGACCCTCTTTAATGGACAGATTCTGTGCCCAATTTGAAGAAATCAAAGAAGAAGACATTAAGGAATGTTTCTTCTTAGACTCATTCAGATGTTGAGACATAGAATGTCCAGAAGGAAGAGTAGTCAAAAGACCATCTCCTTTCCTTTGACTAACAAAAGTATCAGTCAAAGCTGTTCCTGGAGTAAAAACTACAGGAGCAGAAGAAACAACTAAAGAGTTATTCCTTTTCGAAGGGACTTTGTGTGGAAGACCACCCCCAGTTCTAGTAGAACTCGGTGAAGAAGAAGAGATAACTAAGGAGTTATTCTTCTCTGATGAAATACACGCTGAAACAGACTTGGTTAAAGAACCAGAGCTGTTAGCGTGACTTTTGATTTTAGAATTACACGCTGAAACAGATTTAGCTAAGGAGCCAATACTGTCAGCGTGACTTTTGAATGTGGGGTTGCACACTGGAATAGATTTGGCTAAGGAGCCAGTACTATCAGCGTAACTTTTAGAGTTGAATTTGCACACTGGAACAGATTTGGCTAAAGAGCCAGTACTGTCAGCGTGACTTTTAGAATTGAATTTGCACACTGGAACAGATTCGGCTAAAGAGCCAGTACTGTCAGCGTGACTTTTAGAATTGAATTTGCACGCTGGAACAGATTCGACTAAGGAGCCAGTACTGTCAATGTGACTTTTAGTTACTGTCAACTTCGAGCGCACAAGAGTGTGCGTGCTTGCAATGGAGTTCTTGCCAGTGTTAGGAGTAGACACTGTGGCAGAGACTTCACCATTGACTGCCAACTGATTCTTAGGGACATAGACAGAGTGTCCCTTCGACTTGGCAGTAATAATGGAGGCTGGAATGGGCTTGCCACCCTTAGCCCGCTGCATTTCTTCATAGGCGAGTTAATCGAATTTGATCGTCATCACCTTCTTCGTCGAGCCGATAGACGAAGTATCGCATTGAGTTGTTACCATCTCAGAAGAGGAGATGGTTTTTCCCCAGCAGAGTCGCCAATTTGTTTTCCATAAATAAATTCACTTTATTTATTTTATATCTGAGAAAATTACAACTGTAGGAATCCGATCTAGAAGACGATCGCTTTATCCTTTGGACTATGCGAAGAAGAAAAGCTCTCAAAATTTTGACAGTAGATATCAATGTATCTGTACCATGAATAAAAAAAAACTCTATTTATAGAGTCAAAACAGTAACTGAAAAGATAACTACCTCACCACTAGTGCATTTGAAAAGTCACGCAGACTCTAAATACACGCAGGATTAGTGAGTAGTTACTGGACGTGGCCCGTAACTGTTGGACACATGGCATTAGTGCATGGGTTGTGCAAGTTACTGGGCACACGAGAGAGATCGGTGGCATGGCTGCCACGTACTCCAGTTGAAATAAAATCCACGCTGTCTTGCTGAAGGCAAAAAATCCACGCAGTTTCGTTGACGCAGACTCGTTGAAGGCGAAATCCACGCAAGCTTTGAAGAAGAATACTTCAGAATTTACGCATGCTTTGAGAAGAATAACTCAAAAATCCACGCAAACTTGAGGAAGGAGAAGGTTCAGAATCCACGCAAACCGCCAGCTGTCTTGATTTGGCACGCTTCGTCTGACACAAAATCTCTGACATTGATTATATTTGTCAGTCGCATTAAATGAAGATAAGACCCAAAGTCACGCCAACTTGGTGAAGAGTGAGTCTTGCTAAGGAAGATTTCAAAAATCATGCAAAAGACGGCGATGATCTCTCGAATTCTGTGCATACGTGGCATACGAGGAGACGTTTCTCGACTGCTGTGTTGTCAGTCATTATGATTCTGACGTATGGCTGAGCTGTCTCTGCGTGACTTCTAAAGGAGATGGCCAGGCAGAACTTAGCGTATCTTTTGTGCTGCTTCTTGGATCACTCTGTGTGACTTGTTCTGATCAACTCAGCGTGACTTTCATTTTTGAGGCCTACAATATACTGCAAAGGAGATGCTACTTTATTGATAATTACATCATCATTTACAACGGTGCTCTTGACCTTAGCCGATGGCTTACTAAGATTGATAACAAGAGGAGGAGAAGGAGAAGGCTTGTTACGATGAAGGTCGATAAGAGGCTCATAAGAGGTGAGCTCCCTATGCTCCATCTTTTTAGCAGGAGGATACATGATAGAAGGAAAGAGATTGATGGTCAACGTCTGAGACGATGAAGGACGAGAAGTGCGTCATTTGACCGAAATCACCAGGGCATCATCCGGACTCTCTTGTCGTTCTTCTTCGATGTCTATGGCCAGTACAACCTTCATAAACTCTTTTTTGTACATTCGGGAGTCCGTGAAATATGCCTTGATGCCTCGAAAGGGGTTAAGATCAGCCACCTCTTTGCAGATTTCTCTGTTGTCATCCACATATTTGAAGCATTGGTAGAGAGTGGATGGTACAATATTATGTTCGTACAACCACGGTCTTCCCAACATGATATTGTATGAGACGTGATCGTCAATCACATAGAAGGTGACCTTCGTACGGATATTGCCTATTTAGACTTTCAGGTGAATCTTCTCCAACAGTTTGCTTCTTCCGAAATTGAACCCCAGAATAGTCGTGATGGTTGTGGAGAGATTATGAACTGGGATCTTCAGCGCATCCAATAGAGTCTTTGGCATAATGTTGAGTTCAGATCCTGGGTCGACTAGGATGCGATCGACCTTCATAGTATCGATATACCATGTATAGTAGAAAGGTCGATCATGTCGGTTGTCCTCCAGAAGCATATCTTGAGTGAAGGTAAAATTGGGGATCGGCTCCATCATGTTATGGCAATGGGAACATGCTACTGGTTTTTCTTTCGGTCTCTTAAGATGTGCCAAACAAGCGTCCGCTTGCATTAAAGCTTCACTTAATGTTTCCCGAGTTTCTCTCGAGAGACGCAGGAGTTCGAAAATCGATAACCTTGTCGGAGTATTGGCTAGTTGAGCTAATATATCAAAGTTAGACGGATTTTCAAGTCCAAGAGGCAGAGTTTTCTTCAATATTTTATCGAAGAAAACTGGCTGTTTCCTTTTGTCAGCCGTTGTTGGTTTGGGAGGAACTGGTTCCGCTTGAGGTGATGATGCTGAAGGATCGTTCACGACAGGTGAAAAAGATGCTGAAAGGGCATCAGAGACTGGAGGAGTGACTGCATTCTCTTGTCGCTCTAAATAATCTCTGAGATGGAGCCTCCCAAATCGGGTACCAATCATGGCTTCTTTTTCTGGAACGGGTACGAAGGAAACCATGTTACAGTTTTTCATTCGAGTCTTGCTTCTGGAAGACTTCTTTTAGAGAGACAAAAGATTTGTCCAGAATCCCAGGCCATCACGGGACTGATTGTGTTGAAGACGTAGGGAAAAAGGTATAGGAGACCCTTTCCCGTCATTCAAATCAGAGACTTTCTGTAGATCATATCCCATCTTTGTCATTAGTTCTCGGAACTGTTGACTGTATATATGGAATGCTGGCCGGTAATTGATTTTTGGCTTCGGCACTATCGTTTCGGCAGAAGAAAGTAAAACCGTTGCTGGGATAAAGGTAGCATCCAAAGGTGGGAGAAGACTACCCAGTGATGTCATATGACATGACTTGTACTTGGTCGCCTTTCTTGACTTCGTTGAGGAAGCAGGCGTCTTTGATTCAAAATCAGCAACTAAAGGGGTGAATCCATATGATCTCTCCTTTGTCGGTTGATAGGGATACAAGACCGTCACTTCGTGTTGGAGGAAGGTTGACAAGAGTAGCTTTTAGAATGATGACGACTCTATCCTGCACAAGTTGAGCAGAAAAGTTGCCAAATTATAAAGAGACGACATTGGCAGTCATTGTCTTTTTATCTTGCTGAAGGGTGATTGCCTTGGCGTTGATAAGCTCTTGGATTTTCCCTTTAAGTACTTAGCACGCCTTGGTCAGATGTCCCAAGAACCTGTGATACACACAGTATTTAGGATTATCAGTTTTACCTACTTTGTCTGGCCGTTTTGCCTCGGGCAGTTGAAACTTGTTGCTCTTGATCATACAATCAAATATGCTCATGATGTCGTCCTCATCAAAGAAATATTCCTCCTTAGGACGTGGTGCTCTCTCTGTGGGAGTACCGTCATGGTAGGTGTTGACTGACCCACATTAACGGCTAAAGCTACTTTGCCTTTCATATTGATGGCTAAAGCTTCTTTGCCTTTGTGGTTGTTCTGACGACCGCCACTATTGGCTGTAGAATGTTCTTCTTTTCAAGATTAGTCATCTGGATGCCTAGTTTCTTGAACTTGTCAGCATTGTCTTCGGTTGCCCTAACACTTACTATGAAGGAGGCCCAGTCTTGGAATTATGTGGGTCCAGTCCACATGCTAACTATAGGTAACAAGTTTGATTTGCATGTATCTATAGTCAATGCATTTGGAGTACCCAGAGGCATTTTGAATGCCTCGCGACGGAAGCACTTGATGAAACGTTCAGCAGTTTCATTAGGCCGTTGTTTAATTTTGATGAGGGCCAACATGGTCATGTCATTTGTTCCCTTAAAGAATCATTCCAGGAACATTTGCTTGAATCCAGTAAAAGATGTTATGCAACCATCTGGCAAGCTACGATACCAGTCATAGGCCATACCCGCCAAGCACCCGACGAATACTCTAGTAAGTAGAGCATCGTTTAGTTGGAGCTGATCAGTCATTACCTCGAAGTGATTGAGATACTGACTCGGAGATGAGCTGTCATCAAACAGCATGATGGTTGGTAGCTTGTACTTAGATAGAAACGGGACTTCCTGCTACTCTACAGGGTAAGGTTGTTTGATTCCTAACTTCTGCAAACCATCCTTCTGCTTGAAGGCTTCGAACTGGTTACGTAGAAGCTTCACCACTTCAAGGGGATCTCCTGAGACTTGGGGAGCAGTAGACTGATTCGATGTGTTAGGAGGCGGAACTCTATGATAAGGACCACCTCCAGCGCCAGACTGACTTAGAGTAGCCTGAGCTGGTATAGTAGCATTGTGAGGAGATTGTACCCCCAGACCAGTGTGACAGGGGCAGATGCTGCTATGTATTCCTAGGTTGGAATTGGATTTGCAACCGGTGGAACAATATGTTGTGCTATGATCACAGCATGCATACTTGTAACCATTTCAGCTATGGTTTTCAAGTTAGCCTCTAACGTAGCAATCCTGCTCCTGACTGACGGATCTGGATGCATCTTGTTCTTCATTTGTGACATAAGCAATCACTTATCTGGCTACCGATGATGAACTGGTAGAAAATATAGTCCGCTCAGAGCTCTAGCTATCAGCATCGAAGTCACGTAGGGAACTACCCCCGAGATGAAGAGTGGAAAGATTTCTTTGACCGAGGAAATCTTGGTCAGAATTAGGAAGACTCTTTTGACTGATTGAGTTTGGTCGGAAGGATTCCTTCGACGATTGTTTCTGGTCGGAAGGAAGATTCCTTTGACCGATTGTTTCCTGGTCGGAAGGAAGATTCCTTTGACCGATTATTTCTTGTTCAAAATCAAAAGGATTTCTCTGACTAAGGACAACCCCAAGATTAGGAGAGGGAAGATTCCTTTGACCGAGTAGGTCTTGGTTTCTTGATCTGGTATTTAGGTAGCCCCTTCACCGGAGTCACGGATACGATAAAGGTATTGCTGACTGGGATTGGGGATGCATTACGTCTTGGATGTTTTCTACCCCAGTACTTCGGGACGTCATGTTGACCGAAGCATATAGCAATTCATCTTCGTCCACCATAATGAGTTCAAGAGTTCGAGTATAGTTCAAATGGTCGAAGATAGACCATTTAGCTGATTGACAACAACATTTGATCATTACTCTATGGTGATGATTACAGTGATGTTCCTGATGTGGAGTTACAGGTGGACAAGATGGTCCTGCGATCTTCCGCTTTTGTACAAAAAGTTCGCGGAGATCAGTTACAGTGACGGGATAAAGAAAAGTCGAAGGTACATATTCCTTGATAATGTTAGGAACATAATTCTGGTTCTTGAGATGTCTCATCCCCTGTGTGTACAGAGAGGTACTGAGTTCATTGGCATAGGTAAGAGGATTCTTGATTTGAGAAATTCTCCATGTGCGCAACTTAGTAGGTGGCACAGATTGTTCTTGTTGTAGACTTGATGCTATTCTGTGCTGGTTAAGGTAAGTGCGCATGTCAGAGTTCTGCACCACCTGGCTGTCTGTCTGAGACACCCTCAGTTTTCTATGCCTTGTTCTTGAAATGCACAGGATAAGAAGATCATGGCTCTGGCTTGGTTAGCGCTGGCCAGTTTGATGAGGAATGGGCAGGATGCCCTGTTGTTCTGTGCAACTGTTCCAGCATGTTTGGTACGGCACAGATGAGTAGCAGGAAATTGACTTCGAGCAGAGTCTATTTTCTTGGCATCGTTTTAATTGTCTTTGCCAAGAGAACCAGACTTTCTACTCAGAAGCGTTCTCGTATTGATTGGCACAGAGGCACAATCAGATGCATTTTCTACTAGTCCAGGACTGGAGAAGGATATGGAGAGGCCATAGGACGCTTTCCTTTACTCTGCGCAGGGGCAGTGATATGCAACTTCTACACCAAGTTTAGAACTGGAAAGGAGTGAGGATTTGCCGCGTGACGTTGTCCCTTATTTGGCTCCATGGCAGTGGTTGGTGCACTCTCCACCGATTTTAGAACTGGGGAGAAAGAGGGAATAGTCATATGGCGATGTCCCTTGATTGGCGTTGATGTAGTGATTGGTGCGCCCTCTACCAATTTCAGAATTGGTGAGGAA